>CAKJTW010000174.1:0-674830 GCA_917880005.1 Nanger dama
ACATACTCTACACTGGTAAGGTTCTCTCTAGTATGGATGATCTGATGGATGGTGAGATGTGATCCTGAGTAAAGGTTTTACATACTCAGTCACTGTAAGCTTTCTCCCAAAATGACTTCTTTATTGAAGCCTGACTTCAGATTGTTGCCTAAAATCCCCGACCCACTTATTACACTGATATAATTTTTATCTAGTGTGAGTATTCTCAAGAAGCCTAAGGTGTAAACGAGAAACCTGGCCACATTGATTACATTTGAAAGGTCTCTGGAGTATGGGTCATTTTGATGTATTTTTAGGGCCTGAATACTACCTGAAGGATCTGCCACACTCTTATATTTTTAAGGTTTCTCTGCATTATTAATTCTCTGATGATGGGAATGATTAGCACGTTACTGAAATCCTGGCCACACACATTATATGATTTCCTCCACTGGAGTGATCGTGCTCTGAAGGTATGGATTCTCACCAGTATGCATTTTCTCATGTTTTGTAAAAACTGAATGTCTTCTGATGGGGGAGCAGCGTGTCTGATGGGGAAGGAGCATGTCTGATGGGAGGAGGGTGTCTGATAGGGGAGGAGCATGTCTGATGGGGGGAGAACCGACTAATGAAAGGGTTATGTATACATATACCATACACCCTGTGACACGTGTACACCATGAAATATTTATCACAAAACCACTAAGCAACACATCCATCACATCTAAATTCCCATGTTCTGTATTTGGTGACAACACTGACGACGTACTCTCCTGAGAAATTCCCAGCATGCAGTCATAGAACAGGATTAACTATGGTCAGCGTGCTGCACACACCTCCCAGGACGCACTCATTTCACAACTCAAAGTCTGTACCCTTTGACCAACATCTTCCCCACCTCCCAGCCCCAGAGGACCATCATCCTACCCTCTGGTACTAATGAGTTCACTTTTTATTAACATTCCATATAATGGAAGGATATATAATATCAGTCTTTCCCTGTCTATCTTAATTCACTTACCATGATATTCTCTACATTCATCCAAATTGTCCCAAGTGAGACAAATCTCCATAATTGTTTATAAGAAAGTCGCTATTAAACGAACAAATCTTTATCCCAAGCTACAAAAATAATTAAATGTAAAGAAAGCAGAAAGCCCAAAGTAAAACCATCACAAAGAACATATTTTAAAATTCCTTGAAAAGGCATCATGTAGTAAGAGTCTTGCCCCATTTCTTCTCTCGCATAACCTCTACTCCTCACCAGGAATAGGGAAGGGGATGACCCACACCTGAGAGAATCAAGTCACTGCCGCAGCCCCCACCTCAACCAGCCCTACACATGCATGCTCTTTAATACAAATAATTACAAAATACACATGCCTCACAGAAGTTTTGCAATTCTCCTTCTTATCTGTAGAATTTAAAGAAGCAAGACAATAATTCTTACCCAACTGATGCAGCACTCTTCTGGATCTAGTCCCCACCATCACCTGCACACTATCTGTTTCCACTCCATTTGGTGGATCTGTTTCCCCCGCTTCTTTCTACATGTCCGTTTCTCTGCTCTCATCTCTGCTCTCCTGCTGTGCCTGTCCTCCCTCTCTACTTCTTCCCTGCCTCCTATCCCACCTCTCTGCCATCTGTTCACCTTCAAGTTGCTTTCTCTAAACCTTCCTGGTGATCCTCAATCTCCCAGTGTTTCTGCCTTTCTTCCTCCATCTCTGCCCGCTCTTGCTGCCAACTCTCTGGCACTCCCCAAGTGGCTATGCTTCCTTTCAGCTCGCTTTTTTTTCTCAGCTCCTCAAATCACTAGGGAGTCCCTTTCTCACCCACCAGGATGTTGTTGCTCTGTAAAGCCAAGGTCCCAACTCTTGTATCCCCCTTTGCGCGCTGTCTGTGCGAACTGCCTCTCCACTGTCGCCCTCTTTGGGATCCCTGATTTACAGACCCTCTCCCTTGGAGGCTATAGAAGGGGGCGGCAGAGGATGAGATGGTGAGATACCATCCCTGGACTCAACGGACAGGGATTTGAGAAAACTCTGGGAGATACAGGGGTCGCAAAGAGTCGGAATGAACAACCACATCTCCCTGTGTTGCTCACCCTTAACTCTCCGGAGACCCTGCTTTCCCCTGAATTTCTCTCCTTTCCCCCCACCCGCTCCCTTCAAGGCTCATTCTCTTTCATGAAGCTGTGTCTTTCAAGTTCCTCACAATCCTTTTCACTGCCATCGCTTGTCCCACATGCTTTTCTCAATTTTCCGTTCTCGAGGAGTCGCTGTCTGTGCTTCTCCTGATCCCGCCTTCTGCCCACTATTTACAGGGTAGGAGACTGAATAAGAAAGGCCCTCCCGCTAGAGCCGAATTCCAGCGGGTGGTATTTGGGGCCGAAGAACCATGGGCGTCACGTGGCTGGTTCAGGTTTCCTCCCCCAACCAGGGATCAGGAGAAAGGCCACTCTGAAGGGCAGAAGGACCGGCCTGAGGAGACGTGAGAACAGAGGGGCTGGGAGGGGGAGAGGGGTCTCAGAGCGGGGCGGCTCTCCAGAATCCCAGGACCCGGGAGAGAACACAGCCTGTCCGGGTGTGGTGCCGGCGAGGGCCTCCAGGGCCTGAGGAGAGGGGCTGAAAAACATGGAGCGAATAAACCATCTTGCCCAATAGAATTGTGTGTAGTGCAGAAAGGGTAGAGAGGTCCGTGAGGTCAGTAAAACAGCTTCAAGCCAGAAAAAGTGTGAAACGCAGGGTTTCCAAGTCTTTCAAAAGCAGGAACCCGTTTCAGTGCGGACTTTAAACCAAAAGGCAGGCGCACCTTCGCCGCTTACAGCGACATCTGAACTTGCTGAGCATGGTGGGGGCGGGGCGGGGATTTAGAGTCAGTACCGACCGTCAGAGCCGGGGTACAAAGAAAGGAGACTGCGAGAGGCAGGTTTGACTCCAAAGACAGAAACTCACGCTGCGCTGGGACCCTCCACTTGCAGCTCTCCGCTTCCGAAAGGGTTACTGTGTGCGCAGGCGCAAATAGCTGACCGGCCTGCAGGCGGGGCAGGCCGACAAGGGGTCGGTGGTGGAGAGAAGCGGGACCAGCATCGGGCCTTTGAAAGGAGAGGCGGAGCCTCGCGGCGCGGAGGGGCAGGGGGGGCGGGGCGGGGCGTCCAGGTGCAGCGGGAGCGGTGGGAGGCGCCGGAGGGGCGGGAGGCGTGCAGCATCGCAGCGCAGCGGGGCTGAGGAAACAATTCAATACTGTAATCACTGCTAAAGGGGACTGCAGCCAGGGGACTGCTCCTTGGAAGCAAAGTTGTGATAGAACTAGACGGTGTATTAAAAAGCAAAGGAATCACGTTGCAAACAAGGTCCCTATAGACAAACTATGGTTTTTTCAATAGTCAGCTAGGGATGTGATTAAAAATGTGATGTGAGAGTTGGTCCATACAGAAGGCTTGCTGCAGGAAAGGGGACCCCTTCCAGGGCCCAAAACTGGGCTCTTGTCTAACACTCAGAAATGAATTGTCCAAGGAGACACATGTACTGACAAAGCAAGAGATTTTATTGGGAAAGGTCACCCGGGTGGCGAGCAGCAGGGTAAGGGAACCCGGAACTGCTCTGCCGTGTGGCTCGCTGTCTCCGGTTTTATGGTGATGGGATTAGTTTCCTGGTGGTCTTTGGCCAATCATTCTAATTCAGAGTCTTTCCTGGTGGCATCACTCAGCCAAGATAGATGCTAGCGAGAGGGATTCTGGGAAGTGGACGGACACACGGTGTCTCCTTTTGACCTTTCCCCGAACGCTTCCGGTTGGTGGTGGCTTATTAGTTCCATATTCCTTATTAGGATCTCTTGTCATAAAACAACTCATGCAAATGGTTACTATGGTGCCTGGCCAGGGTGGGCAGTTTCAATCAGTGTGCTTCCCTAACAGGCTGAGCATAGAAAAAATGATGCTTTTGGATTCTAGTGCTGTAGATCAGTTTTGAGAGTCCCTTGGAGAGCAAGGAGAGCAAACCAGTGAATCCTAAAGGAGACCAACCGTGAATATTCATTGGAAGGACTGATGCTGAATATGAGGCTCCAATACTTTGGCAACATGATGCAAATATCAGACTCATTGGAAAAGACCTCGAAGCTGGGAAAGATTGAAGGCAGGAGGAGAATGGAATGATAGAGGATGAGACGGTTAGATGGCATCACCAACTCAATGGACATGAGCCTGAGCAAACTCCAGGAGATGGTGAAAGACAGGGAAGCCTGGCGTCCATGAGGTTGCAATGAGTCAGTCATGACTGAGGGACTAAACAACAGCAACAACAACACATCACTGATAGGGCATAGACTGGGAATTTGTGGAGGGTGTGTCTGGTTTTTTTCCCAGGGAAACAGGGGGCCTAGTGGGGTCTCAAATCAGTGATAATGGGGAAGGGTTGCTCTTGGCAGTAAGCCTTTTCCTGGAAGTGAAGTGGGACAGTTCTTTAATCTTTGCTTTTTCCACAATTACAGCATCTGAAGTAAGCTTCAACTCTGTCATCATAAGCTATAATACCAAGAAAAGTCAAAGAAGATACATACACATGTAATAGTTAAAAAAATGGAACCTTAGGAATATTAACCCAATAATAATAATAACAAAACAATAATCCCTGAGAACCTCGGTGTATGTACCTTAGAATGTCGGTGAGGGGCCCTGCATGTTCCTTTGGGTTGTGTTGTGTCTAGTCCTGTCACATCTTAGAGACATCAGTACGTGTTGAAAGACAATCAACAAATCAGAGGTCTTGGCTGAACCAGAACCCAGAGGTTATACTGACGTCAAACTCTTGGTTCTCTCTGCACAAATGCCAAACTGAAATACTTGAAGTACAAACACAGAGACAGAGTTATGGAGGAGTAAGAGTGGCTTTCTATATGTGTGAAGCTAAAGGGAACACTTTAGGCCCCCTCCCTGGTGAGTAGGGAGAGGTTATTTCGTCCGCTAGGGATATATGCTAAGGATCAGGGCAGTAACAGTCTTTTATTCTTGTTTCCTCTGCAAAGTTGTAAAAGGATGGGGTTGGTGACAAGATGAAGTTTTGTGCAGGGTCTTAGGTGGTCTGGTCTCCTAATCAGTACAGTAGTAAAGAATCCACCTGCAAGTACAGGAGACTTGGATTCCATTCCTGGGTCAGGAAGATCCTCTGGAGGAAGAAATGGCAACCCATTTTGTGTCCAATGGGTCACAAGAGATTTGGACACAATTGACCTGGCATGAGCATCCTTCTTTGATTAGCAACTGTTCTGCCCCTTGGAACTCACAGAAGGTCATGAAGGCTGCAGTCCTGCCTATAAGAAATGGGGACCAAAAAGGCCTCTGTGCCTGGGAGCACCACAGGGCTCTACTCTGCAGCTTCAATACTAGGAAAAATATTTTCCATTTTGCTATTTCTCTGGTGATCAGGGAAAAAAAAGTCTTTGCACAGCATCCTGGATATTATGTGTATGATTAGACAGTAATGAACTATCATACTGATGTAACTGAATTATCCCCTCATCTCCTCTTTTACCAGCTGTGCTCTGGTGAAGAAATTGCTGGTGAGAATAAGCCTTTCTTCATTAATAAAGTGAAAAAACAGTCAGTTGTTTTCTGTGCCCTGAGAAAGAAAGCTGAGTGTGAATTGTCCACGTTCCACATGCAGACAGTACACACGGATGTGGACAGATGTGGTATTACCTTAAAACGGTTTGACCCAGACACCTGGGGGAAAGTCTCCACCAAATTCAAGAGTAGATGTACTGAGGATTTAGCACATATGAAGTAGTAAACACAACCTGAACTGAATTACCCAAGAAATACTCAACATTGTTGGAAAAACAAAATTAAACACCAAAGTGAATAGGCCTGAAATGATCCTACTGAGAGGGTAACACGCAGGAAGGTCGGGGTCCCCAAATGGAGGATATAGGCTGCAAGTGTCAATGTTTTTTTATCTTTCTCTAAGCGGCAGGAGGAGGAAACAAACTACAACTGTCAGATATTTTCCCCTTTTCTATTCAAAATTTTAATTTTGTATAGAAAGTTTCTCTTAAAATTCTGTGTTGCCCTGATGACACCTGGTTCCACCTGAACTTTTCTCAAACCTTGAGCTAACCAATTGATTTTCTTATAGAAATGTTTTTATTAAGCTATGTTAATGAACTATGTATTTACCCTAGACTCTTCAAGTTGGTTTGCTAAAGCGACTCAGAACCAATAATGGCTCAACAAAGCAGTATGCTTTACTCATACAATTGTTCTCCTAATCTATGTTAATGAAACTATTTATTTGCTTGGAAACCTGCCTTTCTTCAATTTTCAAGTCAATCGTTTTATGGCTCAGGACAACTCACCTTGTGCCAATGTTATCTCAAAATGCATGTTGTGGGTGACGGGCCTGGGGCCAATCTCTGAGTTTTGAGACATTTCCTTTCTCCAGTCAGCAGCCTGCTAGTAGCTATTTAACATTCCGCTAAAGATTAGCAGGGGGCACTCTTTCTGTCCCCTTCTGATGTCTATGTCAGAAAGTTTCTCTCTTTTATACTTTAATAAAACTTTATTACACAAAAACTCTAAGTGATCAAACCTTATCATTGGCCCCAGGTTGAATTCTTCTCGTCCGGATGCCAAAAAATCCCAGTCTTTCATGGCTCAGCAAAAACCTTTCAATACTAAGTGAATAAGTCAGAGAAAAACAAAGATTAGACATCACATATATTTGGAATCTGAGAAAAGATACCAATGAACTCATTTACAAAACAGGAACATCCGTTTGTATAGCACAGGGAGCTCTGCTCAATGTTATGTGGCAGCCTGGATAGGACAGGGGTTTGGGGAAGAATGGATACATGCATATGTGTGACTGAATCCCTCTACTGTCATTTATCCCGACCCCTTGAAAGATCTGAATTCTCTTGGGACCCAGCAGTACCCTACACCCATACCCACCTCACCCCCAGTATAAATCCACCTCACCCTGCCTTGTCTTTGCTTTTTTATTAAAATTTGACAGGAGTAGAGTAGGTTCACAACGTTGTGTTAGTATCAGGCATAGAGCGAACTGAATCAGTTATATTTAAAAAATTATTGAAGGGAAAAAAAATCTCCTTTAATGAGAACTGCATCCTTCTTTATAAAAAGTGTTTCTGTTTCATGCTTGTTATGACATAGCTTCAAATACTTGAGAAAAACTTGTATAATAATATATATTATATATAATTATATACTATATAATAATTATATATAGTAGTTATAGTTATATAGCAACTATATAATAATATATAGTTGTCAGTATTTCCCCAATGTACCAATGCCAGTAAAGTTGCTCAGTCATGTCCGACTCTTTGTGTTCCATGGACGGTAGCCTACCAGGCTCCTCCATCTATGGAATTTTCCAGGCAAGAGTACTAGAGTCGGTTGCCATTTCCTTCTCCAGCGGATCTTCCTGACCCAGGAATCGAACCCAGGTCTTCTGCATTACAGGCAAACAATTTACTGTCTGAGAGACCAGGGAAGCCCAATGTAATGGAATGTCAATTTACTGTATGACCATTTGAGGGTAATTAGGCAATTTACTGTTCATCATGAGAAACACTGGACTGGAAGAAACACAAGCTGGAATCAAGATTGCCGGGAGAAATATCAATAATCTCAGATATGCAGACGACACCACCCTTATGGTAGAAAGTAAAGAGGAACTAAAAAGCCTCCTGATGAAAGTGAAAGAGGAAAGCAAAAGTTGGCATAAAGCTCAACATTCAGAAAACGAAGATCATGGCATCCTGTCTCATCACTTCATGGGAAATAGATGGGGAAACAGTGGAAACAGTGTCAGACTTAATTTTTTTTTTTTTTGGTTCCAAAATCACTGCAGATGTTGACTGCAGCCATGAAACTAAAAGACGCTTACTCTTTGGAAGAAAAGTTATGACCAACCTAGATAATATATTCAAAAGCAGAGACATTACTTTGCCAACTAAGATCGGTCTACTCAAAACTATGGTTTTTCCTGTGGTCATGTATGGATGTGAGAGTTGGACTGTGAAGAAGGCTGAGCGCTGAAGAATTGATGCGTTTGAACTGTGGTGTTGGAGAAGACTCTTGAGAGTCCCTTGGACTGCAAGGAGATCCAACCAGTCCATTGTGAAGGAGATCAGCCCTGGGATTTCTTTGGAAGGAATGATGCTAAAGCTGAAACTCCAGTACTTTGGCCACCTCATGCAAAGAGTTGACTCACTGGAAAAGATTCTGATGCTGGGAGGGATTGGGAGCAGGAGGAGAAGGGGACGACGGAAGATGAGGTGGCTGGATGGCATCACGGAGTTGATGGATATGAGTCTGAGTGAACTCCAGGAGATGGTGATGGACAAGGAGGCCTGGCCTGCTGCAATTCATGGGGTCGCAAAGAGTCGGACACGACTGAGCGACTGAACTGAACTGAACTGAGGCAATTTACGGAGAAGGCAATGGCACCCCACTCCAATATTCTTGCCTGGAAAATCCCATGGATGGAGGAGCCTGGTAGGCTGCAGTCCATGGGGTCTCTAAGAGTTGGACATGACTGAGTCACTTCACTTTTACTTTGTATTTTCATGCATTGGAGAAGGAAATGGCAACCCACTCCAGTTTTCTTGCCTGGAGAATCCCAGGGGAAAGAGAGCCTGGTGGGCTGATGTCTGTGAGGTCACACAGGGTCAGACACGACTGAAGTGACTTAGCAGCAACAGCAGCAGGCAATTTACTTTAAAAAAAAATTATAATCTATTTTTTTTTCTTTTCTTTGTTGTCTGTTTGGAAGCACTGTCACATGTGAACAAGAAAGCAAGAGTATAAAAATATAGCATTTTCAAAGACATTAGAATTTTCAGCAAAATTATCAACTATGCACTATTTGTAAATATTTTTGTGTATTAACTCAAGTCCAAAAGGAATTGTCTGTCTTCATAGTTATAGGGTACCTACTATATCCCATCACTGTCTTATGTATGTGCATTTTCATGTTCTAAGATCTGAAAACAACCCACTGAGGTGGATTTGTTAGAGTAAGGCAGGGAAGAAATGTAAACTAAACATTACATCTTGGTCGCAACATGTGGACAGAAAAAATTATGCTAAGGAAAAACTATTGAAAAAACAAATAGTGTGGTGTGATTTGAAACAATAGCACTGGAAACATATACTGCCGTATGTAAAACATACCCAGTGGCAGTTTGATGTATGAAGCAGGGCACCCAGAGCCAGTGCTCTGTGAAGACCTGGACAGATAGGGTGGGGAGGGAGGTGGGTTCAGAAAAGAGGGAACATTTGTATGCCTATGGCCAATTCATGTTGATGCAGAGCAAAAACCATCACAATATTGTAAAAAAATTTTTTTAGTACATCTAAGTATAAACAATGGAGTATATTACTTAATTCTATAATGTGACATCAAGACTTTAATATTCTCTGGACTTCTATTTCTTACCTAATTAATATTTCCAAACATTAATGTTCCTAATGTTCTTCAATTCAGTTCACTTCAGTCGCTCAGTCGTGTCCTACTCTCTGTGACCCCATGAATTGCAGCACGCTAGGCTTCCCTGTTCATTACCACCTCTCGGAGTTCACTCATTCTCACGTCCATTGAGTCCGTGATGCCATCCAGCCATCTCATCCTCCATCGTCCCCTTCTCCTCCTGCTCCCAATCCCTCCCAGCATCAGAGTCTTTTCCAATGAGTCAACTCTTCGCATGAGGTGGCCAAAGTACTGGAGCTTCAGCTTTAGCATCATTCCTTCCAAAGAAATCCCAGGGTTGATCTCCTTCAGAATGGACTGGTTGGATCTCCTTGCAGTCCAAGGGACTCTCAAGAGTCTTCTCCAACACCACAGTTCAAACACATCAATTCTTTGGCACTCAGCCTTCTTCACAGTCTAACTCTCACATCCATACATGACCACAGGAAAAACCATAGCCTTGACTAGACGGACCTTAGTCAGCCAAGTAATGTCTCTGCTTAGGCTAGTGTAAAAATGTCACAGGCAATGGACAGTAAATAGCAATTTGTCTGCCTAGTAAAATAGACTAAGTAATTTATACCATCTTCAACACCATTTAGAACAATAGAAAATATGTGTACAGCAGGAAAAGGAATGTAATAAATTCAAAGAACGAGCAAACATTCAGTGTTTTGTTAAACAGTCTCATGATTTCTTTTTGATATTTGACTTTATTTGGCTCCATCTTGTTCCACTGGGTGACTGCAAAGTAACAAGAACTGAAATATTGGGGTCTGAATATATGAAATTTCTAGTTTAGCAAACAAAAAAGTTCCCATCATATAGTGTGCCTTCTAAATTATTTTCAGGGCTCCCCTGGTCGGCTTAGGGGTAAGGAATTCACCTGCCAATGCAGTAGACAATGCAGGGACTGTTAATTCCTGGTCTGGAAAATTCCCATATGCTGTAGAGCTCCTGACCCCATGAGCCACAGTTATTCAGCCAACAATAAGCAAAAAAAAAAAAAAAAAAAAATCCAGAATGTTCCAAGCTCCAAAAGACACGTCACTATTACCCTTATTTCCAAAGTTTTTTATTTCCTAATTTTTGCATGTTTATTAATCCTATTTTCACTTCATGCAAATCAGGCACATACTTTTTAGTTTTATTTGGGCACAAAAGATAACATTGTGAAATATCATGCAGTGCACATATAAACAGGGGATAGGTTTTACAGGGCCAGAATCTATAATTGCTCCACTATGGACAAAGTGTGGAGAGAATAACTTGTGTGTATTGTTAGTATATAGTCCCAAAATTGTCTACTTGATTTCACCATGCAAAGAAACTCTTAGAGATTCTTTCAACCTTGACAGTCTTTGGTGCATTGCTAATTTCTGTTATGAAGTACTGAGGTGTATTAAAATTGTGTTATTGAAAGAAACCTGATCCATTCAGAGTTATGGAAAAAATGATACAAATTTTGTTAGAGCACAAGACTTATGATACATTCTGAATAAAACAGAGGCACATTGTAAATGGCAGCAGGTAATGATGAAGCAGATACATGGACATCCTCTTTCTGGATCTTTTGATTAACATTTTTCAAGAAAACTTCTCTCTTCAATTTCCAAGAATAAGTTTCCATTAATCATTTATACACAATAGTAATTGCTAGTGAAGGGAGAAAAGGACAACCATTTCCCTGGTACTATTTCTCCCACACAATCAGTCCCCAGTAACCTGTCAACTCCCCCCCCATGAAAAGCCCAAGTCCCTCAGTGTCCAGCCTGCTCTTTGCATGGTCAGATGGTAGAGCATTCAGTTCTTTAACCTCAGTGACCTGTGTACAGAAGGGCACCCTGAACATAATGAGCATGCTGACCCATCTCATGGTTTCACATGGTTCTCTGTCCCTCACTGATCCTAATTCACACACCATTGTGCTGGCGACGGAATGAAACACCAACACTGCAGAGTGGTTGGAATCTTTCTGCCACTTCTTGCAGCTGCTTTATTTCATATCTTTTGCACAACAATCAGCAGGGCAAATTGCCAAACACCATGATTCAGTGACTATACAGTGCGCAGGCGCGGGGCGAGATAACCTTTTCCCTTAACTTATTTACTGCAGCTAAGACATTGTCTTGAGAACTTCCTTATCGACTTAGAATCCATTTTGCCCCCAGGTCTGTTCCTTTTGAGGAATCAGATGAATATCCTTGTATGCAAGAAATGTTCTTTTCCCATGGGGTCAAACAGAGGATTCTTGGCAGAACATCTTGTTCATAAGAATGTCCAGCCCTGGTTGAGAGTCTTGTTTGCAAGCAACTTCCCAACCTTCCTTATACTTTGTTCCCTACATCTCCCTCTTTCTTTTCTTGAAAATGTCGAATAAGTGTTTGAATACGCAGAGCTTCTTCCTTCAATTGTTTCCCTGCTCACCAGCGCCGGTAGACTATAAAGATAATGAAACATAAAGCAGTAATTAGCACAGTATTTCCAAAAGACATAGTTAATAGCGTGGATACATGACCGTGAGGATTTAGATTATCTAATCATTCTTGGAGACTCTAAAATATCTGAACCAATATGAGGCAACGTCTTACTAAAAGTTGACAGTATAGTTTGTTCCAATTCCATAATTTCAGCAGTTAAATTCTGGTGTCCCACCAAAGACTTCTTCACTTTTTCCCAGCCCTCACTCATATTAAAGGGAACAGGGGTTACACATAGGTGGAATGAATTCCAATCACATTTTAACACACTCCTTGTAGCTAACACAGTCACTTGATCTCCTAACCAGGAAACAGTGTGTTGTAAATTCAATACATCAGTAGCCAATTGAGCGTCCAAATCATGCTGTTGTTGCCACAGTAAATGAGCATCCTTATGCCACTCCCTGATGAAATCAGCAGTCTGTATGCCCTGATGCAAAGCAAGACCTGCTAGAGTTGCTGTTGCTGTTACTGAAGCCACAGTGAGAATTGATGCGATGATGAGGCCAGGCATTCTTCGGGATCAATGGAGAAGAGTTTGTACAGCCTTCACAAGATGAGTGACAGCAAAAGAGTCCGACCAAGGCCGAATAAGATTAACAGGTAACCAGAGTTCAGTCCGTGCTTTCACAATAACCAAAGAGTAATTACTGGAATGGACCATCTTGTTTTCAACATTTTCCCACCAGGAATGGTTTATACATGGAATCAAGTTACAATCAGAACATGAGATAACTCTCAAAATTTCATTCCAAATCCATTGCCCATACAGTAAAGAGTAAGGAAATTTTACACATGCTATAGCAGAGTAAGATTTATTAATATGCAAATGAACTTGAAATGGCCCTCTAAGATCACTAATATTCAAAGTAAAGTTTCCCATCCATATAGTAAGGTTACCTGACACTGCCCATAATTTCCACATATCCCCTTGTAATTGAGGGTGTCCCACCATTTGCAAGTGAGGTGGAACCAATGCAAAATATTGCCATTTTACAGTTTCATTTCCTTGACTGTTCAGGGTACCATTTATGCGATGCCATTTCAAAGATCCATTAGACCATTTTTCTAAAAATTCTCCATGAGTAGGACTCCAATCTACAATTACATGATTTGAATAATTCACAACCAGACGAGAGTCATGATCCCTGCAAGGTTCCCACTCCAGATGTGATAGAGATGCTTCGAAAAATGAAGCAGGGCAGAGGGACATATGTACCCCCCTACTCTTACTTAAGTAAGACTGTGAAGTATTAAAACCACGAGAAGAAATGTGCACAGTAAAAACTGCGAAGTGTTGTCCCCTATATTGAATTCCCCAAGTACTATAAGAATGATGTGATTGTGTTTTTGTAGAGAGACAAAAGGAATGCCCTCTTATACATAATGGAATACCTTCAGGTGCTATAGTGAGATTAGTAACGTTATAATTTTATACATGCTGGGATAATTGCTCAATCCCTCCACAATCAGGGGGAGGGAAAAAGTTAGTTTCATTAGTACAGACCTGGACTTCTGCTTCTTCCCAGGACATTGCTCACACCAAAGGAGGTTTAGGGATATAGGCCCAATAGGTATAGTTTGCAGCTTCCATATACATTACCTGACAAGTTACCACCGCCATCATGGCCAACAAAGATTAGCAGGATCCAATGGTTGTCCTGCTTTCTGCAATGTTTTCTCAGCTTCTTGAGTCAGTTTCTTCAACTGTCCCCATGTTGGCAGATTCGCTTCTCTTGTTGCAAAGGTGAAGGTCCTCTGCATGGACAGTTCCTGAAACTGGCGCATAAATGGGTTGCTCATCCTGCAACTTCACCAATCTCAATGGAACCCAGATCCTGGAATCATTCACAGAAATGAAAGCATACCCTCGCCCCAAGAAATGAAGTACTGCTGGAATCCATCCCTTTATCTCATCCTTATACCATACCCGGGAATGTTCAAAGCTTTTTGTCTTCTTTTCTGAATTGCCAAAATGCTGTTCTGCTGGAGTCATCTTACCTTTTCCTCAGACTTTCAAAAATTAAGAGTTAATAGCGTTTTATTTAATACATCCCTTGGTGATATCATAATGGCCTTTCCCCCTTTTTAATTTTTTTTCAATGTATTCTAGAAGAGTTTGATTAGCTCTTTCGATTATAGCTTGTCCTTGACTGTTATAAGGAATACCAAAAGTGTCTTAATATGATAGTGTTCTAAAAACTGAGATAATTTAGAGGTATGAGGGAGCATTATCAGTTTTTAATTCTATAGGTATGCCCATAATAGCAAAACAAAATAGTAAATGAGTAATAACGGAATCAGCTTTTACTGAACTTAAAGCAGTAGCCCACTGAAAGTGAGAATAAGTACGTATAGTATGATGAACATATTTCTGTTTACCGAATAAGGAAATAAGAACATCCATTTGCCAGATTTGTTTAGATTGTAATCCTCTGAGATTTACTCTAGAAGGGGCAAAGGGCAAAACAAATGGTGCACATATGGAACAAGAACGAACAATGCGTTGAGCTTGTTTTCGTGTTAACAAATACATTTTTTGTAATCCTTTAGAATTAGTATGATGTAAGCAATGTTCTTGTGTTGCTGACTGTAAAGGATAAAGTAAGGCATCTATATTTGCATTTCCTTGAAATAATGGTCCGGAGAGAGAAGAATGAGCTCGAATATGAGTAAAAAAGACAGGGTTTGTTCATCTGAGTAATAATTGTTGGACCTGAAAAAATAATTTATCAATATTGGTTTTTAAAGTTAACGGTAGAGTGGCTTCAGGAAGATAAATACATGAAAAGACTGCATATTTAGAATCAGAAACAATATTAATAGGAATATCAAAAAAATATTCTAGAGCAGACAGATGGCCCAAAGTTCAGCAGGCTGCATGGAAGAAAAGGAATGTGGAACAACTTTAGAAGCAGTATCAGTCCAATAGCCAGCAGTATTTTTATTGGCGTCTGTAAAAATATTTTCCCCTTCAACCGGAATATTAGATATGGGAGATTTACAAACCATTCATGTATGTCAAAGAAAATCTATCAATTTAGATTGAGGATAATGATTAGAAAAAGTCCCTGAATAAGATGCAAGAGTTATCTGCCAATTTTCATTAAACTGTAAGCAATTAGAGATTTGGGTGGAAGTAAGTTGAGTAATGATTGTTTGAGGGTCACTTCCAATTAACTGGGTAATGCGGCCTCGACCTTTCAGAATGAGAAAAGCAATTCTATCCATATAAGTAGTAAGCTTTTTGTATAGTTACTGGGTAAAAATACCTACTCGATCAACCCTGCAGATTGAGAAATAACTCCAGTAGGAGAATAGAGAGCATGGAACACCATGAAATATATAGGATGATCCTGCTGTAGATAAGTAAGAAATGCTTCATTCAACCGTTGCTCTACAAAGTGTAATTCCTCTATTACTTGAGAAGTAAGAGATCGAGGGCTGTTAAGAGCAGCATCACCCTCCAGGTAGAAAATAAATGACACAATTGATGTGTAGGGATACCTAACGAGGGACGTAACCAATTAATATCACCCCAAAGCTTCTGAAAATCATTAAGAGTTTTCAAATTATCTCATCTAATTTGGACCTTTTGAGGTTTTATTCTTTGTCGTTCCAAAATAGCACCTAAATATGGAATAGGAAATTCAGTTTGAATTTTTTCCAGGAGAAATTTGAAGATTGAAATCACTTAAAGCTTTCTTCACATGAATAAAAAATTTATCTCGCTCCTCTTTACTAGGAGCAGCCAATAGAGGATCATCCATATAATGATAGAGAAGACAATTAGAAAATTGTCGCCTCACAGTGATAAGAGCATGATCAACAAATTCCTGACAAAGTGTAGGGCTATTAATCATTCCTTGAGGCAACACTGTTCATTGATAACGTTTCACGGGCTGCCCATGGTTATACACTGGAATAGTAAAAGCAAATGTATTTCTATCTTTTATTTGCAAAGGAATAGTAAAAAGCAATCCTTCAAATCTAAAACCATCAAAGACCAATTCTGTGGAATCAAAGCAGGAGAAGGGAGACCTAATTGCAGAGCCCCCATAGGTTCTATACATTTGTTAACTTCCCTTAAATCAGTCAACATTCTCCATTTACCAGATTTTTCTTAATGACAAAAACAGGGAATTCCAAGGAGACCTGGAAGGTTCAATATGGCCAGATTGAAGCTGTTCTTCTACTAATTGTTCTAAAGCCTCGAGCTTCACTTTTGGAAGCGGCCACTGCTCAACCCATTTAGGGAGATCAGTTAACCATTTCAATGGGGAGCTCGAGGAATCTGAGCAGTGGCTACAAGTTTTCCAACGAGATGGTGGGTGTTGTTCCTAAAGAAGATAAAAGATCCCTTCCCCAGATATTAATAGGTATATTAACAATGTAAAAGAAATAAATACTTTCTTTCCATTAGACAATTGGCATGACAGGTTGAGTGCTTCTCCACACATCTGGTATAGATCCTAAGCCTGTTAAAACAAGAGGACTTTTTCTTTTTCCAGTCATTGGGCCACTGCTGGAGAAAAATAACTAAAACATCTGCTCCTGTATCCACTAATCCCTTCAAATTATCTATATTCAATAATCAGTGACATTGAAGGGCGGGAGTCATTAATAAGCATTTCCCGATCCCTCTAACACAGCCTGAGCTATGGATTCCCAATCGAGAGGAAGAATTAATTGAGAGGTTCCTACATTCTCTAACAGTGGCAATACAAAAGGAGATTGGGGACCATATTGAGAAACAGCGGCTTTAAGATCCTTAAAAATTTATACTCCAGAGGCATATATTGAACATTAACTACTCCTGCCCGTGAGTCATGCTGACGTTTAATGGGAAAGAGGCGTGGTGGATCCACAAAACCTTCAGGGGCGCTGGAAGATCATCATCGTCATAGAACATAGTAGCAGGAAATGTAAACCGCTGATTTCCTCTTCCTCCCTCAGCTTTGTCAGCAGCCACTGGAAATGGAGCTGCGTAAGGTGGTGCAGAAGGGTTAACAGCCTTGGAAGTTCGTTTTCTATTTAATGAAACCTTCCTAAAGGCAGCAGTCATTGCCTCTACAGAATCTGAATCCTCTCTCGAACTCACTTCTCCATCTATCTCGGTGGATGAATCTTACTGTCATCCCGAGGCTTGGGCGGAGGCCGAGGTGAACCCCCTCCTCCACATTCGCCTTCCTTCTCTCTCACAGGCACATCCTCATGCAGGGGATCGTCCTTCTTAAGAGAACATGAGGCGGCCTCCCTGTCAGCAGCCATTAATTTTAAAGCCTGCGTTATAGCGCTACATGGAGTCCACAATTTCAAGGAATCACATTCCCTTTTTGATGTTGTCGCCTCAATTCCTTCTGTACTACTGTCCATTCCCCTAAATTCAAGTGAACCTTTGTTTGATATTGAAACCAATATCAGTGGCGTTCTATGAGGTGGAAAAATTCATTTAGCGACGAGTAGAGGTTTTCACCCCAATGGAGTGGAGGAGCCCCTTAATCAGCTCCAAATATTGCGATCGCAAAGAAGAATTTCCCATAATTTTCCTGAAAGTCCCCCTTTCAGTGTCCTGCCCCGGGGTGCTTACGCTTTTGGTTCCGTCATGCCCCACATTGGGCGCCAGATGCTGGCTACGGAATGAAACACCAACACTGCAGAGTGATTGGAATCTTTCTGCCGCTTCTTGCAGCTGCTTTATTTTATATCTTTTGCACAACAATCAGCAGGGCAAGTTGCCAAACACCAAGATTCAGCGACTATACAGTGCGCAGGCGCGGGCGAGATAACCTTTTTCCTTATTTACTGCAGCTAAGACATTGTTTTGAGAACTTCCTTATCAACTTAGAATCCATTTTGTCCCCAGGTCTGTTCCTTTTGAGGAATCAGATGAATATCCTTGTATGCAAGAAATGTTCTTTTCCCATGGGGTCAAACAGAGGATTCTTGGCAGAACATCTTGTTCACAAGAATGTCCAGCCCTGGTTGAGAGTCTTGTTTGCAAGCAACTTCCCAACCTGCTTTATACTTTGTTCCCTACACTATTGCATTTGGTATCTCAGTGTCCCTGTTTTACCAGGATAGATAGATATAAATGAACCACACCTAATGAAGTCAGCCCCTTCATCTTACTGATTTCTTTACAGAGACCATCATGAAAGTCTCTAAGAAAGCTATAAGAACTTAAACCTTTCAGGAAATAATAATAATGTGACATTCTCAAGAAAATTCAACTAATTGAACACACACTGAAGAAAATGGGCCATTTCCACACATGGAGTTAAGTTTCAACATACTTAATTATTCTGCACAAATATCGTAGGTTAGTGCTGGAGAACTGAAGATTTATTCCTCAAATGAATTCTCTCTTCTGTGATCTGCTATAAGAACTGTCACAAAAGATGGTCAAATTCATTACAATTGTAAGGATTGTCTTCAATATGATTTTTTTTTTTTTTTGAGGGGGAATCTTGAGGAAATATTGTTTTCTTAAACATGTTTCCAAATTCAGTATAGTATAATTCCTGACATACATGAATCACTTCATTATGCCCATGGTGTGAATATTTCATGGAACAGGCTACACAAGATTCATTACCTGTCAAAGTTTGCTCTCCATATATATCCTACCATATTCCACAGTTTTGATTTTTGAGTTAATGCTTCGATTCGGTTCAGTTCGGTTCAGTCGCTCAGTCGTGTCCGACTCTTTGCGACCCCATGAATCGCAGCACACCAAGCCTCCCTGTTCATTACCATCCCTTGGAATTCACTCAGAGTCACGTCCATCGACTCCGTGATGCCACTGAGCCATCTCATCCTCGGTCATCCCCCTTCTCCTCCTGCCCCTAGTCCCTCCCAGCATCAGAGTCTTTTTCAATGAGTCAACTCTTCACATGAGGTGGCCAAAGTACTGGACTTTCAGCTTTAGCATCATTCCTTCCAAAGAAATCCCAGGGCTGATCTCCTTCACAATGGACTGGTTGTATCTCCTTGCAGTGCAAGGGACTCGCAAGAGTATTCTCCAACACCACAGTTCAAAAGCATCAATTCTTCAGCACTCAGCCTTCTTCACAGTCCAACTCTCACATTCATACCTGACCACAGGAAAAATCATAGCCTTGACTAGACGGGACCTTAGTCAGCAAAGTAATGTCTCTGCTCTTGAATATGCTATCTAGATTGGTCATAACTTTTCTTCCAAGGAGTAAGCGCTCTTCTAATTTCATGGTTGCAGTCACCACCTGCAGTGATTTTGGAGCCCAGAAAAATAAAGTCTGACACTGTTTCCACTGTTTCCTCATCTATTTCCCATGAAGTGATGGGACCAGATGCCATGACCTCCATTTTCTGAATGTTGAGCTTTAAGCCAACTTTTTCACTCTCGTCTTTCACTTTCATAAAGAGGCTCTTTAGTTCTTCACTTTCTGCCATAAGAGTGGTATCATCTGCATATCTGAGGTTATTGATATTTCTCCCAGCAATCCTGAGTACAGCTTGTTTTTCTTCTAGTCCAGCGTTTCTCATGATGTACTCTGCATAGAAGTTAAATAAGCAGAGTGACAATATTCAGCCTTGACGGGCTCCTTTTCCTATCTGGAACCAGTCTATTGTTCCATGTCCAGTTCTAAATGTTGTTTCCTGACCTGCATACAGATTTCTCAAGAGGCAGGTCAGGTGGGCTGGTATTCCCATCTCTTTCAGAATTTTCCACAGTTTCTTGTGATCCTTGTGATCCACAGTCAAAGGCTTTGGCATAGTCAATAAAGCAGAAATAAATGTTTTTCTGGAACTCTCTTGCTTTTTCCATAATCCAGCAGATGTTGGCAATTTTATCTCTGGTTCCTCTGCCTTTTCTAAAACCAGGTTGAACATCAGGAAGTTCACGGTTCACGTATTGCTGAAGGCTGGCTTGGAAAATTTTGAACATTACTATACTAGCATGTGAGATGAGTGCAATTGTGTGGTAGCTGGAGCATTCTTTGGCATTGCCTTTCTTTGGGATTGAATGAAAACTGACCATTTCCAATCCTGTGGCCACTGCTGAGTTTTCCAAATTTGCTGGCATATTGAGTGCAGCACTTTCAAAGCATCGTCTTGCAGGGTTTGAAAGAGTCAACTGGAATTCCATCACCTCCACTAGCTTTGTTTGTAGTGATGCTTTCTAAGGCCCACTTGACTTCACATTCCAAGATGTCTGGCTCTAGATGAGTGATCACATCATCATGATTATCTGTGTCGTGAAGATCTTTTTGTACAGTTCTTCTGTATATTCTTGCCACCTCTTCTTAATATCTTCTGCTTCTGTTAGGTCTATACCATTTCTGTCCTTTATCAAGCCCATCTTTACATGAAATGTTTTCTTGGTATCTCTAATTTTCTTGAAGAGATCTCTAGTCTTTCCCATTCTGTTGTTTTCCACTATTTCTTTGCACTGAACGCTGAAGAATGCTTTCTTATTTCTTCTTGCTATTCTTTGGAACTCTGCATTCAAATGCTTATATCTTTTCTTTTCTCCTTTGCTTTTCACCTCTCCTCTTTTCACAGCTATTTGTAAGGCCTCCCCAACCAGCCATTTTGCTTTTTTGCATTTCTTTTCCATGGGGATAGTCTTGATCCCTGTATCCTGTACAATGTCACGAACCTCATTCCATAGTTTATCAGGCACTCTATCTATCAGATCTAGGCCCTTAAATCTATTTCTCACTTCCACTGAATAATCATAAAGGGATTTGATTTAGGTCATATCTGAATGGTCTAGTGGTTTTCCCTACTTTCTTCTATTTAAGTCTGAATTTGGTAATAAGCTTAAGCGTGCACATTACTTTTATTTGGTTTCTCAGAAAGACATATTCTGAAGTCTAGTGTACTCTGAACCCTCCAGAAAGCCCTTGCCCATCCATTTCCAAGACTCCTCTTCACTATGGAGTCTTGTCTAACACTTCAACTCAAGGTGAAAAATTTCCCACTCCCATTACATTTGAGCATTGCTCCAGAATGTCCAAACTTAAACATTTGGTAAAATCCTTCCCACAAATATTACATTTGTGTGGTTTAACTCAGGATATATATTCTTACACACCTAAAGAGTGAACAGTAACTGTGAAAACTTCCATAAAACATAAAGTATAAAACTGCCAAAATATAAAGTATTTGGTGAATCCTGAGTTTAAGGCAGTACCTAAAGGTCGTGCCATATTCTGTACACTGGTAAGGTTCTCTCTAGTATGGATCATCTGATGGCTAGTGCAATGTGAGCCCCAAGTAAAGGTTTTACACACTCATGTCACTTGTAAGCTTTCTCTCCAGAATGACTTCTTTACTGAATCTTGACTTAGGATTGTTGTCTAAAAGCACACTCATTATATTGATATAGTTTCTATCCAGTGTGAATATTCTCAAGAAGTTTAAGGTGTAAACACCTGACAAAAGCCTGGACACACTGACTGCATTTGGATGGTCTCTCCGGTCCATCACCTGATGTCTTTGAGGCCTGAATGCCACCTGAAGGATTTCCCACACTCTTACATTTGTATCTCTCCATTATGAATTCTGTGCTGATGGGAAAGGTGAGACCAGTTATTGAAGCCCTGGCCACACACATTATGTTTACATGATTTCCTTCAATCTTAATGTTAAGATTAGAGGGATGGACTGTGCTCTAAATGTATGGATTCTCACCAGTATGAATTTTCTCATGTGTTGTAAATAACTGAATGTCTTCCAAAAAACACCACATGCACTATGTGGGTAAGATTTCCATTCAGAATTAATTACGTGATGGTTAGTTTTGTCTGAACACAGAACCAAAGCTTTGTGCCACCTACCACATTCATGAGATTTCCTCTAGTTTGAGTTTTCTGAGGATCAAAAGTTGATATACTTTATGACTGAAGGGTTTGTCATATAAATTCCATTTATGTGGTTTCCCTCCTGCATGAACTGCCCAATGGTCAGTTGAGGCTGAATATACACTAGAGGCTTTACCATATTTCTTCCATTTGTATGTTTTCTATACAGTATGAATTTTTTGATTAATTATAAGGCCTGAACTCTGACTAAAGACTTTGATACACTCATTACATCTGCACTAAACTGTTTCTCATAATTGTTGTACTAAATCACTTCAGTCGTGTCCGACTCTTTGTGATCCCATAGATGGCAGTCTACCAGGCTCTGCTATCCCTGGGATTCTCCAGGCAAGAAAACTGGAGTGGGTTGCCATTTCCGTCTCCAATGCATGACAGTGAAAAGTGAAAGTGAAGTCACTGAGTTGTGTCCAACTCTCAGCAACCCCATGGACTGCAGCCTACCAGGCTCCTCCGTCCATGGGATTTACCGGGCAAGAGTACTGGAGGTGGGTGCCATTGCCTTCACTGCATAACTGTTGTATTTATAATGTTTTTCCCCCACTATGAATTATCTGATTTCTTAGATGGTCATTTCAAGCACTGCCCACATACATCACATTTCTATGCAGTCTCTCCTGTATGAACTGCATGATGGTGAGGCTAGCTGTGCAGTAAAACATTTGTCAGAATGGTTACGTTTGTAAGTTTTCTTTCCAGTATGAATTCTCCAATGAACTGCAAGGTTTTCATTTAAAAGCCTTGCATTGAGATCACATTTATATGGGTTCTCTCCAGTATGAATTCTCTGATGAATTCCAAGCTGTGGGTTTCCAGTAAAGCATCAGCCACACACAACACATTTACATGGCTACTCTCTGGTATGAATTCTCTGAAGAAATGCTAGGTTTGCTGTTTGACTGAAGGCCTTGCCACATACATCATTATTTAAACGGTTTCTCTCCAATATGTTTCCAATGAAATGCAAAGACCTGCAACTGAAGACTTTGTCACATAAATTACCTTTCTACACTTTTCCGCCTATATGAACTGTCCGATGGCAATTTAAGGATGACTGTGCCAACATCCACTGGATCATGGAAAAAGCAAGAGAATTCTAGAAAAAAAAACATCTATTTCTGCTTTATTGACTATGCCAAAGCCTTTGACTGTGTGGATCATAATAAACTGGAAAATTCTGAAAGAGATGGGAATACCAGACCACCTAACCTCTCTCTTGAGAAATTTGTATGCAGGCCAGGAAGCAACAGTTAGAATTGGACATGAAACAACAGACTGGTTTCAAATAGGAAAAGGAGTACGTCGAGGCTGGATATTGTCATCCTGCTTATTTACCCTATATGCAGAGTACATCATGAGAAACACTGGACTGGAAGAAGAACAAGCTGGAATCAAGATTGCTGGGAGAAATATCAATAACCTCAGATATGCAGATGACAGCCACCCTTATGGCAGAAAGTGAAGAACTAAAAAGCCTCTTAATGAAAGTGAAAGATGAGAGTGAAAAAGTTGGCTTAAAGCTGAACATTCAGAAAATGAAGATCATGGCATCTGGTCCCATCACTTCATGGGAAATAGATGGGGAAAGAGTGGAAACAGTGTCAGACTTTATTTTTTGGGGGTTCCAAAATCACTGCAGATGGTGATTGCAGCCATGAAATTAAAAGACACTTACTCTTTGGAAGAAAAGTTATGACCAACCTAGATAGCATATTCAAGAGCAGAGACATTACTTTGTCGACTAAGGTCCGTCTAGTCAAGGCTATGGTTTTTCGAGTAGTCATGTATGGATGTGAGAGTTGGACTGTGAAGAAGGATGAGTGCCAAAGAATTGATGCTTTTGAACTGTGGTGTTGGAGAAGACTTTTGAGGGTCCCTTGGCCTGCAAGGAGATCCAACCAGTCCATTCTGGAAGGAGATCAACCCTGGGATTTCTTTGGAAGGAATGATGCTAAAGCTGAAACTCCAGTGCTTTGGCCACCTTATGGGAAGAGTTGACTGATTGGAAAAGTCTTTGATGCTGGGAGGAATTGGGGGCAGGAGGAGAAGGGGACGACTGAGGATGAGATGGCTGGATGGCATCACTGACTCGATGGACGCAGGTCTGAGTGAACTCAGGAGTTGGTGATGGACAGGGAGGCCTGGCGTGTTGCGATTCATGGGGTCGTAAAGAGTCGGACACGACTGAGGGACTGAACTGAACTGATCTGAACTGTGCACTAAAACGTTTGTCCTAATTGTTACATCTGTAACTTTTCTCTCCATTATGAATTCTCTAATGAATAGCAAGGATTGAATTTCGAATAAAGGCCTGTCCACATACATCACATTTACATGGTTTCTCTCCAGTATGAACTCTCTGATGAACTACAAGGCCTGAATTTTGACTGAAGGCCTTTCCACACACATCATATTTATATGGTTTCTCTCCAGCATGAAGTCTCCGATGAACTACAAGCCTTGTATTTACACTAAAGGCCTTGCCACACACATCACATTTATACGGTTTCTCTCCAGTATGAAGTCTATGATGAACTACAAGTCTTGCATTTACACTAAAGGCCTTGCCACACACATCACATTTAAATGGCTTCTCTCCAGTATGAGTTCTCCCATGAATTACAAGTTTTGACTTTTGAGAATAGCCACAGCCACGTACTTCACATGTAAACGGTTTCTCTCCAGTATGAAGGGTCTGATGAACTGTACACCTTGCTTTTTAACTAAAGGCCTTTCCACATACATCACATTTATGTGGTTTCTCTCCAGAATGTACTCTCCGATGAACTACAAGCCTTGAATTTACACTAAAGGCCTTGCCACATACATCACATTTATATGGTTTCTCTTCAGTATGAATTCTCTGATGAATTATAAATATTGACTTTTGAGTATAGCCATGACCACATACTTCACATGTATATTGTTTCTCTCCAGTATTAACTGTCCGAAGAGCTACAAGCCTTATATTTACACCAAAGGCCTTGCCACATACATCACATTTATATGGTTTCTCTTCAGTATGAATTCTCTGATGAATTATAAATATTGACTTTTGAGTATAGCCATGACCACATACTTCACATGTATATTGTTTCTCTCCAGTATTAACTGTCCGAAGAGCTACAAGCCTTATATTTACACCAAAGGCCTTGCCACACACATCACATTTATATGGTTTCCCTCCAGTATGAACTCTCCAATGAATTTCAAGGTGTGACTTTCGAGTATAGCCACGGCCACATACTTCACATGTATATGGTTTCTCTCCAGTATGAAGGGTCTAATGAACTGTACGCCTTGCTTTTCGACTAAAGGCCTTTTCACACACATCACATGGTTTGTCTCCAGTATAAACTCGCTGATGATGTTGAAGGTGTGTATGCTGTTTAAAGCAGTGGCCACATACATCACACATATATGGTTTTTCTCCAGTATGATTTCTCTGATGAACTTTAAGGGTCGATTTATCATTAAAAGCCTTACAACATATGTTGCATTTATATGCTTTTCTTCCTGTATGGATTCTTTGATGTCTAGTGAGTTCTGAGTCCTGGAGGAAAAGTTATGTTACACTCATTACAGCTGTAAGTATTTTTCTTGTGTGCTTCCTGGTCTGGTACCAGTTCTGAGGGATGTATAACAGCACTCTCTTGTTTATGAGAATTGCCTTTACGGACACTATGAGTTCTCTGAGGTGATAAACCTGAGGCACTACTGTTGATATTTTCCACAACCTGACTACATTCAGAAACTGTCCCTTCAGATTCAAGTATCTGCAACTGATCCTGAAAGCTTGATCCGTACCTTTTAACAGGCTTATTTCCTGCATCACTTCTACTATCATGATCTCTTCTATCAGTGAGATTTTGTTATGGGATATAGAGGTTCCTCTGTCATTTCTTTCATCATCTATTCACAGACACTCAGAATCATACATATTTTCCTGTATCTTCCTGAGGAAAAATCTTCAATTTCATGGCTTTCAGCTCTTCCAAACACCACTCTTTGAAAAATTTCTTCTTTACCACTGTTTTCTTTTATCTGTAGTTTCTTGATCATACGTATTTGAGACACATCTACAAAATATAAAACCATATGCATTCTATCAATTACAATTCATAAATAAATTGCTTCATGCTGAATACATGGTATTATACCAAAAGGCATATCCATGCTGAACAGAATTATGCATCTTCCCAATGATGATCTTAAAAATGTTTAAAACACTAAACAAATAGAACTCTTTAAAAATCAAAGAGCAATCACATGAAATCCAAATTAATTTTAGGGTAGCCTAGCTTCAAAGATACAGTCAGAACATATTAATTTTTCCCAAACTCATGTCAGTTCTCAAAGAAAAGGGAATTTTCCCACCATGACTTCTAAACTCATTCTACTTGGTAGTAAACACACTGCTGTCTCATAACTGAGGAGAAAATATGGAATATTGTACACATTTTATGCATGCTTATACATAAGTAAATGGTAAAGAATAGACAGGTCTACATTGATGACTTGGTAGTAAAGATTTAGCCTGCCAATGCAAAAGACATAGGATAGAGAGCTTCAATCCCTAGGAGGGGAAGATCCCCGGAGAAGGAAATGGAAGCCACTGAACTACCTTTGCCTGAGAAAAATTCCATGGGTAAGGAGCTTAGCAGGCTACTGACCATGAGATCATAGAGTCAGACAGAACAATCAACTGAACAAGCATTCATTAACAGGCAATACACTGCAATGGTAAATAATCCCAAAGAAGCACTATAAAAAATAATGGAAAACATAAATAGCAGGTGACAACTGTTCAGGAAATTTTCTAAAATAATGGGAAAAAAAAGAAAACTTTTCTAAATATCTTTTATAAATTGATCAGTAGATAGATGTATAGGAATTTTATGACACTGACAAGTTGTTCATGTCAGTAACATTGTGTAATACATAAAGACCATCATCTTTAAATAACAAAAAATTAATAAATGAAACATTTTCGACTTGAAGAACAGTCATTCAGTACAGAGATTCCCTATCTATGCAGTAACTTTAACTTACTAAGTTCATTGGTTCCAAGTTACATGTCAAGGAACAAGCTTTGGGGCCTCCCTGCTGGCTCAGAGGTAAAACAATCCACCTGGTAATTACCACAGGGCACAAGGATTCCATCCCTGATCTGGGAAGTTCCTACATACCTTGGAACAACTAAGCCTGTAGGCCACAGCTTCATGGTCCATAGTTTGGGAGTCACAACTACTGGCCACAGGCATAGAGCCCACACACGGTAACAAGAGAAGGCATTAGAATGAGAAGTCTGTGCAATGCAAGTAGAGAGTAGCCCTTGCTTGCCACAAGTAATGAAAAGCCCCGGAAGCAACAAACACCCAGTGCAACCAAAAATAAAAAGCATTAAAAATGTAATATATTGGTATGAAGAAAACCAATATTATTTGAAAACCTATTAACCAGACTCAGAGACAACTCTCATAAAAATGAAAAGTAAAATAAAAACATACAAGTTGTAAAGTAGACAAAGAGATGTCACAATAAACAAGACAGGAAGCAAATATATTCATTAAGCAAAAGGAATCTTTGACGCAAATTCCCTGGTGGTTCAGTCGTTAGGACTACACACATACACTGGAGGGGGCACATATTCCAGCCAAGAATGGGGACCTAAGATACTACCTGCCACATGGCACAGCAAAAAAACAACAACAACAACCCAGTAATTGCTGATCTTTTCTGTAAAACAGGCAACTTTCTATGCCACCCAACAGCACTAATTACCTTGATTTTACAAATAAAGGTGGTGACAGGGTTCCTGTACACAACTCCATGGAATATGAAAGTAAATGAGTAAAAGCAGGACTATAACTGAGACTTATAGATTCATACATGCTCTGAACCACCAAGGCCCACTTGGGCAAAATAGAGGACAAAAAGTTACAATGAAGTGTAAAAAGGAAAGTGTAAAAAGGAAGTGTAAAAGGAAGTTACAATGAAGTGTAAAAAGGAAACTTCAAATCAGACACAAGAACTGACCTGTGTAACTGTGTTACTCAGTCATCCCTCTTGGAAATTGTTTCCAAGCCACCAACAAGATATCAATTCAGGTCCTGTCTAAGAGAGGACCTCAATCAATATCCACTGTCCTTACAGGTTTCCTGAGTTACAATCACAGAAGATCCAAACCACATTCTTGCTACACACACCCCTGAAGGATGTGGCAAAAGCAGTAACAAGAACAGCTGAGGGCTCTGAACAGGAAGACAGGTTGAAGGGAGCTCTGTGTAGGATCTGAGACACCAAATGCAATCGAAGAGCTGCCAGTCTTCCCCCTTCTAATGAGGTCTCTCAAGTGCAGCAAAGAGGAAGAAAACCAGGCTGGGTCCAAAATAATCTCTGAAGGTGTCAGCGCTGTTCTACATGAACCAAAAAGCAGGCATCCGATGGAATCCAGCACAGAAGGGGGACAAGGAGGAAACAGATCCCTTAGAAACATCTCATCACATGCTTCCCATAGTCAAGCAACAACATTAACAGGAGTCAAATGACAGATTGTTACAGATCATATAAAGACTTTGCCTTTTGGGACCTCTTTTCTTGGAGGTCCATTTTGCATAAAAACTCTTTCTTTTTTTTTCTAATTAAGTCATTTTCTTAATTTAGCAACAGCCACCTGTAAGTCAGACATACTTTCTTTCTCGCCAATAAAATGTAATTTTCTGATAGGAGACTGATGGGCTCCATGTTAAATGTCTCGAATGTGTCATCTTTCCCTTTGCACTCCCTGAGATAAGAGATATGTGGGCTCCAGTTGAGAAATTAGCACCCAACAAAAACAGGGTAAATACACAGTCATTCTCTAATCTCAGGGAATAATTATGGCAAGGAGAAAGAAAGGAAAAACCCTGTTTATTAAGGGAGACACTACACATGCCCAGAAAGGCTCCTTGGAGTCAAAACTCACAGGATAATACCAGGCCATAATGAGTCTTGCTCCTCCCAGAAGCCTTCACTTTGAGATCCAACTTGGCTAAGGTGTGCATGCACACTCCAGGGAGGGTCCTAAGACAAATTAGCCAAGGCAAATAAACAAGGTGATTGGCCTGAGGGAAGATGAAGACCTGGAAAACTGCCACTTTGTAAAAAATTTACACTTCCCAAAGGCGTCTCTCTCTCTCTGAGGTTGCCCATGTGGCTTGCCACATGTACATTTCCTTTCAACAAACTTTGTCCTTTACTCTTTATCATCTGCCTCATCATTTGAATTTGTTCTTGACTAGGCAGGCCAGACTAGGGATCTTAGCCCTAAATGTTGGCTCCTGTGGTCCAGGGGTTAGTAGTCTCCATCTGGGAAATTAAGAATTGCTTCCAGCTTCCACTCACTTCCACTCACTGCTATCAGTTCGTTCAGTCGCTCAGTCATGTCCCAGTCTTTGCAACCCCATGAATCGCACCACACCAGGCCTCCCTGTCCATCACCAACTCCCGGAGTTCACTCAGACTCACGACCATCGAGTCCATGATGCTGTCCAGACATCTCATCCTCTGTCATCCCCTTCTCCTCCTGCCTCCAATCCCTCCCAGCATCAGAGTCTTTTCCAATGAGTCAACTCTTCGCATGAGGTGTCCAAAGTACTGGAGTTTCAGCTTTAGCATCATTCCTTCCAAAGAAATCCCAGGGCTGATCTCCTTCGGAATAGACTGGTTGGATCTTCTTGCAGTCCAAGGGACTCTCAAGAGTCTTCTCCAGCACCACAGTTCAAAAGCATCAATACTTCGGCGCTCAGCCTTTTTCACAGTCCAACTCTCACATCCATATACGACCACGGGAAAAACCATAGCCTTGACTAGACGGACCTTAGTCAGCAAAGTAATGTTTCTGCTTTTGAATATACTATCTAGGTTGGTCATAACTTCTTACAAGGAGTAAGCGTCTTCTAATTTCATGGCTGCAGTCACCATCTGCAGTGATTTTGGAGCCCCCCAAAAGTAATGTATGAAAGTATGTCTGACTTACAGGTGGCTGTTAAATTAAGAAAACGATTTAATTAGAAAAAAAAAAGAATTTTTATGCAAAGTGGACCTCCAAGAAAAGAGGTTGCCAAAGGCAAAGTCTTTATGTGATCTGTAACAATCTGTCATTTGACTCCTGTCAATGTTGTTGCTTGACTATGGGAAGCCTGTGATGAGGTGTTTCCCCATCTATTTCACATGAAGTGATGGGACCAGATGCCATGATCTTCGTTTTCTGAATGTTCAGCTTTAAGCCAACTTTTTCACTCTCCTCTTTCACTTTCATCAAGAGGCTTTTTAGCTCCTCTTCACTTTCTGCCATAAAGGTGGTATCATCTGTATATCTGAGGTTATTGATATTTCTCCCGATAATCTTGATTCCAGCTTGTGTTTCTTCCAGTCCAGCGTTTCTCATGATGTACTCTGCATATAAGTTAAATAAGCAGGATGACAATATACAGCCTTGACGTACTCCTTTTCCTATTTGGAACCAGTCTGTTGTTCCATGTCCAGTTCTAACTGTTGCTCCCTGACCTGCATACAGACTTCTTAAGAGGCAGGTTAGGTGGTCTGTTATTCCCATCTCTTTCAGAATTTTCCACTCTTTCTTGTGATCCACACAGTCAAAGGCTTTGGCATAGTCAATAAAGCAGAAATAGATGTTTTTCTGGAACTCTCTTGCTGGATCTCCATGATCCAGTGGATGTTGGCAATTTGATCCACTCACTGCTATAAGCATCCCAAATCAATTTCATTGCTCATACCTTTTGTCACTAAAAACACAGATCTTACTTTCCTTAAGCAACCATGAACTGTCCTTTATATTAGCATTTTGTAGAATGGTGACCATAAATACTAGAGATAATTTCTAAAAACATTTGCTTTCTTATGGAAAACATCTCAGGGTAGCAGCAAACATATTAATAATCCAAAATCTCTTTAGTTTTTCTGTGACAGGAAATTATCAATAATCAGTGCCTATGTGTGTGCTAAGTCGCATCAGGAATGTACGACTCTTTGCAAACCCATGGACTGTAGCCTGCCAGTTCCTCCATGGGATTCTCCAGGCAAGAATACTGAAGTGGGATGCCATTTGCTTCTGCAGGGATCTTTCTGACGCAGGGACTGGACTCTCAGTAATCAGTGTAATACAATAAAAGCATTACATAGTTTGAAGACTCAACTCATGTCTGTCTTAGATGAGCAAACAAACGTTTTTACTAGATATTTAATGGTGACTATTTCCTGTTTCATGTGCATCTGAAATTCATTTAAGTTAATTTCTCATAACTGTTTGATTTGTAAGTGGTTAGTTTTTCTTTTTAAAGCCAACTGAATTAGATCTCACTTACAAAGTAACCTCAGCAATATTATCCAAAAAAACCCACAAAAAAACAAAAAACAACACACACAGTGTGAGATGCATAAATCCAGACACACAGATGGACAGAGATCATACTTTCCCCTTGGTTTGAAATTCTCATTTCCCCAAGGTTGAGGTCTCAGGCAAAGTGGGTTATGTGTTTCAAGGACTTGGTAGAAGTTGTGTGCTGTGCTAAGCTGCTTCAGTCACGTCTGATTATCTTTGATCCCATGGACTGTATCCCGCCAGGCTGCTCTTTCCACGGGACTCTCCAGGCAAGAACACTCGGTGGGTTGCTATTCCCCACCTCCAGGGCATCTGCCTAACCCAGGGATCAAACCCACCTTTGCCACACTTGCAGGCAGGTTCTGTACAATTAGACTCATCTGGGATGCCCTGGTAAAGGTTAACTTCAAGCTTTTTTAGGCTAGCTGTCTCAATGGGTTAGTTGCTTTTAACTCCATATGCAAAAAGAACCAGTTATGCACTTTCAAAAGGAAAAAAAATCATTTCAACCTGTTTTTCCAGAGTCTAGAGAATAGCACAGTTATCGTATGTCAAAAAACTTACCTTTCCTTTCCATAGTCATAGTTTTGTAGCTAAAACACAGATCAAACAGCGCTCAAATTGACAGTGGAAACAACAGCAGATGGGGTGATAAAAATCTTGGATTGTCCCTCTGGGGAGATGGGGGTCTTGGATTGTTCAGAAGAAACTGAAGGGGAAAAGAAATTTCCTAGAGTGTGGGGGAAGGTGGGCTCATCCTCCCCTCTGAGAGACAGGCGAAGTTAGAAAGGGACCAGCTGATGGAGAGGCAGACAGAGGGGTTGGGAGGGGTAAAAGGCCACAAAAGGACAAAGAATGGATAGAGAAAGGGCAGTGGGGGACACTACTGGAATTGTGGGCTGGTTCAACAGAGAACTGACTTACAAAGTGAGGATTTGATCAGCCAAAATCTAATTTTCACATTGTATACTATCGACAAACATCCTCACTAATCACATAATTATTTTTCCAGTAACTTCTCTAAGACAGTTTTAAGTTCACTTTATGTACCTCATAGTAGGAGAGAGGAGGATCCAGGCTTTCATCCAGCAGGGCAGATTCTTATCCTTTCTCAAGAGGCAAGAGTCACAAACATTCAGTAACTTCTAAGGATGCAGCCCTGTTTAATTTACACTTCCACTTCTCACCCAATCCAGAGAAGATGTCCCATGTATTAGCTAATGAGTAATAAGGTGAATTTTCTATCTGGAAATAAAAACGTCATAAACCTTAATCTCTTGCTTCTTAAAGAGTGGTGTTTTGTCTCAAAATCCTGCTCACAGTGTCAATTCATGCCTTGCCAAAAGTTTTCACTTTTGTCTCAGGTTCCAAGGATTTGTTAATAGGCCACTCATTCTATACAAATAAATATTCCAATGTTTATCAGAGAATTATCTAGCTGACTTTCAATATACGAAGTAATCCAACCAGTCTGTCCTAAAGGAGATCAGCCCTGGATGTTCATTGGAAGGACTGATGTTAGCTTTGTCTAACTCAGTGAAACTAAGCCACAGTGTGTGGGGCCACGCTGTGGGTCATGGGGAGAGCTCTGACAGAATGTGGTCCACTGAAGAAAGGAATGGCAAACCACTTTAGTATTCTTGCCTTGAGAACCCCATGAACGTATGAAAGGGCAAAATGATAGGCTATTGAAAGAGGAACTCCCGGGTCCGTAGGTGCCCAACAGGCTACTGGAGATCAGTGGAAAAATAACTCCAGAAAGAATGAAGGGATGGAGCCAAAGCAAAACAACACCCAGTTGTGGATGGGACTGAAGATAGACGCAAGACCCAGTGCTGTAAAGAGCAATATTGCACAGGAACCTGGAATGTTAGGTCCATGAATCAAGGCAAATTGGAAGTGGTCAAACAAGAGATGGCAAGGGTGAATGATGACATTCTAGGAATCAGTGAACTAAAATGGACTGGAATGGGTGAATTTAATTCAGATGACCATTATATCTACTACTGTGGGCAGGAATTCCTTGGAAGAAATGAAGTAGTCATCATGGTCAACAAAAGAGTCCAAAATGCAGTACTTGGATGCAATCTCAAAAACAACAAAATGATCTCTGTTCCTTTCCAAGACAAACCATTCAGTATCACAGTAATCCAAGTCTATGCCCCAACCAGTAATGCTGAAGAAGCTGAAGTTGAACACTTCAATGAAGACCTACAAGACCTTTTAGAACTAACACCCAAAAGGGTGTCCTTTTCATTATAGGGGACTGGAATGCAAAAGTACGAAGTAAAGAAACACCTGGGGTAACAGGCAAATTTGGAATACAGAATGAAGCAGGACAAAGGCTAATAGAGTTTTGCCAAGAGAATGCATTGGTCATAGCAAACACCTTCTTCCAACAACACAAGAGAACACTCTACACATGGACATCACCAGATGGTCAACACTGAAATCAGATTGATTATATTCTTTGCGGCCAAAAAATGGAGAAGCTCTATACTGACAGCAAAAATAAGACTGGGAGCAGACTGTGGCTCAGATCATGAACTCCTTATTGCCAAATTCAGACTTAAACTGAAGAAAGTGGGGAAAACCACTAGACCATCCAGGTATGACCTAAATCAAATCTCTTATGATTATATAGTGGAAGTGAGATGTAGATTTAAGAGACTAGATTTGATAGATAGAGTGCCTGAGGAACCATGGAATGAGGTTCCTGACATTGTACAGGGATCAAGATCATCCCCATGGTAAGGAAATGCAAAAAAGCAAAATGACTGGCTAGGGAGGCCTTAGAAATAGCTGTGAATAGGGAGAGAACCAAAGGCAAAGGACAAAAGGAAAGACATAAGTATCTGGATGGAGAGTTCCAAAGAATAGCAAGGAGAGATACGAAAGCCTTCCTCAGCAATCAGTGAAAAGAAATAGAGGAAAACAACAGAATGGGAAAGACAGAGATCTCATCAAGAAAATCAGAGATACCAAGGGAACACTTCATGCAAAGATGAACACAATCAAGGACAGAAATTGTATGGACCTAACGGAAGCAGAAGATATTAAGAGAAAGGTGTCAAGAATACACAGAAGTGTACAAAAAGATCTTCATGACCAAGATAATCAGGATGGTGTGATCACTCACCTAGAGCCAGACATCCTAGACAGTGAAGCCAAACGGGCCTTAGAAAGCATCACTACGAACAAAGCTAGTGGAGGTGATGGAATTCCAGTTGAGCTATTTCAAATCCTGGAAGATGATGATGTGAAATTGCTGCAGTCAATATGCCAGCAAATTTGGAAAGCTCAGCAGCGGCCACACGACTGGAAAAGGTCAGTTTTCATTCCAATCCCAAACAAAGGAAATGCCAAAGAGTGCTCAAACTACTGCACAGTTGCACTCATCTCACATGTTAGTAAAGTAATGCTCAAAATTCTCCAAGCAAGGCTTCAGAAATATGTGAACCATGAACATCCAGATGTTCAGGATGGTTTTAGAAAAGGCAGAGGAACCAGAGATCAAATTGCCAAAATCCGCTGGGTCATAGAAAAAGCAAGAGAGTTCCATAAAATATCTATTTCTGCTTCATTGACTATGCCAAAGCCTTTGACTGTGTGGATCACAGTAAACTGTGGAAAATTCTGAAAGAGATGGGAAACGAGACTACCTGACTTGCCTCTTGAGAAACCTGTATGCAAGTCAGGAAGAAACACTTAGAACTAGACATGGAACAACAAAGAACTGGACATGGAACAACAGACTGGTTCCAAATAGGAAAAGGAGTACGTCAAGGCTATATATTGTCACCCTGCTTATTTAACGGATATTCAGAGTACATCACAAGAAATGCTGGGCTGGAAGAAGCACAAGCTGGAATCAAGATTGCCAGGAGAAATATCAATAACCTCAGATATGCAGATATATCATCCTTATGGCAGAAAATGAAGGGAAACTAAAACGCTTCGTGATGTAAGTGAAAGAGGAGAGTGAAAACAATGGCTAAAAGGTCAACATTCAGAAAACTAAGATCATGGCATCTGGTCCCATTACTTCATTGGAAATAAATAGAGAAACAGTGGAAATAGTGTCAGACTTTATTTTTGCGGGCTCCAAAATCACTGTAGATGGTGATTGCAGCCATGAAGTTATAAGATGCTTACTCCTTGGAAGGAAAGTTATGACCAAAGTAGATAGCATATTCAAAAGTAGAGACACTACCAACAAAGGTCCCTGTAGCGAAGGCTATGGTTTTTCCAGGGGTCATGTATGGATGTAAATGTTGGACTGTGAAGAAAGCTGAGTGCCGAAGAATTGATGCTTTTGTACTGTGGTGTTGGAGAAGACTCTTGAGGGTCCCTTGGCCTGCAAGGAGATCCAACCAGTCCATTCTGAAGGAGATCAGCCCTGGAATTTCTTTGGAAGGAATGATGCTAAAGGTGAAACTCCAATACTTTGGCCACTTCATGCCAAGAGTTGACTCACTAGAAAAGACTCTGTAGCTAGGAGGGATTGGGGGCAGAAGGAAAAGGCTAGAACACAGGATGAGATGATTGGATGGAATCACCGACTCAATGGACATGAGTTCGGGTAAACTCCAGAAGTTGGTGATGGACAGGGAGGCCTGGCTTGCTACAGTTCATGTAGTCGCAAAGAGTCAGACATGACTGAGTGACTGAACTGAACTGAAAAGAAAAAGAAATAGAAACATCAGAGGATACATCACCAAATTGGCTTCTGACCAACATGCAGACTGGAGCAGCCCTGGGAAGTCCCAGGACACAGCACATCTGGAGTCTCAACTGGGTAAAGATCCCCAGCAGCCTGTCCACTCCATGAGTGGGGCTTTAACATTGCATTTTGAGGTTCCTGCTTATCATCCCAGGATGCAAACTGATATCATCCATCTGTGAGCAAACAGCAGCTCTGGTTTCATCTTGATGCTGTTTGTTTTGTCTAATGAAACTTGGATGTTCCTCAGCCTGGGACTGGGTTGGTCAGAGCCTCTTTGAACAATCTCAAGGGTGAGCAATCTCAAGATTCATGTGCTAACTTATCTATGATGCTGCAAGCCTTGCACTCACAGTAGGCAGTCAGGGTACTCACAGTCAGAGTGTGTCCAGGCAGGTTGGAGGCAAGCACAGAGGAATGCACTGCTTTGTCTTGAAGCCTAAACAGGACTATTTCTTCAATTTCCCTAATACCCTGGTGGCTGCATGGTAAAAAGTTAGCTTGCCAATGTGGGAGACATGGGTTCAATCCTTGTTCTGGGAAGATCTCACATGCCAGGGAGCAACTAAGCTGAAGGACAGATACTGAGCCTGTGTAGCGAAACTCCTGAAGCACGTGTGCCTACAGTTGGTGCTCCACAACAAAAGAAGCCACAGCAACGAGAAGCCATGCATCCTGCAAGCAGAGCGTAGCTCCCACTTGTCTCAAATAGAGAAATGGCCATCAGGAAATAGACACCCAGTACAGCCAAAAAAAAAAAAAAGAAAGAAAAGAAAGCCTTGCCTTTGTCTCTGTGGGCACTAAAGAACCACTGGAGGGTGATGTACATTTCACAGGTCAAAGAACAAAGCAGGAAGTTGAAGAGAGTTCACAAACACTAAATATCTGTTTTCTCACAGAACGCTCCCTCTTCAAGAGTTTCCCAAACACAGTGAATGGTGTGGCTTCCTCTCTGTCCTTGTGACAGCTGACCTGAAATCACACTGTTGATCCTTTCCCACTCATCTGATTTTCTGCTAATTAGCACCTCACTCTCCACAATCCAGGGATCTTTCTCATGCTACAAAAATAGAGGTATGATTTAGGTCAAAATCAGAAATTCCTGCTCAGAAGAAATGTCATACTTGGCTTCTTCCAGAATCTAAACTTTCCTTTTTTTTTTTAAATAAATGCATTTGCTAGGTTTCATAATTTTTTTTTATTCATTTACTTTGGCTGGAGTGAGTGCTCCTTGCTGCGTGGACTTTTCCCCAATTTGAGCAAGTAGGGGGTTCTCTCCAGCTGCAGTGCACGGGCCTCTCATTTGCTTTGCCTTCTCCTGGGTGCACGGGCTTCAGTAGTTTTCCCATGTGGGCTCAGTAATCGCAGCTTCCAGGCTCTAGAGTGCTGCTTTAGTAGTTCTGGCCCACAGGCTTAGCTGCTTTGTGACGTGGGATCTTCCAGACCAGGGATCGAACCTGTGTCTCCTGCATTGGCAGGTGGAAAATCCCAGGTCTTTTGTCAGTCAAGAAGTGAGGACATTATGAAGGACAGAAAAATTTCACAAATTACTTTACTATTTGCCTCCTTTGGAATGCATGGGGAACAGTATAATATACAGCATAGTATGTATCAGGTAGGTAGTTCCTTTCCAAGAGTTACTGAACCAAGAACACAGGGGTATAAAACAGGCAACTGGAAAAACACATTGTGTATCACACAGTGGGCAGATCATCAGAAGGAAGGACAAGTTTGAACTCCCAATGCCAAACACAAAGCCTTACATGTCTGAGTGAACAAGGTTTTCAGCTCAGTCAAGAAAAACAGGGCTCCCAAGAGACAGCGAGGGAAAATGCAGAGATACCCCAAAGTAGATCCCTACTTCAAAGGGAAGTGATCCTCACCCACAGACACCAGGTTCCTGAGGGTTTCCACCATCACATCCTTTACAAGGTCCTCTGGGCAGGGTCCAGATAGTCCCATTCCTCGGGAGTGAAATCTATGAACACATCCTTGAAGGTCAACTGTGCCTGAAATGAAGACACATTTCATCAATGGGCCCTGAGGAAGGTTCTTATTTTCACAGAAAAGGAGAAGTGAGACAGGTAAGGTCAATTCGGCTCAAGTAATATTCTGATACATCCATGCAAATTTATATGGAGCAAATTGTTGCTCTCTAATTTAATTTCCTGTTTTTCCATAAGATGATGATATCCTCCAGTCAACATGAATTCATCATGGGTGTGGACAAGACATGAAAAATAAACAAATTCCAATCAACAATGGGTCATTGATGCAGAAGTGTTATGTTGTACACACTGAGTGACATTCACTATCTAGATGAGTTACAGCAAGACTGCTGTCTTCAGAGAGGGCAAAGTCCACAGTGGCTTTAAAAGAACACAGACTGTGATGAGGATATCATCGTCACACTGATGAGAGGTGTCTCAACACTTAATACACACTAAGCATTACTCTAAAGACTTTACCCATATGAACTTGTCATCAACATAACAGCAACAGTAGAGAAAGATCTGTGTCCATCTTACTGGGGAGAAAGCTCTGTCACTCTAATAAATAGCTCCCATCAAACAGTTAAGAAATGAGGCAACAGCACCTGAGCTCAGGTGGTTGGGAGAGACAACTGAACCTAAGGAATCAAAGAGTTAAGTAACAGCATAAAAGACCATCCCCAGAGAGTTCCCTGAGAATACCTGAAACACGTTCAAGTGAGCTGAATTGCAATGGAACAGCATAAATAGTCACTGTACAGAGTCACCCCCTCTACCCCCAACCCACACAGTGTCAGTAATCTGACTACTATTTACATTATTCATGTGGTGAGGTGGAAAATATTAAAGGCCATGGAATACACACTTAAGATACAACTGCAACTGCTCTAAGCATAAACCATAGTTATGAGATGGTTTTGTAACAAAATCATGGAGTTACATACCCATGCACTCATGCATGCACATGGAAACACACAATTGACTGAAACAAGAAGAGTTGTCTTTATTTTTTTCTTCGTTCAAACAAAACTTAGTGAGTTTCAACTCTGTGTCCCTAACTGGGAGAACAGCAGTGAACATGACGGAGCTTACCATCCAGCAGCCAGCCGGCCAATTACACCCATAATTTTAACATCTCTATTTTTATATGTGCTCTGAAACAGGCCTGGTACTAAGAGAAGATTCAACAGAAAGTCTTGACCTACATCGAGAAGTCAGACAAGGTCTCTGTGAGGAAGAAACACTTAGGATTGGCAAGGTGGGAAATGGAAGAGTTCTGTAAGCAGAGAGAAGAGCCTGACTGCTCTGACACAGGAAGATATTTACTGAACAGAAAATCAGCCAGTGTGACTGCAACGTGGTAATGAGATGGGGTAATGCCACGTAGAGGCTGATTTCTGCAAGGTGTATAAATTGAGGACGTTATTTCAAAAGCAACTAAACATGCCTTAAGAATCTGCAGGAGGAAAGTTAGAGGTTTAGGTTTGTTTTTCAGCACTCACTCTGCTATGTGAGGAGGTTGATGTTCAGTTGGCTCAGTCATGTCAGACTCTATGGGTCTCCAGGGACTGTAGCCTGCCAGGCTCTTCTGTCCATGGGATTCTCCAGGCAAGAAAACTGGACTGCTCGGCCATTCCCTTCTCCTGTATTTTGGCATCTTTGGGACATTAAAAGTGAATCAAATGTAAGTTTGATTCAGTAAGTTTGTTAACATTCTATTTCCTTTTCACAGCTTATTTGGTTTGTTTATGCTGGGCCTTCGTTGCTGTGATCCAGCTCTCTCTGCTTGTGGCTGCACTGCATGGATTTGTGTCTGCAGTGCCCAGGCTTCTCATTGCAGTGGCTTCTCTTGTTTTGGAAGACAAGCTCAAGCATGCGGGCTTCAGTAGTTAAGGATCCCGAGCTCCAGAGCACAGCCACAGCAGTTGCTGGGCATGGGCTTAGTTGCTCTGTGGCATCTTCCAGGAATTGGGATGGGATCCATATCCCTACATTGGTAGACACATTGCTGTCCATTGTATCACCAGGGAAGTCCTTAACATTATCTTACACTATTAAAAACATAAAAAGTAGTACAAGCAGAAAATGCTTTAACTTTAATCTGTATTAAATACCTACATTTAAACAATATGATGGTGTCCCTGGTGGCTCAGTGGTAAAGAGTCCCCTGACCAATGTAAGAAACAAAGGTTGTTGCCTGGTCCGAAGGGATGAGAAAACCTTCTTCAGTGATCAGTGCAAAGAAATAGAGGAAAACAATAGAATGGGATAGACTAGAGATCTCCTGAAGAAAATTAGAGATTCCAAGGGAACATTTAATGCAAAGATGAGCACAATACAGGATAGAAATGGTATGGACCTAGCAGAAACAGAAGATATTAAGACGTGGCGAGAATACAGAAGAGAACTCTACAAAAAGATCTTAAAGACCCAGATAACCACGATGGTGTCATCATTCACCCAGAGCAAGAAATCCTGGAATGCAAATTCAAGTGGGCCTTAGGAAGCACCACTACGAACAAAGCTAGTGGAGGTGATGGAATTCCAGCTGAGTTTTCCAAATCCTAAAAGATGATGCTGTAGAAGTGTTGCACTCTATACAACAGCCAATCTGGAAAACTCAGCAGTGGCCACAGGACTGGAAAAGGTCAGTTTTCATTGAATCCCAAAGAAAGGCAATGCCAAAGAATGTTCAAACTACTGCACAATTGCACTCAGCTCACATGCTAGCAAAGTAATTCTAAAAGTTCTCCAAGCCAGGCTTCAACAATATGTGAACTATGAACTTCCAGATGTTCAAGATGGATTCAGAAAAGGCAGAGGAACCAGAGATCAAATTGCCAACATCCACTGGATCATCAAAATAGCAAGAGAGTTCCACAGAAACATCTACTTCTGCTTTATTGAATAGGCCAAAGCCTTTGACTGTGTGAATCACAACAAACTGGAAAAATCTTAAAGAGATGGGAATACCAGTCCACCTGACCTGCCTCCTGAGAAATCAGCATGCAGGTCAAGAGGCAACAGTTAGAACTGGACATGGAATAACAGACTGGTTCCAAATTGGGAAAGGAGTTCATCAAGGCTGCATACTATTACCCTGCTCACTTAATTTACACACAGAGCACATCATGCGAAATGCTGGGCTGGATGAAGCACAAGCTGGAATCAAGATTGCCGGGAAAAATATCAGTAACCTCAGATATGCAGATGACACCACTCTTATGGCAGAAACTGAAGAAGAACTAAAGAGCCTCTTGATGAAAGTGAGAGAGTGAAAAAGTTGGCTTAAAGCTCAACATTCAGAAAACTAAGATCATGGCATCTAGTCCCATCACTTCATGGCAAATAGCTGGGAAAACAGTGGAAACAGTATCAGACTTTATTTTGGTGGCCTCCAGGATCACTACTTATGATGACTGCACAAATGAAATTAAAAGACGCTTGCTCCTTGGAAGAAAAGTTATGGCTAACATAGATAGCATATTCAAAAGCAGAGACATTACTTTGCCAACAAAGGTCTGTCTAGTGAAGGCTGTGGTTTTTCCAGTGGTCATGTATGGATGTGGGAGTTGGAAAGTGAAGAAAGCTGAGCACTGAAGAATTGATGCTTTTGAACTGTGGTGCTGGAGAAGACTCTTGAGAGTCCCTTGGACTGCAAGGAGATCCAATCAGTCCATTATGAAGATCAGCCCTGGGATTTCTTTGGAAGGAATGATGCTAAAGCTGAAACTCCAGTACTTTGGCCACCTCATGTGTATAGTTGACTCAGTGGAAAAGACTCTGATGCTGGGAGGGATTGGAGGCAGGAGAAGAAGGGGATGACAGAGGATGAGATGGCTGGATGGCATTACAGACTTGATGGACGTGAGTCTGAGTCAAGTCCGGGAGTTGGTGATGGACAGGGGGCCTGGCCTGCTGCAATTCATGGGGTTGCAAAGACTGGGACATGACTCAGCGACTGAACTGAACTGAGCTGAACTGGGGAACTAAGATCTTGTAGGCTGTGTGGCAAAAAACCACAAAGGATTTTCACTACATACCCAATACGTCCCCTGCCTTGGTCCACGAAGCTGCTGCCAGCCATGAACAGGTCCACTTCTGGCTCAACCACTGTTTGTGTGTAGAGCCCGATCTGCTCGAGCCAGTCATGCTCAGGGGTTGCGCCGCAACCGTCGGGAGCAGTGACGTTGGATTCAGGGCCAAAGTGACCTGAAGTTCTAGAGTGGAATTGCCTGAGAGAATGGCTTGATACTTCCCCATTCTACCAGAAGTCAGCCAATAGCCCCCTTTTTGTTCCAGTGAAGAAAGGACATGCAATGAAGTGAAAGTCACTCAGTCGTGTCCGACTCTTTGCAACCGCATAGACTATACAGTCCATGGAATTCTCCAGGCCAGAATACTGGAGTGGGTAGCCTTTCCCTTCTCCAGGGGACCTTCCTGACCCAGGAATTGAACTGGGATATCTTGCATTGCAGGTGAATTCTTTACCAACTGAGCTACCAGGGAATCCTGAAGAAAGGACATGGTGAGAGATGTACACAGTGTTGGGTTGCCCCAGGGTGAACTGCTTGGTTTCCTGAAGTCTGGCACAATGAGTTGCCACAGCTCAAAGGCTAGGGGGCCACCCTGAACACTCTGTTTTGGTTGAGAAGTAAGTAGTGGGCCTAGGGATGTTCCCTGGAGCTTGAATCAATACATGAGACTCAGGCATTGTCTCTCACGGACCTACAGTGTGCAAGGTTTAAGTCTGCTAGTTCCAAAGCTGGAGCCAAGACTAACCTTGCTTTTATCATTTCCCAGGCTGTTTGGTGCTCTTTTGTCAAAGTAAGAGCTCAAGATATGTTCTTTTAAAGCCTGAATTTGAGATCCTAATTCGACAGAATGCTGCCTTTCCCAGAAGCCCCTCAGCTCTGTGTGTCTTGGGTGTTCCCAAGCCAGCAGTTGCCTGTTTTCTGTCAGGCAGAGGATGAAACCCAGGTATGTGACTTGTTACCACATACTTGAGCCACCTTCTGGGAGCCGTTCCATCCACAATTGGCTGAGTTCAGGGTTCTTATGGTATTTTTAGATACTTTGCTTGTTGTGAACAAGTCATCCACACACACTGGAGTAAAAGCCCGAGCCAACATTTCCCCAAACAAGGTAGGGGAAATCTTCAGTCCCTGAGGCAACACTGTCCAGCGGTACTGTTGGACTCCCTGTGTTTCTGGGTCCTGACACCAGAAAGCAGACAGCTGCAGTGGTTCTCCTCCAGTAGGAATGCAGGGAAAAGTATGCTTCAAGTCCAGAACTGAGAACCAGCAGTATTGTCTCACAGTAGTTGTGAGCAGAACATTTATGGATTACTTACTACAGGCTGCAAATCTTGGGCTGTCTCACAAATGGCCCTCACGTTTTGGACAATGATTCGTACACTGCTGAGTTCGGCTATTTGGGAGGATAGGAGTTTCATACAGGAATCTACAAGGCTTAATTAGTCCTAGTTAAGCCAACTTTTCAAGAATTGTCTGAATTATTTTGGGGGTCTCTTGCCTCAGAAGGTATTGTTTTAAATTCGGTGTCTCAGTGTCGTGTTTTTTTTTTTTTTTTTTTTGGCTGTCCCACACAGTTTGCAGGATCCTAAGTTCCCTCACCAGAATCTGAACCCGAGCTACTGCAGCAAAAGTGCCAACTTGTAACCGCTGACCCACCAGGGAATCCTCCAGGGTCCCTAATAACAGGATTTGTATTGGCCACGTGTTTGTCGGCCTTCCTGCGGTGCTGTCAGTCCACACTTCCTGCCTTACCTTTTTGTATACTTGGGGAGGGGGAGTCAGTCTCCTTCTCCAGAGTGTCCACAGATGTCATCTGCCTGCTTACCGGATGCCCTGACAGGATGCAGAGGTCAAGCTGTTCTGGTGAAAAAATCATTTGTGTGTTTAATTTACAGAAGAGGGGTTGGACATGTTGACATATATAAGAAACTGTGTTTCAGGTTGAGGTCCCCTAATCGGCATTGCAGAGGTTGTAAGAACGAACAGCTTTGCACTTCTCCGGAAACTCCTGTGACCGGGATGGACTGAGTTGTTCTCTGCGCCATCTTGGTATCTACCAGAGTGTGCTGCACTGTAGCTATCAGAAGGTCGGTCAGCTTGTCCCCACTGTAACAGTTACCCGGGGCTCCTGGGGCATCATCAGAGTGTTCACCTCTTCCTACTGCAGTGACAGGCTCCTGTCTGTTCCTGTTTTCCTTCTTACTCCTTAGCCAAGCACAGTCTGCTTTCCAGTGCCCTCCTTACACTAAGCGCATTGTTCCCTCCCCCACGGTGGCTCACCTCTGCTCAGGTTACTCGTGCTCTGGGAATCCACTACTGCCACCAGGTAACGTGGCATTCAGTCTTGCATCTTCTTGCTTCTTTTGTTGTTCCCTGTTGTTGAACACTTTTAAATCAACATCTGCCAGTTGAGACGGGGTCATTCCAAGTGGACCATTTAACTTTTGTGATTTTCTTATGTTTGGGGAGGTTCATCCAATAAAGGTTATGTTTACCAGTCTCATTATTTTCAGAGGCCTCAGGGTTTGCATCAGAGTAGTGCCTATAAGTATGATAAACTCTTTCTAGAAACTCTGATGGATCGTCATTGGGTTTTTGATGTATCTCTTGAATTTATCTAAGTTCTTTTGTGTGAGTACTCCTTTTCAAAGACCTGCTCAGATACACTTACTGTAATGCTCTCAGTTTAGCTCATTTCAGTCTCTCAGTTATGTCTGACTGTCTGTGACCCCATGGACTGCAGCATGCCTGGCTTCCCAGTTTATCACCAACTCCTGGAGCTTACTCAAACTCATGTCCATTGAGTCAGTGATGCTATCCAACCATCTCATCCTCTGTCGTCCCCTTCTCCTCCCGCCTTCAATCTTTCCCAGCATGAGCGTCTTTTCCAATGAGTCAATTCTTTTGCATCAGGTGATCAAAGTATTAGAGTTTCAGCTTCAGCATCAGTCCTTCCAATAAACACCCATGACTGATTTCCTTTAGGATGGACTGAATGGATCTCCTTGCAGCCCAAGGGACTCTCAAGAGTCATCTCCAACATCACAGTTCAAAAGCATCAGTTCTTTCACACTCAGCTTTCTCTATAGTTAAACTCTCAAATCCATACATAACTACTGACACAACCATAGCGTTGACTAGATGGACCTTTGTTGGCAAAGTAACGTCTCTGCTTTCTAATATGTTTTTTTAGGTTGGTCATAGCTTTTCCTTCCAAGGAGCAAGTGTCTTTTAATTTCATGGCTGCCGTCACCATCTTCAGTGATTTTGGAGCCCCCAAAATAGTGTCTCACTGTTTCCATTGTTTCCCCAACAATTTGCCATGAAGTGATGAGACAGAATGCTATGATCTTAGTTTTCTAAATGTTGAGTTTACGCTAGCTTTTTCACTCTCCTCTTTCACATTCATCAAGAGGATTTTAGTTCTTTATTTTATGCCACAAGGGTGATGTCATCTGCATATCTGAGGTTGTTGATATTTCTCCTGGCAATCTTGATTCCAGCTTGTGTTTCATCCTGCCTGGCATTTCGAATGATGTACCCTGCATATAAGTTAGATAAGCAGGGTGACAATATACAGCCTTGACGTACTCCTTTTACTATTTGGAACCAGTCTGTGGTTCCATGTCCAGTTCTAATTATTTCTTCCTGACCTACATAGAGATTCTCAGGAGACATGTCAGGTGGTCTAGTATTCCCATCTCTTGATGAATTTTTCATAGTTTGTTGTGATCCACACAGTTAAAGGGTATTCAATAAAGCAGAAGTAGATGGGAGGAATATTCTATTTAAGGGGCAGGGTTTCTGGGAATTGGGCCTCTGCCTGCTTTTGGCCTTTTATGTTTATCCTGTGAGCTATCATTGTGCTTGTGTGTGTGTTGTTTAGGTGATGTGTTAGAGTGAAAGTGTAATGAGGCTTAACGTCAACTGGAAGTAGACTCTTCTGCCATCTTGTGCCTAGTTTCCGTCGTATCCTTTTTTTCTCAATGACTGTGTCATCCCGTCCCCCTACTTCTTTTTAATGGTTGTGGCCTGCCCCTTTCCTTCTGTCTCATTGTGATCCTTTAGAACATTGAAGAACTTCTAAGGAGTGATGTGCTTTGGTGCCAGAAGAAGAAAAATTGATCTTTATGGTTGAGCAGGTTCTTCCCTAGAGGTCTGGTTAACAGAGGACTCATGCGAGAGGAGGTAGGGGGCCAAAATGAGCAGAGGAAAAGTTTGCATTTAATTTTCCTATTTTGCCTTAAACTGTTGAGTTTTCATTTCATCAGTGCTCTCTCCAGGAGGCAGACATTGTAGTGCTTCCCACCTACTCTGAATGTGTGGGTAAGAGGGATCAGGAGACAGAGTGACTGAGGGAAATAGAAACGTGAGGAGAACAGAAGAGTGGGTGAGATCAGAGGGCAGTGTGGGGTATGGGTGTTTTGCAAATGATGGTAAGAATCAAAGAATAAACAATGAAAGTAGCAGATGGTAAAAAAAAACAAAGTGAGAGAAAGTTGGGATCTCTTGGGACATGAAGGAGTAAAGACAGAATAGGAGAGGAGCTCCTGATCAGTATGAAAAGGGAAGGTTAGTCCCTTAGTCATGTCTGACTTTTGTTATTCCCATGGACTGTAATCCACTAGACTCCTCTGTCCATGTAATTCTCCAGGTGAGAATACTGGAGTGGGTTGCCATTTCTTGCTCCAGGGCTGATCAGTATAGTGAGGGTATAAAAGGGCGGAAGACATGACCTAGGGAGAGACTTGATGCTGGGAGAGAAGGGCTGGAGTGGGGACAAAGTGAGCAGAGGAAGAGAGGGTGGAAAGGTAGTTCGGCCACCAGAGGCGGGGCAGAGTGGGGATGAAGGGCGTGTCACAGATTCGATGGTGGTAACCTGGAGGACTGAAAGAGAGGGCCACAAGGAAACAGGTCAGAAAGGTTGAGGGGGAACAACGTGCAGAGGCAGGCCAGCAGAGGGAACCAGAGAGACAAACCAAACGAAAGGGAAACACGTGGAAGTGAGGGTGGGGATCTGGACCCAGATGAGTGCTGAGCGGTTTGCTTATGCATGATTAAGTTGTGATGTATTGATTTGTGGCTTTGGACTCCAAAAAATACCTTTTAAAATTATTCTGATAAGGATGAGAATTGAAAATGTCCTGTCTGTATGTGTGCATCTTGTAATTATTTGTATCATATTCGAGCTTCCATCTGCCATCCTGTTCAGCCCAGGGGACAGTGACTGGACTCAGACAGCTGTGAATCACCCCTTCTGTTTCCTGGTGTGGAGTAGAGGACGGGGAGACTGGTGAAGCCAGAAATGACATCTGTCACCATGCGGTGCCTCTCTGAAGGAATGTTAAATGTGCTTTTATTCCTTCTGGTGATGGTTTTGCTTTTTGCTTTACATTGAACTGTTTTCTATAAAGAATTATTCTGAAATGTACTTTGCTGCCTTCCTACAATCCACTCATTTTCTTATGCTATATTCTAAAAGCTTTTAAAATATTTGGCTATGCTGGGTCTTAGTTGTAGCATGTGGGATCTTAGCCACTGGACCCCTAGGGTAGAAGGAATGTGATACCAGACTTTTCTTCAATTTAGAAAAAAACTTTACAGTTTCTTTTTTGTCATTCATTTCAAGTTTAGATCAGGACTTGTATGCTTTCTTCTCTTTATGTTATATGTTGAATAAGTTCATTGGTAATAACTTAATAATTTTACACTTTTGATGAGTACTTGGTAAGAAGTATTACCAAGTACTTGGACTGTAGTCTGCCAGGTTCCTCCATCCACGGGATTTCCCAGGCAAGAATACTGGAGTGGGTTGCCATGCCCTCCTCCAGGGAATCTTCTGGACCCAGGGATAGAACCAGGGTCTCCAAATTGCAGACAGACTCTTTACCATCTGAGCCACCAGGAAAGCCCAGTAAAGAAAGTTGATGATCATTTGACAGTCTCTTTTCTTCCCTTTTTTATAGTGTAAAACAGTGAGCTGTGAGGTACTAAATAGACATTCACCTAAGTCCATTCTCTGTAAATGGGAATCTGTCTATTCATGATAAGATAAACAGACATGTCAGTTCAGCATATTTCTAATCTAACTCCATTTCAGTGTTTTCCTGAGGACTAGCTATGTTTTTGCAACTCAGTATTTTTTTTAAAGTATTTTATTTAGATTTTTTTCTGGCAAAGGGGTATTACATGGTTGTTATCTATGTGACTAGGGATTCCTTGTTTGCTCAGTGGTAAAGGTTCCATCTGCCATGAAGGAGGCACGGAAAGACCCTCTAGAGAAGGAAATGGCAACCCACACCAGTGTTCTTGCCTGAAGAATTCCATGCACAGAGGAGCCTGGTAGGCTATATAGTCCATGGGGTTGCAAAGTTGGACACTGAGCAACTAAACCACCACCAGTGTGATCAGATCTGGAAAGAGAGCTTCCCTTTGTGCTTATGGACACAGAAGATGGTCCCAGTGTTTTTAAGTGGGATGCACACTAAGGACAAACTGCCCACTGACTAGCCCATCATGCGACCTCTCCAGAATTCAGTTATACCTGGTTCTTTCACTCAACTCAAGACAGTTTCAGAAATGTCTCCCTTGTGGGCCTGAGGGAGATTGAGAGACCCCTGAAGTGATTGGCTCAGTTGGGTGTGTGTCTGTGTGTTTACCAGGGTAGTGCCTACTTGTAATTTAAATTTTGAATGGATCCCAACAAATTCTCTGGCGGTCCAATGGTTAGGGCTCAGTATTTTCACTAAATCCGGCAGGGACTTGAGGAGCTAAGATGTACAAGTCGTGTGGAATGCCAGTCCTTTCAGAATGAAAATAAAAAATGCCAGAGTGCAGGCTGGTGGAGTCAAATGTCTTTCTCTGCATTAGGATAAACATGAAAAATTATGTGCTCCACGGGCTTCTAGTTGTCTGTCCTCTGGACATGTAGTCACAACCCCACCCTAGGCATGGGCCGTTCTCTCATGGTTCACTCTGCTCCGGTCACTTTCACCTTTTCTTTCTCAAAGTTGAGGTTCCCATTCCTCTCCTTTGTCTCTCAGATCTCCAGGTCTAGGCTCAAAGATATCTTCCCATCCATCATGTACTTTTACCATGGTTTTATGGCCTCCCCTTTCAACAAGCTATCAACAACCACATCAGAACTGCCCATCTCCTTTGATTGAGTTTTCCTTCCTTTCTCTTCATCAACGGGCACACAATGTTTATTTTCTTCCCTGAATGCCTGCAACATGTCCCTCCTTGGATGTGTGTAGGCATGTGTGTAGTGGTTAATACTGAGTAATCCTTAGGAAAGACCAAGGGATCAGGCAGGTCTGGATGGTTCCATCTTTGTTCTGCAAAGTTCAAATGAACAACCAGTGTCCTTGGATTTGCAGTTTGTGTGCATTCCTGTTGTGACACCAATGTTGGAAGAAGGAGAGTGTGGAGCTGTAGAGGCACCCAGTGAATGGTGTGCATCGCAGGTGATTGAGGGATCAAGCAGTGTGTGGAACTGCTGGACGTCTCAGGTCTGATTGGAAGCCTGAGGCTGAGTTTATGGGTAGTTTCAGGATCAAGGAATTGGTGTGAGGTGCCACAGTGGGTGGTGAAACTCAGATTTGCATGCCTGGGGTTTTAACTGGGTAATTGATAATCATGTCTGGCACAGAAAGGAGGGAAGCAGAATTAGGCAGAGAGAATATTAGAAACCAGACTTGAGCTGAGCTCACATGCACTGTGCTCAGTGAAGAACAGGGACTTTGGCCCTGCGGTATTTATTCTTTTTAATATGGCAGACTGGGAGTTAAGGAAAACTCCCATTTGCCTGCCATTCCTTAATTTCTCTTTCTGACTTTTAGTGTACAGAAAACGCAACACATTTCTGTATGTTTAATATCCTGCAACTTTTATCAAGTTCACTGTTGAGGGCTATAATTTTTGTTTTGGTGATATATATTTATAATGTCCCAAGACAGTGACAGTTTTACTTGAATAAAAGCAGTAGTGGGCATCCTTGCCTTATTTTTTTATCTTAGAATGTTTTCAGCTTTTCACTCTCAACTGTGATGTTAGATGTGAATTTTATGAAAAAGTGTTTTTTGTATGTAACATTTACTTGACTAGATTCTTTTCTTGGTAATGCATCAGGTGTTACTTAGTTTCTGCAAAGGTCCCACAATCAAAATGTTAATATGGTCTGGTATCACATGGATGAATTTACAATTATTGACTGTCTCCTTGTGCCCATGGGATATCCACTTGATCATGGTGCTGATTCCTTTTAACCATTTCTTTTACCAGGGTGATTGGTGGAGACCTTGTTGAATAAGTCTTAGAAGCATCCTTCTCTCTAATTTTTGGAATAGCTTGAGAAGAATCAGTGAAGAAATCACCGTGTAGGCTGATCTGATATTTTCTTCATGGTTCATATTTCTCCATTTCATTTACCTAGTGTTTTTTTGTTCTTATGTATTTTGGGGTATTGATTGTAATTTCTTTATCATTTTAGTGATTTTGACCTTTTTTCTTGATTTCATTGATCTTTTCTATTATCTTCTAAAATTTCATTTCTGTTTGTTGTGATCTTTTGGGTTTTCTTTTCTAGGTATAAAGATTCTTTGAGATTTTCCTTATTTCCTGAGGTAGGTGGTAGGTATAAGTTTCAAACATGTGAATTGTATTTTGCTTTCATTTTTGTCTCAGTTCAATTCAGTTCAGTTGCTCAGTCGTGTCCGACTATTTGTGACCCCATGAATCGCAGCACACCAGGCCTCCCTGTTCATCACCAACTCCTGGAGTTCACTCAGACCCACATCCATTGATTCAGTGATACCATCCAGCCATGACATCTTCTGTTGTCCCCTTCTCCTTCTGCCCCAAATCCCTCCCAGCATCAAAGTCTTCTCCAATGAGTCAGCTCTTTGCATGAGGTGGCCAAAGTACTGGAGTTTCACCTTTAGCATCATTCCTTCCAAAGAAATTCCAGGGCTGATCTCCTTCAGAATGGACTGGTTGGATCTCCTTGCAGGCCAAGGGACCCTCAAGAGTCTTCTCTAACACCACAGTTCAAAAGCAGCAATTCTTCGGCACTCAGCTTTCTTTACAGTCCAACTCTCACATCCATACATGACCACAGGAATAACCATAGCCTTGACTAGACAGACCTTTGTTGGCAAAGTAATGTCTCTGCTTCTGAATATACTATCTAGGTTGGTCATAACTTTGCTTCCAAGGAGTAAGCTTCTTTTAATTTCATGGGTGCAATCACCATCTGCAGTGATTGTGGAGCCCAAAAAAATAGTTTGACACTGTTTCCAATGTTTCCCCTTCTGTTTCCCATGAAGTGATGGGACCAGATGCCTTGATCTTAGTTTTCTGAATGTTGAGCTTTAAGCCAAATTTTTCACTGTCCACTTTAACTTTTGAAAGGTTGTTGTTGAATTACAACGCTGGGATTCTTGGCCCCCGGAAGAGAAGAATTCAATCCGGGGCCAGAGAGGAGGCTTGATCAATCAGACTTTTGTGTAACAAAGTTTTATTAAATTATAAAGGAGATAGAGAAAGCTTCTGACATAGGCATTAAAAGGGGCACAAAGAGTACACCACTCCTAGTCTTTAGCTGGATGTTATATAGTCATCAGCAGTCTATGGAAGAAATGTCTCAAAAGTTAGAATGGCACCAGGCCCCTCACTCATAGGATGTATTTTGGAATAATCTTAGCTCCAAATGGTTCATCTTGGGCCATAAAAGGATTGACTTGAATCTTGAAGAAGGGCAAAGCACCATACAAATAGTTTCATTTACATAGATTAGAGGAACAATATCGGAGCATAACATACTGGTTTGTCAAGTAGGTTCTGAGTCCAAAAGGTGGAACCAACTTGAAGACAGAGTTTGGGGTAAATGCATAGTACATTAGAATAGCTTAAGATAAACATTTCCATAAGAAAAAGGCAATGGTTAATTTCAAGTGAAACCAGGTGTCATTATGGCAACACAGAATTTTAAGAGAAAACTCTTTTTACATTTGTATAGAGAAGGAAAAAATATCCATTGTTTGTCTCCTCCTGCCGCTTAAGAGAGATAAAATGTCAGACACGTGCAGGCTATTTCCTCCATTTGGAGACCCCTGGCCTCCCTGCCTGTTACCCTCTCACTTTCATCAAGAGGCTTTTAGTTCCTCTTTACTTTCTGCCATAAGGGTGGTGTCATCTACATATCTGAGGTTATTGATATTTCTTCCAGCAATCTTGATTCCAGCTTGTGCTTCTCCAGCCCAGCGTTTCTCATGATGTACTCTGCATATAAGTTAAATAAGGAGGGTGACAATATAAAGCTTTGACATACTCCTTTTCCTATTTGATACCAGTCTGTTGTTCCATGTCCAGTTCTAACTGTTGCTTCCTGACCTGCATACAGATTTCTCAAGAGGCAGGTCAGGTGGTCTGGTATTCCCATCTCTTTCAGAATTTTTCAGTTTCTTGTGATCCACACAGTCAAAGGCTTTGGCATAGTCAATAAAGCAGAAATATATGTTCTTCTGGAACTCTCTTGCTTTTTCCATGATCCAGCGGATGTTGGCAATTTGATCTCTGGTTCCTCTGCCTTTTCTAAAACTAGCTTGAACTTCAGGAAGTTCACGGTTCACATACTGCTGAAGCGTGGCTTGGAGAATTTTTAGCATTACTTTACTAGCATGTGAGATGAGTGCAATTGTGTGGTAGTTTGAGCATTCTTTGGCATTGCCTTTCTTTGGAAATTGAATGAAAACTGACCATTTCCAGTCCTGTGGTCACTATTGAGTTTTCCAAATTTGTTGGCATATTGAGTGCAGCACTTTCATAGCATCATCTTTCAGGATTTGAAACAGCTCAACTGGAATTCCATCACCTCTACTAGCTTTGTGCATAGTGCTGCTTTCTGAGGCCCACTTGACTTCACATTCCAGGATGTCTGGCTCTAGATTAGTGATCACAACATCATGATTATCTGAGTCGTGAAGATCTTTTTGTACAGTTCTTCTGTGTATTCTTGCCACCTCTTCTTAATATCTTCTGCTTCTGTTAGGCCCATAGCATTTCTGTCCTTTATCGAGCCCATCTTTGCATGAAATTTTCCCTTGGTATCTCTAGTGTTCTTGAAGAGATCTCTAGTCTTTCCCTTTCTATTATTTTCCTATGTTTCTTTGCATTGATTGCTGAGGAAGGCTTTCTTATGTATTCTTGCTATTCTTTGGAACTCTGCATTCCCATGCATATATCTTTTCTTTTCTCCTTTGCTTTTCACTTCTCTTCTTTTCAGAGCTATTTGTAAGGCCTCCCCAGACAGCCATTTTGCTTTTTGCGTTTATTTTCCATGGGGATGGTCTTGATCCCTGTCTCCCATACAATGTCAAGAATCTCATTCCATAGTTCATCAGGCACTCTATCTATCAGATCTAGGCCCTTAAATCTATTTCTCAATTCCACTGTATAATCATAAGGGATTTGAGTTAGGTCATACCTGAATAGTTTAGCGGTTTCCCTACTTTCTTCTATTTGAGTCTGTATTTGGTAATAAGGGTTCATGATCTGAGCCACAGTCAGCTCCTGGTCTTGTTTTCGTTGACTGTATAGAGCTTCTCCATCTTTGGCTGTAAAGAATATAATCCATCTGATTTCAGTGTTGACCATCTGGTGATGTCCATGTGTAGAGTTTTCTCTTGTGTTGTAGGAAGAGGTTGTTTGCTATGACCAGTGCATTTTCTTGGCAAAACTCTATTAGTCTTTGCCCTGCTTCATTCCACATTCTAAAGCCAAATTTGCCTGTTACCCCAAGTGTTTATTGACTTCTTAGTTTTGCATTCCAGTCCCCTATAATGAAAAGGACATCTTTTTTGTGTGTTAGTTCTAAAAGGTCTTGTCTTCAGCATTACTGGTTGGGGCATAGACTTGGATAACTGTGATATTGGATGGTTTGCCTTGGAGACGAACAGAGTGGTCTCTTACAGAATAGAAATTAGAGGCTGCTAAGGTCTGTCTAGTCAAGGTTATGGTTTTTCCAGTAGTCTTGCATGGATATGAGAGTTGGACTGTGAAGAAAGCTGAGTGCCGAAGAACTGATGCTTTTGAACTGTGGTGTTGGAGAAGACTCTTGAGAGTCCCTTGGACTGCAAGGAGATCCAACCAGTCCATTCTAAAGATCAGTCCTAGGTGTTCATTGGAAGGACTGATGCTAAAGCTAAAACTCCAGTACTTTGGCCACCTCATGTGAAGAGTTGACTCATTGGTAAAGACTCTGATGCAGGGATGGATTGGGGGCAGGAGGAGAAAGGGATGACAGAGCATGAGATGGCTGGATGGCATCACTGACATGATGGACGTGAGATCGTGTGAACTCCAGGTGTTGGTGATGGACAGACAGGGAGGCCTGGCTTGCTGCAATTCATGGAGTTGCAAGGAGTCGAACACGAGTGTGCGACTGAACTGAACTGAACTGAAGGTACTTATAGATACACAATTGAAGTTAAAACATTTTGAGGAATCTTGTTCCCCTTGGAATTCTCCCATTTTTGGAATAAAAAAATAATCTGGCAATGGCGTCTTTTCACAAATCTTCAAAAAGTTAATACATCTATGAAACCTATGGGTGCATTCCAACCGGGAATTCCATCACCTACCAGTATTCCTCAAAACTGGCATATTATTATTATAGATTTACAGAATTGCTTTTTAGTATACCCATGGATATGAGAGTTTGACTGTGAAGAAAGCTGAGTGCCGAAGAACTGATGCTTTTGAACTGTGATGTTAGAGAAGACTCTTGAGAGCTCCTTGGACTGCAAGGAGATCCAACCAATCCATTCTGAAGGGGATCAGCCCTGGGATTTCGTGGGAAAGAATGATGCTGAAGCTGAAACTCCAATACTCTGGCCACCTCATATGAAGAGTTGACTCATTGGAAAAGACTCTGATTCTGGGAGGGGATTGGGGGTGAAGAACTTTTAGGTTAAGGAATTATAGTAGTTTTGATGTTAGCAAAACAAGGCTTTTGGGATAATGAATTTCTCTTTGTTATAAATCATTGTATTCGTCTTTCTGTAAGAATGTAACTTCATTTAGTGCTTTCTGAGAAGGGCACTGGAAAACTCCTAGGTTAAAAGTTAAACCTGGAAGGCAGAATGTGCCGCATAGCTTTCCCCCTTATCTTGATGACTCAGAGCCTCCTGACTGCTCCCTATTCTTAACTGATAACTTATGACTTAGTTTCCACTGTGTAACTGACCTTTCTTCAAGGATGCATTTCCCCATACCAGGCACCGCCGGGTGGTCAGTCAACTGTCTCTACTAAATCACCTGTAAACCGTCCCCACCAATCAAATGTCTCCACTTCATCCCTAGACCCCCTTATCGCATTGTTCCCTACATTCCGATCTCATTCCCAGTTGTCTTTGATCTTTCTACATAAAAATCCCTCTCGGTGAGTGTTCGAGGTTCACTCCTTCCAAGGAGATCGAACCCCGGCACGCCGGCCTAATAAATCCTCTTGCTGATTGCATCGAATTCGAGTCACTGTGGTCTTTGGGGTGACGGTTCCCGAGAAAAGGCCACGAGGTCTTACAGGGGCAGGAGGAGAAGTGGATGACAGAGGATGAGATGGCTGGATGGAATCACTGACTCGATGGACGTGAGTCTAAGTGAACTCCGGGAGTTAGTGATGGACAGGGAGGCCTGTCGTGCTGCGATTCATGGGGTTGCAAAGAGTCACACACGAGTGAGCGACTGAACTGAACTGACACCCTCTTCCTTATCATAATCATATAAGGCATTATAAACGGTATTAATGGACTCTGTTGCCTCAAGGAATGATGAATTCTCTCGCCATGTGTCAATATTATGTAGTCAAAGCCCTTGAACCTGTGAGAAAACAATTTCCTGACTCTCTTGTTATTCATTATATGGATGATATATTGTCTTCAGCTCAATCTATTTTAGAAACTCAACAGATGTCTGACATAGCTCAACAATGCTTAAAAGCTTCTAAATTAACCATTGCCCCTGAAAAGATTCAAACATCTACACCTTACTATTACTTAAGATTTGTTGTTAATAGACACTATATTACTCCCCAACGAACACAGATTCATATTAATAAATTATCAACCTTGAATGATTTTCAAAAATGAGATCCCAATTTAAATAGCCCTCATTCACTTTCACAAGAGGCACGAGAAAAAGTGTTTAATACAAAATAAATTGCAAAAACAATTTCTTACTCATATTAGACTTAATTTACCTCTAGCATTATTTATACTCCCCTCTCTTCAATCTCCCACAGGACTTCTTACCCAACAAGAATACCCAATAGAATGGATCTATATCCATTTTAGAGGGACAAAGTCACTTACACCCTATCTTGATTTGATCGTGCTAATCATTATCAATGGAAGAAAGGGAGCTAAGACTCTAATTGGCTCTGATCCTCATAAAACTGGAGCACGCGTTAATAAATCTAATTCAAAAACACATTACAAACGACTACTGATTTCCAAATAGCCTTTCTGGAATATTTGGAGAAATTTCATTCCATTATCCTTCTAATGAACTCTGGAATTTCTTCAAAAATACTGAATTTATTCTCTCTCACATTGTCATATCACAACCTATAACTCAAACTGATATTTTCTATATAGATGGGACTAAAAATGCCAAAGCGTCATTGTGGTCTCTCAAAGAATATAAAATCTTTTATACTAAATTTCTCTCTGCTCAACAAAATGAATTAGATGCTCTCATTCAGGTTATTCACCTACGTTCTTATCCTATTAATGTAGTTTCTGACTCCTTATATTCAGTTTTTGTATTAAGAAATATAGAAACTTCTATCATAAATTCTAATCAATCTATTATCCAACAACTTTTTCTTGAACTACAATTATTGTTAAGAACAACATTTCCCCTTTTATATTCAGTTCAGTTCAGTTCAGTTCAGTCACTCGGTCGTGTCTGACTCTTTACGACCCCATGAATTGCAGCACACCAAACTTCCCTGTCCATCACTAACTCCTGGAGTTCACTCAGACTCATGTCCATTGAGTTGGTGATGCCATCCAGCCATGTCATCCTCTGTCGCCCCCTTCTCCTCCTGCCCCCAAACCTTCCCAGTATCAGAGTCTTTTCCAATGAGTCAACTCTGCATGAAGTGGCCAAAGTACTGGAGTTTCAGCTTTAGCATCAGTCCTTCCAATGAACACCCAGGACTGATCTCCTTTAGAATGGACTGGTTGGATCTCCTTGCAGTCCAAGGGATTCTCAAGAGTCTTCTCCAACACCACAGTTCAAAAGCATCAGTTCTTTGGCACTCAGTTTTCTTCACAGTCCAACTTCCACATCCATATATGACCACTGGAAAAACCATAGCCTTGATTAGACTGACCTTTGTTGGCAAAGGAATGTCTCTGCTTCTCAATATGCTATCTAGGTTGGTCATAACTTTTCTTCAAAGGACTCATATTCAAACACATTCTTGTCATCCTGGCCCGATGGCTGGCTCATGGCAAAGAACAAGCTGATAAACTTGTCTCTTTTGTTACTCCTGAAGAGCATCATGCTCTGTTATACAATAATGCTGGTTCATTACATCAAATCTGGAAAATTCCATACCGACATGCTAAAGAAATCATTAATAATACCTCTACTTGTAGGCCTCTACATCTTCGACCCTTTGAACAAAGTATCAATCCTCGAGGATTACAACCCAATGAACTATGGCAAATGCATGTAACTCATTGCCCTGAACTTTCTCCCTCTTCCTTACATATCTCAATCGATACAAATTCTTCTTTTATATGGGCCACACCTCCCCAAGGTGAAGCTACACATGTTATAACCCACTTATTAACCTGCTTTACAATAATGGGAACACCTAGTTCTATAAAAGCAGACAATGGCCCTACATATATTTCTAGGCCATTCTAACAATTTTTACCATCATTTTCTACTAAATGTATTACAGTTATTCCTTATAATCCACAAGCATAGTACATAGTAGAATGAGCACATCACACACTGAAACTACATATAAAGAAATTTAAAAGGGGGAATACACAGGAACACTTCTATCTTCCTTATCTGTTATGGTCTTTACAGACTTGGCTCTGGGGACTAGAGCTGACAAAAAGAAGGATGCGGGGGACCCAAGTCTCAAAAGAAACAAGAGTACTTTATTTTCAGAAACACATGCTTATATATCTTCAATGAAAATGATTACTCAGCCATTAAGAATGAAATTCCATCCGTTGCAAGAAAATGGATAGTCCTAAAAGTAAAAGGTCACTGAAGGGAAGTGAAGCAGGTGCTATTTCTAATTACCTCTGTCCTGAGAACTGTGTGCACCTCTGCTCATTCCTGTTTTCCAGGAACTGATAAGGAACAGAGAGTCTTGAGAAATGGCACACAAAGGAAGAAAATGCAACATATTAGATCCCTTAAAGTTGAACGTCCCCTGAGAATTCCCCTGTTTTTATTTTTTTCATAATTGGGGGTGACTGTAGATACTTTCTGTGAAAAAGCCCTGACCAAGTGAGTTTACAATTTTAGTTGAAAAGCATCAGTATACTACAAATATAATCACCAGGATAATTATCAGCTTTATAGCTCCAGATCGAATACTACATGTAATTCTTTGAAACCATCCTTGAGGGTCTAGCCCAGGTAATTGATCAGCTAGCTGTTCCGTTAAGGTTTCCAAATTGTTGGAAGAAGGTAGACTCTTAGAGAAGGTTTTAAAGTATTTCCTTTTGTAATAATTGTACATTTAAGGAAGCATTATCATGCATGTCTTGCAAAAGGAATTTGATTTGTTCCCAATAGCAGGCACTATAGTTGTACCAAACAGGGGTAATATAAAATTGAGTAGAATTCCAGTCACATTTTAGTATAACTTGTTTTTGTAAATCTATTAATTGATCGCTGACTGATTGGATGGCTGTTTTTATTTCCTGTATTTCATCTTGAACTTCCTCATTTATCTCAGCCTGAGTGGTCCACATAGTATGAGCATCTTTGGTCCAATTTTGAGTAAAGTTGTGTGTTTGAACTGAAGTTTGTAAAGCAATGCCAGTGACGGCAGCAGCTTAAGCAGGGGAAGCAAAAGCAAGCAAAACAAGCATAACAATTCACTGCAAATGGCACTGAATCCCCAAATGCCAAGAATTAACCATCCAATAAATCGTTTAGATCATCGAAGTAATTTAGTAAGTAACCAGGAGGCAAGTCCTGCCATGTGACACTCTTCCCAGGGTCGCTGGAGATCTACTGGCAACCATAGATTATGTCGAGATTAAAGAATTAAAAGGGATTCGTTTTTCAAGGAAACCTAGGAATTAAGACAAGTATACAATTTGCAATCTATACAAGTCATAGAACATAAAGTCTTATTAAACTGCAAGTTCCCTATAGCTATAACAAAAGGAAAGGGGACACAAGCTTGTATGAAATATGAATGACTATAACGAAAGAAATAGTTACTATGACTACAGCTGGTCCCCATGGAATATCCAGTCCAAGTTCCAAGTTCTTCGGTGCTTGTGGCAAGTTTCCAGATGTCCCCTTGTTCAGGCCCAATCCGTTTATTGAGGACGATTCGAGGGTGAAGGGGTGCCATTTCACTATCAAGCCAGCCAAGAAGCCTTTTGATGGTAATGTTCCATCATAGTATCAGTAACCTTCTATGCTACTTGAGTAGCATAATCACAGACAGTGCTATTAATATCATCTGAACAGTTAGACAACCACATATCATGGGGTCCCCAACCAACAATGGTGTAATTGGCCACAAACATTAATTTCCTTGATTTAGCTCGACATCTGTATATTCATATATATATATATATATATATATATATATATATATATATATATATAAAAAAACAGGAGTATATTTAAAATTCTTACATGTAAACCCTTCGCATAATGATTTTTGTCGTTTTCTTAGAGTTTCAGTAGTGTTGACATGGTTCTCATAGAAAGAAAGGGCAGTAAACAGTACAAGCAATGTCCGAAACTTCTTCTTTGGAAGCAGAACGAAAGCCCATGTTTGTTGGTTAATGTTAACGCACAATTCTGCTGGACCCATGAAGAGAGGGAAGGACTTCATACCCTAGAGAAATATTAATTAATCTCCCTTCTTCCTCAGGATGAAAGGGCTCCTCCAAGCTCCATGGAGGAGGCATATGTACTGAGTCATTCGTGGATACGATCAGTACTTTATCTGTCAATTCTACAACCTGCAGTAAAGGGGGATTGGGTATATAGGCCCAATAAGTATGATTAATTAATTCAGCTTGAGCAGGGGAAGCAAAAGCAAGCAAAATAAGCATAGCAAAAAAAAAAATAATAATAATAAATCTTTTCTGGAATCTGAGGCATTCCCTGTTGAGAAACCAGATTTTCAGCTTGATAAGTAAGGGTTTTTATTTGTCCTCACGTAGGGAGATCATGAAGTCGATGGCATCAAAGGCAATGCTCCCTGAAGATTTTTAGAGCCAACATGACAATTATTGGAATATTTTTCTCCCAGGGTTTTGTCTTTTCATGTTTATTTTGAACCAGAAGGAATGAAGGGACGGAGCTAAGGCAAAAACAGTACCCAGTGGTGCATGTGACTGGTGATAGAAGCAAGATCCGATGCTGTAAAAAGCAATATTGCATAGAAACCTGGAATGTCGGGTCCATCAATCAAGGCAAATTGGAAGTGGTCAAACAAGAGATGGCAAGAGTGAACGTTTACATTCTAGGAATCAGCGAACTAAAATGGACTGGAATGGGTGAATTTAACTCAGATGACCATTATATCTACTACTGTGGGCAGGAATCCCTCAGAAGAAATGGAGTAGCCATCATGGTCAACAAAAGAGTCCGAAATGTAGTACTTGAATGCAGTCTCAAAAACGACAGTATGATCTCTGTTCGTTTCCAATGCAAACCGTTCAATATCAAAGTTATCCAAGTCTATGTCCCAATCAGGAATGCTGAAGAAGCTGAACTTGAACGGTTCTAAGAAGACCTACAAGACCTTTTAGAACTAACATCCAAAAAAGTTGTCCTTTTCATTACAGGGGATTAGAATGCAAAAGTAGGAAGTCAAGAAACACCTGGAGCATCAGGCAAATTTGGCCTTGGAATGCAGAATGAAGCAAGGCAAAGACTAATAGAGTTTTGACAAGAAAATGCACTGGTCATAGCAAACATCCTATTCCAACAACATAAGAGAAGACTCTACACATGGACATCACCAGATGGTCAACACCGAATCAGACTGATTATATTCTATGCAGTCAACGATGGAGAAGCTCTATACAGTCAACAAAAACAAGACCAGGAGCTCACTGTGGCTCAGGTCATGAGCTCCTTATTGCCAAATTCAGACTTAAATGGAAGAAAGTAGGGAAAACCTCTAGACCATTCAGGTATGACCTAAATCAAATCCCTTATGATTATACAGTGGAAGTGAGAAATAGATTTAAGGGCCTAGATCTGATAGATAGTGTGCCTGATGAACTATGGAATGAGGACCGTGACATTGTATGGGAGACAGGGATCAAGACCATCCCCATGGAAAAGAAATGCAAAAAGCAAAATGGCTGTCTGGGGAGGCCTTACAAATAGCTCTGAAAAGAAGAGAGGAGAAAAGCAAAGGAGAAAAGGAAAGATATAAGCACCTGAATGCAGAATTCCAGAGAATAGCAAGAAGGGATAAGAAAGCCTTTTCAGCAATCAATGCAAAGAAATAGAGGACAACAATAGCATGGGAAAAACTAGAGATCTCTTCAAGAAAATTAGATATACCAAGGGAAAATTTCATGCAAAGATGGGCTCGATAAAGGACAGAAAGGGTATGGACCTAACAGAAGCAGAAGATATTAAGAAGAGGTGGCAAGAATGCATACAAGAACTGTACAAAAAAGATCTTCATGACCCGTATAATCATGATGATGGAATCACTAATCTAGAGCCAGACATCCTGGAATGTGAAGTCAAGTGGGCCTTAGAAAGCATCACTACGAGCAAAGCTAGTGGAGGTGATGGAATTCCAATTGAGTTGTTTCAAATCCTGAAAGATGATGGTATGAAAGTGCTGCACTCAATATGCCAGCAAATTTGGAAAACTCAGCAGTATCCACATGACTGGAAAAGGTCAGTCTTCATTCCAACCCCAAAGAAAGGCAATGCCAAAGAATGCTCAAACTACCGCACAATTGCACTCATCTCACATGCTAGCAAAGTAATGCTCAAAATCCTCCAAGCAAGGCTTCAGCAATACATGAACCGTGAACTCCTGATGTTCAAGCTGGTTTTAGAAAAGGCAGAGGAACCAGAGATCAAATTGCCAACATTCGTTGAATCATGGAAAAAGCAAGACAGTGCAGAAAAAAAATCTATTTCTGCTTTATTGACTATGCCAAAGCCTTTGACTCTGTGGATCACAATAAACTGTGGAAACTTCTGAAAGAGACGGGAGGACCAGTCGACCTGACCTGCCTCTTGAAAAATCTGTATGCAGGTCAGGAAGTAACAGTTAGAACTGGACATGGAACAACAGACTGGTTCCAAATAGGATAAGAAGCCAGTCAAGGCTGTATTTTGTCATCCTGCTTATTTAACTTCTATGCAGAGTACATCATGAGAAACACTGGACTGGAAGGAACACAAGCTGGAATCAAAAGTGCTTGGAGAAATATCCATAACCTCAGATATGCAGATGACACCACCCTTATGGCAGAAAGTGAAGAGGAACTAAAAGCCTCTTGATGAAAGTGAAAGAGAAGAGTTAAAAAGTTGGCTTAAAGCTAAACAAAATGAATATCATGGCATCCGGTCCCATCACTTCATGGGAAATAGATGGAGAAACAGTGGAAATAGTATCAGACTATTTTGGGGGCTCCAAAATAACTGCAGATGGTGACTGCAGCCATGAAATTAGAAGATGCTTACTCCTTGGAAGAAAAGTTATGACCAATCTAGATAGCATATTCAAAAGTAGAGACATTACTTTGCCGACTAAGGTCCGTCTAGTCAAGGCTATGGTTTTTTCTGTGGTCATGTATGGATGTGAGAGTTGGATGTGAAGAAGGCTGAGCACGGAAGAATTGATGCTTTTGAACTGTGGTGTTGGAGAAGACTCTTGAGAGTCCCTTCGACTGCAAGGAGGTCCAATCAGTCCATTCTGAAGGAGATCAGCCCTGGAATTTCTTTGGAAGGAATGATACTAAAGCTGAAACTTCAGTTCTTTTGCCACCTTATGAGAAGAATTGACTCATTGGAAAAGACTCTGATGCTGGGAGGGATTGGGGGCAGAAGGAGAAGGGAACGACAGAGGATGAGATGGCTGAATGGCGTCACGGACTTGATGGACGTGAGTCTGAGTGAACTCCGAGAGATGGTGATGAACAGCGAGGCCTGGCGCTCTACAATTGATGACTGAGCGACTGAACTGGAAGCTCCCTGGGGCAGATCGTCTGAAGAGGATGCCAATTGAGTTCGTTGGATCCATCTGGAAAAATACAAGCATATCCCTTTCCCTGTAAGATAATTTCCCAATTTCCCATTGCTTAGTTAGCCCATCTTGATACCAAATGGGCAGAGGAAAAGAGGTATCCTTTAATTCCTCAAAAGTTTTTTTCTGCTTGTTCCACGATATCTCCTTGAGGTAAGTTTAAAAAATTTAAAACAAATAAAACTGTATTAACAATTGTTATAGGATTAGAGTGTATACAGTGTTGAGATCTAGTAAAATCTGCTCTGGATAAGGAAGATAGAAATGTTCCTGTGTATTCCCCCTTTTTAAATTTTTATTTGTAGTTTCAGTGTTCGATGTGCTCGTTCCACTATGCCCTGTGCTTATGGATTGTAAGGAATGCCTGTAATATGTTTAACAGAAAAAGATTGTAAAAATTGTTTGAATTGCCTAGACGTATAGGCAGGGCCGTTGTCTATTTTTGTAGAGTTGGGGAGTTCCCATTATTCAAAAACAAGCTAATTGGTGGGTTATAACGTGACATGTAGCCTCACCTCGAAGAGGGGTAGCCCATATAAAAGAATTTGTGTCAATACAGACATGTAGGAAAGAAGATGGAGAAAGTGGCACCAGACAATTTGATACCATAAAAGCTCAAATACAATGCCCTCCCTTATTGCATGAACAATGGAAAACAGTGGTCCTTGAAGCTTGGGACCGTATTACTCCTCAAAGAGGGCCTACAGGTAGCTACACTAAAACATTACAAGGACCTAATCAACGTTATGCTGGTTTTTTAGCTCAATTAGAAACTGCTATTTCCCGTACTGTAATCGGAGAAGAAGCCAAAAACAGCTAGAGAAATTACTTGCTTATGAGAATGCAAATCAGGAATGTCAAAGAGCTATCGTTCCAATTCATCAGACTGGGACTATTATTGATTATTTGAAGGCTTGTCCCAATCTAGAATCAGAAACTCAGATGCAAATGCTAGCTAAGACAATGGCTGCTGCCTTCTAGAAAGGGAAATGAAGGATACTTTACATGTGGAGATAAAAACCATTTAGAAAGGGACTGCCCTAAGAAGGCTAATAAAAAACTTTGAAGAATCTGCCCTCGCTGCTGGAAAGGAATGCACTGGGCCAAAGACTGTAAATCTAAATTTGATATGAAGGAAAACCTATTCTGGGAAACTCCAAACAGGGGACCCCTCTCCCTCCCCAGGTCCCCTACAACAAAAACCAGGGGCAACTTCTATCTTTTCCCTCAAACACTCAACATCCGGCAGTGTTGCTGTCAATGTACCAGCCCTAAATGATTTTTCCCTTTACCCTCAAGCAGTCCCTTCTAGAGTACCTACCGGACTTTTGGACCCCTGCCCCCACAAACCTTCGGTCTTTTACTTGGCCAATCTAGTTTGACTTCTAAAGGAATTACTGTTCGTCCTGGGGTAATTCATTCAGGTTATAAAGGACAGATTTAAATTATGATGTCATCTCAGATTCTATGGCAAATCAAAAAGAGGAACAAAAACACTCAATTACTTCTTTTGCCTTACATTTCTATTAACTCCTCTAATAATGTATGGACAAGCAGATTCGGCAGATCTAAAACAATCCTTAAGGACATCATTGGTATCTCCATATGCCCAACCAAATATAAATATCAAAATTAATGGTTCAAGATTTTCTGGTCTCCTCGACATTGGATCTCATATTACTATTATTTCCAAACACTTATGTCCCCAAACCTGGCCTATACAAAAAAATCTCTTGCCAAATGGCAGGAATTTCTCAAACCAAAGTACAAGAGATTTATCAAAATATTCAAATCTACCCATATGAAGGACCAAAAGGCCAGCCTGCAACATTAAGAATTTATGTGAACGATGCACCCCTTAATCTAATAGGAAGGGACTTACTTATGCAATGGCAAACTCAGATATACATTCCACAATTTTCCTAGGGGCCACTGCTCATTTAACAAACAAAGCAATAATTAAAATAACTTGGAAGAATGATGAGCCTATTTGCACAGAACAATGGCCCCTCACGAAAGAAAAATTACAGGCTACTACAGAACTTATAGACACACAACTATAATTAAAACATATTGAGGAATCTTACTCTCCTTGGAACTCTATTTTTGTTATAAAAAAGAAATCTAACAAATGACATCTCTTAATAGACCTTAGAAAAGTTAATGCATCTATGAATCCCATGGGTGCACTACAACCAGGGATCCCATCCCCTACTACTGTTCCTCAAAATTGGCACATTATTATTACTGATTTACAAGATTGCTTTTTAAATATACCTTTACACCCTTTTTATACCCTTTGACTTTCCTGGTGGCTCAGACAGTAAAGTGTCTGTCTACAATGAGGAAGACCTGGATTCGATCCCTGGGTCGGGAAGATCCCTTGGAGAAGGAAATGGCAATCCACTCCAGTACTCTTGCCTGGAAAATCCCATGGACAGAAAAGCCTGGTAGGCTACAGTCCATGGGGTCACAAAGAGTCGGACACGACTGAGTGACTTCACGTTTACATCCTTTAGACCGAGAGAGATTCACTTTCTCTCTCCCTTTTCTTAATCACATCAGGCCTCATAAAAGATTTCAATAGACTGTGTTACCTCAAGGTATACTCAAAAGTCCTATTTGTCAAAATTTTGTAGCCAAGGCTTTACATCCAACGTAACAGCAATTCCCTCATGCATATATTGAAGAACTTAGGTTAAAATTTAAGCCCGGAAGGCAGGCTGTGCCTCACGGAAAATAGCTTACTCCTTATCTGGTGACTCAGAGCCTCCTGACCGATTCTTAACCGATGATTTATGACCTGGTCAAGGAAACCCCCTTCCAAGAATGTATCTCTCTGTCGGACTTTTCTGGGTAAAAATTGACCAAATGCCGCAGGGTGATCAGCCAACTGTTTCAACTTAATTACCTGCAAACCTTTCCCACCAATCAAATGTATCCACCTCACCTATGGCCCCTACTTCATTGTATCCCATACCCTGACCTCATCCCCACCTGCCTGTGATTTTTTCTGTATAAAAGTCCCTCACGACTGGCGTTCGAGGTTCACTCCTCCCGAGGAGATTGAACCCCGGCACGCCGGCCTAATAAATCCTCTTGCTGATTGCATCGAATTTGAGCCATTGTGGTCTTTGGAGTGACAGATCCTGAAAAAAAGGCCTCGAGGTCTTACATTTTGGGGGCTCGTCCGGGATTCGCCTCGCTCATTCAGACCCTTTGGCTTCTGGATTCGGAGGTACGCTCGAGCGATTCTATGTTTCTGTGTGAGTCTGTGTGGGCCCGTGATAAGTCTGCTCTGTGTTAAATCCGTATTGTGTCACTTTTCTCTCTCTCTCGATTGCTTGATTTTATCCTTCGGAAGTTTCAGTGAACAGGCGAACGGTTGTAGGGCAACTGATTAGTCCCGGCCAGGGCTACTCCCTGGTGGACTTTGAAGGCCTTACGACAGGTGAGCCCCAGTAACTACCGCCCGGCTGGGTGAAACTTCCCTGTCTTTCTTATATGAGGATACGGCCTAATATTATCGTGGGCACGGGTCAGGCATCTAAAAGCCGCTAGGGCGCCTGCCACTAGAAGACTCCCGTGACAGGATAAGGGGGTCACAGAACAGGCTAGAGGCCGCTAGGGCGCCCACCCCCAGCAAGAAAACTTCCGTGCAACAATATAGGCACATAAGTGATCTAAAAGCACACCACAAGTCCACCTGTCTGGCCGCCACCCTTCCCGATAGGATTTTCGGTGGCTATCCTCAGTATTCCTTCTTTTTTCCCTCCTGATTTCCTCTAGCTGCTAAGGCAAGGTTCTATGCTCGCGCGTCTGTCTGTCTGTATCTGTGGCGTGTTCCGGGGATGCCTGGGACGCCAACCTGGGAGAGGGGGTCGTGACGACTCCCTCCATCGGAAGTCTGTATCTGTGGCGTGTTCCGGGACGCCTGGGATGCCAACCTGGGAGAGAGGTCGTGATGACCCCCCCTCCATCTGAAGTCTGTATCTGTGGAGCTGGGAAGCTCGTCTGTTTAAAAAGACTGCCGAGGGCAGAAATTTACAGCAGCTGCTTTTGTCTAATTCTTCCGCCACTTCGGTAAATTCTACTCATCTTGTTCTGTGTTTGTTTTCTTTCTTGTTTGTTTTTGTGACAAACCGACGATGGGACAGACTGTAACGACCCCTTTGTCTCTGACAATAGATCATTGGACAAAAGTGAAAAAAATCGGGCCCATGATCTTTCAATGGCAGTGAAAAAGGGAAATGGCGGAGCTTGTGTGCAGTAGATTGGCCCAGCCTTAACACCACTGGCCGCCGGAGGGCTCGTTCTTCCTTTTAGAACAGGTTAAACAGGTCAAAACTGCAATTTTCACCCCTGGACCTGCTAACGCTACTGGACACCCAGACCAAGTGCCATACATTCTGGTTTGGGAAAACCTAATCCGTTCACCCCTAGCGTGGGTTCGACCTTTGTTTTCCCCACAGGAAAGCCGCTGGAGCCTGTTACAGGAATCTTTGCCTTAAAATTCACGGCAAAAAAAGAAGAGATAAAAGCCCCTGTCGGAAATATATACCCAGATACGCAGACTGATCTTTTCTAGATTCTCCCCCACCATATCCGCCGGCACTGGTCCCGCCACTGGCCCCGCCTGAACAGCCAAGAGCAGGGGAGGAGATGGGCCCGGCAGCGGGGACGCGTAGCCGTAGAGCTGCTACCCCGGACTCCACCGCTCTTCCCCTTCGAGAGAATGGGCCCCCGATGACCACGGGATTCGGCCACTTCAATACTGGCCATTTTCTGCCTCTGACCTTTACAACTGGAAAAATAACAACCCCTCTTTTTCTGATAACCCCCAGGCGCTGACCTCTTTGATAGAATCTCTTGTTTTCTCACATCAGCCCACTTGGGATGATTGTCAGCAATTGTTGCAGACCTTGCTCACTACAGAAGAAAGACAGCGAGTACTGTTGGAGGCCCGCAAAAATGTGCCAGGGGATGACGGACGTCCCACAGCACTTCCTAATGAGATAGACGCTGGCTTCCCGCTGACGAGACCTAATTGGGACTACAATTCCCCAGCAGGTAGGGAGCACCTGAGGGTCTATCGACAGGCTCTGGTGGCGGGTCTCCAAGGGGCAGCAAGGCGCCCCACCAATTTGGCTAAGGTAAGAGAAGTGACTCAAGGGCCTACTGAGTCACCTACTGTATTCCTAGACAGATTGATGGAGGCATTCAAGAGATTTACTCCCTATGATCCCACATCTGAGGAACATAGGGCTACAGTGGCCATGGCTTTTATTGATCAGTCAGCTCTAGATATTAAAAGAAAGTTGCAGAGATTAGATGGGTTACAGGGATTCTCTCTTCAAGATCTGATCAAAGAAGCTGATAAGGTGGAGGGGAAGCCTGTACAGTTTCTGGTAGACACGGGAGCCCAACACTCCGTCCTATTACAGTCAGGAGGGACGCTGTCTACCAAAAAGGCATGGGTACAGGGCGCTACAGGGTATCGACAATACACATGGACTACCCGAAGAACAGTGGACCTCGGCGTGGGCCGGGTATCCCACTCGTTCCTCGTGATCCCTGAATGCCCTTACCCCCTACTGGGACGGGACCTGCTCACGGAAGTAGGGGCTCCGATCCATTTTCACACCGAGGGCACCATGGTGACAGACGGGGAAGGAAGACCATTACAGGTCTTGACCCTGAGGCTAGAGGATGAATATAGACTGTATGAGAGCCCTTCCCCTGAGATCATAAATATGCAGGACTGGATGGCTAAGACCCCACTAGCCTGGGCTGAAGTCTCGGGCATGGGAATGGCCGTCAGCCAGCCCCCAGTGGTGGTGGAAATCAAGGCCTCCTCCACCACCATCTCTGTCTGCCAGTACCCGATGAGTAAGGAAGCTCAAGATGGAATTCGCCCACATATCCAGAGGTTCCTTGACCTGGGAATTTTGATAAGGTGCCAATTGGCCTGGAACACCCCGTTGCTTCCGGTCCGGAAGCCTGGGACGGGCGAATACTGGCCTGTTCAAGACCTGAGAGAGGTCAACAAGCGGGTGTCCGACCTACACCCAATGGTGCCCAACCCCTACAACCTGCTGAGTACCCTTCCCCCAGCCGGAAGTGGTATACTGTCTTAGACTTAAAGGATGCCTTCTTCTGCTTACAATTCAGCCCCATTAGCCAGCCTATTTTCGCCTTTGAGTGGAAGGACCCCCAAACAGGACTCTCCGGACAGCTAACGTGGACTAGACTGCCACAAGGGTTCAAAACTCGCCAACCATCTTCGACGAAGCCCTCCACCAGGACCTCGCGCATTTCCGTGCCACCAACCCTCAGGTAACTCTGCTCCAATATGTAGATGACTTGCTCCTAGCCGCGGACACTAAAGAAGAATGCTGGAAGGAGACTGAGACCTTACCAATCGAGCTTGGATCTCTCGGTTACCGCGCCTCCACCAAGAAAGCCCAGATCTGCCGGCAGCAGGTCAGTTACCTGGGGTATCAACTCAGAGATGGGAGGCGATGGCTCTCAGAAGCCAGGAAAGAGGCAGTGGCCAGAATACCAGCCCCCGGGAACCATCGGCAGGTCAGGGAGTTCCTGGGAACTGTGGGGTTCTGCAGGCTCTGGATCCCGGGGTTTGCAGAGATGGCCTCTCCCTTGTACCCCCTGACGAAGGGCAGTACACCCTTCGTCTGGGGAGAAAGTGAGCAAAAGGCTTTTGACAACATTAAGCGTGCCTTGTTGTCAGCTCCTGCCCTGGGACTCCCAGATGTGAACAAGCCATTTCATCTCTATGTGGCTGAAAATAATGGCATTGCTAAAGGGGTCCTCACTCAAAAACTGGGACCATGGAACCGGCCTGTGGCATATCTGTCAAAGAAACTGGACCCTGCGGCTGCCGGTTGGCCAAATTGCTTGCGAATAGTGGCAGTATAATTCACTGCCCTGGACATCAAAAAGACCAATCTCTGGTAACAAAGGGCAACAGTATGGCTGATCGACCTGCGCGAAAGGCGGCGACAAAAGATAAACCATCGGGACTGCTGGTGATATGCTCAAATGACGAAAGTAGTTCCTCCCCGCAGCAAAAAGAACAGACTATGGTGGAAGGGGAGGCTAGAGAGATGTTAAAACAAATGCATTACTGGACTCACTTAGAAGCTAAAAGATTAGTCTCTCTTTTAATTAAAGCAGGATATAAGGTGCCGGGACTTTCCAAATTGGCTGAGCAAGTGGTCCTGAGCTGTAGACCTTGTCAAGAGGTAAATGCCGGCCGGAACAAGACGGGCCAAGGTAAACGGCTACCTGGAGACCGGCCGGGGGCTTATTGGGAAGTAGACTTCACCGAGGTACGTCCTGCGCGGTACGGCAACAAATATCTGCTGGTCTTTGTAGATACTTTCTCAGGGTGGGTAGAAGCATTCCCCACCAAAAAGGAAAGTGCCCTCATAATAGCTAAAAAATTCTAGAGGAAATTTTTCCGCGCTTCGGAGCGCCAAAGATGTTAGGGTCAGATAACGGGCTGGCTTTTACTGCCCAAATAAGTCAGGAGTTAGCTAAGTTTCTGGGGACCGATTGGAAATTACATTGTGCATACAGACCCCAGAGTTCAGGACAGGTAGAAAGAATGAATAGAACTCTAAAAGAGACCCTAACTAAATTGTCCTTAGAGACTGTCTGTACTTATTGGACGGTGCTCCTTCCTCTGGCTCTGTTCCGAGTGAGAAACACACCCTCTCACTTTGGTCTCACCCCCTTTGAAATCCTGTATGGGGCACCCTCCCCTCCCCCATATTGACACTTAGAGAGGGATTCGACCCCCGAAACTTTAACAATGGTGATCTGTGTGCTAGGCTAAAGGGACTCCAGCTGGTTCAGAAAGAGGTGTGGACTCAGCTTGCTGCAGCCTATCAACCTGGTACCCCAGAAGAGGCCCATCCGTTCCAGGTGGGAGACTCTGTCTACGTTCGTCGGCATCGGCAACACAATCTAGAGCCCAGGTGGAAAGGACCCTACATCGTCCTGCTTACGACTCCCACTGCCATCAAGGTTGACGGAATCTCATCCTGGATCCACGCCTCCCACGTCAAAGCTGCACCAGAACCAACGCCTCAATGGACGGCTCACTGCACCTCTCACCCTTTAAGGCTCAAGCTCTGTCGATCACCGGATTCCTGATCATCCTCTACCTAAACCTCCTGACTGTGAGTGGATTCAACCAAAACCCATATTTACCCCAACAGCTGACTTGGCAAGTAATTTCGCAGGCAGAGAAGGTCGTGTGGTCTAGCTCCACCATAGCACCACCTAACTCCTGGTGGCCTGACCTTTATCCTGACCTTTGCAAGCTATCAGTTGGAGCACCCGAACCATGGGACCTTGAAAAATACTTAGATCTGCACCAAGCCCCGTTAATGCGTTGGCCTGATAAACTGGGTCTCAATGGTTACACTGATGACTTTGATGAAGGGTGTCCGGATTGTGGTGGAGGGTGTGCCAACCAGGCCAGAAGGGTCCAGTTGAGAATGTACACCTTCTATGTGTGCCCTGAAAAACGTCAAGACCAAAATAACTGTGGGGGAGGGAAACACTTTTCTGTGCTAAATGGGGATGTGAAACTACAGGTGATGTTTATTGGAAACCCTCCGGTAGCTGGGACCTCATTGCGGTCAAGGCCAACTACAACAGGCCCTGTCTTGGTGATGAGGTTCCCAAATGCACTTCATGGTGCCACCCCCTCCATGTTAAATTTACTAATAAGGCAAGACAAGTGCACATAACCGAATGGGTAAGGGGTTTTACTTGGGGTATACGGCTGTATAAGCAACATTATCATGACGGCCTCATTTTTACAATTAGATTACAAGTAACTTCCCCGCCTACCCAGCAGGTAGGACCCAATCCTCTTCTAAATCGCCCTAGTGATCGGCTGCCCCAGCCTACCCAGGAAATATCAGCAGTCACAAAAGCCTCTATACACACTGGAAGCCCTCCTGATGTTCAGGAGCGGATGTTGGCTCTCGTAGACAGCGCCTACCGAGTCTTAAACAACACTAACCCGGAGGCTACCAAATCTTGCTGGCTCTGCTACACCGTCCCTCCGCCTTACTATGAGGCCACTGGGATAATGGGGGAAATAAAAGGTACACTTGATTATACTCAATGCAGATGGCAGCAACATGGGACCGTCAGACTTACTCTGTCTGCGGTCTCTGGGCAGGGATTATGTATAGGGGCTTCCAACCCTTCTCAGTCACGTCTCTGTAACTATACAAACAAGGTCCTTAATTATTCAGGGTATCTTTTACCCCTGGAGATGGATGGTGGGCATGCAACACTGGGCTCACTCCTTGCGTTTCCATGGATGTATTTAACAAGACAACTGATTTTTGTGTTCTGGTGCGGTTAGTGCCTAGGCTTCTTTATCATACTGACGAGGCTTTCCTAGAAGCCTATGAAGGCAAACACCACGCCAAACGAGAGCTAGTAACCCTCACTCTGGCTGCCCTGTTAGGGCTCGGGGTGGCTGCTGGAATAGGCACCGGTACAGCTGCTCTCATACAACAACCCCATTATTATGACAGCCTGCAACAAGCTATAGATACTGATCTTAAGGTTTTAGAAGATACTATTGCTAAACTAGAAGAATCCCTACCCTCTCTGTCTGAAGTGGTGATGCAAAATCGGAGAGGTTTAGATTTTTTATTTCTGAAGGAAGGAAGTTTATGTGCTGCCCTTAAAGAAGGGTGCTGTTTTTATATAGATCATTCTGGAGTCATCAAAGACTCCATGAATAAGTTAAAAGAGAGACTGGAAAACCGAAAAAGAGAAAGAAAAGCCACTCAGGGATGGTTTGAATCTTGGTTTAACAAGGCCCCGTGGTACGCCACCCTAATATCCACTTTGATGAGGCCAATAATTATCTTATTTCTCCTTTTGACAATAGGGCCCTGCATTCTCAATCGATTGGTCTCCTTTATCAGGGAACGCGTAAGTACTGTGCAAGTGCTTATGCTGAAGCAGCAATATGCAACAATTCCCCAAGGAGACTTCGATCTATGATTTCAGGATTGAAATCATGAACAAGAAGAAGAAGGGAATGAAGAACTTAGGTTAAAATTTAAGCCCGGAAGGCAGGCTGTGCCTCACGGAAAATAGCTTACTCCTTATCTGGTGACTCAGAGCCTCCTGACCGATTCTTAACAGATGACTTATGACCTGGTCAAGGAACCCCCTCCCAAGAATGTATCTCTCTGTCGGACTTTTCTGGGTAAAAATTGACCAAATGCCGCAGGGTGATCAGCCAACTGTTTCAACTTAATTACCTGCAAACCTTTCCCACCAATCAAATGTATCCACCTCACCTATGGCCCCTACTTCATTGTATCCCATACCCTGACCTCATCCCCACCTGCCTGTGATTTTTTCTGTATAAAAGTCCCTCACGACTGGCGTTTGAGGTTCACTCCTCCCGAGGAGATTGAACCCCGGCACGCCGGCCTAATAAATCCTCTTGCTGATTGCATCAAATTCGAGCCATTGTGGTCTTTGGAGTGACAGATCCTGAGAAAAGGCCGCGAGGTCTTACAATATCATTAATAATAATATATAACTACAAAAGGAGAAGTGATATTTTTGACACTGAATGGCCATGATATTCATTCTTTAGACTCCAGAAAAAATTGATTAAAATAAAACCTTTTTGAAATTGCAAAAGTGGTTTTTCTTACATGTGCAGTTAGGGCAAGGTTAACTTGTTAAAATACTTTTTGGAGCTTCAATTCTGCCTGGGAAACAAAAACGGGCCTAAGAAAAACTTAAGTTAACTCTTGTCATGTCCTTGGGATACACAGCACACTATCTGGGACTCCAGCCATAAACAAATTGATGGAACTCAGGGAGGGGGGAAATATATATATATATATGTATGTATGTATGTATCAAAAAGAGATTTTAAATGTCAAGTGGAACACTATAGCTGTCTCTCTAAAATTATCTATGTCTCAACCTATATCTTTGTTTTTGGATAATATAAAATTAATGAGCTCTATTTAAATTCAAGTGCATGTGAACTGAAAAATATTCAATTTAAATATTTAAATATAAATATAATTGTTTGCTAATCTAATTAAGACATGTCTTAAATCATTATATAATACTTTTATTATGCCGAGATTTAAGGTAAACTAAGTTTGTCAACAAAAACGTAACTCTTTGAATATATATATATAAATATATAAATGAGATGAAAACTCTTAGATAAACTCTAATAAAAATAATTATATTTTCAAAATGTCTACCTAAAGTAATCCCTTAGGATTGGGTTAACTTAAATTCATAATATTGTACTAAATGAAATAATAAAAACTTATTAAATAGCTAGGTCATTTCCAAGTAAAGTAAAATTTTAGAACATTAATTACTGAACACTAACTTCCTCTTACAAAATGTTTTTCTTACAGAAAAGCTGAAGAGATTTTAGACTATTAATAAATATATATTGTATTTGCCATAATGATGAATACAAACATATAAAAAGGTTTCTGACAAACGAAAGAGAATTTTATGGCAAATGGATGGAACTCATTGCTCTGAACTTTCTTCCTCTTCCTGCTTTCATGTGTCAATCAATACAAATTCTTCTTTTATATGGGCCACAGGTCTCCAAGATGAAACTACACATGTTATAACCCACCTGTTAGCTTACTTTGCAATAATGAGAACACCTAATTCTATAAAAATAGACAAAATAGACAATTACCTTGCCTGCATTTCTAGCATTTCAAACAATTTTTACATTCATTCTCTATTAAACAATTACAGACATTTCTTATAATCCACAAACACAAGACACAGTTAAACAAACACATTACACACTGAAACTACAAATAAAAAATTAAATATGGGGGAATACACAGGAACACTATCTTCCTTATCCAGAGCAGACTTTACTAGATTCCAATACAATATATTCTTTAAGCCTATAACTATTGTTAATATAGCTTTGTTTTAAAATTGTTAATCTGACTGCAGGGAGATATCTTGACATGAGCAGAAAAACATTTCGAGGACCTGAAGGACACTTCTTCTGCCCGTTTGGTACAAAGACAGGTTGAATGAACAATGGAAATATGGGAAATTAATCTTATAGAAAGAGGAGTATGCTTGTATTTCCCCAGATGGATCCAACAAAGTCACATGGCTTCCTCTTTGGAAGAGCCGACCCAAGGGGGCCCCTGGCCTTCAACATAGAAATGAGGCAACAAAAACCCCAGGAGGAAGAAATCCAATACAGGCCATGGTGGCTCTGAAGATCTCCAGAAAGCACCGCCCTCGGTGCCATCAACGTTATGATCTCTGGTCTTGGGGAACAAATAAAAACCCTTACTGATGAAAATCCGGTTTTTCAATAGAGAAATGCCTCGTAGTCCTGAAAATATTTTTGTAGCCTTGCTTGCTTTCCTTGCTGGTGCCTCCCCACAACTCAAGCTGAACTGATCAATCACACTGGGCTTACACACCCAACCCTCCTTTACTTCAGGTTGTAGAATGGACGGAGAAAGGACCAATTGTATTAACCAATGACTCCATATATATGCCTTCTCCCTGAAGTCTTAAAGGGCGCTCACACCCCGAAGAGGGGAAACTAATATCTCTCTAGGTTATGAAGTCCTTCCTTTGTGTACGAAAGTGAAAATGAAGTCGCTCAGTCGTATCCGACTCTTTGAGACCCCATGGACTAGTAGCCTACCAGCCTCCTCCCTTCATCGGATTCTCCAGACAAGAGTACTGGAGTGGGTTGCCATTTGCTTCTCCAGGGGATCTTCATGACCCAGGGATCGAACCCAGGTCTCCCACATTCCAGGCAGACACTTTAACCTCTGAGCCATGGGGAAAGCCCCTCCTTTGTGTATGGGCCTAGCAAAATTATGCATAAACGATAGCAGGCAAAGTTGGGCTTTTGCCCAGCCTCCAAAAGAGGACTTTGGGATGTTGCTTAGATTATTTACTGCCCTTTCTTTGTCCGTGAACCATGTTTATACTAATGAAACTTTAGAGAAAGACTTAGGGAAAGAACAAAGAACACTATGCAAAGGGTTTACTAATAAGAACTTTAAATATACTCCGGTTCGTTGAGACAAGTGTCAAGCCAAATCAGGAAAATTAATGTTTGTGGCTAATCATACAATTGCCAATTGGGGACCCCATCGTATGTGGTTATCTAACTGCTCAGACGATATTAACAGCACTGCATGTGATTATGCTACTCAAGTAGCATAGAAGGTTAGTAACACTATAATGCAACATTACCATGACCAAGGACTTCTTGGGTGGCTTGACGGTGGAATGGCACCCACCTCATCCTCGAATAGTCCTTGATAACCAGATTGGGCCTGAACAATGGGACACCTGGAAACTTGCTGCGAGCACCAAAGAACTTCGGACTTGGACTGGACATTTCAAAGGGACTAGTCACAGAAACTACTTCTTTTGTTATAATCAATCATATGTCATACAAGCCTGTGTTCCCCTTCCTTTTGTTCTAGCTATAGGAAATTTACAATTCAATAAGACTTTACTTTCTGTAACTTGTATAATGGCAAATTATATACTTGTCTTAAGTCTCCTGTTTCCTTAAGAAATGAATCCCTTTTATTCTTCATTCTCGATGTAGTCTGTGGTTACCAATAAATCTCCAGCGGCCCTGGGAAGAAGGCCTCATAGCTGGACTTGCTTCAAGGTTACTTAGTAAACTGCTCCAGTGATCTAGACGATTCACTGGATGGCTGATTCTTGGCATTTGGGGATTAACAGCTATCTGCACCACTGCTGCTGTCACTGGCATTGCTTTACAAACCTCAATTCTAACACATAATTTTATCCAAAATTGGAATAAAGATGCTCATACTATGTGGGCCACTCAAGCCCAGATAGATGAGGATATTCAAGATGAGATACAGGAACTAAAAACAGTCATCAACTGGGTTGGAGATCAATTAATAGACATACAAAAACAGGTGATGCTAAAATGTGATTGGAATTCTACTCAATTTTGTGTTACACCTGTTCAATTCAATAATAGTACCTAGAACTGGGAACAAATCAAATTTCATTTACAAAACATGCATGACAATGCCTCTCTGAAAGTACAATTATTACAAAAAGAAACCTTTGAAATGTTTTTCTAAAATCTGCCCTCTTCCACTAATTTGAAAACTTTAGCTGAAAAACTAGCAGATCAGTTATCTGAGTTAGACCCACGTGGATGGTTTCAAAGCATTACTCACTGGGTCTGGAACTGTAACTTTGGTGATTGTCTTGACAATTATATTTGTCATTCACCGTTGCCTTCATACAAAATTGTTCCAACTAAACAAACTCAAATGATCAGAACGCTTTTTACAAATATTATAAATAAGGAGGAATTCTCAGGGAATGTTTAATAGGAGGATTCCAACGTGCTGTTAATCATAAATCCTCTGTTGCTTATGTTTCTGTTGTCAGAAACCAGTGGAACAGCACGCCGCTTCCAGGATTGTGGTCATAGGATGAGACAGGCTTCAAACGCCTTCAGTAAACGTTCTCCTTACGACCAAACTGCTTAGTCTCGATCCTCTTTCTTGAGATATGGATTGTCTCCTGACCTTGTGACCATTATTAATCCCTTGTTCCTTCGGTAATGGTTGCTGGTTTTCTGATTTTTTATCAAAAATTTCTTGTACAACAGCCTATATACACTCACAGAAAGCACCTTTGCTCCATCAGAGCTTGGGTGCGCGTGTCTTTTCTTTCTTTCTCTCTTTCTTTCTTATCATCCACTCTAGACCACCAGGTTTCGGTCCATTAAAAAACTCCAACCAATTCCAATGGAGTATACTCTTTAATCCTATAACTATTGTTAATACAGCTTTATTTGCTTAAAAATTTTAACCTTGCAACAAGGGGATACTTTGACAAAGCAGAAAAACATTTTGAGACATTGAAGGATATCTCCCTTCCTCTGCCCATTTACATCAAGACAGGTTGACTAAACAACGGAAATCTGAAAAATTAATATTACAGGAAAAGGGGTATGCTTGTATTTCTCCAGATGGACCCTACGAAATGAATTTGCTCCCTTTTCAGAAGATCCGCCCCAGGGGAGCCACCAGCATTCAAGATAGAGAAGAAACAGCAAAATCCCCAAGAGGAAGAGTTTCCAGTACAAGCCAATGCTACTTGAAACTTTCCAAGAAACACTGCACTTGAGGTCATCGACCTTATGATTTCCCATCTTGGGGACAGATAAAAATCCTTACTAATCAAGCTGAAAATCTGGTTTCTCAACAGGGAATGCCTCGGAATCCTAAAAATAGTTTTGTCGCTATGCTTGCTTTTGCTTCCCCCGCTCAGGCTGACTGGATTAATCACACTTATTGGGCTTATATATCTAACCCCCTTTATTGCAGCTTGTACAATGGACAGATATAGCACTCGTTGTATCCACTAATGACTCCTCCTTGGAGCTTGGAGGGCCCTCTCATCTTGAAGACGAAGCAAGATTAATTAACATTCCTCTAGGCTATAAAATCCTTCCTTTATGCATTGGCCAAGCAAAATTATGTATTAATTTTAGTCGACAAATGTAAGCTTTCATCCTGCCCCCAAAAGAACTTCCACACATTGTTTAGACTGTTTACTGCCCTGTCCTTTTATGAGAACCACGTCAATACTACCAAAACTCTAGGTAGGACAAGGACAAATGTTGGAATGTAAGGGGTTTACTTATAAGGATTTTAAATATACTCCTGTTTATTGAGATAGATGTTAAGCTCAATCATGGAAATTCATGTTTGTATCAATTACAGCATTGTTAATTGGGGACCCTATGGTATGTGGTTTTCAAACTGCTCAGATGATATTAAGAGTACTATATGTGATTATGTTACTGAAGTAACATGGAAGATTGCCGACAGTTCAATGGAACACTTCCATAAAAAGGACTCCTTGGCTGGCTTCATGGTGGAATGGCACCTCCTCGCCCTCAAACTGTCCTCAATAAACAAATTGGGCCTGAACAATGGGACATCTGGAAACTTGCTACCAATACTGAACACTTGGAACCTGGACTGGATATTTCACAGGGACCAGTCACAGTCATCGCAACTACTCCTTCCATTATAATCATTCATATTTTATACAAGCGTGTGTTCCCCTTCCATTATCACCATAGTAAACTTACAATTTAGGAAGGCTTTTCATTCTGTGACTTGTACAGATTGCAAATTGTATACTTGTCTTAATTCCTCTATTTCTTTTGATTCTTCGATCTCAGTGGAGTCTGTGGTTACCAGCAGATCTCCAACGACCCTTGAAAGAGGATCCCATGGCAAGCCTTACCTCCAAGTTACTAAATTACTCTGATGATCTAAGCGATTAATTAGATGCTTGATTCTTGGCATTTTGGGATTAATAGCCATTTGCACCACTGCTGCTGTCACAGACACTGCTTCACAAACTTCAATTCAATTGAAAAACTTTATTCAAAATTGGACTAAAGATGCTCATACTATATGGGTCACTCAGGTTCAGAAACATGAAAAAGTTCAAGATAAAAGTCAGTAATTGAAAACCAGCCATCCAATGGGTTGGAGATCAATTAATAGATTTACAAAAACAAGTATTATTAAACTGTGATTGGAATTCTACTCAATTTTGTGTCAGTCCTCTTCGGTTCAAGCATAGTGCTTACCATTTGGAAAAAATCAAATTTCATTTGCAAGATATGCATAATAGTGCTTCCTTAAATGTACAATTGTTACAAAAGGAAATCCTTGAAACCTCCAAGCGTCTACCCTCTTCCAACAATTTGGAAACCTTAGCTGAACAGCTAGCTGATCAATTATCTGGGCTAGACCCTCAAAGATGGTTTTAAGGCATTACACATAGTATTGGATCTGGAACTATAATGCTGATAATTATCCTGGTGATTATGATTGTAACATACTGATGCCTTTCAACTAAAATTGTTCAAACTAAACAAATTCACTTGCTCAGGGCCTTTTTCACACAAGTATCTACAGTCATCCCCAATTATGAAAAAGTAAAAGGGGGAAATGTCAGTGGACATTCAACTTTAAAGGATCCAACATGATATTTTCTTCTTTTGTGTGCCAATACGCAAGGACTCTATTCTTTATTAGTTCATGGAAAACAGGAAAAAGCAGATATGCACACCGTTCTCAGTACTGAGATCATGAGAAAGAGCATCTGCTTGGAATCCATTCAGTGACTCCCTTCAGTGACCTTTTACTTGAAGGTTATCTGTTCATTTATACCCCTCTTCCTCAGGATATGGAATGTTTTCTGGCACTTTCAAGATTGCTATTTGCTTGGCTTTGCTTTTCCTCAATGTTTTTACTGCCTAAAGCTGCCTTGTATAAAGATATATAAACATGCGTTCTGGCAAATAAAGCACTCTTGTTTCATTCGAGACTTGGGTCCCCTGCTTCCTTCTTCTCGTCGACTCCATTCCTCAGGTCCCAGTCTACAAAGACCATGACAGCTCTGTCTTCAATTCCCACAAATAAGAGTAACTCCTCTTTAATCATACAACAGTTATTTCTATCCAATGGAGAGCATGACCCTATTCCTATGCATTGTTCCTAGCATACCATCAGTCCCTGGTAATTCTCCCTTTCCTCCTATGGAAAGCCCAGGCCTTTAACATGTTACCTGCTCTGTTTAAGGTCAGTTGGTAGAACATTATGTTTTATAACAGGCTGGACTATGTACAGAAGGGCTTCCTGATCCTATTGACCATGATGAGTCATGTCCTAGTTTTACATTATTTTCTCCCCTCCCTGTTGCTAATTCACACACACTTTTGAATTTTGTAATTCAGACTGTGTGTTTTTCTGGGAAACATGGTTGTGAATGAATTGTATCTAATGAAGTTGGTCCCTTCATCTCATTGATTCTTTCCCAGAGATCATCGTGAAATGCATGTAGCAAATACATTTGATCAATGTATTACCAAAGCCAAGGTCTTAGAGCTCACCACACAACAGGCCAATAAACTGAGAGACTACTTCTTGGGCAAGGAATAGTGACTTTATTCAGAAAGCCAGGAGACCAAAAAGATGGCAGATTACTGTCCCAAAGAATCATCATTGCTGAGGTAGAATTCGGGTTTCTTTTACACGAAAAGATCTCTATAGCTTCTCTTCAAATATGGACTTACTGCAGTTGCTGAGTACCTGAACTAAAGTCATCAGAGAATACATATAGTGAAAAAGGTAAAAGATTTGCCACAACCACTGAGTGTGGGAAGTACAGTTTCATAACATTCCTATTTGTGACTTTGGGGTAAGATCCTTGCCACACACATTACATTGCTGAGTGTTTTCTGCAGGATAAATACTCTGATACTACTGGTGAGATGTGAGGATAGGGTTATTTATTTTTTTAAACATTTGTGAAATTGGTGAGGAATCTTTCTAGAATGAATTCATGTTCTAAAGACCTGACTAATAAATACATATATACCTGGCTTCAATCAAGTATGAGTTTTCTCATGAAGCCTAAGATATTGCCACACTCATGATATTTGTATAGTTTCTCAGTAGGATGAATTCTCTGAGCAACAGTAGGATGTGAATTTTGAACTTTGAAGACTTCTACCATATACCACATTCACATGAGTTTCTCTCATGTATGGATTTTCTGATGATTACTGAGTGCTGAAACCTGAGTAAAAAATTTTCCCCACTCGAATCATTTGAAAGGTTTCTCTATATGTATTCTCCAGTGTTTTTTAAGGTGTGAATTTTGACTGAAGAACTTGCCACACTCATTACATCTGAAAGGTCTCTCTCCAGTATGCATTCTCCATTGAAGTTGAAGATGTGGTTTTTGACCAAAGACTGTTCCACACTCATCACATTTGTAAGGTTTCTCACCAGTATGAACTGTCTGATGACTTAAAATGGCTGACTTTACATGAAAGTAAAATGCATACTCATCATATTTGTAATGTTTCTCTCCAGGATGAACTGTCTGAAGTCTTAAAAGGGTTAAATTTAGACGAAAGGCCTTGCCACACTCATCACATTTGTAAGTTTTCTCTCCAGTATGAAATGTCTGATGACTTAAAAGGGTTGATTTTTCACGAAAGGCCTTGTCACACTTATCACATCTGTAAGGTTTCTCACCAGTATGAACTCTCTGATGCCTTAAAAGGGTTGACTTTATACGAACTGGCTTGCCACACTCATCACATTTATAAGGTTTCTTTCCAGTATGATTTGTTTGAGGATGAGCAAGCTTTGAATTTCGGCTGAAGACTGTCACATGCTGCTGCTACTGCTAAGTCACTTCAATCGTGTCCGACTCTGTGTGACTCCATAGAGAGCAGCCCACCAGGCTTCCCCGTCTTTGGCATTCTCCAGGCAAGAACACTGGAGTGGGTTGTGATTTCCTTTTCCAATGCATGAAAGTGAAACAGAAGTCGCTCAGTAGTTTCCGACTTTTCGAGACCCTATGGACAGCAGCCTACCAGGCTCCTCCGTCCATGAGATATGCCAGGCAAGCGTACTGGAGTGGGGTGCCATTGCCTTCTCCACTTTGTCACATATATCACATTTAAATAATTCCTTTCCTGTATGAATTTTCAATGTCTCCTGAGGTATGAGCTGTCAGTAAAGGCCTTGCCACACTCATCACAAGGTTTCTCTCCAGAATGAACCGTCTAATGCCTTTAAAGGATTGACTGTACATGAAAGGCCTTGCGATACTCATCACATTTGTAAGGTTGCCCTCCAGTATGAACTGTCTGATGCCTTAAATGGGTTGACTTTAGACGAAAGGCCTTGCCACATTCATCACATATGTAAGGTTTCTCTCCAGTATGAACTGTCTGATGCCTTAAATGGGTTGACTTTAGACGAAAGGCCTTGCCACATTCATCACATATGTAAGGTTTCTCTCCAGTATGAACTGTCTGATGACTTAAAAGGCTTGATTTTACACGAAAGGCCTTGCCACACTCATCACATTTGTAAGGTTTCTCTCCAGTATGAACTGTCTGATGAATTAAAAGGCTTGACTTTACATGAAAGGCCTTGCCACATTCATCACATTTGTAAGGTTTCTCTCCAGTATGAACTGTCTGATGCCTTAAAAGGCTTGACTTTATACGAAAGGCCATGCTACACTCATCACATTTGAAAGGTTTCTCTCCGGTATGAACTGTCTGATGACTTAAAAGGTTTGACTTTAGATGAAAGGCCTTGAGACACTCATCACATTTGTAAGGTTTCTCTCCAGTATGAACTGCCTGATGCCTTCTACGGGTTGACTTTAGACGAAAGGCCCTGCCACACTCATCACATATGTAAGGTTTTTCTCCAGTATGAACTGTCTGATGACTTAAAAGGCTTGACTTTACAAGAAAGGCCTTGTCACATTCATCACATTTGTAAGGTTTCTCTCCAGTATGAACTGTCTGATGACTTAAAAGGTTTGACTTTATATGAAAGGCCTTGCGACACTCACCACATTTGTAAGGTTTCTCTCCAGTATGAACTGTCTGATGCCTTCTATGGGTTGACTTTAGACGAAAGGCCCTGCCACACTCATCACATATGTAAGGTTTTTCTCCAGTATGAACTGTCTGATGACTTAAAAGGTTTGACTTTAAACGAAAGGACTTGCCACACTCATCACATTTGTAAGGTTTCTCTCCAGTATGAACTGTCTGATGACTTAAAAGGCTTGATTTTACACGAAAGGCCTTGCCACACTCATCACATTTGTAAGGTTTCTCTCCAGTATGAACTGTCTTATGGCTTAAAAGTTTTGACTTCACACGAAAGGCCTTGTCACACTCATCACAGTTGTAAAGTTTCTCTCCAGTATGAACTCTCTGATGCATTAGAAGCGTTGACTTTAAATGAAAGGCCTTGCGATACTCATCACATTTGTAAGGTTTCTCTCCAGTATGAACTGTCTGATGCCTTAAAAGTCTTGACTTTACATGAAAGGCTTTGCCACACTCATCACATTTGTAAGGTTTCTCTCCAGTATGAACTGCCTGATGCCTTAAAAGGCTTGACTTTAAACGAAAGGCTGTGCCACACTCATCACATTGGTAAGGTTTCTCTCCAGTATGAATTGTCTGATGACTTAAAAGGGTTGACTTTATACGAAAGGCCTTGCGACACTCATCACATTTGTAAGGTTTCTCTCCAGTATGAACTCTCTGATGCCTTAAAAGGATTGACTTTAAACGAAAGGCCTTACCACATTCATCACATTTGTAAGGTTTCTCTCCAGTATGAATCCTCTGATGACAAGCAAGGTTTTCATTTCGGCTGAAGACTTTGTCACATATATCACATTTAAATAATTTCTCTCCTGAATGAATTTTGTTATGTCTCTTGAGGCCTGAGCTTTGAGTAAAGGACTTGCCACACTCATCACATTTGTAAGGTTTTTCCCTGTGTGCTTTGAGTTCTTGTGTTATTCCTGAAGGATTCATAAAATCATTCCCATATATATCAGAAACACTGGTTTGGACACAGGGAGGAATTGTTTGAAGTGGTGAAAATGCGAAACGGTTGTTGACAGAACTCTTAACTTCATTATATTCAGAAATTATCCCGCCAGTTTGAAATATCTCTAGTTTATCCTGAAGGTTAAATCCAAACCTCTTTCTAAAGGGCTTGATGTCGTCATCCTTTCTATCATGCGAATCTCTTCCTTCAGGCACATTTCCATTAAGGCTTACAGGTGTGCCTTTGTAATTTCTTTTGTCATCTCTCCCCTGATACTCAAATTCACGCATATTTTCCTGACTTTCCCAAAGATGAACATGTTTGATTTCACAGCTTTCAGGGCTTCCCAGCATCAATGTGTGGAATGTTTCTACTTTATCACCGTTCACTTTGGGCTGTAAATGCTTGATCACATGTGTAGGGGAGATATCTGCAAGATAAAAATAATCAAAGGTATCCTGCTCACCATAACTCAGAAATAAATATTTCATGTTGAATATACATTACACCAAAAGTAATACTTACATCAAGTTTTGAAACACAACAATGATTACCTTAAGTGTTTAGAAACACTAAAGGAATAGAATTCTTAAGAAAGTGTAAGATTAATTCCCCGTTAAGGTAGCCTAGTTTTAAAAACCATAGGCCAAACACACTCACATTGGACAATCTCATGCAAACTTTCAAAAACAGAGTGGTTTTCTACCAGGACCCTTAGGAACGTATCAAAAAATGGTTGTCTCAAATTGAAGGAAAATATTACACTATCATTTATTCTGCAAACTTACTGTACATAAATTCTAAATAATATAATATATATGTAACAGTAAATAATCCAAAACCAAGCTTACCCAATTAATAATTAACTACTCATAATTCGTTGTTTACAATTGAAAACAAATAAGAAAATGAAGAAGATGACTAAAACATTTTTTGAAAAAATATAGTTTTCCAAATCTGCTATAGAAGTATGTACCCAAAAAGAAAAGCCATTTTCAATGTTTACAAGTCGTATGTGTCAGCTGTATTGCAGAATACACACTAAAAGACCGTCATTTTAAATGACACATAAATTAACACGTAAAATATTCACCAGTTTTCTAATAGCCAATAAACAATGCAACCCCCACCTACGTTGTTGTTGTACAGTAGCTCAATGGTGTTTGCCTCTTTGTGACACTGTGGGCTATAGTGCACTGGACTCCTCTGTACATGGGATTTCCTAGGCAAGAAAAGTGGAGTGGGTTGCCACTTCCTTCTCCATGGGATCTTCCTGACTCAGGGATCAAACCTGCATCTTCTGCATTAGCAGGTGAATTTTTACCACTGAGCCACCAAGGAAGGCTAATCTCTGCTGTTGCTGTTGCTGCTGCTGCGTCACTTCAGTCATGCCTGACTCTGTGCAACGCCATAGACGGCAGCCCACGAGGCTCCTCTGTCCCTGGGATTCTCCAGGGAAGAATACTGGAGTGGGTTGCCATTTCCTTCTCCAATGCATGAAAGTGAAAAGTAAAAGTGAAGTCGCCCAGTCTCTTAGCGACCCCATGGACTGCAGCCTACCAGGCTCCTCCATCCATGGGATTTTCCAGGCAAAAATAGTGGAGTGGGTTGCCATTTCCTTCTCCATGTGATCTTCCTGACTCAGGAATCAAGGCTGCATCTTCTGTATTAGCAGGTAAATTCTTTACCACAGAGCCACCAAGGAAGGCTAATCTCTAGCCAGGCACTATTCATAATTACCTAGTTTAATTGCACCAAAATATAATAAAAATGAGTGCCTTGTGTATTTATTGATTAGGGTCAGACACAATGTTGCTGAAAAATGTTGCAAGTGAAACGCATACAAGATATAATGTAGTTGCGGTTTGACAGAAAACAAAATTTGGTAAAGTCATTATCCTTCAATTAAAAAATAAATAAAATTTTAAGAAGATATAATGTAGAACTAGAACAAACAATTTCACAATTTGTATGGAAATACAAAAAACCTCGAATAGCCAAAGCAATCTTGAGGAAGAAGAATGGAACTGGAGGAATCAACCTGCCTGACTTTAGGCTCTACTACAAAGGCACAGTCACCAGATTGTATGGTACTGGCACAAAGACAGAAATATAGATCAATGGAACAAAATAGAAAGCCCAGAGATAAATCCACACACCTATGGACACCTTATATTTGAGAAAGGAGGCAAGAATATACAATGGATTAAAGACAATCTCTTTAACAAGTGGTGCTGGGAAAACTGGTCACCACTTGTAAAAGAATGAAACTAGATCACTTTCTAACACCATACACAAAAATAAACTCAAAATGGATTAAAGATCAAAACAGAAGACCAGAAACTATAAAACTCCTTGAGGAGAATACAGGCAAAACACTCTCTGACATACATCACAGCAGGATCCTCTATGACCCACCTCCCAGATTATTGGAAATAAAAGCAAAAAGAAACAAATGGGACCTAATTAAACTTAAAAGCTTGTGCACAACAAAAGAAACTCTAAGCAAGGTGAAAAGACAGCCTTCAGAATGGGAGAAAATAATAGCATATGAAGCAACTGACAAACAACCAATCTCAAAAATATACAAGCAACTCCTACAGCTTAATTCCAGAAAAATAAACGACCCCATCAAAAAATGGGCCAAAGAACTAAATAGACATTTCTCCAAAGAGGACATACAGATGGCTAGCTAACAAACACATGAAAAGATCCTCAACATCACTCATTATCAGAGAAATGCAAATAAAAACCACAGTGAAGTACCATTTCACACCAGTCAGAATGGCTGCGATCCAAAAGTCTACAAGCAATAAATGCTGGAGAGGGTGTGGAGCAAAGGGAACCCTCTTACACTGGATGGTAGGAACACAAATTAGTACAGCCACTATGGAGAACGGTGTGGAGATTCCTTAAAAAACTGGAAATAGAACTGCCTTATGTCCCAGCAATCCCACTGCTGGGCATACACACCGAGGAAACCAGAATTGAAAGAGACACATGTACCCCGATGCTCATCGCAGCACTGTTTATAATAGCCAGAACATGGAAGCAACCTAGATGTCCATCAGCAGATGAAGAGATAAGAAGGCTGTGGTACATATACACAATGGAGTATTACTCAGCCATTAAGAAGAATTGATTTGAATCAGTTCTAATGAGGTGGATGAAACTGAAGCCTATTATTCACAGGGAAGTAAGCCAGAAAGAAAATACCAATACATATACTAACGCATATATATGGAATTTAGAAAGATGGTAATGATAACCCTGTATGTTAGACAGCAAAAGAGACACAGGTGTATAGAACAGGGTTTTGGACTCTGTGAGAGAGGGAAAGGGTGGGATGATTTGGGAGAATGGCATTGAAACATGTATAATATCATATATGAAACAAATCACCAATCCAGGTTCGATGCATGACCCTGGATGCTTGGGGCTGGTGCACTGGGATGACCCAGAAGAACGGTATGGGGAGGGAGGAGGGAGCGGGGTTCAGGATGAGGAACACGTGTATACCTGTGGTGGACTCATGTTGATGTATGGCAAAACCAATACAATATTGTAAAGTAATTAACCTCCAATGAAAATAAGTAAATTTATATTTTAAAAAGATATAATGTAGATAAAGTCATATCATAAAGAACATGATAGAATATAGATATTACCTTTTTAAACAAATAAATTTTGAGTAATTACTATAAAACATGTACTACTGACAGCACTAATTTGCTTCAAAAGGCTTGAGGTAAATTAATATGTTTTTCTCTAATCAGAATAGGAGACACACCCAATTGGCCCACAAAGTGGTAAGAGAAGCAGGATATGAATCTGAACCTACTGGGACGACTGAAAAAAGTTAGTTGCAAACATGAACAACCACCTAATGAACAGACTATAGAAAATATTAAAACAAAAGAAAAAAGACACTCAGAAGGAAAATATCAAGGAAGATACAAGACAGAAGTAGTCTAAATATTATTCAACCTTCCCATCTTGAAATGGGTTGTGAGTCATCATGGATGCATAGAGAGATTTAGGTCATGTTCTGAGAAACGTGTTCAATAAATGATCAGAGATTACCTTTACAGTGAGAGTATGTAGAAGGTGGAGGGACATGATAGGTAAGAACCATGTTTCCATCCATATCAAGGTACTATGTGAGGACTGGTCAGGACTAAGAAAGGGCCTGTGTGGAGCATAGGGTATGCAGGTTTATGTCAGATATCAGCTTGTGACTGCATGTCTCTGTGAAAATAACTGAGAGCGCAAACTAATATACTGACCTTAAAAGAAAAGAACTGGTTCAGCAAGTTTATGGGCATTTACTATGGGTATGGGACAGAAACAAGAGAGATTTTAAAAGTGACTGTGATATATGGAGAAAGCAGGATAATATCTGTTATACTATTTACAATGCAATGTATCCAACTCTGATTTTGTAACTTACAATGGAATGCTTATATTTAAGAGAAGCATACACAATATTCCAGGATATTGTGTAAGAATCTTATTAGCAGAAATCAGAAGGAAAATCCAGGAAAAGGCTATTTAAACCTGGGTTCCCCTGCCAAGTACGATTAAACTCTCTACTGGACATTTACTTTGTTCCTTCTTCCACACATGGTCATCTTATGATCGAGGAGTATCAAAGGAAAGGAGGCATTGACACTGACTCTATTCTCTTAGACCTTCCCTGAGTTCAAAAGAGCAGATTCAAACAGTTACTAATACATTAAAGGACATTAAAGGATCATACCATGATCAAGTGGGATTTTATTGCAGGGATGCAAGATTTCTCAATACCCACAAGTTAATTTCTATGATACACCTCAGTAAAAGTTGAAGACTAAAACCATATGATCATCAACAGATGCCAAAAGGTTCTGACAAAATTCAAGTGCCATTTATGATAAAAATCCTTCAGAAAGTCAGCACAGATGGACCCTACCTCAACATAATTAAGACTGTATATGTCAAACACACAGCTAACATCATACTCAACAGGGGAAAACTGAAAGCACTCCCCTTAACAACATGAATAAGACAACAATGATCACTATTGCCACTTTTATTGAACATATTTTCGGAAGTCCTAGCCACAACAATCAGAAAAGAAAAAAAGAAATAAAAGGAATTCAAGGTAAAAAAATAAAGAAGAAGTAAGATTGTCACTTTGGTGCTACACATAGAAAATCCCGAAGATGCCACCAGATGACTACTAGACCTCATCAATGAACAGAGTAAACTTGCTGGATACAAAATGTATAGAAAACTGCTGCATTTCTATACTCAAATAATGATATGTCAGAAAGTGAATTCAATAAAACAGTCCCATTCACCATCTCAGAAAAGAATAAAATTCTAAGGACTAAACCTACCTAAAAAGAACTGTACTCATAAAACCATAAGATGCTGATGACTGATACCAAAGATGACACAAAAGATAGCACAAATATATACCATGTTCTTGGATTGAAAGAAGTAACACTGTCAAAATGACCATACTATCCAAGACAATCTACATATTCAATGCAACCCTTATCAAAGTAACAATGACATATTACATAAAACAAAGAAAAACTTAAATTGTACCAAAATACAAAAAGACTCTGATATCTAAAATGATCTTGAGAAAGAAGAACAGAGCTGGAGAAATCACGTTCCCTGAGTTCAAGCTATACTATCAACTGACAGTCAACAAAGTTAAAGTGAAGTCACTCAGTCGTGTCCAACTCTTTGTGACCCCATCCACTGTTGACTACCAGGTTCCTCTGTCCATGGGATTTTCCAGGCAAGAATACTGAAGTGGGTTGCCATTTCCTTCTCCAAAAGATCTTGCTGACCCAGGGACTGAACCTGGGTCTCCTGCATTGTAGGCAGATGGCTTTACCGTCTGAGCCACCAGGGAAGTGGTAGGATGATGGTACAAAACAGAAACACAGAGCAGTAGAACAGGACAGAAATCCCAGAAATAAACCAATTTACTTAGAGTCAATTATTCTATAACAAAGTAGGAAAGAATATAGAATGAAGAAGTCTCTTTAATAAGTGATGCTGGGATAAATGGATAGTTACATGAAAAAGAATCAAATTACAACATTTTCTAACACCACATACAAAAATAAGCTCAAAATGTTTTAAAGATCCAAATGCAAGGCCAGATACTATAAAATTCATAGTGGGGGGAAGCAAAACACTGACATAAATGTCAGCAAAATTTTTTGAATCTATCTCTTAGAGTCATGGTAATAAAAGAAAAATCAAACAAATGAGACCTAATTAAATTTAAAACCTTTCTGCAAAGCAAAGGAAAAAAAGAACAAAAATTCAACTTTTGGACTAAGAGACTATATGTGCAAATGATGCTACCTCTCAGGGATTTATTTCCAAAATATACAAATAGTTCATACAGCTTAATATCAAAACAAGCAAACAAACAACCCAATCAAAACTGGGCAGAAGATCAAAACAGGTATTTCTCCAAAGCAGACAAACAGATGGCCAACAGTCACCTGAAAAAATGTTTGATGTCTCTACTTAGGAGAGAAATGCAAATCAAAACCACAAAAATGTATCACCTCACACTGGTCAGAATGACCACCATCAGAAAGTCTACAAACAATAAATGCTTGAGAGGGTGTGGAGATAAAAGAACCCTCCTACACTGTTGGAAAGAACATAAATTGGTACTGCCACTTTGGAAAATAGCATGGAGGTTCCATAAAGAACTGAGTATAGAGCTATCACATGAACCAGCAGTTCCAATCCTGGGCATATGTCCAGAAAGGATGAAAACTAATTCAAAATGATACATGCACCCTAATGTTTTTAGCAGCACTATTTATACCAGCCAAAACACATCAGCAACCTAAATGTTCACTGACAGACAAAGGGATAAAGAATATGTGGTACATATATACAAGGGAATATTGTGAAGTGAAAGTAGCTCAGCTGTGTCCAATCTTTAAGACCCCATGACCTGCAGCTGCCAGACTCCCTGTCCATGAAATTCTCCAGGAAAGAACGCTGGAGTGGGTTGCTACCTTCACAGCATAAAACACAATGCAGTAATGCCATTGGAGCAATACAGACAGACTTAGGGATTATTCTAAGTGAAATCAGAAAGAGAAAGACAAATATCAGAGGATATTACATATTGAACTGAAATAAATGATACAAATGAACTTATTCACAAAATAAACTCACCAGAATGAAAAACAAACTTATGGTTACCAAGGGGGGTAGTACAGGATGGTAATGGGGGCAGAAAGGGAGAGATAAATTAGGAGTCTGAATATTTACAAACTAATGTATATACAAAATAGATAAACAACAAGAACCTATAATATAGCTCAGGAAACTATATTGAGTATCTTGTAAACTGCTGTATACCTGAAACACAAAATTGTAAATTAACTATACTTAAAAAGTGGAGAAGAAAATGGCAACCCACGCCAGTGTTTTGCCTGGAGAATCCCAGGAAAGAGGAGCCTGGTGGGCTGCCATCTGTGGGGTCGCACAGAGTTAGACACAACTAATGCAACTTAGCAGCAGAAGCCGCATACCTAAAAAGAATGGTTAAAACAAAAACTAAAACACCTCTTGCAGAGATGTTCAAAAGATGTTTCACAAAGGTGTGAAAACTGCTAAATGGGGGAAGCAGTCTATGAAACAAGACATGTTGACAAAACTGAATACCCAGCAGCAAAACAATTTACTTGGAACATTTTCTTACACTGCTGACAAAAATGAACTCAAAATGGTTCAAAGACCTAAACCTAAGTCCCACATGTATAAAACTCTTACAAGTAAACGTGCAGGAAATGTTTCTGGAAATTGGACCTGCCGGGGTCCAGCCCTGGTGGAACCAGGGTAATTCCAAGGGTGGACAAACTCTGCGAGGAGGGATTTACTTAATTAGAAATATAAGATTAGATTAGGAAAAAATAGTGTAGTAGGAAAATGAGTGGAGAAAAGAGGCTGATTAACTTGGTTTATGTGGAAAACCAATAACATTCCAGACAAGGAACTTGCACCGTCTACGTTAGGCCACAGGCGCCCGCTTGAATAGCAGAGGGTGCCCCGCCTTGGGGTCTCTCTTGCGTGGGTCTCAGAAGCCCAGGCAAGTAAGTAGACTCCGTGAGCCTCCGCATTCTAAGGGATCAGCCTGAAAAGGAGAGTGAGGGAGAGGGAGCAAGAGAAAGAATCAACACAAGGGAGGCCAGGCTTGTGCAAAAATCCCTCTTCAACTTTATTATTTAAAAGGTGTTTATATACCCTAAATTCTACATCATGGAAGATACAGAGTCTTGCAGGGGCAGCAGTCCTCATTCTTTTATGTATATCTTTTTGTATACAAAAGGTCTCAGGTGATTTACATTATCTTCTGGCCAAGAGGTCTGTTAATACTTTTGGCTCTCTTCCTTAATGAATGTTAATCTAGTTTCCCCTGAAGTGGTTTTCTTTAATCTGCATCTCCTTAAAGCACTACAGTTACATCCCTATAGAACAAAGGTCCAGTGGGTTATAACAAAGAAGGTACTTAACTCAAAGATCTATGTTGCTACTTGTTTTTTCTATATACCAACTATATCAATAAATAAAAGATATGAAAATTTGGCAGCAAGTATTGGCTCAACAATGAAACGCTTAATCAGTTTTATTCTAATGATCTTGATTCCTGGAAGCCCCTGCATTCCTACGATGTTTTAAATTTCCTGTGCCTCTCAGTCCAGAGGTTGCAAATAATCACATGTGCAGCTGTAAGCGTCCTGCAGGCAGGCTAAAAAGCCATCAAGGGGTTTGGATTGGAACATTCTATTATGCCCAGGAGACCTATTATCTAAAAGTTCTAAATTAACCTTTCCCAGAAAACGGTGGTGAGGAAATAGCCCTCTGTTAATGTCAGAAGAGGAGGTGGAAAGCATAACACAGTAAAGCAGGCAGACTCTGTTTTTTTTTTTTTTTTTTTTTTTGGGCGGGGGTGGGGAGATGCTCAGAAACAGGGGGTCTCCGGAGGCTTGATCACTCCTTTGCATATACCTAGGCTCCTTCTTCATGACCTTTGCCATGGGTGGAGTTCCTCATGCTGGCTCCCGGCATGGACCCACAAATGATTTACCAGATATAACACCAACAGCACAGGCCACAAAATAAAGCCAGATATTAATAAATTGAACCATATCAAAATTATAAACTACTCTGCATTAAAGTGCAGCGAGTTTGAAAAGACAATCAACAGTAAAAGAGAATATATGTGGAAATCATACATCTGACAGTATGGGAGTACAAAGAATATATAAATAATTTTAAGAGGGACTGATCACCAGTTCTACCATAGGGACCATTCCCCAATCAACCATCCAACGCACTGCAAATACAAAACAGAAACACGAAGAGTAACACAGAAATTTGAACTCAATGATAAAACAAAAAAATACCTACAATGCACAGAACAACAGTACACCCGATAGCCTCATAGATGTGAGAATGTGAACGTGGACAAAGTTGTCCTGGGATAAATTCCCATACCATTTACAGAGGCTAAAATATATGGTCATTGATGCACATGAACAACACTGTCATGGTGCCCTTGACAGTCTCCAAAGCCAGAAAATAACCTGGAAAGATATATCAAGCTCTCATGATACTTTCTCTCTCATAATCCTAGAACATACTGACCACTCTATTGGATAGGTTCAAGCGGTGACTTTGTACAGAGCAAGAAAATAATATTAGGAATAGTGTCTCCATCACAGTTTTCTGTTACCTACTAAATCCACTACACAGAGACTCACTCAGAGGTTGCCAATTAAACATAGGTGGATTATCACATCAAGGAAACCAGATACAATTTCAGACCCTCAGGAATATATTTGAAAGAAACTGAAGAGGTAAAATGATACAAAGTTAAGAGAATGGAACATCAGGAACATTTAACATTCCCAGACTGGGTAGAGCGGCACAAAAGTAAAAATAATACAACATGAAGGTTAGACATTATAGCATCTTGAGATGGGACCATGCGCTCGACCTACAGATGGCAAGCTAAGAGCCCGAGAGATTCACATATGCTCCTCTCCTAAGATCTAGGATCAAAAATATGATCTCTCTACCCACTCTTACATTTTCCTAAGTAACAAACATAGAGGATCCAATCCACCAACTGGTCCCACTCCTAAATAGAAAAAAAACAGCCCTTGTGAGATGCTTGCTTTTCTTTATATGTTGTAGTTTTGGCTACTTTTACATCACTCCCCACTGTCCAGACTTTTTCTCAGGCGCCATGGTGGAGATAATATTCAGATCAGAAACAGAAATTCTGGGATTCCTCTGGTGATCCAGTGGTTAAGACTCTGCATTTCCAATGCAGGGGATACAGGTTTGATCCTTAGTCAGGGAACTAAGACCCCACATGCTGAATGGTGTAGCCAAAAAATGTAAACAGGCAAGCATAAACAAACAAATATTCAGCGTTATTAGAAGAAAGAACTCTAAAGTGCTGTGGATTTCTTAAAACACTGAGCAAAAGTCAAAGGTAGAAAACTGGAAAGCAGGGTTTTTGTTTTGTTTTTTGTTTTTAAACATCTGCATTGAGCTCTGCACATAATTAAGTTCTGGGACAATCTCAGATGTGACATGAAATAGACACAGCATCTGAAGAGGGTCAGTTTAACCTTGTGAAGCTGTGTCATGCCCCAGTCACCAGAACTCTCAGATGAAAGACATCAGGCCTCCCAAGGGGCACACAGGGAAAATGCAGACACCCTAGGGCAGCTCTCGAAGGAAGTCGTCCTCACCCACAGACAGCAGGTTCCTGTAGGTCTCCAGCATCACATTCCTGTACAAGGCCCTCTGAGCAGGATCCAGGAATTCCCACTCTTCCTGAGTGAATTCGATGGCCACATCCTCAGAGGACAGTCGTTCCTGAAATGAAACCACATGTCACCAAAAGGGCCATGAAAAGTTCTCATTTTCTCTGCAGAAATTATACATCTCTAATTTTAATTTCTTATGCATTTTGCTAACAACTTATGAGATCCTCAATTAACATGGATTTTTCATCAGTGTTCAAAATCCATGAAATATATAAAAATAAAGCTCAACACTGTTTTGGCTATACAGAAGTGTCAGATATTATGTTCTACCCAGTGAGTGCAACTCATTATCTCGATGAGGTACAGCATGAGTGCTGTCTTCAGAAATGACAAAGTCCACGGTACTTTTAATGGAAAGGTCAAAATTTTCAGGTATGATGTTGGTAACAGCAGCAAGGACCAAACGTCTCAAGGTTTCCTGTTGCTCTAAATTACTGTGAAGTGAAGTGAAGTCACTCAGTCATGTCTGACTCCTCGTGTCCCCATGGACTATATAGCCCACCATGCTTCTCTGTCCATGGGATTTTCCATAGAAGAGTACTAGAGTGGGTTGCCATCCCTTCTCCAGAGGATTTTCCGGACCCAGGGATCGAACCCAGGTCTCCTGCATTGTAAGCAAGACGCTTTACCATCTGCGCCACCAGGGAAGTCTAAATTACTGTAGTATTACTCTAAACATTAAATAAGTACTTTACAGGCACGAACCTGTCATCAACATAATAGCTCATTAAAGAACCATCTGTTCCCACCTTAGAAAAGAAAACCTGTGTCACAGACACTCTGAGAAACTGGACTCAGATCAAGAAGGTAAGAAATGTTACATGGAGCACCTGAACTCAGAAGTCTGGGCTCAGCAACTGAAGCTTAAGCATCTAAAAGTGAAGTAATACAGAGAACATTACAAGTCCTTTGACAGAGGGCTACTAAAGAAAACTTGAAAGAAGTCCAAGGTGAGCCTCTTCCCTGCCCCCTCTGTCTTCTCTGCTGGGGAGCAGCTCTCGGGCCTCGGGCCTTCACCCCTTGAACATGGACACCTGTACCAAATTAGTCTCTACCCACTCCCTGATCAGGAAAACATCCCCGCTGTTAAGCGATCACTGTCCACAGAGGTAGTAAAGGACCGGAGACACTGACTGATGAGAGCCACAGCAGCTTGGCAGCCCCAGGTCCCCAGACCATCTCACTTATTCCTAGCCACAGCTTCCAAACCAGTGCCATTTCAAAGGACTCTGAAACAGTTCCCTGGGGCTGGAGTTGCCACAGTAGGGGTGGCTAGCTGCAGGGCTGGAAGTGGGACTATGTTCGGGAGCTTCATCACTGTTATGCCAGGAACCCTTCTCTGAAACAGTAGCTCTTCTACGCCATGGGCTTGGCCCTCTCAAAGGCCATGGGGCTCTTTGCTTGATGGTGGTCTAGCTCATCTTCATGATGTGAAGAAGCTCTTTCCACCTCCTATAGTTCTTTCTGCTGTGTCTGCCCTGCATATTCCCTTTCCTGAAACTCCCCAGGCAGCCTGGGGAAAGTGGTGGGCTCAGGGTTTGACAGAAGGAAAACAAATAAATATTGTATTAATATGAAAAGAAAAGAAAAAAAAAAGTCCAAGGTGAACAATGTGGAATGGCATGAAAGGTCATTATAGACATGAATACAGCAACACAACTGTTAGTAATTTACTACTTAAAACACTAACAGGATTGTTTAGAAAATTTCAAGGCCACAGATTATACTGATAACATAATTTCAGCTTAAAGAAAAAGGTGATAAGTAGTTTTTAAATCATGATATATTCTATATAAACCACAGACTTGCACATGCACGCATCCTTGTCTATAAAAGATTAACTGTCATGAGAGGATTCGTTTTTTGACAGATTTTTGGACAATTTTATCTCATCCTTTTATTCACATGTGTTTCAGCATCTTTCAGATGATAAAAATGTATCCTTTGCATTCAGCTGAGTTTGTCAACGGGATTCTATACTAGGCTACCAAATGAAAACTGGTAAAAACATTAAAATAAAAGAATATTTGAACTCAATTCATAATAAAATTAGCATATACAAAATACAAATATAATTTTATCCATGTATATTTACATAGCAAGGCATTAACAGAAGACAAAGACTTTCTTTGCATTTTTTTCCATTTAAAACAGTGATTTGAAATTAGAAGAGTCAATAGATTATGACAAAAAAAAATCACAATAGCAAATTAAAATAAAACTTCTTGGAAAATTAAAAATCATTGCAAAAAATAATATGGAAAAAAATAAAGTTATTAAGCAAGACTATCTCAAGAAACATCATGATAGGAAGAAAATATTCAATAAATTCCTTCTGAAATTACTGTGGCATTTAAAGAGCTGTCCAGGGTGCCTGTCTTTCACCACCATATGATGCACGGGAGCAGGGGCCACTAGAAGAACTAACAGGAGGAAAAAACCAGGGCAAGAGACCCAGAGTTTGTCAGACAGTTGAAACAGGTAGTACTCACAAACCTAAGGAAATGGAAAGGTGAAAAGTGAAAGGATGGAAAAAGACTGTCCATCCTAAAGAGAGAGGAGGGAAGACTGTTATACCAGACAAAATAAACTGAAGAAAAAAAAGTGCAAAGAGATAAATATTGTAAAATGATAAAATGGTCAATTTACCAAAAAGCTGTAACAAGTAAAAATATCCAAATATAACAGTAGATAACTCAGAAAAATGAAGCAAACATTGAACAAGCATGTACAGATAACATGGCCCAACAAAAGCAGAAAACACATGTATCTCAAGGACACAGAAAACCTTCTCTATAAGAGACCACATGTTAGGCCAAAATTAACCATTTTAAGAGACTGATACCATAAAAGTATCTTCCCTAACAACAACGAAATAAACACAAGAAAAAAAAGAAAATTCCCCAAATGTGAACATTAAACAACTCACTCTTACACCACAAATGGGTCTAAGAAAAGAAAAAAAAAAACACATGGAAATTATAAAATACATGGATAATAACGAAAATACATTACAAAATTCATAACACAGAGAGAACACTGTACTAAAAGAAAAGTCTGAACTGTTAAATGCTAACAGTAAAAAAAAAAAAAAAAAAAGATCTTAAATCTGAAATCTATTTTTAGACCTCTAGGAAGCAGAAAACAGAAAACGAACTAATCTCAAGTTTAGCAGAAGGAAACATGTAAATAAGAAAGATTAAAGCAGAGATACAGTAGAAAGTAGAAAAATATAAAAATCAACAAACCAACAGTTGATGTTTTGAAAAAACTGTATAGGAAAACCCCCACCTTGACTAAGGAAAAGAGAAAAAAAGATTCAAAAACTAAAAACAGATATGAAACAGGAGTGGTTACAACTGAAGTCAAAAGGTAAGGATGTATTATGAGCGATAATGCCTATAAATGACAAAATACAGGAGATACTGGCAAATTGTCAGAAACATACAAACTATTTTAGTTATTAAGAAATAAAAAACTGAGAAGTGTTGAAAGTGAAAGTGCTAGCAGCTCAGTCGTATCTGACTCTTTGTGACCTGATGGACTGTAGCCCATAAAGGCTCCTTTGTCCATGGAATTTTTCCAGACAAGAATACTGGACTAGAGAGCCATTCCTTTCTCCAGGGAATCTTCCAACCCAGGGACAGAACTTGGGACTCATACACTGCAGATAGATTCTTTATGATTTGAGTCACCAGGGAAGCCCATTATAGCTAGAGAGATTTAAAAAGTAGCCTGAAACCTGTAAGAAAAATACAGGACCAAATTCTACCAAACATTTACAGAAGAATTACCACTAATCCTGCTAATTCTATGGAGCAAGCATGGTTCTGATAGTTTGCTGATTTCCCAAAGACACAAGAAAGGAAAACTAGAAACCAATACCCTTGAAGAATACTGATGCAAAATTAAAATACTTGGAAACCAACTTCAACACATATTAAAAAGATCTGGAGAAACAGACACAGAGAACAGATGGAGGGGGGGGGGAGGAAGGAGAGGGTGAGATGTATGGAGAGAGTAACATGGAAACGTACATTACCATACATAAAGTAGAGAGCCAATAGGAATTTGCTGACTGACTCAGGGACTCAAACAGGGGCTCTCTAACAACCTACAGGGGTGGGACAGGGAGGAAGATGGGAGGGAGGGGACATATGTATACCTATGGTTGATTCATGTTGGTATTTGGCAGAAAATAACGACTTTTGTAAAACAACATTCCTTCAATTAAAATAATTTAAATAAATAAAAAGATCTGACACCATGATCAAGTGGATTTTATTCATATAAGGCAAGAAGTCAACATACAAAAATTAATTAATATGACACAGTACATTGACAGATGAAAGGGGGGAAAAAACAGGATCAACTCGATGCAGAAAAAAAAAAATGACAACAATTTGACAACCTTTCAAGATGGGACACTCAACAAACTACAGACAATAAATTATACCAACATCAACATAATAAATGCCATTATGAAAAGAGCACAGCAATGGGGAAAGAATGAAAGCTTTTCCTCTGAGGTCAAGAAGAAGGCAAGGATGCACACTCTGCACTACAGTTCAACAACGCACTGAAACCCTTAGAGCAATTAGATGAGATCTTCTTTCCCACATGACAAAGTTTTATCAGTAAAAATCATAAAGATTATAAAAGAAACATGCTATATAAAAACAGATTCCTTAATAACCACACAGAGTCAATCAACCAATTAACTCATGATCAAAATTGCCATGACAATCTTGGTAGAAGCAGAATAAAACATGGTGAAAGTCACAGAACTATTCAAAGAGCAAACAGCAAAACTTTTGAAGGAAGATGAAGGTCTTTCTATTTCACCACGTATTACAATGTAATCAAGGTGATGTGGTACTGGTATAAAAATAGACAAATAAACCAGAACAGTACACAGTACTCTTCTAAACAGAACACAAAACTCAGAAATAATTGTGTGTGTATATATATAAGGTATATTCACAAGGATGTCAAGATACAGAAAAGGGAAAGGACAGGCTCAGTTGATGTGATTCCCAAATTTTACCAGCTATTGTGCATACAAACACCGGACTTCCACGTGCAGTTTCCTTACCCTGGTTGACAGAGCAGACAGCACATCCATTAGGCCCCTAAGCAATCCCTGCTGCCAACAGCACTGCGACCCCTTCTCCAACTCATGGGTGAGAAGCCTTGCCTAGGACGGTGCCCAGGGTAGCCTCTTCATAAGGGCCACGTCACTGGGTCATGGGAGACAGGATCTAAGTGGAAATGACAGGGCCTGAGGGAAGGCCCCGGGTTAGTGTGCATGTACAGGAGCCAGACAGGACACTCCAGAGTCAGACACGATTAGCGAGTCCAGGGAAGGGCATTTCAGGAAGGACAGACTAAATATGACCTTACCTGACAAACAGCCATGCCTCACCCCCTTTTCTTTCCTCTTCCTTAACTTCAGGGCTTCCTCATGCAACACAAGTCTTCAGAGGTCTATCATGAAAGTGGAAAACATGCTGTTTAATGCTTAGATTCAACGCATCCCCTTCCTCAGCCCCAACCACACACACACACAGGGAAGCCCTCACCATGAGGAACAGACAGTCCTCTGTGGCCACTCTCTCAGGAGGGACTCAGGACGGTCAACTTCCACAGAGAGACCAACCAGGGAACTTCCCACACTTTCCCTCGGATCACACTCCCCTCCTGCTGAGGCCTCATGTACACAGCGGCAAGAGGCACCTCAGCTGAGCGGACAGTCTCCTTCAGGTTACACAGCAGGTCAAAACCGAGCATGCCCTCCTCAGCCCAGATTGCAGACCTCAGGACTGGGACGACTCAAGAGTCCTGATGCTCAGTGAGGGATCCAGACTGGAATCAACTGGGCCATCTTAAACATTCTGGGGCTGTGGACCAACACAAACTACCTGAAGGGGAATCTCTGGTCAGAGGGTGTGTCAGGAGCTGAGTTAGACATTACTGAGAAAATGGAGGCATGGCCCCAACCCCGTCTCCTTGTCCCACAGGCATGGACCTGGGATGAAGGAGTTAGGTCTTGTGATTCTGACTTTTTTTTTCTTTCCTCGGTTGAGTTGACTGAAAAGAATGTTAAGGTGCTTATTGTCCTTGAGAGGAGCATGAGAAGGCACAAAGCCTTCTGTAGTTGTGCCCAGAAAATAATCTATAAAGTTAACCATTGACATTTGTTCAAGGATCTATACAAAGAGTGTTCCAGGATGAGCACGTAGGCCACAGCTTGAGGCCATGGGAAGGATTGTCATCTGAGACCTATTTGTGAGGGGAAATGTTTATGGCAAAGGAAGTTTGCTGAATTTAGGGTTTAGGAATAACTAAGAATAGTTAGAAGCTAAAAACTTAAGCAATGTGGTAGTGCTAGCATATTTTACTATAGCATATACAGATTAGGAGTTTCAGAGATATTAATAGCTAAAGCCTTTTAGGAGATAGTGAGTTTAGGATGCTAGGGGCAAACAGGATTTAGAAAGATAAGAAATAAACTCAGGAATGTGGGATGGAACCTAGACATAAGCATGAGTTACAATGTAATCACAAGTTAAAGTAACCAGGATTCTGAGAGAGTCGCTGAAGCAGAAACTCTGTTTGAAGGGCAACGATGTTTTATGGAGACAATAAATCTGGGTGAGGGAAAGCTGAAAATGTCAAACCTCTGACTTAATGCTTTTCTCAAAGTATAAAAGAGAACCTGAAGCTTGAAATAAACATGAAATCCCACACCTTGAGTCAGAGGCTGCATCATTCTCCGCCAACACCACTCATCACTTCAGGCTGATTCCCTGGCTGCTGGAGCTGGGCTCTGGCACATGTGTATTAAAAATGTGTCATCAATGAAACGTGAAGCCTGGACTGAGCACCATTCAGAGGTGAAAAGCACCCCCCGCCCAACTCTCTTTTTCTTTCCCAGCCTTATTAAGGTGTAACTAACAAAAACGTTATAAAAGTACTGTGTACAAAGTGATCATGTAATAGACTTATACACTGAATAATTATTATAGTGGAGTAAGTTACACTTCCACCTATGACTACACTGTATTATTTCTCTCTGGCAAATTTCAAAGGTAGAGAAATACTACCAGCAGCATGCAGTAACTCAGACCCCCAAAAGTTACTTATTTTACAATGGCAAGTCTCTACTCTTTGACTATCAGTGCCCTATTTCCCCCTCCACCCAGCTCCTAGTAACAGCCTTATTACTCGATGGCTCTGTGAGTTTGACAATTCTAGTTTTCACATTGTGTCTGACCTCCTTTGTCAGGCTTATTTAACTTGGCGTAATGTTCTCGAGGTTCATTCATTCTGGCATAAATGTAGGATTCTTGATTTTTATATTTATATACAGAGAAAACATAGTTCATGACTATACAGTATATAATAAATATTTCTATACCACACTTTTGTTACCTATTCTTTTGTCAAGAGACATCTGGGCTGTGTCTATGCCTTGGCTACTGCAAATCCAGTCACACTCATAGGACTGTGGATATATCCCTGAAAAACTGATCGCTCTTCCTTTTGATATCTGTCAGAAATGGGTTTGACAGACTGTACGCCTGTTCTATGTGAATTTGTTAAGGAACTTCCATTTTTTTCCAACATAGCAGTAACATTTACATTACCACCAACAGTGCAGTTAAGATTCCGTGTTTTCTGTACTGTGCCTGTATGTGTGCTTATTTTGGGAGGGACAGGAGTGGATAACAGAGAACCCAGCCTGGCAGCAAGACAGCTGCAGCTGCATCTTCTAGAGGACAAGCCTCCAGGCTGCAGATCACTGTGGCATCGCTGCCCTCTGATTTTTGGAGCCATCCTCCACCAAATCACAGGACTTTATGACTCTTCTCAGGTTGGGCCCAGAGATCCCTACTGACAAGGACCATCTTATAACAAGCATTAGTGATCTTAACCTTAGTACTCCTATTTTCCCAGAGGGACTCAAACAAACTTGCAAGCTTTCATGGTGTCCAACAGAGTGCAGTAACAGGTACTGCAGCCACGCTGGGAAGAAGAGGAACACTATACGCCCTAAACAGAGAGGAACCAGGAAGGACTCAAAATAACCCATGAAGAGCATTAATTTCTGCTGATGGCAACTGACCCAGAGGCAATAAACCCGGGTAACGTGAAAGAGACTGTTAGGAGAGGATGGGGAGACCTCTCTGAGCCTAGACTTGAAGGGTGACAAAGAGCCTCAGCCAGGGTGACCTGAAGGTGACAAAAGGAACTACAATGTCAGACAGAAATGGTTTTGGCATTGGGAAATAGAGAAAAGGTAAATGAGACCAGGACAGGCTGAACCATGAGCAAACGGTCAACTCCCAGGTTGAGGCTGGAGACACTGAGAGGGCCTTGAGCTTGACAGAGGACTGTGGAGAAACAGTGAGAAGTCAAGGTTTTGACCCAAGAACAAATGAAAGCCAGTGGAAGTCTGAACGTCAGGATGTAAAAACATCTCCCTTCAGATTTAGCCTTATTCACAGAAGTCATCTAATTCTGAGCCCGTGATCCTGCCTCCATCCTACAGTTTTCCTTTTCGTTTTTCATTCAGGGAGGACTGGGATCTATTTAAAATTCTCATTACCACCAGACACTCCCTCCAAACCAGAATTGCCACACACAGACACACAGCCAATTTGGCTAATCATTTCAGGGGTCAGTGTTGCTCACTCACGCTCAAAGATTCCAGTCTAGTCTCTCATCTGCATGTTACAAGTGGGCTCCCTCAGGCCCAGAGAGAAGTCGTTTGTGCGAAGGTCTGAGCGGAGTGAAGAGAACAAGGTAGAACTGAATAATGAAATGGGAGGCTGAAGGGCAAGAGGGCCAAGTTTGTTCTTACTGCCCATCCCACTTAAGACCAGGAACATCTGTCATGTATCTGAGCAAAAGAAACTTTTCTTTCAAGATTGGGTCAAACTGATACCAAGCAGGTAATTCTTTATTATACGATTGCAGTAAAATATTTTAAAAATACAGAATTGCTAATATATATCAACTGGTACAAAAAACATTCTAAGGGGTCAGCTTGGAAATAGGATCTGACCAATCTTTTTCATTATGAATAGAGAGGCTCTGTTGGAAGGCTGCAGGTCAATCCAGCCCATCCTTCCTCATTTGCACAGAAAAGTCACAAAGAGATCTGCGGGAAACATCTTCATATTACCGCAAAGGTCACTTTTCCACTGATCACAGAAAATGGAGAAAGCAGACCATTAGACTAACCAGTTAAACTAGGTGTTGTGTTTTTTTTTCTTTTTTTGAAAGGAAAAAATGAAGCATTTTGTTGGTTTTATCAGGTTAAATGTTCATTTTCCCATTTCTCGAAGAAATGCCTTTAATTTCACAAGATCTAATATCATACCTCCGTTATTCTCTGGTAAAGAGCTGAGACTAGAGATATCCATTTGTGTGTGCACACATAAACACATACACACAATTCATGTCTTTGGTAAAACCACAGTGTAAAATATGTCTATTTTATTACACGATGTTGAGAGGGTAACAGGCAGGAAGGTAGGGGTCTGCAAATGGAGGAAATAGGCTGTAAATGTCAGATATTTTTACCTTTTTAAGCAGCAGGAGGAAACATACTGGGTCTCTGAAGGGAGGAAATAGGCTGCAAGTGTCAGACATTTTTCTCTCTCTTAAGCAGGAGGAAATAAAACTAGTGATATTTTTGTTCCTTCTCGATACAAATCTAAAAGGAGGTTTCTCTAAAAATACTGGGTTGTCATAATGACACCTGGGGTCAGACACTCAAGACAATCAGGACTGAAAGTGCCCAGGGGTCCTCACACAAGCTCCTGTCCTAATTACACCTGAGGAACCCTGGGTATTAATAACTGTGGGGGGCCAACCCGTCAATTTCCTTTTAGATACTGGGCAACTTACTCCATGCTTACTGAAGCCCTGGCCCACTTCCTTCCAGATCGGCTTCGATAATGGGACTGTCTGGATGGGCCAAAGGGTACTCGGTTATTCTTTATGTTGTAACTGAGATTCTGGGCTATTTTCACACGAGTTTCTGATTGTGCCACAGTCTCCCTCATCTCTTTTGGGGAGGAATATACTGAACAAGGTCCATGCCTCTGTTTTCATAAACATGGAGCCCTCCCTTTCTCTCCCTTTAGTTGAACACAATGTAAATCCTAGAGTATGGGCTGATGGAAAATCTGTGGGTCGAGCACAAAGTGCTATTCCTGTAGTTGTCAAGATCAAAGACCTACTTATTTCCACATAAGAAGCAGTATTCACGGAAACCTTAAGTTCAGGGTTAAAACACATCATCAAAAATTTAAAGGAGCAGGGACTATTAGTTCACTGTAACAGTCCATGCAACACTCCTATTTGGGGTATAAAGAAATCAAATGGTAAATGGAGACCAGCTCAAGATTTACAAAGAATAAATGAGGCTGTAGTTCCTTTACACCTCATGGTGCCTAATCCTTGTACTCTATTGTCTGAAATTCCTGAATGAGCCAAATATTTCTCAGTAATTGATTCTATTCTGTGCCTTTGGCAGAGGAAAGTCAATTTCTATTTGCCTTTGAAGACCCTATGCAGCCAGCTTCTCAGTTAACCTGGACAGTTTTCCCCCGGGATTTTGTGACAGTCCTCACTTATTTGGACAAAGTTTGTCACGGGATCTACAAAACTTTAATAGCCCTGAAGTGGTGGTGTTACAATATGTCGATGATATTTTGCTCTGTGCTGAGACAGAGGACGCTTGTTCAGGAGCCTCAGAAGGCTTCTTAAACTTTCTGGCAGGCTGCAGTTGTAAGGCATCAAGAGAAAAGGCTCAGCTTTGTCAACAATCTGTTAGATTTCTGGGTCTAATCATATCAGAAGAGACTAGGGCCATAGGCCCTGAGAAAATTAAACCCATACTAAATCATCCCCTACCAATGACTAAGATAATTGAGAAGATTTCTGGGAATCACAGGCTACTGTCATACTTGGATTCTGGGTTATGAGGAACTTGCCCAGCCTTTATATAAACTTATAGCTGAAACTCAGCAGGCCCAAACAGACAAACTGCTTTGGTCTCCAGATACTCAAAAGGCTTTTAAGTTTCTTCGGACTGCCCTCTTGTAAGCTCCCGCTTTGAGCTTGCCCACAGGGTCAGGATTTAATTTGTTTGTCACTGAAAGAAAAGGTATGGGCTTGGGAATCTTGACACAAGCCCAAGGGCCTCACCAGCAACCTGTTGCTTATCTAAGCAGAAAATTAGATGTAATTTCACGTGGGTGGCCCTACTGCCTAAGAGTAATTGGGGCATCGGCTTTATTAGCACCTATAGCTTTAAAAATAATTAATCCACGAAATCTTAGTGTCCTGACTTCTCATGATGTAAGTGGAATCTTAAATTCTAAGGTTAATATTTGGATGATAGGCAGTAGGCTTCTTAAATATCAGTCATTGCTATTAGAAGGACCAGTAACTAAGTTTAAAGTCTGTGGACATTTAAATCCTGCCACTTTCCTCCCTGAGAAGGAAAATGAAACACCCTGATCACGACTGTTCCCAATTTCTAACTTTAAACTATGCAGCTTGGGAGGATCTAATGGACACCCCATTAGACACTCCTGACAGATGGCAGTTCTTTTGTTTGGGATGAAAAGCATAAAGCAGGTTACACCATGGTGACTGCTGAACAGATTTCAGAAACAAAATCTCTCCCCTAAGGAACCAGTGCTCAGTTAGCGGAGCTTGTGGCTCCTGACCCGAGATCTAGAGTTGAGCAAAGGGCAGCGAGTAAATATCTACCTGGATTTTAAGTATGCTTATTTGACTTTACATGCTCATGCTGCAATATGGGAAGAAAGACAGTTTAAAACAGCAACAGAACTTATGAAGCATTTCAGAGAGATTGAGAGACTTTTAACTGCTGTATATTGTGTAGTTGTTATGCATTGCAAAGGGAACAGCAGGGATGGGAGTAAAGCAGCTGAAGGTAATCAGCTAGCTGACTCTCAAGCCAGGAAAGCAGCACTTTATAAAACCCCTTCACCTTTGATCTGGACAGGTCCTGTGAAACAGGAAAAACCACAATATACTGAGGAAGAATTAGAAAGATATGAGAAAAGAGGAACTAAGATTACAAATAAAGGATGGTTATAGTCCGAGGATGGACGATTAATAATTCCTGAAAATGCTCAATGGAAAATTCTTAAGGGTTTACACCAGTTTTCATTTGGGTGCAGAGAGTACTTACCAGATGGCTTCTCGTTTGTTTGAAGGTAAAAATGTAATGAAAACTTTAAAGAACATTATCAAAAGGTGTGAGATCTGTCAGAAAAATAACCCAAAGACTGAGAAGCTAGCAGTATCTGGATTACAACGAAGTGGAAAGTATCCTGGAGAGGGCTGGGAAATTGATTTTACTCATATGCTCAAATTTAACTGATATTCTTGTTTACAAGTTTGGGTAGTTACTTTTACTGGATGGAGTGAGGCTTTTCCCTGTTGTCGTAAGCAGGCTAAGGAAGTTATAAAGATTTTAATCCACGAAATTTTCCCCAGGTTTGGGCTGCCACGGAGCCTTCAGAGTGACAATAGCTCCGCATTCAAAGCTGCTGTAACTCAGGGTGTATCTAAAGCTCTAGAAATAGAATATCACTTACACTGTTCCTGGAGACCCCAATCTTCAGGAAAGGTTGAAAAAGCTAATAATAGTATCAAAAGACATCTGCACAAATTAACTCAAGAGATGCAGGACAACTGGATTAAAGTCCTACCCATAGCTTTAATGAGGGCTTGAACTGCCCCCAAAAGGAGGGCCTGTCCCCCTTTGAATGTATTTATGGAAGGCCTTTCTTGCACACAGACATCGTTATAGACCCTGAAGCCTTGGAATTAACTAGTTATGTAACTCAGCTCTCAGCTTTTCAACAAGCATTAACAGAAATCATGGAGATGACTCCTGACCCAGCCTCTGAGTCAAGCAATCCTCTATTTGAGCCAGGAATCGAGGTCCTCATAAAATCATTGGGATCTGGGGGCCCATCCCTCGAGCCCTTCTGGGAAGGCCCTTACCAGGTAGTTCTTTCTTCTTCCACAGCTGTCAAAATGCCAGGAGTTTATTCGTGGGTACATCACACTTGAGTTAAGAGGTGGCACCCTGACTAAACTAAGTGACTTCATTTTATGTCTTTACTTCCTATGCTCTGACTTTGTACCTTTCAGATGGGCTGATAATCTATGTGAGCCTACTTCTGCTGACTCCAAAAATACTGAGTGTGCCCTTTGATCCTCAAGTCAATGACTTCCTGTTCTGGGTTCAGCACGCTGCATTCCACAGTTGGTCTAACTGCTTGGTCTCTCTTCATCATGAAAGGCTTCCTGCAGTGGACATCTCCACTTCAAGAGAAAGACTCTCTCCAAGACTGCGAATATCTGTGACAGCAATCATATGTGATGCCTCTTCATCTGATGACATCTACCAACCCTAAAATGGACTGGTGCACCACTTTGTACTTTAACTATGGACATAACGTGACTTTTAATTTTGATTATACATTGTCTTGGTTTAATGACTATTTCACTACACATAAGGCAAATAGGTCTGGATGTAATAGTTTTTACCTGACGTTTATCAAATATGGGATGAGGTTATATAGCTAACTCCTGAAAAAGGACGTCAAGTATATACTGCCCCTATATGCTGGGAACAAACAGAGCCATCCCCAAAAGTTAGCCAACAACTTCATTACAATGATTGGAAACAATTGGGATTTTTGCCTCAGGATGTATGCAACGTAATCATTTCCGTGTTTTCCAACCCCAATTCAGGTCCTCCCTTTGTCTGGCCAGGCACTAATTGGGACTGGATATCTCAGTCAGCTGGCTTGCTCCAAACGGGACCTGTTGGATATGTGTTTCTTACCTATGGGCATGGCTTCCTCTTGGTTGGATAGGGAGATGCACCCTGAGTCTAGTCTTTACTCACGGCTTTATATTTTCAGAGCTTCCAGAAAAGCCTGCTAATGTACCCCATCTTAAAATTTGGTGAGCAAGGTCTGTATTACACTGGTATGATTATTTGGCTGCAGTCTTCGCTCCCTCTTTGGGAACTACAGATGCTATGCTACGAGTGGATGCTTTGGCTAATTTTACTCAACAGGCATTACAAGATTCTCAAAAAGCTATTTCAGCTCTTAATGCTGAATAAGCACAAATTAGAAAGCTGGTTTTACAAAACAGATTAGGTTTAGACATTCTGACAGCTGCGCAAGGAGAAACTTCTGCCCAAAGCTGTACATATATACCTGATATGAGCCCTAATGTTATTCATTTTACTAAACACATGAACAAGATGAATGGGGCTATGGATATTTCTGAAGCCTCAATTGCCTCATTTTGGGAGATGTTAACTAGTGGCCCATGGTGGAAAACTATCTTACAATAATTCTGATTGTTTTGTTTTTGCTGTTTGCTCCCTCCATCTGTAACTGTGTAACTGGATTTTCTAGTTGCATGAAAGCTTTTAAGTTACAAATGGCTGTGTTAGGGGAAGCACACTGATTGAAACCGCCCACCCTGGCCAGGCACCATAGTAACCTTTTGCATGAGTTGTTTTATGACAGGAGATCCTGATAAGGAATACGGAACTAATGAGCCACCACCAACCTGAAGTGTTCGGGAAAGGTCGAAAGGAGACATGGAGTGTCTGTCCACTTCCCAGAATCCCTCTCGCTAGCATCCATCTTGGTGGAGCCATGTGTGCGCCACCAGGAAAGACTCTGAATTAGAATGATTGGCCAAAGACCACCCAGAAACTAATCTAATTACCATAAAATCCGAGAATGTGGGGTGAGGGGATGGGCTGACAGGAAAGGGGGCTGCTGCGGGGCAGAAGGAGCGGCCTCAGGAGACGCGAGGACAGAGGGGCTGGGAGGGAGGGGGCTCAGGAGCGGGGCGGCCTCTCCGGAACCCGGGACCGGGGAGAGGGCGCGCGGCCTATCTGGGCTCTGCCTCCAGCGGTCGAGAAGGCGATGAGGCGGGCGCAACTCCAACTCACGAGTGAGGGATTTACTGGGCGAGGACCGAGGTCAAAAGGGTTTTAAGCAGGAAAATGTCGCCAGAGGCGGTGTTTACGCGCACCGAGGGCCGAAACCACCTCAGCAACACTTAAAATCCAAACGAAAATATAACTGGTCCGCAATGGCAACGACAGCGTCTATTCGGGGCCGAGCACCGGGCGCCAGGGTTTCCAGGTCGCTGGCAATTCCCACACCATCAGGATGAGTGAGTGGGGGTGGAGGTGGGGATTGAAGGGCTGGTGAGCTCTGCAAACTTACTCTAGAGGGAAGCTTAGGCGCCGCTCGAGGGCGTCGGATCCACGCTCTCCAACTTCCGGCTCCGTGTGAAAGGGCATTTGTATTAGAGCCCTGGCTTCCGACCAGGTGCGGGGCGAGCACTTCCTGTGCGCAGAGTTCGTGGGAGGGGTGGGCCGCAGAGGGGGCGAGGCCTGTTACCTTGACAGCATTAAGTTTCCCTCCGTAACACTGCTCAGGTAAAAGCTTCAAGTAAATTTGAAAGCCAAGATACTTCCTCTTAAGACTAAAAGGGTTTATTCTCAATAAAAAGCTGTTTTTCACAGCATGCTGTGCTGAGATCCTGCTAGTGAGGCTGAAGCAATTCAGGGATCTGGGAACTTAAGCAGCTTTAAGAAACAAGAGTGGGACTAGTCTCTATATTGAAACACAAAACTCTGCCTGGGTAGAAATGGGCTCTTCCCTACTCACACCCGACAAAACAGCAAACTCAGCATAGGACTGAGTTCAACAAACTCAGGGTCAGTACCTGGGTGTCTGAGATGGAGGACTTAAGGAATGTGAACATCTGGGTCACTAACCACAGCCTTTTTAAGAGCAAGAGACTTTAAATGATTATAAACTGGGTTACTGTTTATTTTATCCAACGTGTTTTAATTATTTCCCCTTTCTAAACCCAACTCTTTAAACAGTGACATAAAGGGGTTGTATAAGCAACTCTTACAATGACAAATATTGAGAGTAAAATTGAAGTTGCTCAGTCGTGTCCGACTCTTTGCAACCCGTGGACTGTAGCCCACCAGGCTCCTCTGTCCATGGGATTCTCCAGGCAAGAATACTGGAGTGGGCTGCCATTTCCTTCTGCAGGGGATCTTCCCGACTCAGGGATCGAACCCAGGTCTCCCACATTGCAGGCAGACGCTTTAACCTCTGAGTCACCAGGGAAGCCATTGTGTAAGTTTAAGCTACAGAGAAAGAATGAACTGATACGTATACTGTGAAACGATTATCACAAGTTTGCCTAGAATCCATAATTTTGTATAGATAATCTAAAAGTCATTCTTGACAGTGGATTCACCAATGATTTATCAGATACAATACCAAAAGCTCACACCAACAAAATAAAAAGAGGTAAATTGCACACATCCTACTTATCAAATATTGCACAGTAAACCATCCTCAGCAGTGAAAAAACAATGTACACTGTAATACCAAAAATTACCAAGCATATATTCAATAATAGTTTAACATTAAGAATACATAAAGAATTCTACAAAGTACTGATCACCAATTCCTCCATAGGGGTGAGGGTGCTTTCTTAACCAACCATCCCACATATGGCAAATAAAATACAAAGAGTAACATAAAATAGAAACTTAATGACAAAATAAAAGACAATCATTTATAATGCATACAAATATAAATAAAGTAGCTCTGCCTTGAAAAAAACAGATGATGGTTCATCACTGAAGTTATCACTCCACTACATAAGCTCTGTCATTAAGTTGCTACAAAACTCAGTGTGGAGGCAGAATGATGAATAGCATCCAGATGACAAGCATGCAGCATCAGCAACAGTTTAGCCAACAGCCTCACAACAATGAGGGTGTGAACCTGGAGAGTACCCTTGTCAGGAGAAGTTCCTACACCTCTTGGTGAGGCTCAAAGGGCATGGTGATAGCACACGTGAACAATACTATCACAGTGCCCTTCATGCAGGCTTCTCTGACATCACTCAGAGCCAGAAAAGATGTACAGGTCAAGGTCTTCAGGTACTTTCTCAATCACAGAACACGCTGACCACTATACTAACTAGCTTCAAGTGGTAATTCTGTATGCAGCAGGAAAATATTACAACCAACAAGGGAAAGTATTCTCCTTTAAAATTTTTCTCTACACAGTAAACCACACCACAGAGAGTCCATAAGGAGCTGCCCCATAAACACAGCTGGATTACCACAGCAAAGAAACTGGACATGATTTCAGACCCTAGAGCCACATACTTCAAAATCAAATTTAAAAGGAAAAATTATACAAACTAAGGAGAAAGCAAAATCAGAAAGAGTCTACACTTCCAGACTAGATAGACCAGCACAAGAGTGGAAAACTATGAGATGTGGGGGGTCTCATATCCTAAGACCTTGAGATGGGACTATTTGGTCCACCCAGAGATGCCAAGCTAAGAGCCTGAAAGATTCACACATATTCCCTTTGTTGGACTGCTGTCCTTACAGTTTTCCTAAGTAACAGGCACAGAAGATCCAATCCACCAGCCTATTCCACACACCCTGACATGTATGGCAGCAAAGGAGAACAGCAGAAATGTCTGAGCTATCTCAAGAGGCAGACAGGGACTAAGACAGTTCATTACAGGTTCTGAGGTGCCAGATAAAATTAAAGAGCAGCCCGTACTGTCCCATTTTCCAATTCTATCTCCCAAATATGACAACTGTGATGAAAGCAGCACTGGATCAGGGGTTAGACGCTTGCGGCATCAGCTCTGATGTATACGGACTAAGAATTGAGTAGCCAATAGATCCAAGCCCACAAGGAGAGAAGAGGGGGCAAGGCAGCCCACCTCATGCTCCTCACACTCAAGAACAACCAGCTCACAGGGGGGAGATGGCGAGTGTTGTGGATGCAAACCTTGCCTTTGTGTCTGATGGAGCTGCAGCACCACTGGCGGGTGAAAGAATACATGATACATGTTGAAGGACAGGCTGAGAACTGGGGAAAGGTTAAGCTTCCTCTGGGACTTTGATAAACAAACTTCTCTTTGGTCAAAGATCTGAGAGAGTCACTTCCTAGGTAGGTTGAGAATTCCGGGGTACCCGAGGAGGATAGAAAGCGGTCTGGAATAATCAAGGATGACAAAATGACAAACTTTTTTTCTTTAATCCCAGAGCTGATGATTACACAACAAAACAACTCCGTTTAAACTCTGTACTAAGCAGAGACATTACTTTGCCGACAAAGGTCTATCTAGTCAAGAATATGGTTTTCCAGTGATCATGATTGGATGTGAGAGTTGGATTGTGAAGAAGGCTGAGCGCCGAGGAATTGATGCTTTTGAACTGTGGTGTTGGGGAAGACTCTTGAGAGTCCCTTGGAATGCAAGGAGATCCAACCAGTCCATTCTAAAGGAGATCAGCCCTGGGTGTTCGTTGGAAGGAACGATGCTAAAGCTGAAATTCCAATACTTTGGCCACCTCATGTGAAGAGTTGACTCATTGGAAAAGACGCTGATGCTGGGAGGGATTGGGAGCAGGAGGAGAAGGGGACGACAGGGGATGAGATGGCTGAATGGTATCACCGACTCGATGAACATGAGTTTGAGTGAAGTCCGGGGTTGGTGATGGACAGGGAGGCGTGGCGTGCTGCAGTTCATGGGGTCGCAAAGAATCAGACACGTCTGAGCGACTTCACTGAAGTGAAGATAATATAACAACAATGTATCCTGCTTGAGGACAGGTTTATCCTTCTTGAGAACCTTCTGACTAATCCTGTCAGCTTGAAATGTAAATTCTGGGCATGGGTCTGGTAAGAGCTTTACAACCTTGAGACATTCTTTTGACTTACCATAATAACCCGGCCTATCAAAGAGCACCTTTTCCAACAAACGGATTGTGACGGAAAAACACTGGGTGTCACACGTCCAGCCCAGGGGTGAGGAAAAGGGACTGACCAGGAAGGGAGGCCTGCGGGGCAGAACGATCGGCCTGAGGAGACGCGAGGGCAGAGAGGCTGGGAGCCAGGGGGTTCTCCGGCCGGGCGAGCCCTCCAGAATCCCAGGACAGGGGAGAGGACGAGGCTTCTCTGGGAGCGGGGCTGTCGACGCGACCTCCAGGGGCCGACAGGGTGAGGCGGTGGAAGTGCGCGTGCTCGAATGCCTCTCATGCCTGGGAACTTTACAGGGCACAGGTGTAGGTACTAACGGTTAAGTTTTAAGCAGGAAAATATCCCGATAGGCAGTGTCTCTCGGGCCGAAAGCCAAAAGCAAACGGCAAGGACAAGCCTCGGAGCGATTTTGAACACTCGACCTGCGACCGCGGCCTCTGGGTTTATTTGGGGAGGAGGATGGGGTATCAGGATATTACTGCCGCGGAACCAGCGGGACCCTGAAGATGGGCGTGGCGAGGGCGGGTTGGACGGCTAAGCAGCACCCCTTTACTTTGGGAGAAAAAAAATTCCAGGGCCACCTGGCGACCTTCTCTCCGCGGCCTTCCAATTTCGCAGGAAACTGCGCACGCGCGGATTCCGACGCGGAACTTCCGCATCGGGGGCTGGGCGGATCGCTGCAGGTGAGGGGCGGGGCGAGGAGCCTCCAGTCTGCAAAGCAAGAGCAAGGCAGGGCAAGGGGCCAGGAGGTGTTAAACAGTCCTGTGATGCCTCATAAATTACAGCCTGTTTTTTTAAGTTTGTTGCCTTCAACAAGGACTTCCCTGGTAGCTCAGATGGTAAAGCATCTGTCTGCGGTGCGGGAGACCCCGTTCAACCCCTTGGTTGGGAAGATCCCTTGGAGAAGGAAATGGCAATCCACTCCAGTACTATTGCCTGGAAAATCCCATGGACAGAGGAGCCTGGTAGGCTACACTCCATGGGGTCACAAAAGTCAGCCACGACTGAGCGACTTCACATTAATCACATTATTAACATCTAAATAGATAGCACATTCTTCTATAATTATAATATGGGAATGTCTATGAACAAAATAAACTTTTTGTCATGTGTTGAGGAAAGAACGGTGCTAGTAGTGGAAGTCGGCTTAGTCGTGTCCGACTCTGCGACCCTATGGTCTATACAGTCCATGGGATTCTCCAGGCCAGGACACTGGAGTGGGTAGTCTTTCCTTTCTGTGTGGGATCTTCGTAAGCCGGGGATCTAACCCACGTCTCCCACATTGCAGGTGGATTCTTTACCAGCTGAGCCACAATGGAAGCCCCTGTTAGTAAGATTCATCCAGTGTTTTAGCAACAACATCTAAGCAGTGAGGGTATGATCAGTGTTTGGGGACAGATTAAAAATCTGTAATCCGTGGCTACCTTTGATTTCTTCTTTTAGTGCCTGGTGGCTGCTAGACAGTTCTCTTCTCCTTAAATTCTTCCAATTTAATTTTAATTTTATACATTCCCCCACAGCCTCCAGGAAATTTTGAGGATTTGGGTTCAGTTGAGCTATTTCAAACCCTGATAAATGATGCTATGAAAGTGCTGCACTCAATATGCCAGCAAATTTGGAAAACTCAGCAGTAGCCACAGGACTGCTAAAGGTCAGTTTTCATTCTAATCCCAAAGAAAGGCAATGCCAAAAATGCTCAAACTACCACACAATGCACGCATCACACACACTACTAAAGTTAATGCTTGAAATTCTCCAAGCCAGACTTCAAAAATACGTGAATCGTGAACCTCCTGGTGTTCAAGCTGGTTTTAGAAAAGGCAAAGGAACCAAAAATCAAATTGCCAACATCTGCTGGATCATGGAAAGTGCAAGAGACCAAGAAAAACATCTATTTCTGCTTTATTGACTATGCCAAAGCCTTTGACTGTGTGGATCACAATAAACTGTGGAAAATTCTGAGAAAGATGGGAATACCAGACCATCGGACCTGCCTCTTGAGAAATCTGTATGCAGGTCAGGAAGCAACAGTTAGAACTGGACATGGAACAACAGACTGGTTCCAAATAGGAAAAAGAGTATGTCAAGGCTGTATATTGTCATCCTGCTTATTTAACTTCTATGCAGAATACATCATGAAAAACGCTGAACTAGAAGAAACACAAGCTGGAGTCAAGATTGCAGGGAGAAATATCAATAACCTCAGATACGCAGATGATACCACCTTTATGGCAGAAAGTGAAGAGGAACTGAAAATCCTCTTGATAAAAGTAAAAGTGGAGAGCCAAAATTTTGGCTGAAAGCTCAACATTCAGAAAACAAAGATCATGGCGTCCAATCCCATCACTTCATGGGAACTAGATGGAGAAACAGTGTCAGACTTTATTTTTTGGGCTCCAAAATCACTGCAGATGGTGACTGCAGCCATGAAATTAAAAGACACTTAATCCTTGGAAAAAAATTATGAGCAACCTTGATGCTGTTGTTGCTGCTACTGCTAAGTTGCTTTAGTTGTGTCCGACTCTGTGTGACCCCATAGATGGCAGCCCACCAGGCTCCGCTGTCCCTGCGATTCTCCAGGCAAGAACACTGGAGTGGGTTGCCATTTCCTTCTCCAATGCATGAAAATGAAAAGTGAAAGTGAAGTCGCTGAGTCATGTCCAACTCTCAGTGACCCCATGGACTGCAGCCTACCAGGCTCCCCTGTCCATGGGATTTTCCAGGCAAGAGTACTGGAGAGGGGTGCCATTGCCAACCTAGATAGCATATTCAAAAGCAGAGACATTACTTTGCCAACTAAGGTGCATCTAGTCAAGGCTATGGTTTTTCCTGTGGTCATGTATGGATGTGAGAGTTGGACCGTGAAGAAGGCTGAGTGCTGAAGAATTGATGCGTTTGAACTGTGGTGCTGGAGAAGACTGTTGAGAGTCCCTTGGACTGCAAGGAGACCCAACCAGTCCATTCTGAAGGAAATCAGCCCTGGGATTTCTTTGGAAGGAATGATGCTAAAGCTGAAACTCCAGTACTTTGGCCACCTCATGTGAAGAGTTGACTCATTGGAGAAGACTCTGATTTTCAGCAAGAGGAGAAGCGGACAACAGAAGATGAGATGACTGGATGGCATCACCGACTCTATTGAGGTGAATCTGAGTGAACTCTGGGAGTTGGTGATGGACAGGGAGGCCTGGTGTGCTGTGATTCATGGGGTTGCAAAGAGTTGGACATGACTGAGCTGAACTTAACTGAGAGAGCTTCTAAATGTTCTGGCATCTTCTAATGGAATCTTTTTCCCCTATGATTGGCGAACTTTAATAAAAGCTCTCCTTAAACCAGGAGAGTATCTTCAATGGACAATGTGGTTTCAAGAATGCTCGAGCTGACACTCCCCAAAACCAAACTACGTATGAAATGTTAACTGGCTCCAGACAATTTGAAACCATAGAAGCTCAAATACAATGCCCAACGTTATGCTGATTTTTAGCAAGATTAGAAGCTATTTCCCGTACTTTAATCAGAGAAGGAACCAAAAACAGCTAGAAAAATTACTTTCTTATGAGAATGCAAATCAGGAATGTCAAAGAGCTATTGTTCCAATTTGTGAGACTGGGACTATTATTGATTATTTGAAGACTTGTCACAATCTAGAATCAGAAACTCAAAAGATGCAAATGCTAGCTAAGACAATGGTTGCTGCCTTTAGAAAGGGAAACGAAGGATGCTTTCAGTTCACTTCAGTTCAGTTGCTCAGTCGTGTCCGACTCTTTGTGACCCCATGAATCGCAGCACGCCAGGCCTCCCTGTTCATCATCATCTATCAGAGTTCACTCATTCTCACGTCCATTGAGTCCGTGATGCCATCCAGCCATCTCATCCTCTGTCGTCCCCTTCTCCTCCTGCCCCCAATCCCTCCCAGCATCAGAGTCTTTTCCAATGAGTCAACTCTTCACATGAGGTGGCCAAAGTACTGGAGTTTCAGCTTTAGCATCATTCCTTCCAAAGAACACCCAGGGTTGATCTCCTTCATAATGGACTGGTTGGATCTCCTTGCAGTCCAAGGGACTCTCAAGACTCTTCTCCAACACCACTGGAGATAAAAACCATTTAGAAAGGGACTGCCTTAAGAAGGCTAATAAAAAACCTCCCAGAATTTGCCCTTGCTGCCTTAGAGGAGTGCACTGGGCCAAAGATTGTAAATCTAAATTTGATATTGATGAAAAATCTAGCAAACTCCAAACAGGGGACCTCCCACCCAGGTCCCTTACAACAAAAAGCAGTGCCAAATTCTATCTTTTCCTCAAACCCCCAGCATCCAGCAGTGCTGCCGTCAATATACCAGCCCTAAATGATTTTTTTTCCTTTACCCTCAAGCAGCCCCTTCCAGAGTACATACCGGACTTTTTGGACCCCTGCCCCTACAAACCTTCAGTCTTTTACTTGGCCAATCTAGTTTGACTTCTAAAGGAATTACTGTTCACCCTGGAGTAATTGATCAGATTATAAAGAAGAGATTAAAATTATGATGTCATCTCAGATTCTTTTGCAATCCAAAGAAGGGGTACAAAATTGCTCAATTACTCCTTTTGCCTTACATTTCCATTAACTCCTCTAATAATGTATGGACAAGCAGATTCGGCAGTACAGATCAAAACCAATTTTTATGGACATCATTGGTATCTGTATGTGCCCAACCAAATATAAGTATCAAAATTAATAGTTAAAGATTTTCTGGTCTCCTCGACACTGGATCTCATACTACTATTATTTCCAAACACTTATGGCCCAAATCCTGGCCTATAGAAAAGGTCTCTTGCCAAATTTTGGGAATTTCTCAAACTAAAGTACAAGAAGTCTATCAAAGTGTTCAGATACACCCATTTGAGGAACCAGAAGGTCACCCTGCAACATTAAGAGCTTATATGATAGATGCACCCCTTAATCTAATAGGAAGGGACTTATTTATGCAATGGCAAACTCAGATATACATTCCACATTTTTCCTAGGGGCCACTGTTCATTTAAGAAACAAAACAATTATTAAAATAACTTGGAAGAATGATGAGCCTAGTTGGATAGAGCAATGGCCCCTTACAAAAGAAAAATTACAGGCTGCTAAAGAACTTATAGACATTCAATTCGAATTGAAACATATTGAGGCATCTTGCTCTCCTTGGAACTTTCCTATTTTTGTTATAAAAAAGAAATTTAACAAATGGTGCCTTTTAGCAGACCTTAGAAAAGTTAATGCATCTATGAAACCTATGGGTGCATTCCAACCAGGAATCCCATCACCTACTGCTGCTACTGCTGCTGCAGTCACTTCAGTCAAGTCCGACTCTGTGCGACCTCATAGACAGTGAAGATACTAAGCTACTTCCTTTGTTAACAGAAAAACTCCATTTTATAAGGTTCTAGGAAAAGAGCCTTTGGAAATCCCAAAGCCTTTGGAAATCCCCTGACTTCACCTACCGCCCACGAGCCAATCGGACCCCAGACCAAAATCTCCTGACTTAATGCTCAGGAACTTGTGGTCTACCTAGACAATAGGGATCAATCAAGAACCAACACACAACCCTTCAAAAGAAAGTGACCAATCAGACGTTCCCCTACCTAGAAATCCTTTTTTTCCATATATACTTCCTATATAAGCAATGTAATCCAAAACCCAGGGCTCCTCCTTATAGCCTCTGCGTCAGTATTGGTGGGAGCCCCAGCTCGAGCTTGGTAATAAAAACTCTCTTGCTTTTGCATCAGATATCAGCTCCCTGGTGATGATTGGGAGATTTTGAGACTTGGGCATAACATTTGGGGGCTCGCCCAGGATCTCCCACCAGCACCACGGGACGACCGATTCGGAGAGTCATCTGCAGCCGGTAGAGTTTTTTCTGTCTTTCTTTTCGTTTCTGGCAGGGCCTATTTTCTGAGACCGGTATACGACTCAGGCGGACGCGCCGACAAGTCACCAGTGGGGGTCATTGGGAATCATCCTCCACCCCGGCGGGGTGGGGGATGGAGTGCCCCTGTTCTCTGTAGACGATAGCGGGTTGCTCCCACTGAACGGCTGGAGCCCATTGTCGTTTGGTTTTACCTCCGGACTCCCAGAGGTGTATTTCTCCTGTCTCTCTGTCTGTCTGTGTGGCTATTCTTATTGTCTGTGTTAATTTACCAACCTCTGACTGATCCAGGGACGATGGTGCAATGCCATACTAGCCTCACACCTCTATCCTTGGTTACTGATAATTTTAAGGAGGTCAAGATGTGCGCTCATGACCTCAGTGTAGAAATTAAAGGGAATAAATTAATCACTTTTTGCAGTGCAGAATGGCCAATCTTCCATGTAGGCTGGCCCTCAGAAGGCATCTTTGACTTGGGAACCGTACACCAAGTCTGAGATATCATCTTCCAACAGCAGATCAGACACCCCCAACCAAGTTCCCTATATCATAGTATGGGAAAATATCATATTGCACCCCCACCTTTTTGCCTCAACAGGGATTTTCTACCCCTCAAGTGTTGGCAACACGTGTAGGAAAGAACTCGAAAAATCCCAAGGAGCCTGAACCAATGGTGCTGCTATACCCCATCTTGCAGGGGGAATTGTTAGGGGAAGCACACTGATTGAAACCACCCACCCTAGCCAGGCACCGTGGTAACCATTTGCATGAGTTGTTTTATGACAGGAGATCCTGATAAGGAATACAGAACTAATAAGCCTCCACCAACTGGAAGAGTTCAGGAAAGGTCTAAAGGAGACACCACATGTACATTGTGAGCCACGAGGCAGAGCATTTCTCCTGGGTTTCCTTACCCTGCTGCTCTCCAACCGAGTGCCCTTTCCCAAAAAGATCTCTTGTTTTATCGGCACATGTGTCTCTTCAGACAATTCATTTCCAAATGTTAGACAAGAGCCCAGTTTTGGGCCCTGGAAGGAGTCCCTCTTCCTGCAACAAATGGTGACTCTGGTGGGACTCTTCTTCACTGCTACTGACATCCTGACCACTCGGGGTACTCAGGGGCCAGCTTGCTTGCCAATGGACCAGACCCAGCAGCCGCAACTGGGACTCTTTTGTCCCTGGTCTCCTCCTGACGCGGACAACTGGCCAGAGTGCCCCAAACGGTAAGGAACAAGTGACTTTATTGATCTCTCTCCCCTTCCCTCTCTCTTTCCTCTCCTTAATCCTTCCTATCCTTCCCTGTTTTTCTAGTCCCCCAGTCCTAGACCCAGGAATCTGGTTGAAGGACCCTCAGCTTGAGCTGAGGATTAGAGATTGATCACCTCCTCTTGGCAGAGAACTCGAATTCTGGTTCTGATTTCTGTAGGGCCGAGTTCCAGTCCTCCCTTCTCTGGAGGCCCAGGGAAAAGTCTTGTAATGCCTGGGTATCTGTAGGTGGTGTAAGACCTCGCGGCCTTTTCTCGGGAACCGTCGCCCCAAAGACCACAGTGACTCGAATTCGATGCAATCAGCAAGAGGATTTATTAGGCCGGCGCGCCCGGGTTCGATCTCCTCAGGAGGAGTGAACCTCGAACACTCACCGAGAGGGATTTTTATGTAGAAAGATCAAAGACAACTGGGAATGAGATCGGAATGTAGGGAACAATGCGATAAGGGGGTCTAGGGATGAAGTGGAGACATTTGATTGGTAGGGACGGTTTACAGGTGATTTAGTAGAGACAGTTGATTGACCATCCGGCCCGGCGGTGCCTGGTACAGGGAAATGCATTTTGAGGAAAGGTCTGTTACACAGTGGAAACTAAGTCATAAGTCATCAGTTAAGAATAGGGAGCAGTCAGGAGGCTCTGAGTCATCAAGATAAGGGGGGAAAGATATTTTCTATGCAGCACATTCTGCCTTCCAGGTTTAACTTTTAACCTAGAAGTTTTCTAGTGCCATTCTCAGAAAGCACTAAATGAAGTTACATTCTTACAGAAAGACGAATACAATGATTTATAACAAAGAGAAATTCATTAACCCAAAGAGCCTTGTTTTGCTAACATCAAAACTACTATAATTCCTTAACCTAAAAGTTCTTCATTCCCCTCTTCTTCTTGTCCATGATTTCAATCCTGAAATCATAGAGTGAGGGATTGTGGCATACCGTTACCTTGGCATGAGCACTCGCACGGTACATGTGAGTTTCTTGATAAAGGAGAGCAACTACTTAAAAATGCAAAGCTAAGAGATGAAGAAAGTTAGGATTACAAGAATAGTCATGGTATCATAAACAAACTTATATAACCTTTTTAACATCTATACCTTACAATCATAAGAAAACAGCCACCAATCTCCCATTTTATTGTGCGCAGAGCATAGTGTCCCCGTCTCCGGAGCGTGACAGGTGCATTTTAAACGTCCATTGAGGGAGACGGGTCAGGGAGCTAAGGAATGCCCTGGGTTGTTACTTAGGTCAGGCGGCTTTCAAGATTTAACCCGTCACAGGCAATTCTCTCGCAGCTCCCTCTTCTTTATCTTTTAGGCGCTCTAAAAGATGGTGATGGTGCAGCATGTTACGGTAGACAAGCACCTTTATATGCAGAAATTCTTTTACAATGCCTTTAATAAGGCATGGTGCTAGGCATATCAGGGCAAGGATAGCAACTAACACGATGCCTACAGCCACCATGCTCTGCCACAAAGAATGAAGACTGGGAAAGTTAGAAATCAAATTCTTCACAAAATCTTCAGCAGTTTGAGCAACATCTAAAGTGGCCGAAGGCGCGTTTTTCTATATCTAATATTTCATTGTGCAACTGCAGTAAATCAAGAGAAATATTAGAATTATACCATATGCCTTGTAAATGTCTTTTGATCCTCTCCCACGGGAAGTCAGATATATTATAAGGTTTTTTTGTGACACAGATCCACTTGTAATTAACATGACATTGAATCTTCATTCTGAGTTCTAAGCTTTGAACCTCTTCTCCTAAGACTCTGAGAGTATCATATAAAGCAGACAGCCTATTTTCTATTTTTTATCAATATCCTCTTGTGTTCCCATAACCCTTGTGACATTATAAGACAGAAAATCAACAACTTTGGCATCTTGCACGGATTGAGCAAGGGAAACAGAGGCAGTAACAGCGGTCGTTATTAAGGAGATCAACGATATCACACCCAGAACAATTAATCCCAGGCCTCTTTTGGGCGGCCGAGGGCGGCATTGATGTGTTGTAGTAATTGCAATGCCGTTTCATCATACCAATCTTCTTCTATTTTGACGGGGAGCATAACAAAAGCGGGTTGTTTTACCACTAATATCTGCTCTCCGACACTCATGCCTCTGATACAATTAGTGAGAGTACAATTAAAACAAGACATATGGTAAACATTCTGAGTGACATTAACAGAAACATTTCCAACCAAAATCATAAAGGGGTAAGGCACACATGATCTAGGATATCTAAATCCAGTAATCCCTATATCTCCATATCTTGTTCCACCTTTATTAGCCTGTCTATATAGCATGTTGCCGGGGCCAAAGGCTGCTAAAAGCTTCCAGATCTCAGTTTGAAATACCTGACGATGTCCGAGTGCCAAAATAGGAGGGTGTTGTCCTCTATATTCAGGATAATCTGGGGTACCTGCAGGTGCCCAGTCCCAGAGATAAACACTGTTATTATTATTTATGTTATAAACAGTGGCGTTGCATCCCGGCATAGAGTCCATGGCACATCCATTCCCTCGCTAATTCCCAGATGGCGACCACAGTAAGGTATATCGAGCAGCCCTACGCCCTTTTGGTGTGAAATGGCCCCAGCATCGTCAGAAATTCCTGAAATATATACACGAGGGTAGGAAGTGACAGGGGAGACATTTATACAGTAAGACTTGGGGGTATCGTATGAAAAACACATAGGGAACCGTGAAGAAAGCCCATAGAAGGAAATATTAGCTTGTTGGTGTTGAATGTGTGCATCAGAGACTCCTCCCAGAAGAGCAGTATCATTTACGTATACCGGCAATGTTTCTTCATCCCACCCTACAGACTGGAGCATGGGGTGTCAGGAACGTAGGCCCAATACGTATGAGTGGTCCCTTGATGCAGAGTCAGGAGGTTTAGGTAGAGGATGATCAGGAATCCGGTAATCGACAGAGCCTGAGCTTTAAAGGGTGAGAGGTGTGGTGAGCCTTCCATTGAGGCGTCAGTTCTGGTGCAGCTTTAACGTGGGAGGTGTGGATCCAGGATGAGATTCCGTCAACCTTGATGGCAGTGGGGGTCATAAGCAGGACAATGTAGGGTCCTTTCCACCTGGGCTCTAGATTATGTTGCCGATGTCGACGAACGTAGACGGAGTCTCCCACCTGGAACGGATGGGCCTCTTCTGGGGTACCGGGTTGGTAGGCTGCAGCAAGCTGAGTCCACACCTCTTTCTGAACCAGCAGGAGTCCCTTTAGCCTAGCACACAGATCACCATTGTTAAAGTTTCGGGGGTCGAATCCTTCTCTAAGTGTCAATATGGGGGTGGTGCTCCATACAGAATTTCAAAAGGGGTGAGACCAAGGTGAGACGGTGTGTTTCTCACCCGGAACAGAGCCAGAGGAAGGAGCACCGTCCAGTCAGTACCGCCAGTCTCTAAAGACAATTTAGTTAGGGTCTCTTTTAGAGTTCTATTCATTCTTTCTACCTGTCCTGAACTCTGGGGTCTGTATGCACAATGTAATTTCCAATCGGTCCCCAGAAACTTAGCTAACTCCTGGCTTATTTGGGCAATAAAAGCCGGCCCATTATCTGACCCTAACATCTTTGGCGCTCCGAAGCGCGGAAAAATTTCTTCAAGGATCTTTTTAGTTACTGTGAGTGCACTTTCATTTTTGGTGGGAAAAGCTTCTACCCACCCTGAGAAAGTGTCTACGAAAACCAGCAGATATTTATTGCTGTACCGCGCAGGACATACCTCGGTGAAATCTACTTCCCAGTAAGTCCCCGGCCGGTCTCCACGCAGCCGCTTACCTTGGCCCGTCTTGTTTCGGCCGGCATTTACCTCTTGGCAAGGTCTGCAGTTCAGGACCACTTGCTCAGCCAATTTAAAAGTCCCGGCACCTCATATCCTGCTTTAATTAAAAGAGAGACTAGTTTTTAGCCCCTAAGTGAGTCCAATGGTGCATTTGTTTTAACATTTCTCTGGCTTCTCCTTCCGACGTAGCCTGTTTCCCTCTGGGCCGCGGAGAGGGGCTAGGATTATTTTTATCTTCTGAGCATATTGCCAGCAATCTCGATAGCTCGTCTTTTGTCGCCGCCTCTCACGCAGCTTGATCGGCCATATTGTTTCCCTTAGTTACCAGGGATCGATCTCGTTGATGTCCGGGGCAGTGGATTATACTAATCCTTTTTGGCAACATCAGGGCAGCCAACAATGCCAGGATTTCGTTTTTGTTTTTAATCTCCTTGCCGGCCGATGTGAGTAACCCTCTCTGTTGGTAAATAGCTCCATGGACATGTGCAGTTGCGAAGGCATATCTACTATCAGTGTAAATGTTGGCCTTTTTCCCTCGTGCCAGTTCTAAGGCCTTTGTGAGGGCAATCAGCTCGGCTTTTTGGGCTGACGTACCTTGAGGGAGGGCAGCTGCCCAGATTACCTCAGTCCCATTGACCACCGCTGCCCCTGCCCGCCGCCTACCTTCTTCAAGAAAACTGCTTCCGTCCGTATACCATGTCACCTCGGCATCCTGAAGCGGCTGGTCCGAGAGATCATAATGAACTCCATGTACTCCCGCCAGAATTTCTTGACAGTCGTGGGTCACCTCGGACTGGCTGGGGTCCGGCAGCAGCGTGGCAGGGTTAAGTCCGGTAGCCGGCGTGAACCTGATTTGCTCAGAGTTTAGGAGCAACGTCTGATAGTGGGTCATCCTGGCGTTAGTTAGCCATCTCTCGGGGGGTTGGCGAATCACACTTTCTAAAGCGTGGGGCACAGTGACAATTAAGTTCTGCCCCAGTGTCAGCTTGTCTGCATCCTTTACTAGGACTGCCACGGCAGCCACTATACGCAAACAATTTGGCCAGCCAGCCGCCACGGGGTCCAGTTTCTTTGACAAATATGCCACCGGCCAATTCCATGGTCCCAGCTTTTGGGTGAGGACCCCTTTAGCAATGCTATTATTTTCAGCCACATAGAGATGGAACGGCTTGTCCACATCTCGAAGTCCCAGGGCAGGGGCTGACAACAAGGCGCGCTTAATGTTGTCAAAAGCCTTTTGCTCGCTCTTTCCCCAGACGAAGGGTGTACTGCCCTTTGTCAGGGGGGTACAAGGGAGCGGCCATCTCTGCGAACCCCAGAATCCAGAGCCTGCAGAACCCTGCAGTGCCCAAGAACTCCCTAACTTGTCGGGAGTTTTGGGGGCCGGTATTCTGGCCACCGCCTCTTTTCTGGCCTCCGAGAGCCATCGCTTCCCATCTCTGAGTTGGTACCCCAGGTAACTAACCTGTTGCCGGCAGATCTGGGCCTTTTGGCAGAAGCACGGTAGCCGAGGGTGCCAAGTTCGGTCAGCAAAGTCTCAGTCCCTTCCCTGCACTCCTCTGCAGTATCTGCGGCCAGAAGCAAGTCATCTACATATTGGAGCAGAGTTACCTGGGTATTTGTGGCGCGGAAGTGCGCAAGGTCCTGGTGGAGGGCCTTGTCAAAAATTGTTGGCGAGTTCTTGAATCCTTGCGGCAGCCTGGTCCACGTTAGCTGTCCAGAGAGTCCTGTAAGGGTGTCTTTCCAGTCAAAAGCAAAAATAGGCTGGCTAGCGGGGCTGAGTCGTAGGCAGAAGAAGGCATCTTTCAGGTCCAAGACAGTGTACCACTTCCGGCTGGGGGAAGGGTGCTCAGCAGATTGTAGGGGTTGGGCACTGTTGGGTGTAGGTCGGATACCCGCTTGTTGACTTCTCTCAGGTCCTGTACAGGCCGGTACTCACCCGTTCCAGGCTTCCGGACCGGAAGCAATGGGGTGTTCCAGGCCGATTGGCACTTTATCAAAATTCCCAGATCAAGAAACCTTTGAATATGTGGGCGGATCCCATCTCGAGCCTCTTTACTCATCGGGTACTGGCGGACTGAGATGGGGGTGGCAGAGGCCTTGATTTTTACCACCACTGGGGGCTGGTGGATGGCCATTCCCATGCCCGAGACTTCAGCCCAGGCTAGGGGGTCTTAGCCATCCAGTCCTGCATATTCATGGTCTCGGGGAAGGGCTCTCATATAGCCTGTATTCATCTTCTAGCCTCAGGGTCAAAACCTGCAACAGCCTTCCTTCCCCGTCTGTCACCGTGGTGCCCTCGGTGTGAAAGTGGATCTGAGCCCCCACTTTCGTGAGCAAGTCCCGTCCCAGCAAGGGGTAAGGGCATTCAGGGATCACAAGGAACGAGTGGGATACCCGGCCCACGCCAAGGTCCACTGTTCTTCGGGTAGTCCATGGGTATTGTCGATGCCCTGTAGCGCCCTGTACCCATGCCTTTTTGTGGACAATGTCCCTCCGGATTGTAATAGGACGGAGTGTTGGGCTCCTGTGTCTACCAGAAACTGTACAGGCTTCCCCTCCACCTTTAGAGTTACCCTAGGCTCGGGGGGGGGTCCGAGCCCCGTCCCCCAATCTTCTTCTTCCATGGCCAGGATTTTGTTGGGGGTGGCGGACCTTCCCCTCTTCTTCTGAGGGCAGTCTTTGAGCCAATGCCCCTTCTCTTTACAGTACGCACACTGATCTTTGTCTAGTGGCGGTTAGGTTCCTGTCCTGCTTTTACTGCGGTCTCTTGGCCCAGTTCTATCATCTCTCTTTCCTTCTTTAATCACTGTGGTCAGAATTTTTGCCAAGTCTTTGCCTGTCTTTTTTCTCTCTCTATCTCCCGTTCATTCTGCTCCCGGATCCTTCTTTCCTCTTTTTCTTCTTCTGTTTCCCTTTTATTAAACACCTTGTCTGCTTCTTTGATCAAATCTTGAAGAGAGAATCCCTGTAACCCATCTAGTCTCTGTAACTTTCTCTTAATATCTAGGGCTGATTGATCAATAAAGGCCATGGCCACTGTAGCCCTATGTTCTTCAGATGTGGGATCGTAGGGGGTAAATCTCTTGAATGCCTCTATTAACCTATCTAGGAATACAGTAGGTGACTCGGTAGGCCCTTGAGTCACTTCCCTTACCTTAGCCAAACTGGTGGGGCGCCTTGCTGCCCCTTGGAGACCCGCCACCAGAGCCTGGCAATAGACCCTCAGGTGCTCCCTACCTGCCGGAGAATTGTAGTCCCAGTCAGGTCTCGTCAGGGGGAAACCAGCATCTATTTCATTAGGAATCGCTGTGGGACGTCCGTCATCTCCTGGCACATTTTTGCGGGCCTCTAACAGTACTCGCTGTCTCTCTTCTGTGGTCAACAAGGTCTGTAGCAATTGTTGACAATCATCCCAAGTGGGCTGATGTGAGAAAACAAGAGATTCTATTAAGGAGGTTAGGGCCTGGGGGTTATCAGAAAAGGAGGGGTTGTTATTTTTCCAGTTGTAAAGATCCGAGGCAGAGAATGGCCAATATTGGAGTGGCCGAACCCCGCGGTCATCAGGGGCCCGTTCTCCCGGGAGGGGGAGAGCGGTGGAGTCCAGGGTGACAGCTCTACGGCTCCGCGTTCCTGCCGCCAGGCCCATTTCTTCCCCTTTTTTGGCTGCTCAGGCGAGGCGATCGCTTGTGCCCTCTGAGGTGCCAGAGGTGGGACCTGTACATGCGGGTAGGGTGTGGGAGAATCTAAGAGTAAGAAGTCAGTTTGCAGGTCTGGATATATATTTTTGACGGGAGCCTTTGTCTCTTCTTTCTTTGCCGTGGATTTTAGGGCAAAGATCTCTGCAGCAGGCTCCAATGGCTTTCCTGTGGGGAAAACGAAAGGTCGAACCCACACCGGGGGTGAACGGACCAGATCTTCCCAGACCGTAATATATGGCACCTGGTCTGGGTGTTCAGTAGCAGGGGTGAAAATTACAGTTTTAACCTGTTTGACTTGTTCTGAAGAGAATGACCCTTCCGGGCGGCCAGCCGGTATTAAAACTGGGCCAATCTATTGCGCATAAGCTCTGCCATTTTCCTTTTTTCACTGTCATGGAAAGATCATGGGCCCGATTTTTCACTTCTGTCCAATGATCTACCGTCAGAGACAACGGGGTTGTCACAGTCTGTCCCATCGTCAGTTTGTCACAAAAATGAACACTTAACGAGTACAAAGTAAGACGAGTAGCAGCGGAAAAATCAGATAAAAGCGGCTGCTGTAAACTTTTGCCCTCGGCAAGTCTTAAGCAGATGAGCTTCCTAGCTCCACAGATACAGAATTCAGACGGAGAAGAATCTCACGATCCCCACTCCCAGGTCGGTGTTCCAGGCGTCCCTGGCATACGCCACAGATACAGACAGACAGGTGCGCGAGGGCACAGATCCTTGTTTCAGCAGCCGGAGGAGACCAGGATAAGAAAGATTACTGAGGATAGCCACCAAAAATCCTACCGGGAACGGTGGCGGCCAGAGAGGTGGACTTATGGCGTGCTTTGAGTTCACTCGTGTGCCTATGCCGTTGCACGGAAGTTTTCTTGCTGGGGGTGGGCGCCCTAGCGGCTTCTGGCCCGTTCTGTGACCCCCTTATCCTGTCACGGGAGTCTTCAAGTGGCAGGCGCCCTAATGGCTTTTAAGTGCCTGACCCGTGCCCACAGAAAGGTAATATTAGGCCATATCCTCACAAGAAGGACAGGGAAGTTTCACCCAGCCGGGCGATAGTTACTGGGGCTCACCTGTTATAAGGCCTTCAAAGTCCACCAGGGAGTAGCCCTGGCCGGGACTAATCAGTTGCCTCACAACCGTTCGCCTGTTCACTGAAACTTCTGAAGGATTAAGTCAAGCAGCAGGAGAGAAAAGTGAGACAATACAGATTTAACACAGAGCAGACTAGTCACAGACCTCTTACAGACGTACACGGAGACACAGAATTGCTCGAGCGTACCTCCGAATCCAAAAGCCAAAGGGTCTGAGTGAGTGAGGCGATCCCGGACGAGCCCCCAAATGTAAGACCTCGCGGCCTTTTCTCGGGAACCGTTGCCCCAAAGACCACAGTGACTCGAATTCGATGCAATCAGCAAGAGGATTTATTAGGCCGGGCGCGCCCGGGTTCGATCTCCTCAGGAGGAATGAACCTCGAACACTCACCGAGAGAGATTTTTATGTAGAAAGATCAAAGACAACTGGGAATGAGATCGGAATGTAGGGAACAATGCGATAAGGGGGTCTAGGGATGAAGTGGAGACATTTGATTGGTAGGGACGGTTTACAGGTGATTTAGTAGAGACAGTTGATTGACCATCTGGCCCGGCGGTGCCTGGTACAGGGAAATACATTTTTGAGGAAAGGTCTGTTACACAGTGGAAACTAAGTCATAAGTCATCAGTTAAGAATAGGGAGCAGTCAGGAGGCTCTGAGTCATCAAGATAAGGGGGAAAGATATTTTCTATGCGGCACATTCTGCCTTCCAGTTTTAACTTTTAACCTAGAAGTTTTCTAGTGCCATTCTCAGAAAGCACTAAATGAAGTTACATTCTTACAGAAAGACGAATACAATGATTTATAACAAAGAGAAATTCATTAACCCAAAGAGCCTTGTTTTGCTAACATCAAAACCACTATAATTCCTTAACCTAAAAGTTCTTCAGTGGCAGGAGACGTCTGTAAGGCCATCCCTTTTGCTCCCTTCTCTCGCCTCCTCTCTCTTCTTTTTCAACCTGTCTTCCTTTCCTTCCTTGAAATCTTTGATGTTAGTACTTGGATCTGAAGTTCTGTGTCTCTATAGGAGGTTTTCTGAGAGACTATATTCTTGTATTTAAGGGCTTCCCTGGTGGAGCCGATGTTAAAGCGTCTGCTGGCAATGCAGGAGACCTGGGTTCTATTCCTGGGTCGAGAAGATTCCCTGGAGAAGGAACTGGCAACCCACTCCAGTATTCTTGCCTAGAAAATCCCATGATGGACGGAGAGGCTTGGTCGGCTACAGTCCATGGGTTGCAGTCGGATACGACTGAGCGACTTCACTTTCATTTTGATGAGGACTGCCAGGTTTATATGTGTGTATTTTAACTCTGTGTTCTGTGTTGTGATTTTTGATGGCCATTTTGCTTTGTCTGGCCACCATGTGGTTTAGATGTGCCACCATTTTGTTAGAATTTGCTTTTCTTTCCCTGTGCCTTGAGATCAGGGCTCTCAGGAACACTTATCTAGACCATCTCTAACTCCTGACACTGAGGAAAAAGGGAAATTAAAAAAAAAAGACTTGAAGCTAGAACTTGCACTGTGTCTGTCTAAACATGTCTTGGTATGTCTCTGGGTAATATTTTTGACGTTAATTTGTATATGAGCTCTATTTATTTGGCTTAAAAAGGTAAACGCTTACAAATCAAGTAATTCTAAATTAAACAATAAATTCTAGGTTCGTGTGAACTGGGAAATGTTAAATACCTGATATTAATGTTTGTTTGTTGACCTATCTAATATAGACATGTCTTAGAGTAATTAATGTTAAGTAGAATGTTTTCATTGTACCTAGGTTTAATATAAGTTACATATTATATCTGTTAAAGTTTGTCAACAAGGAAATTATCTCAAGTGAAGAAACTTCTAAAACATGTAAATGAGATATGAGATTTTATATCTCTAGCTAACTTTGCTTCAGAGGGCCCCTGGAACATCCCAAAGAGAGATATTAAACTGTGTTTATTTGGTTGGTTAAATTACATGGAAAAGATTATCAAATGAGTAATAAATCCACTCATGTTATAATGTATGGTAAAATAACTAATACAGATATCCTAGAAATTATATGGAGTTTTTAACATTCTGATATGTCCTGGTATTTTAATGGAAAACCTGATGACTTCACAAAAGTTAGCAAAAGGACTGAATGAGCCAGTGACTATGCTTATAACTTTTATGGTTTCTATCTGAAAAATTATGGGTTTGAATCTTATGTTTTCAGGGAGTAGGGAAAATATTCCTCTCAAACTAATTATGACAATAATGCTATAAACAAAACAATTATATTTTCTGACTCCTCTAAAAATTGGAAGTTCTTAGGTTTCTACTAAGTTTATCAAATGAGTTAGGAAGGTTATCTCATGAATAAAGAAATTTTTGAGACCTTAAAAAGGGAAGAATTCAGCTAGATTTGTTAGGCAAAATCTGTGATAAGCCTTTGGTGTGAGTTTCCCAGCCCTGTTTTATTTTAAAAATTCAGTCTGAGACTCTATAAATGTTTCAGCAAAATATAAAGCCTATAATCAATTATGGTTATAAAAAATCATCAGACCAAAATCGGTGAGAACAGACCTATTTTACAAACAAACTAGCCTTAATTTGGTTATATTTAATTAAAAATAAGGGTAGCTTTAAAGAGAAAAAGATATTTCAAAATGTTAAATACCAATTTGTTAATGGAGGTCTGCATCTAGTAAGACTCATCTCTTAGATAGTTCTTTGCTGTTATGTGATGTTAATGTAAAATTTAATTGAATTCTTGATGAACACCCTAAGTTTGTTTCTGAAGCTTATCTCAGTAATCTATCTTTGGATGAAGATCAGATGCCTCATAACCTGCAACCAGGACTGGAAAAGACATAATTTAAGGGACTGTCTCCAACATGGATGGAAGGATTTTTTTTTAATCAGGAGAAACTACACTACACCAGGATGAGAAGACGACGACATCAGAGGTAGACAGCTTCCCCAAGATGCTGGACCTGATTCGTATTATTATTCATGTTTTCTTGACTTCTTAGACCTTTGCATATAAGCCAAATGCTTTTCTGTCATAGGCCTGATCCTATGCTAGTTTTAAAAATCAATCCAATTGTTGGGTTTGTGGCTAATTACCTTTGTCTAGTTCTGGGTTACCTTGGTAAATTTCTCTACTACCAGACTCTAACTGGTTGGCCCTGAGAAAATTTACTTAAAAGTTATAGTCATATTCCGATCACTCTGATATTACTAGATAGGATCCCCTCACTGGGCCAGTTAATAATGCCTGCTCTGACTCTGGCTATAAATCAGCTTTTTTTTTTTTTTTAATTACCCAAGCTCAATTAGAACAAGAAAAGTTTCCACAAAGGAGCGGAAAATCTCCTACAATTATGGGATAGATTTATATAGATAACACCAGGCTACAGTAATTTAGTTTTAAAGTCTCCTCTGTGTTCAAAAAAAAAAAAAAATCATACTAAAGATAATCAGTCTAGTAACACTAGAAAACTGGGCTATGTGCCTTATAGATGGTACCAACATGCAATTTCCCTGGAAGATAAAGATTCTACAGGGCAGACTAAGTCAGATGACCTGAAGATATACTGGGCTATATCTAATGGAAGTTCTTAACATAAGTCTTACTTGTGACTTTACTAATACTGCTGGCTATGTTATTTGTATTTCACCTGTTTTACAAAATTGCTGTTTCTTACACTGTCAAATATGTGTGTGAGGCCTCTAACAGAATAATATATAGTCCCATATGAGATCGATGATGGTAACAGTGTAACTCTAGATATGGCAAGAAGCAACAAGAGGGAATATTTTCCTGGACCAAGAAGCTAGTAAGACAGGTGGCCCAGAGAATTTTGGATACTGTGTTATGGCCTAGTCCAATAATGGCACATTGAATGGCTTGTCAACAGAATCTTTGCCAAACCTGAGAATGGACATTCTCAGCCCCATGGGATAAAATGGTCATGAAATGCCCCCCTCACAATCATGGTCAAGTTTATGAGCAAAAAGGGGCTCTGCCAACTGGAGACTGACACTCGCCATCTACATCTATGAAGATTAAGTCATGGCCGCTGCAACTGCTGACTTTCAACGCCCCTGAAAGGAGTTCAGGGTGAAAATCAGGAATAAGGCACTCTGTGCTCTGGGAAAAACTGGCAGAACAGGCCATCAGATAGTTAGATCTTTTCAGGAGAAGATTTTATGAGTCCCAATTCTTCCATCTTTTCATACCTAGAGAAACACTGACGTCATTAATGGTGAAATCTTCTTTGGCTATTAAGGAAAAGTTTACAATTAAAAGTCAAAATAGAGTAGCTATGGTTCAGATATCCTGGGAAATAACTAGGTGATGCTATGGGTGTACTTTCAGATTAGACCTTGTATTGCTAAACTCTTGAGTTTTCTGAGTCGTGTCAGGCTTGGATGCCATCATTTTCAAAACAATGTCTGCTGAAAGCCAGTAACCTTACTTTTTTATAAAACTAGGCAACTGGCTACATGGCTACAAGTCTCCCTGAAATGCCAGGTCCAGACTGGGTTTCAGGCCTATTCGTCTAAAAAGAATTATTTTGTCTACTAAATTCCAGTTATCACTCCTCCACCTACTTCTAATTGGGTCTGTTACACCAAAATGGCAGGCCAAGGGATTGGGATTTTAATCATACAAGACTCAGATCTAGAACTTGGAACTCAGAAATACTTCCAATTCAGTGTCTATACTCCAAGCTGGGGCAGTCCTATGCCCCATTTTGACAGGAAGTTATCACAGTCATAGTTGCCTAGTTCCCTAAAATTAAAACTGAGTGGGACTCTGTGGGGCTCTGGAGTACAGATCTGTTCTGTGTTCTCCATTTCTTATCTGTAGGATATAGACTTTATTCAGCCTCCTTGACCTTCTCTGTGAATTCAAACAATTGCTAATTGGGGAAGGGAGGGGATGCAAAAACAGAAACAATCAAAGTTTGGTACAGCCTCCAGACAGAGTCCTGGTTCCCACTCAAAGAAATATGCATAACAATGTCTTTGAGCCCCCACCCAGGTGGAAGATGGTAACTTCAGACTGAACACAAGATTCCTGGAGCACAGATCTGTTGCCTCACCATCAACCAGTCAGAAGGGGTCACAAACCCTGCAACCCTCACTCCAAATGTTGTCTTCTGTTTCCGGGGACCACAGATGACCATCCTGTTAGGTCTCTTGTTTGGCCCTTGTCTATTTCATCTCTGAGAGGGGCCAACTAAATTGCTGCAACTACAAGGGTAGAAGCTGGTTTCAGATGTGGAAAACCCCAACTTAGATCAGGTAGAGAGAGACTTCTGCTCTGCTAGGCAGGCCTACGCCCATGCACAGCAGGAAGAAGTTACAGAAGAGACCTCCGCCCCAATTCCCAAAAAAAGTATCTGGAATATGAAGTCTCTCAGGGGGCCTATGTGCTGCGTTAGGGGAAGAACATTGTTTTTATGTGAATCACTCGGGGGTAGTCGGGAAGTCCCTGGCCAAGATAAAAGAAGGGCTGTATCAGAGAAAAAGAGAAAGAGAAATTAGTTTGAATCCTGGTTCAACTCATTCCCCTGGTTCACAACTCTCATATCTTCCTTGATAGGGCCCCTGATTATCTTGTTACCGCTACTCACCCTCAGGCCATACTTACTAAACAAATTGGTGGTCTTCATTAAAAGCCGCATCAGCTCATGGTGCGAAGATCCCAATATATGGCCTTGCCAATGGTCCCCTTAGCGAGAGACAATATAAAGCTGACCCCAGACCCATAGTTGGGTCTGTCCTGGATCCTAGAGAAGGGAGGAATGAAGAATCTAAGCTACTCCCTTTTGTTAACAGAAAAACTCCATTTTGTAAGGTTCCAGGAAAAGAGCCTTTGGAAATCCCCTGACCTCACCCCACTGCCCACAAGCCAATCGGACCCCAGACCAAAATCTCCTGAGTTAACACTCCGGAACTTGTGATATACCTAGACAATAGGGACCAATCAAGAACCAACACACAACCCTTCAAAAGAAAGTGACCAATCAGACGTTCCCCTACCTAGAAATCCTTTTTTCTATATATACTCCCTATATAAGCAATGTATTCCAAAACCCAGGGCTCCTCCCTATAGCTACTGCATCAGTATCAGTGGGAGCCCAAGCTTGAGCTGGTAATAAAAACTCTCTTGCTTTTGCATTGGATATTAGCTCCCTGGTGGTGATTGGGAGATTTTGCGACTTGGGCATAACATTGGCAGCCCACCGTCCCTGGGATTCTCCAGGCAAGAACACTGGATGGGTTGCCATTTCCTTCTCCAATGCATGAAAGGGAAAAGTGAAAGTGAAGTTGCTCAGTCATCTCCAACTCTTAGCGACCCCATGGACTGCAGCCTACCAGGCTCCTCTGTCCATGGGATTTTCGAGACAAGAGTGCTGGAGTGGGTTGCCATTGCCTTCTCCCATCACCTACTACTATTCCTCAAAATTGGCATATTACTATTATTATTGATGTACAAATTGCTTTTTAAATATACCTTTACATCCTTTAGACCAAGAGAGGTTCACTTTGTCTCTCCCTTTTCCTAATCACATTGCCTCAAAAGAGATTTCAGTAGAGTATGTTACCTCAAGGTATGCTTAGCAGTCCTACTATTTGTCAAGATTTTGTAGTCAAGGCTTTACATCCAATGTGACAGCATTTCTTTCATGCATATATCATGAATATATTGTAACTACAAAAAGGAGAAATGATATTTTTGACACTGAATGGCCAGGATATTCTTTAGACTCTAGAGAATACTGAATAAAATAAACTCGTGAAATTGCAAAACCGGTTCTTTTTACACATGCAGTTAGGAAAAGGTTAACTTGTTAAAATATTTTTTTTTGGGAGCTCCAGTTCTGCCTGGGAAACAAAAACAGGCCTGAAAAAACTCTAAACTTAACTCTTATCATATCCTTGGGATACACAGACCACTCTATCTAGGACTCCAGCCATAAACAAACTGGTGGAACTCAAAAATAATAATAATATGACACAAAGATATTTTAAATTTAAAGCAGAAAACTATGCCATCTATCTAAAATTATCTATGTCTTAATATATGTCTTTGTTTTTGGATAATATGAAGTTAATGACATCTATTTAAATTCAACTTCACGTGAACTGAAAAATATACAATATTAAAAATATTTATTTAAATATAAATAAAATTTAAATATAATTGTTTGCTAATCTAATTAAGACACGTCTTAAGTCACCAACATTGTATAATACTTTTATTATGCTTAGGTTTAAGGTAAACTAAATTTGTCAGCAAAAATATAACTTTATGTATATATATATATAAATATATATATAATGATATAATAAATATATTCACCAATCTATAAAATGCTAACATACAATACACTTCATAATTGCTAAAGAAAAATAAAATATATGCTTTTAATAAAAATATGTGAGAAATGGCAAATAAAATAATAAATATAAAAATATTAAAAGGGTTTATGATAAATAAAAAAGAATTTTATGACAAATGGATATAACTTATTACCCTGAACTTTCTTCCTCTTCCTTCTTATATGTCTGAATCAATACAAATTCTTCTTTTATAGGGGCCACACCTCTCTGGAATGAAACTACATGACATGTTATAACCCACCTATTACCTTACTTTGCAATAACACCTAATTCAATAAAGACAGACAATGGCCCTGCCTATATTTCTAAACAATTCAAACAATTTTTAAATTCATTCTCTATTAAACAGATTACAAACATTCCTTATAATCCACAAACACAAGACATAATTAAACTAACACATTATACACTAAAACTACAAATTAAAAATTAAATAAGGGGATATACACTGGAGCACTTTTATCTTCCTTATCCAGAGCAGACTTTACTGCCGGGAGCCAGCGTGAGGAAGCCCGCCCATGACAAGGTCATGAGGAAGGAAGCCTGACAAAACGCAAGGACGTGATCAAGCTTCAGGGGCTCCACCTGGAATTTCCTGAGCATGTACCCCCAAAAACAAAAATCTGCCAGCTTTTGTACTCTACTCTTCTGATATTCTCTGGAAAAAGTCAAATTAGGGCTTTAGTCTTCTGCATTTGAAAGGGATGTTTCAGTTAAACCCCTCTGATAGCTCTCTAGCTTGCCTAACAGGTTCCCCTGGACCTCTTACAGCTTGTGAATTGCTTGCAGCCTCACAACTGCGAGAGGCACACACACAAAAAAGATACAGAGCCTTTTCTAGAGAGTTAAAAATCATATTGGTGACAAGTTTTCACTGTTGACTCAAAGATTGCTGCCAGGCATCCATATTCTTTACCTTTTAGGCACCTGGGAGGATGTTAATCAATGTAAACGGGATATGGAAAAAGATATATAGTAGTTTTGATGTTAGCAACACTAGACTTTTGAGTTAATTACTTTTCTTTTGTTATAAATCACTGTACTCCTTTTACGTGTTATAAATTGCTGTATCTTTGCTATGTAAGAATGTAACTTTAGTGCTTTCTGAGAGTGGCACCAGAGATCAACACAAATAAGTCTTCTGGTTGACAAACCCTTATCAGAAAAAAGGCTGTAAAATGTTAATTGGCCCTTTTGGCCAGAAGATAATGTAAATTACCTAAGACTTGTGTATACACTACGTATGCAGAGAGAAAAGCCTGGTTTTGATGAGTCTGGGCTGCTAATGCTTCATAATTTTGTGTTACCCATGGATCTCTATGAACAATCAAAACAGTATAAAAGGCCTTTCTAGACAATAGGGGCTGGGGCCAGTTGCTGGACTGGTTTCCACCGTGTCTCCTCTTTACTCTAATTTCAGGCTGAATTCCCATCTGGGGTATGGAGGCTCACCAAGTCTGCTTGCTTGTCCCAGCTTCTAAGATCTGTAAGAGAGAGAGCCCAAGGCGGGGCACCCTCCGATATTCAAACAGACACCGTTGGCCCAACGTAGATGGTGCAAGGTCCTTGTCTGGAACTTTATTGGTTTTCCACATAAACCAAGTTATTTAGCCTCTTTTCTCCACTTAATTTTCCTACTATACTATTTTTCCCTAATCTAATCTTATATTTCTATATTAATAAATAAATAAGTTCTTGCCTACTCCATCCATACTTCGAATTTCCCTGGATCCACTAGGGCTGGACCCTGGCACTTTACTATATCTAATGCAATATATTCTTAAAGCATATAACTATTGTTAATATAGCTTTATTTCTATTTCCAGTCTGTAAGATTCTTAAAACAAAACGACATCAACTTCAATGCCTGTTTCACAATACAAAACAAAAACAAAACAAAAAAGACATCATTGGTGAAATAAGCTATTTGTTCTTAAGAGTATCAAAATTTCAAACTATTCACTGTCTCTTCAGGTCTGTCTGGAAACTATAATCATCTTCCTTAACACATTGAACAGAGAGATTCAACAGCTGCCAGGCTATGTTTCTTTTCCAGAAAAAGATCAGGTATTTGGATGTGGGCAGTGTTTCATTTATCAAGTTGTTCTCCATCAGCTTTTCAATAATTTCACTTAGGAAAAAATGTTTGACTGTTTGCTCCTAATCCTTTGCTGCAAATAGCACAAACCACTAAAAACAGAGTCAGATCCCATTTCTTTTTATATCAGAAAAATGTATGGACGAAATGAGGAAGAAATCAACCCATTAATTCAGTTTGGGCTGGAGGAAGTGGTCAAGGAATAGCAAGGTGCGAGGTGACAGGAGACCACAGATAGGGAGGAGAGGGGACACCACAGCTTAACAACAACAAAAATGAACAGACAAAAAAGTACCTCAGGTTTCCAATGGTCGGCCGCACCTACCAAGTCTCAGCTTTGGGAATTGGCTGTAGAATCACTTGTGATGATGCAGAGACTAGAGACTCCTCAGCCATTGGTATTAGAAGAATGCCACAGCGAGGGGGCGGGGTGTAAGGCACACTCCTGCCCCTGGGTGAGTGAGGGGCACTGGGTGGGACATATGCCTGCGCCTGGGCATGTGAGGGGCAGAGCCGAGCATGGCCAAGCAGGGCCTAGGGGAGCGAAGGGGGCCTGATCAGGAACAAGAGGACACCTGTTGTTTTCTTCCTTTTGGTCCCCAGGTATCTTGTCAGGGTTTAGAAGTACGTCAGGGATTTTCCCATCTTGTGTTGCATCACTGATTGCTCATAACTTTAACAGTTTTAAGTAACAATTTAAAATTCTGTGGGATAATTGGGTTGGAAAGAAAGGTTTCCTCTTAACAAGATTCCTGCTGATGAGGCTGAAGTAGTTCAGTATGGGAACTGAAACTTGGTGTGGTGGCCAGGCTGGGGGTTGATGTGGGGTGGTAGCTGGACCCAGAAATATTCCTGCAATTAGAATTAATTTAAGCAGTTTAAGTAAATAAGAACTGGCTTTGTGTAGCGATGACAAGCTGGAATGTGAAACACACAGCTCTTAGTAACAGCTCAGGTAACACCTGAAAGGAGAAAACACTTGAAAGGAGAAAACTATCTTGACATTCCACTTCTTCAAAGATCAAGCTTATTAGTCATTGCAGCAGCCCAACGACAATGCACCCTGAGGGGAATGCAGGCTGGAGCAAAACAGGTACCATTCTGAGCTTCCGACATAGTAGCCTTGGTAAATCAGCAACAGCCTCTTGGGCCCATACTACACCTCAGGAAGTCCAGTTAAGTTTTTGGGAGTCTCTCCTGGTTTTCAGATCTCCCAGTTATGGGGTGATGACCCCAAATTTTATTTGGCAGGGTATTAACAGTTAAAAGACACAGGAGGATCCTGGTTCAAAGTTACCAGGCTTTGCTCAGTTGAAAGCCATTCAGTGACACTTCCCTGGTGGTCCAGTGATAAAGAATCCACCTGCCAATGCATGGGACATAGGTTTGATCCCTGCTCTGGGAGGATACCATGTGCCTTGGAGCAACTAAGCCCGAGCAACACAAGTACTGAGCCTGTGCTCTAAAGCTTATGCTCTGCAACAAGAGTAGCTACAGTAGTGAAAAACCAGCATAGCAGTTAAAGTAGTCCCTGCTTCCTGCAACCAGAGAAAGCTCATGTGCGGCAAAAAAAAAAAAAAAAAGACAGCATAGCTAACAGAAAAAGACATTGAGTGATCTAGACTGACCAAAAAGGAGATTTGGAATGCCAGTCTCCAACCAACCAGCCACATTAAGGTATTTTATGTACAGAATATATAGGCCCTACTCGCCACAAGGAGAGAAAAGCCAGGAGCACAGTGAAGACCCAGAAAGGTCAAGAATAAATTTAAACTTATTTTAAAGAGAGAAAAAACTTCCTATAATGAGAACTGCATTCTTCTTTATAGAAACTGTTTGTGTTCCATGCTTATATGAAATAGCTTCAAATACTTTTGAGAAAAACTTGTTTACATCATAATATATAATACATAACTGAATACTTCTTCAATGTAACAGAATGTCAACAATGACTAGATGATCATTTGACAGTAAATCAGGCAGTTTTAATTTTTGTTCTCTCTTTGTTTTGCTGTCTGTTTCCAAAAGCTCTGTCAGATATGGACAACAAAGAGTATAAAACATCTTGAGAAGACATTACAATTTATTTTCACCAAAATTATCACCAACTCTGCACTATTTATGAACATTTCTATGTGTATTAATTGTCTGAACTCAAGTCCTAAAGGAACTTTCTTCATGTTTCTAGGGCAGCTACTATGTTCCCTGTCATTGTCTTCTGTGCATTTTCACATTACAAAAGTCTCAAAAGAACCCACTGACTTATGTATTTGTTCGTGTAAGGCAGAAAGGAAATGTAAATTAAACTTTAAATCTCAGTCACAACATGAGGACAGAGAAAATAACGCTAAGAAAAGCTTGAAAAAAAAAAAAGAAATAGGGTAGCATGATTTGAGAGAATCGCATTGAAACATATATAGTCAGTTCAAGCAGTCACTCAGTCGTGTCTGGCTCCTTGCGACCCCATGAATTGCAGCACGCCAGGCCTACCATATGTAAAATCGATAGCCAGTGGGAGTTTGATATATGACTGGACATCTAGAGCCACTGCTCTGTGACAACTTGAAGGGATAGGGTGGGGAAGGAGGGAGGGGACACATGAATGCCTCCGATTCATGTTAATGTGAAGTTGCTCAGTCGTGTCCAGCTCTTTGCAACCCCATGGACTGTAGCCTACCAGGCTCCTCTGTCCCTGGGATTTTCCAGGCAATAATACTGAGGTGGATTGCCTTTCCTTCTCCAAGGGATCTTCCCAACCCAGGGATTGAACCCCGGTCTCCTGCATAGCAGACAGATGCTTTACCATCTGAGCTACCAGGGAGATCCCGGACAAGGGACAAGCCCCCCAATTTTATGCCCAAGTCACAAAATCTCCCAATATCCACCAGGGAGCTGATTATCTGATGCAAAACCAAGAGAGTTTTTATTACCAACTTGAGCTGGGACTCCCACCAATACCAACGCAGCAGCTCTGGGGAGGAGCCCTGATTCATGTTGAGGAATGGCAAAAACCATCACATTATTAAAAAAAAAAAAAAAAAAACTCAAGAAAAAGGAAACTATACTACAGCTGACAATGAACTATGGAGCATATTTAATTCTATAATGTTACATCAACATTTTAATATGCTTTGGAAAAGTAGACTTCTATTTAGTATTTATTAATATTAAATATTTCTAAACATTACTGTTCATTAGGCTAGTGTAAAAATGTCTTAGGCAATAGATAGTAAATAGTAATTTTTCTGTTTAATAAAACAGATAAATAGTAATTTACTACCATCTTCAACAACCAGATAGAACAATGGAACATATCTGTACAGCAGGAGAAGGAATGTAACAAATTAATAGCAGATGTAAACATTCAGTGTTTTGTTAAAAGTTTCACTGTAGTTTCTCTGATGTCTGACAACTGATACCTTTAGACTTTAAAACCAACTGCTTCCTATGCTGCCTATCTGGGCAGGCTGAGAAATTCCCATCAGATTGGAAGTCTGTAGTGCTCCAACTAGAAAGCTTCATCAGTTAATAAACATTCTCATATCATCTGTCCCAGTATCCAAACTTAACGTTGGGTTTGGTTCCATCTTGTGCTTTCAGTGACTTCAAAGTAACAAGAACAAAAGTGTTGGGACTGAATCTATGAAATTTCTAGTTTATCAAACAAAGAAACAAACATGCCACAATGTAGTGTGCATTCTCAATGATTTCTGGACTTCCCTGGTGACTCAGGGAAAAGGAATCGGCCTGGCAATGCAGGAGACGAGGGGTCAATGCCAGGTTCAGGAAATCCCCACATGCTGTGAAGCCACTAAGCCTCCGAACCACAACTGTTCAGCCAATAATACATAATCCCAAATAAATTATTTCAGAATTCTCCAAGGTCAAAAAGATACCACTTTTAACCTTGGTTCTGAAGTTTATTTCCTAATAGTTTACATGTTTAGTTTTCTATTTTCACTTCATGTAAATCAGGTGTATCAGATCAGTTCAGTTCAGTCGCTCAGTCATGTCCGACTCTTTATGAACCCTTGAATCACAGCACGCCAGGCCTCCCTGTCCATCACCAACTCCTGGAGTTCACTCAGACTCACGTCCATCGAGTCAGTGATGCCATACAGCCATATCATCCTTTATCACCCCCTTCTCCTCCTGCCTCCAATCCCTCCCAGCATCAGCGTCTTTTCCAATGAGTCAACTCTTCACATGAGGTGGCCAAAGTACTGGAGTTTCAGCTTTAGCATCATTCCTTCCAAAGAAATCCCAGGACTGATCTCCATCAGAATGGACTGGTTGGATCTCCTTGCCGTCTTCTCTCTCTCTTTTTTTTTTTTTTTTAAAGCACATCAGAGCCTGATTTTAATAATAACTGATATTATTTCCTCCACAGAAAACACTAGAGAAGCTTCGAGCCAGAAATATATGCTGACTTTCTGCACAAAGGTTTCATAACATAGGCAAAGTTATTTAAGTCAATAAATTTTTAAGGATTTTCACACTTCTTGATTCTTTCCACTGCCAGTCACCATAACTCCTCCATAGTTATCTTCAAGGTAGCCCTTTCAAAAAATTATGCTCAATCCACAGCTGTGATGCCACAGTTGTTTTAGTTGGGCCTCTTAGATCTTCAATGGAGTTCACTTCAAAGATTGCCACCTGTAATCTTCCAGATTCAATTTCCTCAAGCAGTTTACTATAAGATCCTGTTTAGGGTCAGGAGATGGAATCTGTCTAGTTCAAGTTCAAATCATATTAATTCCTAAGTTATCACACCCTAAAACTTGACAGAGATCATTGGGATATGCCAATACCTAAGATTAAAAAAATTGTTAGGTTTTTCATAGTTTAATTGGCAGCTATGTCTTGTAGTTCTTTCTCACAGATCTAACAGGTAGTTCTATGAGTAAAGGAAACTACAGAGTTACTCTATGAGGCGTTTCCAACGACGTAGATTTATAGAAAAAGCCCCATCGGGATAGACCTCAGACTGGTTGGATCTCCTTGCCGTCTTCTCTAACACCACAGTTCAAAAGCATCAATTCCTCGGCACTCAGCTTTCTGCACAGTCCAGTTCTCACATCCATACGTGACCACTGGAAAAACTATAGCCTTGACTAGACGGACCTTTGTAGGCAAAGTAATGTCTCTGCTTTTGAATATGCTATCTAGGTTGGTCATAACTTTTCTTCCAAGGAGTAAGCGTCTTTTAATTTCATGGCTGCAATCACAATCTGCAGTGATTTTGGAGCCCAGAAAAATAAAACCTGACACTGTTTCCACTGTTTCCGCATCTATTTTGCATGAAGTGATAGGACCGGATGCCATGATCTTAGTTTTCTGAATGTTGAGCTTTAAGCCAACTTTTTCACACTCCTCTTTCACTTTCATCAAGAGGCTTTTTAGTTCCTCTTTACTTTTTGCCATAAGGGTAGTATAATTTGCATATCTGAGGTTATTGATATTTCTCTTGGCAATCTTGATTCGAGCTTGTGCTTTTTCCAGCACAGCGTTTCTCGTGATGTACTGTGCATAGAAGTTAAATGAGCAAGGTGACCATATACAGCCTTGATGTACACCTTTTCCTATTTGGAACCAGTCTGTTGTTCCATGTCCAGTTCTAACTGTTGCTTCCTGACCTGCACACAGATTGCTCAAGAGGCAGGTCAGGTGGTCTGGTATTCCCATCTCTTTCAGAATTTTCCACAATGTCTTGTGATCCACACAGTCAAAAGCTTTGACATAGCCAATAAAGCAGAAATAGATGTTTTTCTGGAACTCTCTTGCTTTTTCGATGATCCAGTGGATATTGGTAATTTGATATCTGGTTCCTCTGCCTTTCCTAAAACCAGCTTGAACATCAGAAAGTTCACAGTTCACATATTGCTGAAGCCTGGCTTGGAAAATTTTGAGCATATGACAGTAATCCAAGCCTATGCCCCAACCAGTAATGCTGAAGAAGCTGAACGGTTTTATGAAGATTTGCAAGACCTTTTAGAACTAACACCCAGAAAAATGTCCTTTTCATTATAGAGGACTGGAATGAAAAAGTAGGAAGTCAAGAAAAACCTGGGGTAACAGGCAAATTTGGCCTTGGAAGACAAAATGAAGCTGGGCAAAGGCTAATAGAATTTTGCCAAGAGAATATACTGGTCAAGGCAAACAACCTCTTCCAACAACACAAGACAAGTCTATACACATAGACATCAAAAGATGGTCAACACCAAAATTAGATTGATTATATCCTTTTCAGCCAGAATGGAGAAGCTCTACACAGTCAGCAAAAACAAGACCTGGAGCTGACTGTGGCTCAGATGATGAACTCCTTATTGCCAAATTCAGACTGAAATTGAAGAAAGTAGGAAAAACCACTACACCATTCAGGTATGACCTAAATCAAATCCCTAAGATTATACAGTGGAAGTGAGAAATAGATTTAAGGGCCTAGATCTGATAGATAGAGTGCCTGATGAACTATGGAATGAGGTTCGTGACATTGTAAAGGAGACAGGGATCAAGACCATCCCCATGGAAAAGACATGCAAAAAAGCAAAATGGTTGTCTGGGGAGGCCTTACAAATAGCTGTGAAAAGAAGAGAAGCGAAAAGCAAAGGAGAAAAAGAAAGATATAAGCATCTGCATGCAGAGTTCCAAAGAATAGCAAGGAGAGATAAGAAAGCCTTCCTCAGCCATCAGCGCAAAGAAACAGAGGAAAACAACAGAATGGGAAAGACTAGAGATCACTTCAAGAAAATTAGAGATACCAAGGGATCATTTCATGTAAAGATGGGCTTCATAAAGGACATAAATGGTATGGACCTAACAGAAGCAGAAGATATTAAGAAGAGATGGCAAGAATATACAGAAGAACTGTACAAAAAAGATCTTCATGAGCAACATAATGACGATGGTGTAACCACTCACCTAGAGCCAGACATCCTGGAATGTGAAGTCAAGTGGGCCTTAGAAAGCATCACTACGAACAAAGCTAGTGGACGTGATGGAATTCCAGTTGAGCTATTTCAAATCCTTAAAGATGATGCTGTGAAAGTGCTGCACTCAATATGCCAGCAACTTTGGAAAACTCAGCAGTGGCCATAGGACTGGAAAAAATCAGTTTTCATTCCAATTCCAAAGAAAGGCAATGCCAAAGAATGCTCAAACTACCGCACAATTGCACTCATCTCCTATGCTAGTAAAGTAATGCTTAAAATTCTTCAAGCCAGGCTACAGCATAGGTGAACTTCCAGATCTTCAAGCTGGTTTTAGAAAAGGCAGAGGAACCAGAGATCAAATTGCCAACATGTGCTGGATCATGGAAAAAGCAAGAGAGTTCCAGAAAAACATCTATTTCTGCTTTATTGACTATGCCAAAGCCTTTGACTGTGTGGATCACAATAAAATGTGGAAAATCTGAGAGAGATGGGAATACAAGACCACCTTACCTTCCTCTCACACCCACACATGACCAGTGGAAAACACATAGCCTTGACTAGATGGACCTTTGTTGGCAAAGTACTGTCTCTGCTTTTGAATATGCTACCTAGGTCGCTCATAACTTTCCCTCCAAGGAGTAAGCATATTTCAATCTCATGGCTGCAGTCACCATCTGCAGTGATTTTGGAGCCCAGAAAGTAAAGTCAGCCACTGTTTCCACTGTTTCCGCATCTATTTTGCATGAAGTGATGGGACTGGATGCATGATCTTAGTTTTCTGAATGTTGAGATTTAAGCCAACTTTTTCTACTCTCCTCTTTCACTTTCATCAAGAGGCTTTTTAGTTCCTCCTCACTTTCTGCAATAAAGGTAGTCTCATCTGCATATCTGAGGTTATTGATATTTCTCCTGCCAAACTTAATTCCACCTTGTGCTTCTTCAGGCCAGCGTTTCTCATAATGTACTCTGCATATAAGTTAAATAGGCAAGATGAGAATATACAGCCTTGACATACTCCTTTTCCTATTTGGAACCAGTCTGCTGTTACATGTCCAGTTCTAACTGTGCCTTTCAAAAGGTCTATTTCCTGCATCACTTCTACTATGATGATCTCTTCCATAAGTGAGGTTTTGTTATGGGACGTAGACATTCCTTTGTCATTTCTTTCATCATCTGTCCACAGACAATCAAAGTCATGTATATTTTCCTGGATCTTCCTGAGGTGAAAATCTTTGATTTCAAGGCTTTCAGCTCTTCGAAACATCACTCTTTCAAAAATTTCCCCTTTCCCACTGTTTGCTTTTGCCTGTAATTTCTTGATCATATGTATATAAGACCCATCTACAAGACATAAAGAACCACAGGTATTCTATTAGTTACAACTCATAAATAAATTATTTCTTGTCAAATACATGATATTATACCAAAAGTCATATCCATCCTGAACAGAATTACGAATCTTCGTAATGATGATCTTAAAAATATAGAACACTAAAGGACACTGTGTGGATCCCAATAAGCTCTGAAAAATTCTGAAAGAGATGAGAATACCAGACCACCTGACCTGCCTCTTGTGAAACCTGTATGCAGGTCAGGAAGCAACAGTTAGAATGGAATGTCAAATTACTATATGATCACTTGATGGTAATTAGGCAATTTACTTCATGTTGAAAAATTGTAATATATTTTTCTATCATTTCTTTGTTGTCTGCCTCTGAAAGACTTGTCAGTTGTGTATAACAAAGCACATTGTAAAATATAAAGTCTTAATAAGACACGAATTTTTTTCACCAAAATTATCAACTTGGCACTATTTATAAATATTTCTATGTGTATTATCTGACTGAACTCAAGTCCTAAAGGAACTGTCTTTCTTTACATTTACAGGGCACCTACTGTGTTCCCTGTCTTCGTCTATGTGCATTTTAATGTTACAAAAGTCTCAAAATAATCCACTGACATGTATTTTTTAGTGTAAAGCAGAAAAGAAATGTAAACTAAACATTAAAACTGGGTTATAACCTGTGGATAGAAAAAGCAACGCTAAGGGAAAACCTATTTCAAAAAAACAACAACAACAACAACAAGAAATAGAATGGCCGGACTTAAGAGATTAGCACTGAAACATATATATTACCATATGTAAAAGAGCCAGTGGGAGTTTGATGTTCGAGCCAGTGCTCTTGGACAATCTGGAGGGATATGGTGGGGAGAGTGGTGGGTTCAGGCAGGAGGGCACATATGTATGCCTATGGCCTATTCATGTTGATGAACACCAAAACCATCACAATATTGTAAAATAAGAAAAAAAAATTAACGGATGGTGAGTTAGGCTGAACAGATAATCAAAGCTTTTCTACACCTAACACATTTGTGTAGTTCTCCTACAGTGAATTTTCTGCGGGTCACAAACTTGATAAATTTTACTGCATTCTCTGCATGTGTAAGTTTTCACTGCAGAATGGATTCTCAGATGATCTGCAATGTCATTTCTTGTGATTGAAGGGGTTTGCCACATAAATAACATTTATGTGGTTTCTCTTATGTATGAACTGCCTAATGGGCAGTTAATGCTGAACAAACGCTAGAAACTCTGACACATTCATTTCACTTGTATGTTTTCTATGCAGTATGAATTCTCTGATGAATTATAAGGCCTGCACACTTGACTAAAGGCTTTGTCACACTCATGATATTTGCACTAAAATGTTTCTCACAACTGTCACATTTCTAATGTTTTTCTCTAGTATGAATTCTCCGATGGTTCTTAAGTTCATCATTTCAAGTAAAGCACCGGCCATATACATCATATTTATATGGTTTCTCTCCTGTCAGAACAGCCTGATGATCAGTTATGGATGACTGTGCCTAAATGGTCTGTCACAATTTTTGTATTTGTAAAATTCTCCCCAGTATGAATTCTCTGATGAACTGCAAGGTTTGCATTCACACTGAAAGCCCTGTCACATATACCTCATTTATACAGTTTCTCTCCAGTATGAACTCTTGATGAATACCAAGTTTTCCAGTATGACTAAACGCCTTGCCACACAAATCACATTTATGTGGTTTTTCTCCAGTATGAACACTCTGGTGAACAGCAAGGTTTGAACTTACTCTGAAAGCCTTGCCACATGCATCACATTTATATGGTTTCTCTCCAGTATGAACACTCCGATGAGCAGCAAGGTTTGAACTTACTCTGAAAGCCTTGCCACACATATCACATTTATAAAGTTTCTCTCCAGTATGAATTCTCTAATGAAATTCACATTTTGCAGTCTGATTAAAGGCCTTGCCACATGCGTCAAATTTATGTGGTTTCTTTCCAGTATGAATTCTCCAATACATTGCAAGTTTTGTAGTTTTATTAAACGTCTTGTCGCACACATTGCATTTGTATGGTTTTCCTCCTGTATGGATTCTTTGATGTCTAGTGAGTTCTGAGTCCTGAAGAAAGGTTATGTTACACTCATTGCCTTTGCCAGTTCTTTTCCTTTGTGTTTCATGGTGTGGTAACAGTTCTGAAGGACGCATAACAGCATTCTCATGTTTATGAGAAAAGCCTTTGCAGACATTACGTATTCTCTGGGACGATAAACCTGAGGTGCTGACGTGTGTCACAACTTGACTAAATTCAAAATTAACCTTTCAGATTGTACCATCTGCAATTCATCCTGAAAGGTCCATCCGTGCCTTTCAAAGGTCTATTTCCTGCATCACTTCTACTATGATGATCTCTTCCATAAGTGAGGTTTTGTTATGGGACGTAGACATTCCTTTGTCATTTCTTTCATCATCTGTCCACAGACAATCAAAGTCATGTATATTTTCCTGGATCTTCCTGAGGTGAAAATCTTTGATTTCAAGGCTTTCAGCTCTTCGAAACATCATTCTTTCAAAATTTCCCTTTCCCACTGTTTGCTTTTGCCTGTAATTTCTTGGTCATATGTATATAAGACCCATCTACAAGACATAAAGAACCACAGGTATTCTATTAGTTACAACTCATAAATAAATTATTTCTTGTCAAATACATGATATTATACCAAAAGTCATATCCATCCTGAACAGAATTACGAATCTTCGTAATGATGATCTTAAAAATATAGAACACTAAAGGAATAGAACTCTTTTAAAAAGAGTGATCCTATGTAATTCAAATTAAATTTAGGGTAGTGTAGTTACAAATACAATCAGAAAACATTCACTTTATGCAAACTCATGTCAGTTTGCAAAGAAAACATATATTCCCACCATGATCTCAAAGCTCATCTTACTTTGTACTGAACACACTGCTGTCTCATAATTGAGGAGAAACTAATGGTATATTGTACATATTTTATGCATATTTATACATATTTAAAAGGTAAAGAAAATACAGGACTAGAGAGGTGACTCAGTGGTAAAGAAACTGCCCGCCAATGCAGAAGACACGGCACAGGGGGATACAATCCTTGGGTAGGAAAGATCCCCTGGAGCAGGAAATCACAACCCAGTGCACTGTTCTTGCCTGGAAAAAATTCCATGGATAGGAAAGCTTGATGGGCTACAGTTCATGAGGTCACAAAGAGTTAGACAGGACTGAGCAACTGAGCAAACAAGCATCAATCAGGGAATACATTGAAATGGTAAACAATGCAAAAGAAGCATTCTAATGAATAATGCAAAAATAAATGGCTGTTAGTAACTGTTCAACAAATACTGCCTTGAGAAAATAAAGAATTCTGTAAAGTATATATCAGTTCAGTTCAGTTGCTCAGTCGTGTCCGACTCTGCGACCCCATGAATCGCAGCACGCCAGGTCTCCCTGTCCATCACCATCTCCCGGAGTTCACTCAGACTCACGTTCATCGAGTCAGTGGTGCCATCCAGCCATCTCATCCTCTGTCGTCCCCTTCTCCTTCTGCCCCCAATCCTTCCCAGCATCAGAGTATTTTCCAATGAGTCAACTCTTCGCATGAGGTGGCCAAAGTACTGGAGTTTCAGCTTTAGCATCATTCCTTCCAAAGAAATCCCAGGGCTGATCTCCTTTAGAATGGACTGGTTGGATCTCCTTGCAGTCCAAGGGACTCTCAGGAGCCTTCTCTAACACCACAGTTCAAAAGCATCAATTCTTCCGTGCTCAGCCTTCTTCACATCCAACTCTCACATCCATACATGACCACAGAAAAAACCATAGCCTTGACTAGACGGACCTTAGTCAGCCAAGTAATGTCTCTGCTTTTGAATATAATATCTAGGTTTGTCATAACTTTTCTTCCAAGGACTAAGGGTCTTTTAATTTCATGGCTGCGGTCACCATCTGCAGTGATTTTGGAGCCCAGAAAAATAAAGTCTGACATTGTTTCCCCATCTATTTCCCATGAAGCAATGGGACCAGATGCCATGATCTTCATTTTCTGAATGTTGAGCTTTAAACCAACTTTTTCGCTTTCCTCTTTCAGTTTCATCAAGAGGCTCTTTAGTTCTTCTTCACTTTCTGCCATAAAAGTGGTATCATCTGCATATCTCAGGTTATTGATACTTCTCCCGGCAATTTCGATTCCAGCTTGTAATTCTTCTAGCCCAGCATTTCTCCTAGCCCAGCATTTCTCATGATGTACTCTGTATATAAGTTAAATAAGCAGGGTGACAGTATACAGCCTTGATGTACTCCTTTTCCTATTTGGAACCAGTCTGTTATTCCATGTCCAATTCTAACTGTTGCTTCCTGACCTGCATACAGATTTCTCAAGAGGCAGGTTAGGTGGTCTGATATTCCCATCTCTTTCAAGATTCCTCCCCACCCCCCATATATATATATTTTGCTGGACCATGTGGCTTATGAGATCTTGGTTCCCTGATCATGGATTAAATCCATACTCGCTACAGTGAAACTACTGAATCCTATCCACTGCACTGTCAGGGAATTCCCTAAAATAATTTAAAAAAGAAAAGAATAAACACTTTTTAAATACCTCTTAGAAATCAGATAGACATATAGGCATTTTATGACTATTAATAAGAACCATTAATAAGTGGTTCATGTAGGTTCTATTGTGTAATACAAAAAGACCATCTTTTAAAAAAAAAAAACAAAAAAATAGTGAAACATTCTCTGCTTACACAATAATCATTCAATACATCAACTCCCTATCTACACAGTAACCTAAACTCACCCAGTTCATTGGCTCCAAGAAATATTTAAAGGAACAAGCTTTGGGGCTTCCCTTGTGGCTCAGAGGTAAAGAATCTGCTTGCTAGTGCAGGGCACACAGGTTTGATCCCTGATCCGGGAAATCCCCACATGCCTGAGAACAACTAAGCCTGTAGGCTACAAGGGATGATTCTGTGCTCTAGAGCTGGGGCGTCACAACTACTGCGCAAACACAGAGAGACCATGCATTGCAACAAGAGAATCCACTAGAATGAGAAGTCCATGCACTGTAACTAGAGGGTAGCCCTTGTTTGCTGCAAGTAGAGAAAAGCCCCTGAAGCAACAAAGACCCAGTGCAGCCAAAAACAAATGAATTTTAAATAAATTTTTAACATACTGTTATGAAGATAAAGAAATGTGATTGGAAAACTTAGTTAACTAGAGTCAGAGACAACTCTCCTGGGAGAAATGTAAAATAACAACATATGAGATGTAATGTAGATGAGACATGTGACAATAAGCATGACAGGAAGTAAATACATCTTTTAAGCAAAAGTAACCTTTCAGGCAAACTCCCTGTGATCCAGTAGTTAGGACCATGTGCTTCCACTGTAGGAGGCACAGATTCCATCCATGAATGGGAAAACTAAGAACCTGATTGCCATGTGGCACAACAAATAATAATAATAAACTCCTAATTTTTTCTATAAAACATGCAAGAATCTATGCCACCTAACAGCATTAATTACCACAGGAGGGGGACAAGGGGAAGTAAATTCCTTTGAAATAGCTCATCCCATGCTACCCAAAGTCAAACAACAAAATTGACAGGAGTCAAATGACAGATTGTTGCAGAATATACAAAGACCTTGCCTTTGGGACCTCTTTTCTTGGAGTCCAATTTCCATGAACCTCTCTCTCTCTCTCTCTCTCTCTTTTTAATCACTTTGTTGATTTAGAAACAGCCATCTGTAGGTCAGAGGTACTTTGCGTTTTCCTTAATAAAATGTAATTTTGAGGTAGGAGTTGGAAGGGCTGCAGGTTGGACATCTACAATCAGCTACCCTCCTTTTGCATGCCCTAAGATAAGAGAGAGTTGGACTTGGATGAGGAATTTACAGCCAACAAAAACAAGGTAAACAGCCAGTTTGTCTCTTAATTCAAGGGAACAATCATGGCAAGGAAAAAGAAAGGGAAAAAACCCTGTCTGATACAGGAGACAGTACACAAGTGCAGAAAGGTGCCTTGGAGTCAAAAGTCAGAGGATCAGTCCAGGCCATAATGAGTTTTGCTCCTCTGAGAAGCCTTTACTTCAAGACCCAGGGTGTGCCTGTGTACCCAAGGGAGGGTCCTGAGACAAATTAACCAGGGGGGACAAAGCAAGGTGATTGGCCCACATTCCTCATACCTTTCTTACTAAAAACACACGTCTTACTTTCCTTAAGCATCCATGAGCTGTCCGTTATATTATCATTTTGTAGACTGGTGAACATATATATCAGTGATAATGTCTAAGAATATTTGTTTTCTTATAGAGAACATCCCAGGGTGGCACCAAACGTATTCATTAATAGCCCAAAATCTCTTTCATTTGTCTGTAAGACAAAATAAATTTTCAGTAATCTGTGTTTTAGAATCTTATTTTATTTGAAATGACCTAGATATTCAATGAACTTTCATCACTTAGTTTAGCACAACCCTAGAAATTCAGGTTATTCAAATCTGGAGAGATTATTTTAGACAGACATGTCTAAAGTATAATCATTCCTAACAGAGTTTATCTAAAAGCTCCAATCGCATTTGCCTTCTTTCCTTAAAAGTTTCTTCACTCGAGTTACTTTAAGTGTTGACAAACTTACTTAACATTAAACCTAGGTACAATAAAAGTATTAGACAATGTTGAAGACACAAGACATGTCTTAATTAGATTAGCAAACAAATATTAATACTAGATATTTAATGTTGAATATTTCCCAGTTCACGTGAATCTTAAATTCATTTAGGTGAATTTCTCTTATAATTATTTGATTTGTAAGTGCTTACTTTTTCTTTATTAACAAACAATTGAATTAGAGCTCATTTACAAATTCACCTCAGCAATATTATGCAAAAAAGATATACACTGAGACAAACATAAATGCAGATCGACAGACATGAGAGCTCTCATACTTTCCTGCCTGAGATTTAAAATGTCTCCTTCACGCTTTTTCCCACCCCCGCCCCGTGGTTTAAAATTCCAATTTGCTCAAGACTGACATCCCTGGAAAAATGGGTTATGTACTTCAAGGACATGGCATAGGTTGCTTGCTATGCAGGGTGACTTCAGTCGTGTCCAACTCCCTGCAACCCCGTGGGCTTTAGCCCACCAGGCTCCTCTGTCCATGATGGGACTCTCCAGACAAGAATACTAGAGTGGGTTCCATTCACTCCTCCAGGGATTTTCCCTACCCAGGGATCAAATCCACCTCTCCTGTGTCTCCCCAGGTGCTGGCAGGTTCTTTACCACTAGAGTCATCTGTGAAGCCCTGGCAAAGGATAACTTTGAGCTTTTTTTTTTTGGCAGGTCTTTTTAACAAGCTTGCTGTTTTTAATTCCACATGTAAAAGAACCGGTTTTGCACTTTCAAAGAAAAAAAAATCATCTTAACCAGTTTTCTCCAGAGTCTAAACAATATGGCTATCCTGTATCTAACAAGTTATCTTTCCATTCTATAATCATAGCTTTATGGCTAAAATACAGATCAAATAGTGCTCAAATTGACTGTGATAATGAGAGGAAAGGTGGATAAAAATAAAGGTTAAAGTTTCACTAGAGCCTTAGGGAAACAGGCCCTCCTGTTAATCTTAAGACAAACCTTTATCTCAAGAATGTGTAAGGGGCTCATATCTAAGGCATGCAGCCTCCGGGGATGTTTATCTCAAAAACCATTCCAGGAAATTATTTTCCAGAGAACGGGTTAACAGTAAAAATGCAGCTCGTCCAGCCATGTCGACCTGATAACAAATAAACCTATCCCTGAAAATGTCAAGACCTGTACACCAATCAGGTCGCTCCACCCTAGCTGTACCCGTTTGTGGTTTTTGTGCTTAAAAACTGCTCTGTAACAAATGTTCAGGGTTCGTTCTCCCCTGGTGGTGATCGAACCCCGGCGCGCCGGCCTAATAAATCCTCTTGCGGTTTGCATCGTGTCCGAGTCCGAGTCCTTGAGATTATCTGGGTGATGGTTCCCTGAAAGAGGCTGAGAGGTCTAACAATAACAGGGCCAGAAGGACTGATAAAAATCTTGGAACGTCCCTCCACGTAGGTGGGGGTGTTGGATCAGAAGAATCTAAAGGGATAAACAAACTTGCTAGAGTGGGGGAACCTGGGCTCCTCTCTCCGCTCAGAGACTGGGGCAGTTAGAAGGGGACCAGCTGATGGAGAGGGAGACAGAGGGGTTGGGAGGGGTGTAAGGCCACAACAGGACAAAGAATGGAGAGAGAAAGGCAGTGGGGGACATTGTTGGAGTTATGGGCCAGCTAAAGAGAGTCAATTTAAAAAGTGAAGATTTGATCAGCCAAAATAAAATGTGACATTGTAATATGTATAATCATCTTCACAAATTGCATAATTCTTTTTCCAGTTGTAACTTCTCTTTACATAGTTTTAAGTTACCTTTATTTACCTCATGGTAGGCAGAGAGGAGGATCCAGGAGCCATCTTGGATGGTGCTAAGCCTGGGGTTGGTTGGAAGGGCCTCTGCAAAGGGTGAACAATCTCAAGAGTTGTCCCCTATCTTACCTATGGTGCTGCAAGCCTTGCACTCACAGGAAACAGTCAGGACATTCACACTCAGGGCAGTTTCCATGCAGGTTAGAAGCTAGGTCAGAGGAATGCACTGCTTTGTCTTGAAGCCTAAACAAGACTATTTATTTAATATCCCTAACACTCTGGTAAGAGAAACCCAGGTAAGATGGTAGGTATTGCAAGAGGGCATCAGAGGGCAGACACACTGAAACCACACTCACAGAAAACTAGTCAATCTAATCACACTAGGACCACAGCCTTGTCTAACTCAATGAAACTAATCCATGCCAGCGGGCCAACTCAAGACGGGTGGGTCATGGTGGAGAGGTCTGACAGAATATGGTCCACTGGAGAAGGGAATGAGAAACCACTTCAGTATTCTTGCCTTGAAAAGCCCATGAACAGTATACTATAGGATACTGAAAGAGGAACTCCCCAGGTCAGTAGGTGCCCAGTATGCTACTGGAGATCAGTGGAGAAATAACTCCAGAAGGAATGAAGGGATGGAGCCAAAGCAAAAACAATACCCAGCTGTGGATGTGACTGGTGATAGAAGCAAGGTCCGATGCTGTAAAGAGCAATATTGCGTAGGAACTTGGAAAGTCAGGTCCATGAATCAAGGCAAATTGGAAGTGGTCAAACAAGAGATGGCAAGAGTGAACGTCAACATTCTAGGAATCAGTGAATTAAAATGGACTGGAATGGGTGAATTTAACTCAATTGGCCATTATATCTACTATTGCGGGCAGGAATCCCTCAGAAGAAATGGAGTAGCCATCATGGTCAACAAAAGAGTCTGAAATGCAATACTTGGATGCAATCTCAAAAACGAGAGAATGATCTCTGTTTGTTTCCAAGGCAAATCATTCATCATCACAGTTATCCAAGACTATGCCCCAACCAGTAACGCTGAAGAAGCTGAAGTTGAACGGTTGTATGAAGACATACAAGATCTTTTAGAACTAACTCCCACAAAAGATGTCCTTTTCATTATAGGAGACTAGAATGCAAAAGGAGGAAGTCAAGAAAGACCTGGAGTAACAGGCAAATTTGGCCTTGGAATGCGGAATGAAGCAGGGCAAAGACTAAAAGAGTTTTGCCAAGAAAATGCAGTGGTCATAGCAAATACCCTCTTCCAACAACACAAGAGAAGACTCTACACATGGACATCACTGGCTCGTCAACACCGAAATCAGACTGATTATATTCTTTGCAGCCAAAGATGGAGAAGCTCTATACGGTCAACAAAAACATGACCAGGAGCTGACTGTGGCTCAGATCATGAACTCTTTATTACGAAATTCAGATTTAAATTGAAGAAAGTAGGGAAAACTGCTAGACCATTCAGGTATGACCTAAATCAAATCCCTTATGATTATACAGTGGAAGTGAGAAGTAGATTTAAGGAACTAGATCTGTTAGACAGAGTGCCTGTTGAACTATGGAGAGAGGTTCCTGACATTGTACAGGAGACAGGGATCAAGACCATCCCCATAGAAAAGAAAATGTAAAAAAGCAAAATGGCTGCCTGGGGAGGTGTTACAAATAGCTGTGAAAAGAAGAGAAGCGAAAGCAAAGGAGAAAAGGAAAGATATAAGCATCTGAATGCAGAGTTTCAAAGAATAGCAGGAAGAAATAAGAAAGCCTTCCTCAGTGATCAATGCAGAGAAATAGAGAAAAACAGCAAAAGGGGAAAGACTAGAGATCTCTTCAAGAAAATCAGAGATACCAATGGAACATTTCATGCAAAGATGGGCTCCATAAAGGACAGAAATGGTCTGGATCTAACAGAAGCAAAAGATGTTAAGAAGAGGTGGCAAGAATACACAGAAGAACTGTACAAAAAGATCTTCATGACCCAGATAATCACGATGGTGTGATCACTCATCTAGAGCCAGACATCCTGGAATTTGAAGTCAAGTGGGCCTTAGAGAACATCACTATGAACAAAGCTAGTGGATGTGATGGACAGTAGAGCTATTTCAAATCCTGAAAGATGATGCTGTGAAAGTGCTGCACTCAATATGCCAGCAACTTTGGAAAACTCAGCAGTGGCCACAGGACTGGAAAAGGGCAGTTTCACTCCAATTCCAAAGAAAGGCAATGCCAAAGAATGCTCAAACTACGGCACAATTGCACTCATCTCACACGCTAGTAAAAAATGCTCCAAATTCTCCAAGCCAGCTTTATGCAATACGTGAACCATGAACTTCCAGATGTTCAAGCTGGTTTTAGGAAAGGTAGAGGAACCAGAGATCATATTGCCAACATCCGCTGAATCATGGAAAAAGCAACAGAGTTCCAGAAAATCATCTATTTCTGATTTATCAACTATGCCAAAGCCTTTGACTGTGTGGATCACAATAAACTGTGGAAAATTCTCAGAGAGATGGGAATACCAGACCACCTGATCTGCCTCTTGAGAAATCTGTATGCATATCAGGAAGCAACTGTTAGAACTGGACCTGGAACAACAGACTGGTTCCAAATAGGAAAAGGAGAACTTCAAGGCTGTATATTGTCACCCTGCTTATTTAACTTCTATGCAGAGTACATAATGAGAAACGCTGGATTGGAAGAAACACAAGCTGCCATCAAGATTGCCTGGAGAAATATCAATAACCTGATATGCACGTGACACCACCCTTATGGAAGAAAGTGAAGAGGAACTAAAAAGGCTTTTGATGAAAGTGAAAGTGGAGAGTGAAAAAGTTGGCTTAAAGCTCAACATTCAAAAAACAAAGATCATGGCATCCGGTCCCATCACTTCATGGTAAATAGATGAGGAAACAGTGGAAACAGTGTCAGACTTTATTTTTTTTTTTGGGTGGGGGAGCTCCAAAATCACTGCAGAAGGTGACTGAAGCCATGAAATTAAAAGACGCTTACTCCTTGGAAGAAAGTTATAACCAACCTAGATAGCATATTCAAAAGCAGAGACATTGCTTTGCAGACAAAGGTCCGTCTAGTCAAGGCTATGGTTTTTCCTGTGGTCATGTATGGATGTGAGAGTTGGACTGTGAAGAAGGCTGAGCGCCAAAGAATTGATCCTTTTGAACTGTGATGTTGGAAAAGACTTTTGAGAGTCCCTTGGACTGCAAGGAGATCCAACCAGTCCATTCTGAAGGAGATCAACCCTGGGATTTCTTTGGAAGAAATGATGCTGAAGCTGAAGCTCCAGTACTTTGGCCACCTCATTCGAAGAGTTGACTCATTGGAAAAGACTTTGATGCTGGGAGGGATTGGGGGCAGGAGGAGAAGAGGAATACAGAGGATGAGATGCCTGGATGGCATCACTGACTTGATTGACATGAGTCTGAGTGAAGTCTGGGAGTTGGTGATGGACAGGGAGGCCTGCTGCGCTGCGATTCATGGGGTCACAGATAGTTGGACACCAATGAGTGACTGAACTGAAGTGAACACCCAGGTGGCTCAGTGGTAAGAATCTGCTTACTAATGCAGGAGACATGGGTTCGATTCTTGTTTGGGGAACATCTCACATGTCATCGAGAATAAGTTGATGAGCCACAAATACTGAGCTTGTATGGTAGAACTACACAAGGCTGTTTGCCTAGGGCCAAGGTTCACAACAAAAGAAGCCACCACAATGAGAAACCGTGCTCCCCACAACAGGAGAGCAGCCCTCACTCCTCTCAAATACACAAAAGTCCACACAGCAAACAAGACGTGATACAGGCCTAAAAAAATGACCTTGCCTTCATCTCTCGCACCACTCGCACCACTCGCGGGTGCTGTGCATTTCACATGTCTGAGAACAGAGCCCTAAATACGGAGAAGAAAAACTCCTGTGAGAGTTCACAAACATTAAACATCTGTTTTCTCACAGAACTCTCCCACTTGGAGAGTTTCCCAAACCCCATGAATGGTGTGGCTTCTTCTCTGTCCTTCTGACAGTTGACCTGTGGTCACACTGTGGATACTTTCCCACTCATCTGGAGGTTTGCTATTAGCACCTCATTCTCCACAATCCAGGGGTCTTCTTCCTTGTGCCACAAGAATGGAGATAACATTCAAATTAGAAACAGAACTTCCTACTCAGAAGTAATGCTATATACTGTGGCTTCTTCCAGAATCCAACCTCTCTCTCTCTTTTTTAAATAATGTATCTGTTATTTTGAATACATTGGTGTATTCATTTCTTCTGGATCGGGTGAGTGTTCATTGCTGCTTGGTCTTTTTCCAGGTTCAGCAAGTAGGGGCTACGCTCCAGCTGCAGGGCGCGTGCTCCTCACTTGCCGTGGCTTCTCCTGGGTGCAGGGCTTCAGTACTTGCCCCCTGTGGGCTCAGTAGTTGCAGCTTCCAGGCTCTAGAGTGCTGGTTCGTAGTTGAGGCACACAGGCGTAGTGGCTCTGTGACATGTGGGATCTTCCCAGACCAAGGATCCAACCTGTGTCTCCTGCATTGGCAGGTGTAGAATCCAGCTCTTTTGTCAGCCAAGGACTGAGGACATTATAAACTGACAGAAAAATACTTCTCAAATGAATTTACTATCTGTCTCCTTCTGAATGCTCAGGGAACAGCAGGTATCTAGTTCCTACCTAAGAACTACTGAACCAAGAACACAGGGCTAGAAAACAGGCAACTAGATATTTAAATGTTTGAAATCAGCTTTATAAACACTTGAGGTGTGGAGAAACTCCTTGTGTATCACACAGTGGGCAGGTCATCTGAAGGAAAGTCAAGTTTAAACTCCTGATGACAATCAGGAAGCTTTACGTTTATGAGTCAACAAGGTGTTGAGCTTAGTCAAGAAAAACAGGGGATCTCAAAAGGTACAGAGGGAACGTGCGGAGGCACCCAGGGAAGATCCCTACTTCAGAGGGAAGTGATCCTCACCCAAAGACAGCAGGTTCCTGAGAGTCTCCACCATCACATCCTGGTACAAGGTCCTCTGAGCAGGGTCCAGGCATTCCCACTCCTCAGGAGTGAAATCTATGAACAGATATTTGAAGCTCAACTGTGCCTGAAATGAAAACACATTCCACCAATGGGTCCTGAGGAGGATTCTTAGTTTCACACAAAATGAGAAGAGGTGAAAGGGGAAAGCTCAATTCAGTTGAAGTGATATTCTGATAAATCCATTAAAACTGCTTGAAGCAAACTGTTGGTCTCTAATCTAATTTCAAATTTCCTCTTTTCCCCTAAGATTATGACATTCTACAATCAACATGAATTTGTCATGTACGTGGAAAATACATGATAAATACACAAATTAAAACCAGCACTGGGTTGTCTATGCAGAAGTGTTAGATTCAACAATCTGAGTGACACAGTGTCACTATCTAGATGAGTTACAGCAAAACTGGTGTCTTCAGAGATGATAAAGTACACAATGACTTTAAAGGAACACACATTGTGATGATGCTGACATCATCACACTGACGACAGGAGTTTCAGCACGTCCTGCACACTAAGCATTACTCCAAAGTCTTCACACAGATGGACTTGTCATTAACAAAGAGCACATTAGAGAAAGATCTCGTCCACCTTACTGGGGAGAAAAATCTTTCACTCTAAGAAATCTCTCAGATCAAACAGTTAAATGAGGCAACATCACTTGAGCTCAGGTGGTTGGGAGTGACAACTAAACCTAAAGAATCAACCAGTTAATTAGCAGAAAAGGAAAGAGCATCCACAGAGAGTTCCCTGAGAATACCTGAATCAAGTTCAAGGAAGCAGAAGTACAATAGAACAGCATAAATGGTCACGATACAGGGTCACACCCTCTCTCATCGCAACCCACACAATGTCAGTACTCTGACTACAGTTTACATCATTCATGTGATGATGTAGAAAAATCAAAGCCATGAAATACACTTACGATACAACTGAAACTGCTACAAAGCATACACCATTATTTATTTGATGATATTTTTGTAATAAAACCATGGAGTTATATATCCATGCATTCATGCATGCATGTGTAAACACACAATTGATTGAAACAAGAGTTGTCTTTATTTTTTTTCTTTCATTCTATCAAATTTCATTCAGCATCAACTTTGTGCCTCAAACTTGAAATACAGCAGTGAACATGATGGAGCTTACAGCCCAACAGCCAGCCAGTCAATTTCATCCACAATTTTAATGTAACTATTGAAATAAGTGCTCTGACACAGGCCCAGTGCTAAGACAAGATTAAACAGAAAGTCTAAGCTACATTGAGAAATCAGACAAGGTCTCTGTGAGGGAGACACTTAGGATTGGCAAGGCAGAAAACAGAAGAGTGTTGCAAGCAGAGAGAACAGCCTGAGTGCCAGCTCTGAGGCAGTAAGATATTCACTGAACCGAAAGTCAGCCAGTGTGACTGGGATATAGGGAATGTACATGGGGTGATGCCAGGCAGAGACTAATTTATGCAAGATCTATGGATTTAGGACTTCATTCCCAAAGCTACTGGAAGTCACTGAAGAATCTGAAAGAGGAAAGTTAGACACTTAGATTTGTTTTTCAGAGCTCAATCTGCTGTATGTGGAAGTTGTTGTTTACCTGCTTACTCATGCCAGACTCTTTGCAACCCCACTGAGGGCAGCCCGCCAGCTCCTCTATCCATGGAATTCTCCAGGCAAGAATACTGAGTGGGTTCCCATTCTCTTCTTTAATTTACTTCTTCCTTCAGTAACTTTGTCAACACTCTATTTCTTTTTCAAGCTCATTTATTTTGCTTATGTTGGGTCCTTGCTGTGAGTAGGCTTTCTCTAGTTGCAGTGGAGTGCCCAGGCTTCTCCTTGCAGTGGTTTCTCTTGTTTTGGAGCACAGGCTCTAGAGAGTGCGGGTTTCTGTAGTAATGGCTCCCAGTCTCTAGGGCACAGGATCTGTCGTTGTGGCCCATGGGCTTAGTTGCTCTGAGGCATGTTCTGGGACCTGGGATGGAACCCATGCACCCAACATTGGCAGGCACATTCTTAGCCACTGTACTACCAGGGAACTCCTCAACATTATCTTATTCTAGTTAAAAAAATAAGAATAAAAATAAAAAGCAATACAAGCAGAAAATAACATACAGATTTCTTCCAATCTTTATAAAATACCTGTACTTAAAAATATGTGGGCCTCCCTATGGGTAAGTGGTAAAGAATCCACTGGGCAATACAAGAGATGTGGGTTGTTGCTGGTCCAAGATCCCACATGCTAAGGGGCAACTAAGCCCATGAGTCTCAATTTCTGAGCCAGAGCTGTAGAGCCCAGGAGGTGAAACTACTGAAGCCAGCACGCTCTAGAGCCTGGACTGCAAGACAAGAGAAGCCACCACAATGAGAAGCTGTGCACCATAAACAAAGAGTGGCCATCACTCGCCAGATCTAGGGAAAAGACACTCAAGCAGTGAAATCAGAGTACAGGAAATAAATATATTTTAAAAATCATAATGTGATTTTTATAATTAATTTTAGTTATGTACTTATTAACAACATCAAAATTTATTATTTTATTCCATTAAGAAAATACTGAATCAAGATTAGTAAAGTTGGAGAATTCCCTCATGGTTCAGTGGTTAACATCTCTCACTTCCACTGCAGGGTTTCAGGTTCGATCCGTACTCAGTGAACTAAGACCCTGGAAGTTGCATCATGTGGTCAAAAAACAATGAAAAAAAAGTGGTAAACCTGATTTTACTGTTTAAATTAGATGGTCTAATGAAACACTCTCTAGCCCTGACATCTCTTTCTGAATGTTGTGTTCCATCCCCAAACACTTAAGATTTCAAGGAGGTGTTCATTTACTTTTAAATGTACTGCAAAAAGCCAAAACTGATTTTCTTTCATTGGCCTCTTTTACAGATTTTACCGTGTACTGTACATGTTAATACCTGAGGTTCACCTACAGCTGTTTTATCCCGGTTTACAGAGAGCAGACTGTGCATCCACATGGGCCCTAAGCAACCCCTGCTGCCCAACAGCACCGAGACCCCGTCTCCAACCCGTGAGTGAGAAGCCCTGCCCAGGACAGCCTCCTCACAAGGCCAGGTCACCAGGTCATGGGGAGATGGGATCTAAGTGGAAACAACAGGCCCTGAGGGATGGCGTGGTGAGTGTGGGTGTACAAGAGTCAGACAGGATATTTCAGAGTCAGACATGATTAGCGCGTCTAGAGAAGGGCAATTCAGGAAGGACAGCTGGAGAATCCACTGAGAATATGACCTTACCAGAGAAAGAGCCATGCCTGACTCCTGTTCTTTCCTCTTCTGGGCTTCTTCTTCCATGAGTCTTCACAGTTCTATCATGAAAGTGGAAAACATGCTGTTGAATGCTCAGGGTCAACACACCCCCTTCCTGAGCCCCAACCACACACACAGGGAAGCCCCCACCATGAGGAACAGACAGTCCCCTGTGGCCACTGTCTCAGGAGGGACTCAGGACGGTCAGCTCCCGCACAGAGTCCAACATGGGACTTTCCCACACTTTCCCGCGGATCACACTCCCCCTCCTGGTGAGGCTTCATGCACACAGCAGCAGGGGGTACCTCTGCTCACCCCACGATGCACTTCAGGTCACTCAGCAGGCCCTGGTCCAGCCCCACTCAGAGCAGAGCCCCCATCCCTCCCCCAGGGCCTGATCTCAGTCTCAGAAGCGGAGGCTAAGAGCCCAGGTGCTCAATGCAGGATCCGGATCGAAATCATCTGCGGCCTGTGCACATTCCTGGGCCGAGGCCACACACGAGAACCTGAGGAGTCTGTCTGATGGGGTAGGGGTACAAAAACATGCCTGGACCCCCAACACATACTTTTCAGTAACAGCACTGCAGGCGGATTCTTTACCAGCTGGGCTACGTAGCTCAAAACAGGTTCCAAGTCTGGAAGAGCATCACGTAAGGCCTCAGCCTGTTTATCTGTAGCTAGTCCCAGAGCCTCAGTGTTTGTACTGCAACGTCTAGTAAGACTTTTATCTCAGTTTTAGAGTTAATCTGCTTTTCAGTTTTGTTAGTATCATTTGGCCATAAGGAGGTCCCAGAGCCTCAGTGTTTGTACTGCAACGTCTAGTAAGACTTTTATCTCAGTTTTAGAGTTAATCTGCTTTTCAGTTTTGTTAGTATCATTTGGCCATAAGGGTGGCTTCCTCCTCCTCAAGAATCAGAGTGGAGCCTAATTTAACTAGGAAGTCCCTGGAATTAAAAGAGAGGTGACAGGCACAGAAATCGATGTAGAAACCACCAGCCATTGTTGGAGCATGAAGGGGCTTCCTGGAAAGCGGGCCTTGTGCTGGTGCTGATGTTCCCATTATATATTTTTTATGGCTGTTAAAATTTTCAGCCCTTGGGTTAAGACAGAAAGGACTGCGCTGGTGTCAGAGGAATTCCATCTCGGCCCCCGCTTCCGTGACACCCCCCCGCCCAAGCTTCAGCACTAGTTATACACACGGTGCTGTAGGCAGAGCCACTTGTGACCTCGGGGCCCCTCAGTGTTGGGAAACCATCCAAGGCTGAGGGTCCCCAAGGACCTCAGGTGTCTGGGGCATTCCCTCCTCCTGTTCCCTGACTGTCTATAAAAGGGCGAGTCCACCACAGGCTCTCCTCCAGTGCCCTTCTGTCCACAAAGGGCATCCTGGGTTGGTCTGGGTACCTGTGGGCCTTGTGGTCCACCATGGCCAGCTGGGCCTGCAAAGGGAGCCCTCTCCTCTGGTGATCTCTGAGTGGGCAAAGCTACAACCATCATTTCAGCCCTTTGTGTATTTCTCTGGGAGAGTTCAGCCTTTCCAACCATGTCCCTATTATCGAAAACTGAATAAGCCACTTGGAGTAAATCACTCATAGGGGTCTGAAGACTAGCAGTTGCTTTCTGAATCTCGCTCCTGATGTCTGTGGCAGGGTGGGCTATGAAATGCATAGCCAAAATGGCCTGTCCCTCGAGGGAGAAGGGATCCACACTCCTACGTATATATGTTGTCTATGCTCTGCCTTTGTTGCTGTGTGGGCTTTTCTCAGCATGGGCTTCTCACTGCAGTGGCTTCTCTTGTTGCAGAGCACAGGCTCTAGGGCCTGGGCTTCAGTAGTTTCAGCTCCTGGGCTTAATTGCTCCATGACACACAGGATCTCCCTGGATCAGGCATAGAGCCCATGTGCCCTGCATTGGCATGAGGATTCTTTCCCAGTGAGCCACCAGAAAAGCCCCTGCTGTATTTTTTAAAGCTTCTATCAACCTCTCTTGAAATGCTTTATGATTTTCATCTCACCCCTGTTGTACTACCTGCACTTGTTCATAACTGACAGGTTTAACTGCAAGTGTTTTCATAACCTCTGTTAAACAATCATGTAGCCATGGACCTGCCTCAGGGACAGCGGCAGTGCCCCCTGCCCCCGCGTGGCCCTGTTGGGCTTGGGCCGCCACTGGGTCAGCATGAATCCTAGATGCCTGTGGGAGAGTAAAGTCTGTAAATCTCCCTTTGGATGAAGTCAAAAGATCTCATTAACTGGGTAAACCCCACCCTGGAAAGTTCAGGGTTCTCAGAAAAATGTATCAATTTGTCTTCCACTGACTTATGGACACAGAGATGGACATTTAGAAAGGGGCTTCTCACAGAGATGGAGCCATGGGGCAGTTGATCCATAACTTACACGCGGCAGGTTCTGTCTGGGCTGAGATTTGGCCCTTGGGTAACTCGGGGTACAGAGAAGGAGCTCCTGAATATAGTGGGCAGTCTCCTCACCCTTGGGTGCCCTTGACTCTGGGCTAGTGGCCCTGGCTGGAGCAGCAGCTGAGACAGTCCTTGCCATTCCCATCCCTCGAGCAGTAGTTAGCTATCCAGATGTTACAGTCCTGTGTCGCACTTCACTGTGCAGTTTAGTCAGGACTTGTGCTTACAGCTTTAGATGTTATCTCTTCCGAGTAGTCTCTCAGCCAGGTGTGAATGGCTGAGAAACTGTCCCAAAGGAATAATACAGAGTGTGTCCAGTGGCATTGACAGAGAGCTTTCAGGAGCTGGCCTGGCTGCAAATTGGAAGTAAAGGGTCAGGGTAGGAGGGTAAATCCTGGAAGCTGATTCCCTTCAGTATCCTTGTGCAGGATGTTGAGAATACCTCATAAGAGGCATTTATCCAGGCTGGGCACAGTCCTTTAAATGATGTATTGTTTTTTTCCTAGGACGTATAATCCCCTGGTTATAGATTATGGGCATCTGATCTGCATTCAAAGATAGCTTACACTGCTGAGCTTCAGACCCAAGCCTAGAATATCTTCCTAACAACTCAATTAAACATTATAAGAATATGACAAAAGTGGTATTTTAAAAGTGAGTTTTAGACAGTAGATACGGCTCTCAGCCAAACTAAAATTTAATATCTATTAAAACATAATTCCTTTCTTCTTAAATCACCCTCACTTGTCCTAAATGTAGCCAAGTTAAGATTAATTTGTTTGTATAGAGTCTGGTTGATTGATAACATAGGCTTGTAAAATTTGTCCAGGAAAGTGAGTGTCTTGATCACTAAAAATTGTACAAAGTACGCCGCAAGTGAAAAACACATTTCAAAAGTATTTATGTATTTAATTTTGGCTGTGCTGGGTCTGCACTGCTGCTCGGCCTCTCTATTCGCAGCAAGCCGGGGCTACTGTTTGCTGAGGTGCACTGTTCTCACTGCGGCGGCTTCTCTTTTGCGGAGCATGGACTCTAGGGGGCGTGGGCTTCAGTAGTTGTGGCTTCCAGGCTTTAGAGCACAGGCTGGGTAGTTGGGTCACATGGGCTTAGTTGCTCCACTGCATGTGGCATCTTCTCAGATCAGGGATCGAACCCAGGTCTCCTGCATTGGTAAGGGGATTCTTTACTGCTGAGTCTCCAGAAAGCCCATGAGTTAATTTTTCTTGCTGACAAACTTTACAACAAATATACTTACTGACTTTGAGTAAACCTGGGTACCATAAAGACATTGTGCTTAATAGTGATGTGTCTACATGACATGTCTCTTTAGATAACAAGCAAACAACAAACTTTAATGCCAGATGTTAATTTAATACTAAATGTTTATTGGGTCATACGAATCCAAAATCCATTTAGCTTACTTTCTGTTATATTTAGAAATGTCTAATTTGTAAGTACTTTTAAAAAAGACAGTTAAATAGAGCTCACCTACAAATTAACCTGAGCAATACATATATCCCAATAGAGATCTCACAGTTTCATTTTAAAACTAAGTCATAAAACAGGCATTGCAACGCAAAACTTACCAGCTAAGAGATATTTGAGGACTTCCCTGGTGGTCCAGTAACTAAGACTCCGTGCTTTCAATGCAGTGGGCCCAGGGTCCATTCCTAGACGTGAAACTAAATTCCACTTGCCTCAGCTAAGAGTCATTGCAGCCAAATAAATAATAAATATTTATTTTTTAAAAATACATAAATAACAGGTAGAATAGCCTAAATTTATAGACGTGAGTTTTAACAGGGTTAGATTTAGAACATAGGAGAAAAATCCCCAAATTAAGAAGAATGTCGATTTTCAGATCCTGTGAGCAGCACTCAGACAGTAAAATTTCTTCCTTCTCACATACCATCTACCCTGTCTCCTGTGCTAGCAACAAGATCCTTTCTATGTCTCTAGACATCTATGCCATATTTCTATGGCAGCCTGTGCTGACTGAAAAAAAAAGGAAAAAGAAAGGACACTTGTGAGGCTTACAAGCAGAGGGGGAGAGGGGCCCAGAGTAATTAGTGGGCTACAGTTTTATAATAAAAGGAGAAGTGGGGAGAGGGAGAGTGTCCTTATCTCTCTCTTCTGTTTCCTCTTCTTGAGTTGTTCAGCTGCTCAAGTTGTGTCCAACTCTTTGCGACCCCATGGATTGCAGCACACCAGGCTCCCTTGTCCTTCACCATCTCCCGGAGCTTGCTCAAACTCATGTCTATTGAGTCAGTGACACCATCCAACCATCTCTTCCTCTGCCCCCTTCTGCTCCTGCCTCCAATCTTTCCCAACACTGGGGTATTTTCTAGTGAGTCACTTCTTTGCATCAGGTGGCCAAAACATTGAACCTTCAGCTTAAGTCCTTCCAATGAATATTCCAGGTTGATCTGCTTTATGATTGACTGGATTGATCTCCCTGCCATCTTAGGGACTCTCAAGTGTCTTCTCCAACACCATCACTCAAAAACATCAATTCTTCAACATTTAGCCTATCTTATGGCCCAACTCTCACATCTATACATGACTACTGGAAAAACCATAGCTTTGACTACACGGACCTTTGTGGGCAAAGTAATATCTCTGCTTTTTAATATGCTGTCTAGGTTGGTCATAGCTTTTCTTCCAAGGAGCAAGTGTCTTTTAATTTCATGGCTGCAGGCACCATCTTCAGTGATTGTGGAGCCCCCAAAATAGTGTCTCACTGTTTCCATTGTTTCCCCAACTATTTGCCATGAAGTGATGGGACAGAATGCTGTGATTTTAGTTTTCTAAATGTTGAGTGTAAGCTAGCTTTTTCACTCTCCTCTTTCATGGTCATCAAGAGGCTCTTTATTTCTTCACTTTATGCCATAATGGTGCTGTCATCTGCATATCTGAGGTTATTTACCTTTCTCCTGTCAATCTTGATTCCAGCTTGTGTTTCATCCAGCCGGCATTTTGAATTATGTACCCTGCATATAAATTAGATAAGCAGGGTGACCATATACAACCCTGACGTACTCCTTTTCCTATTTGGAACCAGTCTGTTGTTCCATGTCCAGTTCTAACTGTTGCTTCCTGATCTACATACAGATCTCTCCAGGAGGCATGTCAAGTGGTCTGGTATTCCCATCTCTTGAAGAATTTTTCACAGTTTGTTGTGATAAGGGGCAGGGTTTCTGGGAATTGGGCATCTGCCTACCTTTTGGCATTTTATGGTTATCCTGTGAACTATCATTGTGCCCGTGCGTGTGTCATTTAGGTGATGTGTTAGAGTGAGAGTGTAATGAGGCTTAAGGTCAACTGGAAGTAGACTCTTCTGCCATCTTGTGCCTAGTTTTTGTCATATCCTTTTTTTCTCAATGACTGTGTCATCCCGTCCCCCCACTTCTTTTAATGGTTGTGCCCTGCCCCTCCCTTCTGTCTCATTGTGATCCTTTAGGATATTGAGAATGTTGTCTTCTAAGGAGTGATGTGGCTTGGTGCCAGAGGAAGAAAAATTGATCTTTATGGTTAATCAGGTTCTTCAATCGGGGTCTGGTTAACAGAGGGCTCATGTGAGAGGAAGGAGGGGGCAAAATGGGCAGAGGAAAAGTTTGCATTTAATTTTCCTGTCTTGCCTTAAACTGCTGAGTTTTCATTTCATCAGTGCTCTCTCAGGAGGCAGACATTTTAGTGCATCCCACCTACTCTGAATGTGTGGGCAAGAGGGATCAGGAGACAGAGTGAGTGAGAGAAATAGAAACGAGAGGAGAACAGAAGAGTAGGTGAGATCAGAGGGCAGTGTGGAGGATGGGTGTTTTGCAAAGAGATGGTAAGAATGAAAGAATAAACAGTGAAAGTAGCAGATGATTAAAAAAAAAAAACCCAACAGAGTGAAAGAAAGTTGAGATCTCTTGGGACATGAAGGAGTAAAGACAGAGTAGGAGAGGAGCCCCTGATCAGTATGAAAAGGGAAGGTTAGTCCTTTAGTCATCTCTGACTTTTTGTGATTCCCATGGACTGTCGTCCACTAGGCTCCTCTGTCCATGGAATTCTCCAGGTGAGACTACTGGAGTGGGTTGCCATTTCCTGCTGCAGGGCTGATCAGTATAGTGAGGGTATAAAAGGGCGGAAGACATAACCTAGGGAGAGACTTGATGCTGGGAGAGAAGGGCTGGAGTGGGGACAAAGTGAGCAGAGGAAGAGAGGGTGGAAAGGTAGTTCGGCCACCAGAGGCGGGGCAGAGTGGGGATGAAGGGCATGTCACAGATTCGATGGTGGTAATCTGGAGGACTGAAAGAGAGGGAGACAAGGAAACAGGTCAGAAAGGTTGAGGGGGAACAACGTGCAGAGGCAGGCCAGCAGAGGGAACCAGAGAGACAAACCAAACGAAAGGGAAACACGTGGAAGTGAGGGAGTGGGGATCTGGACCCAGATGAGTGCTGAGCGGTTTGCTTATGCATGATTAAGTTGTGATGTATTGATTTGTGGCTTTGGACTCCAAAAATACCTTTTCACATTATTCTGATAAGGATGAGAATTGAAAATGTCCTGTCTGTATGTGTGCATCTTGTAATTATTTGTGTCATAATGGAGCTTCCATTTGCCATCCTGTTCAGCCCAGGGGACAGTGACTGGACTCAGACAGCTGTGGGTCACTCCTTTATTTCCTGGTGTGGAGTAGAGGATGGGGAGACTGGTGGAGCCAGAAATGACATCTGTCACCATGCGGTGCCATTCTGAAGGAATGTTAAATGTGCTTTTATTCCTTCTGGTGATGGTTTTGCTTTTTGCTTTACATTGAATTGTTTTCTATAAAGAATTATTCTGAAATGTACTTTGCTGGCTTCCTATACTCCATTCATATTCTTATGCTATATTCTAAAAACTTTTAAAGTATTTGGCTACCTTGGGTCTTAGTTGTAGCATGTGGGATCTTAGCCACTGGACCCCTAGGGTAGAAGGAACGTGACACCAGACTTTTTAATAATAAAAAAAAAAAATCTTTGTAGTTTCTTTTCTTTTTTGTTCATTCATTTCAAGTTTAGATTAGGAGTTGTATGGTTTCTCCTCTTTATGTTACATGTTGAAAAAGTTCGTTGGTAATAACTTACTAATTTTACACTTTTGGTGAGTACTTGGAAAGAAGTATTACCAAGTATTACCAAGTACTTGGACTGTAGTCTGCCAGGCTCCTCCATCCATGGGATTTCCCAGGCAAGAATATTGGAGTGGGTTGCCATGCCCTCCTCCAGGGGATCTTCTGGACAAAAGGATAGAACTAGAGTCTCCAAATTGCAGACAGACTCTTTACCATCTGAACCACCAGGAAAGCCCAGTAAAGAAAGTTGATGATCATTTAACAGTCTCTTTTCTTCCCTTTTTTATAATGTAAAACAGTGAGCTGTGAGGTACTAAATAGACATTCACCTAAGTCCCTTCTCTGTAAATGAGAATCTGTCTATTCATGATGAAATAAATGGACATGTTTTTTCAGGATATTTCTAACCTAACTCCATTTCAGTGTTTTCCTGGAGTAGCTATGTTTTTGCAACTCAGTTTTTTTTTTTTTTTTTAAGTATTTTATTTCCATTTTTCTGGCAAAGAGGAATTACATGGTTGTTATCTATGTGACTAGGGATTCTTTGTTTGTTCAGTGGTAAAGATTCCACCTGCCATGCAGGAGGCATGGAAAGACCCTCTAGAGAAGGAAATGGCAACCCACACCAGTGTTCTTGCCTGAAGAATTCCATGCACAGAGGAGCCTGGTAGGCTATATAGTACATGAGGTTGCAAAGTTGGACTGAGCAACTAAACCACCACCAGTGTGATCAGATCTTGAAAGAGAGCTTCCCTTTGTGCTTATGGACACAGAAGATGGTCCCAGTGTTTTTAAGTGGGATGCACACTAAGGACAAACTGCCCACTGACTAGCCCATCATGCGACCTCTCCAGAATTCAGTTATACCTGGTTCTTTCACTCAACTCAAGACAGTTTCAGAAATGTCTCCCTGGTGGGCCTGAGGGAGATTGAGAGACCCCTGAAGTGATTGGCTCAGTTGGGTGTGTGTCTGTGTGTTCACGAGGGTAGTGCCTACTTGTAATTCAAATTTTGAATGGATCCCAACAAATTCTCTGGCCGGCCAGTGGTTAGGACGCAGTATTTTCATTGCCTCTGGCAGGGACTTGAGGAGCTAAGATGCACAAGTCGTGTGGAATGCCAGTCCTTTCAGAATGAAAAACAAAAAATGCCAGAGTGCAGGCTGGTGGAGTCATATGTCTTTCTCTGCATTAGGATAAACATGAAAAATTATGTGCTCCACGGGCTTCTAGTTGTCTGTCCTCTGGACATGTAGTCACAACCCCACCCTAGGCACGGGCCGTCTCCTCATGGTTCACTCTGCTCCAGTCACTTTCACCTTTTCTTTCTCAAAGTTGAGGTTCCCATTCCTCTCCTTTGTCTCTCAGATCTTCAGGTCTAGGCTCAAAGATATCTTCCCATCCATCATGTACTTTTCCCATGGTTTTATGGCTTCCCTATCAACAACCTATCAACAACCACATCAGAACTGCCCATCTCCTTTGATTGAGTTTCCTTCCTTTCTCTTCATCGACAGGCACACAATGTTTATTTTCTTCCCTGAATGCCTGCAACATGTCACTCTGGGGATGTGTGCAGGGGTTAAGACTAAGTAATCTTTAGGAAAGGCCATGGGGTCAGCACAGGTCTGGATGGTTCCATTTTTGTTCTGCAAAGTGCAAATGAACAACCAGTGTCCTTGGATTTGCAGCTTGTGTGCATTCCTGTTGTGACCCCAGTGACTGGAGGGAGGAGAGTGTGGAGTTCTAGAGGAACCCAGTGAATGGTGTGTATCGCAGGTGATTGTGGGATCAAGCAGTGTGTGGAAATGCTGGACGTCTCAGGTCTGATTGGAAGCCTGAGGCTGAGTTTATGGGTAGTTTCAGGATCAAGGAATTGGTGTGAGGTGCCACAGTGGGTGGTGAAACTCAGATTTGCATGCCTGGGGTTTTAACTGGGTAATTGATAATCATATCTGGCACAGAAAGGAAGGAAGTGGAATTATGCAGAGAGAATATTATTAGAAACCAGCCTTGAGCTGAGCTCACATGCAGTGTGCTCAGTGAAGAACAGGGCCCTTGGCCCTGCGGTATTTTTTCTTTTTGATATGGCAGACTGGGAGTTAAGGAAAACTCCCATTTGCCTGCCATTCCTTAATTTCTCTTTCTGACTTTTTAGCATACAGAAAATGCAACAGATTTCTGTATGTTTAATATCCTGCCACTTTTATCAAGTTCGCTGATGTGGGCTATAGTTTTTGTTTTGGTGATATGTTTTTATATATATATGTCCCCAGACAGTGACAGTTTTACTTGAATAAAAGGAGCAGTGGGCATACTTGCCTTATTTTTTGGTCTTAAAATGTTTTCAGCTTTTCACTCTCAACTGGGATGTTAGATGTGAATTTTATGAAGAGGTATTTTTCTGCATGTAACATTTACTTGACTGGAGTCTTTTCTTACGAATGCCACAGGTGTTACTTAGTTTCTGCAAAAATCCCACAATCAAAATGTTAATATGGTCTGGTATCACATGGATGAATTTACAATTAATGACTGTCTCCTTTTGCTCATGGGAGATCCACTTGATCATGGCGCTGATTACTTTTAAACATTTCTTTTACCAGGGTGTTTGTTAGAGGCCTTGTTGAATAAGTCTTAGAAGCATCCTTCTCTCTAATTTTTGGAATATCTTGAGAAGAATCAGTGAAGTCTGATTTAGACATCACCCTGTAAGCTGATCTGGTATTTTCTTCGTGGTTCATATTGTCCATTTCATTTGCCTAGAGTTTTTTTTTTTTTTAATTCTTATGTATTTTGTGGTTTTGATTGTAATTTTTTTCTCATTTTATTGATTTTGACCCTCTTTTTCTTGACTTCATCAATCTTTTTATTATCTTCTAAAATTTCATTTCTGTCTGTTCTGATTTCTTTGGGTTTTCTTCTTTTTCTAGGTATAAAGATTCTTTGAGATTTTCCTTATTTCATGAGGTAGGTGGTAGGTATAATTTTCCCACATGTGAGTTGTGTTTTGCTTTCATTTTTGTCTCAGTTCAGTTCAGTCACTCAGTCGTGTCCGAATCTTTGTGATCCCATGAATCGCAGCACACCAGACCTCCCTGTTCATCACTAAGTCCCGGAGTCCACCCAAACCCATGTCCATTGAGTCGGTGATGCCATCCAACTATCTTATCCTCTGTCATCCCCTTCTCCCTCTGCTCTCAATCTTTCCCAGCATCAGTGTCTTTTCCAATGAGACAGCTCTTTGTATCAGGTGGGCAAAGTATTAGAGTTTCAGCTTCAATATCACTGCTTCCAATGAACACTCAGGACTGATCTCCTTTAGGATGGACTGGTTGGACCTCCTTGCAGTCCAAGGGACTCTCAAGAGTCATCTCCAACATCACAGTTCAAAAGCATCAATTCTTCGCTGCTCAGCTTTCCTCACAGTCCAACTCTCACAATCATACATGACCACTGGAAAAACCATAGCATTGACTAGATGGACCTTTGTTGACAATGTAATGTCTCTGCTTCTTCATATTCTGTACAGGTTGGTCATAACTTTGCTTCCAAAGAGTAAGCTTCTTTTAATTTCATGGCTTCAGTCACCTTCTGCAGTGATTTTGGAGCTCCCTCCCCCCAAAAAAATAAAGTCTGACACTGTTTCTACTGTTTCCCCATCTATTTCCCATGAAGTGATGGGACCAGATGCCATGAGCTTCGTTTTCTGAATGTTGAGCTTTAAGCCAACTTTTTCACTCTCTACTTTCACTTTCATCAAGAGGCTTTTTAGTTCCTCTTTACTTTCTGCCATAGGGTGGTATCATCTGCATATCTGAGGTTATTGATATTTCTCCCAGAAATCTTGATTCCAGCTAGTGTTTCTTCCAGCCCAGCATTTCTCATAATGTATTCTGCATATAAGTTAAATGAGCAGGGTGACAATATATAGCCTTGCCTGACTCCTTTTCCTATTTGGAACCAGTCTGTTGTTCCATGTCAAGTTCTAACTGTTGCTTCCTGACCTGCATACAGATTTTCTCAAGAGGCAGGTCAGGTGGTCTGGTATTCTTGTCTCTCTCAGAATTTTCCACAGTTTATTGTGATCCACACAGTCAAAGGCTTTGGCATAGTCAATAAAGCAGAAATAGATGTTGTTCTGGAACTCTCGCTTTTCCATGACCCAGTGGATGTTGGCAATTTGATCACTGTTTCCTCTGCCTTTTCTAAAACCAGATTGTACATCAGGGAGTTCATGGTTCACATACTTCTGAAGCATGGCTTGGAGAATTTTGAGCATTACTTTACTAGTGTGTGAGATTAGTGCAATTGTGCGGTAGTTTGAGCATTCTTTGGCATTGCCTTTCTTTGGAATTGGAATGAAAACTGACCTTTTCCAGTCCTGTGGCCACTGCTGAGTTTTCCAAATTTGCTGACATACTGAGTGCAGCACTTTCACAGCATCATCTTTCAGGATTTGAAACAGCTCAATTGGAATTCCATCACCTCCACTAGCTTTGTTTGTAGTGATGCTTTCTAAGGCTCACTTGACTTCACATTCCAGGATGTCTGGCTCTAGATGAGTGATCACACCATCGTGATTATCCAAGTCGTGAAGATCTTTTTTGTACAGTTCTTCTGTGTATTCTTGCCACCTCTTCTTAATATCTTCTGCTTCTGTTAGATCAGGGCCATTTCTGTCCCTTTATCGAGCCCATCTTTCCGTGAAATGTTCCCTTGGTATCTCTAATGTTCTTGAAGAGATCTCTAGTCTTTCCCATTCTGTTCTTTTCCTCTATTTCTTTGCATTGATTGCTGAAGAAGGCTTTCTTATCTCCTCTTGCTGTTCTTTGGAACTCTTCATTCAGATGCTTATAACTTTCCTTTTCTCCTTTGCTTTTCACTTCTCTTCTTTTCACAGCTATTTGTAAGACCTCCCCAGACAGCCAGTTTGCTCTTTTGCATTTCTTTTCCATGGAGATGGTCTTGATCCCTAGCTCCTGTACAATGCCACGAACCTCACTCCATATTTCATCAGGGAGTCTGTCTCTCAGATCAAGGCCCTTAAATTTATTTCTCACTTCCACTGTATAATCATAAGGCATTTGAGGTAGGTCATACTTGAATGGTCTAGAAGTTTTCCCTACTTTATTCAATTTGAGTCTGTATTTGGCAATAAGTAGTTCATGATCTGAGCCACAGTCAGCTCCTGGTCTTGTTTTTGTTGACTGTGTAGAGCTTATCCACCTTTGGCTGCAAAGAATATAATCCATCTGATTTCGGTGTTGACCATCTGGTAATGTTCATGTGTACATGTGTAGAGTCCTGTCTTGTGTTGTTGGAAGAAGGTATTTGCTATGACCAGTGCATTTTCTTGGCAAAACTCTATTAGTCTTTGCCCTGCTTCATTCTGCATTCCAAAGCCAAATTTGCCAGTTACCCCAGGTGTTTCTTCACTTCTTACTTTTGCATTCCAGTCCCCTATAATGAAAAGGACATCTTTTTTGGGTGTTAGTTCTAAATGGTCTTGTAGGTCTTCATAAAACCGTTCAACTTCAGCTTCTTCATCATTACTGGTTGGGGTATAGACTTGGATAACTGTGATATTGAATGGTTTTCCTTGGAGACGAACAGAGTGGCCTCTTACAAAATAGAAATTAGAGGCTGCTAAGGTCCGTCTAGTCAAGGCTATGGTTTCTCCACTAGTCATGTATGGATGTGAGAGTTGGACTGTGAAGAAAGCTGAGCACTGAAGAATTGATGTTTTTGAATTGTGATGTTGCAGAAGAGTCTTGATAGTCCCTTGGACTGTAAGGAGATCCAACCAGTCAATTCTAAAGGAGATCGATCCTGGGTGTTCTTTGGAAGGAATGATGCTAAAGCTGAAACTCCAGTACTTTGGCCAACTCAAGCAAAGAGTGAACTCATTGGAAAAGACTTTGATGCAGGGAGGGATTGGGGGGAAGGAGAAGGGGACAACAGAGGATGAGATGGCTGGATGGCATCACCAACTCCACCAACTCTATGGACGTGAGTTTGAGTGAAGTCTGGGAGTTGATGATGGACAGGGAGGCCTGGCGTGCTGCAATTCATGGGGTTGCAAAGAGTCGAACACGACTGAGCGACTGAACTGAACTGAAAGAACTTATAGATACACAATTGAAATTAAAACATTTTGAGAAACCTTGTTCCCCTTGGAATTCTCCCATTTTGGAATAAAAAAGTAATCTTACAAATGGCGTCTTTTAACAGATCTTCAAAAACTTAATACATCTATGAAACCGATGTGTGCATTCCAACCGGAAATTCCATCACCTACCAGTATTCCTCAAAACTGGCATATTATTATTATAGATTTACGGGATTGCTTTTTTAGTATACCCATGGATGTGAGAGTTGGACTGTGAACAAAGCTGAGTGCCGAAGAACTGATGCTTTGTGTTGGAGAAGACTTTTCAGAGTCCCTTGGCCTGCAAGGAGATCCAACCAGTCCATTCTGAAGGGGATCAGCCCTGGGATTCCTTTGGAGGGAATGATGCTGAAGCTGAAACTCCAGTACTTTAGCCACCTCATGCGAAGAGTTGACTCACTGGAAAACACTCCGATGCTGGGAGGGACTGGGGGCAGGAGGAGAAGGGGACAAAGAGGATGACATGACTGAATGGCATCACGGACTCCATGGACGTGAGTCTGAGTGAACTCTGGGAGTTGGTGATGGACAGGGAGGCCTGGCGTGTTGTGATTCATGGGGTCGCAAAGAGTCAGACACGAGTGAGCGACTGAACTGAACTGACACCCTCTTCCTTATCATAATCATATAAGCTGTTATAAACGGTATCAATGGACTGTGTTGCCTCAAGGAATGATGAATTTCCCACCATGTGTCAATATTATGTAGCCAAAGCCCTTGAACTTGTGAGAAAACAATTCCCTGACTTTCTTGTTATTCATTATATGGATGATATACTGTCTTCAGCTCCATCTATTTCAGAAACTCCACAGATGTTTGACATAGCTCAACAGTGCTTAAAAGCTTCTAAATTAATCATTGCCCCTGAAAAGATTCAAACATCTACACCTTATTATTACTTAAGATTTGTTGTTAATAGACAACATATTACTCCCCAACTAACACAGATTCATATTAATAAATTATCAACCTTGAATGATTTTCAAAAACTTTTAGGTGATGTAAATTGGATTAGACCCTCTTTAGACATTACAAATTATCAACTAATTTACTGAACACTTTAAAAAGAGATCCCGATTTAAATAGCCCTCATTCACTTTCACAAGAGGCACGAGAAAAACTGTTTAACACAAAATAAATTGCAAAAAACAATTTCTTACTCATATTAGACTTAATTTACCTCTAGCATTATTTATTCTCCCCTCTCTTCAATCTCCCAACAGGACCTCTTACCCAACAAGAATACACAATAGAATGGATCTATACCCATTTTAGAGGGACAAAGTCACTTACACCCTATCTTGATTTGATTGTGCTAATCATTATCAATGGAAGAAAGGGAGCCAAGACTCTGGCTCTGAACCTCATATAATTGGAGTACCTATTAATAAATCTCAATTCAAAAACACATTACAAATGACTACTGATTTCAAAATAGCCTTTCTGGAATAATTTGGAGAAATTTCATTTCATTACCCTTCTAACAAACTCTGGAATTTCTTCAAAAATACTGAATTTATTCTCTCTCATCTTGTCATATCACAACCTATACCTCAAACTGATGTTTTCTATATAGATGGGACTAAAAACACTGAAGCCTCATTCTGGTCTCTCAAAGAATATAAAATCTTTTATACTAAATTTCACTCTGCTCAACAGAACGAATTAGATGCTCTCATTCATGTTATTCACCTACATCCTTATCCTATTAATATAGTTTCTGACTCCTTATATTTAGTTTTTGTATTAAGAAATATAGAAACTTCTACCATAAATTCTAATCAATCTATTATCCAACAACTTTTTCTTTCTTTCTTTTTTTTTTTTTCATTTCAAGGATTTTATTTTATTTCTCCAGACAGGAAGGCTACAAAGTTAAAACCTTAATAACCAAAATTTAATGTAATACTTCATTCTTCAAAATAGCCACAAGCTTTTTACCTCTGGAGACTAAGGTTACACAACAACCCAAATCTTCATGCTGTCTCAGAAGTAAATGTACATCTTTCTCAAGAGGCCTTGCATTCTGACTCCACAAATGAAATTCCTATTACAGAACTGAACCAAACTGAAATCAGGCAGCCATCAATCTAGGTAGGCCCTGATGTACACAGGGCTCTGGTCAAATTCTCTCCCAATCCTAGATCCATCATGGTCCATTCAATGCTTGTTTGCTGCCAACAGTGAGCTCCAGAGGTTAGGAAGCTGAAGGTTGTGCCTGTCGCCATGTGGTTCCCTTGGAGCCCCAGCAGGGACCCCTCCACCAAGTTTCATTCTGTAGCGTCTCATCACGCAAATCACGTACAGAAGCAAATTCTGATTCCAGGGTTGAGACGACATCGGATGAGGAGCAGACAGCAGACAACGATGAAGAGAGAGCGCCGCAGACGCGAAAGCCAACTTTTCTTGAACTACAATTATTGTTAAGAACCACACTTCCCTCATTTATATTCAACTCAGTTCAGTCACTCAGTCGTGTCTGACTCTTTACGACCCCATGAATTGCAGCACGCCAGACTTCCCTGTCCATCACTAACTCCTGGAGTTCACTCAAACTCATGTCCATTGAGTAGGTGATGCCATCCAGCCATGTCATTCTCTGTCGTCCCCTTCTCCTCCTGTCCCCAAACCTTCCCAGCATCAGAGTCTTTTCCAATGAGTCAACTCTTTGCTTGAGGTGGCCAAAGTACTGGAGTTTCAGCTTTAGCATCAGTCCTTCCAAAGAACATCCAGCACCGATCTCCTTTAGAATGGACTGGTTGGATCTCCTTGCAGTCCAAGAGATTCTCAGGATTCTTCTCCAACACCACAGTTCAAAAGCATCAGTTCTTTGGCGCTCAGTTTTCTTCACAGTCCAACTTTCAGGTCCATATGTGACCACTGGAAAAACCATAGCCTTGACTAGACAGACTTTTGTTGGCAAAGCAATGTCTCTGCTTTTCAATATGCTATCTAGGTTGGTCATAATTTTACTCAAAGAGCCCATATTCAAACACATTCTTGTCTTCCTGGCCTGATGGCTCATGGTAATGAACAAGCTGATAAACTTGTCTCTTTTGTTACTCCTGAAGAGCATCATGATCTATTATACAATAATGCTGGCTCATTACATCAAATTTGGAAAATTCCATACCAACCTGCTAAAGAAATCACTAATAATATCTCTACTTGTAGGCCCCTACATCTTCGACCCTTTGCACAAAGTATCAGCTTTTGAGGATTACAACCCAATGAACTATGGCAAATGCATGTAACTAATTGCCCTGAACTTTCTCCCTCTTCCTTCTTACATACCTCAATCTATACAAATTCTTTTATATGGGTCACACTTCCCCGAGGTGAAGCTCACATGCTATAACCCACCTATTAACTTACTTTACAGTAATGGAACACCTAGTTCTATAAAAGCAGACAATGGCCCTACATATATTTCTAGGCCATTCAAACAATTTTTATAATCATTTTCTATTAAACATATTACAGTTATTCCTTATAATCCACAAGCATAGTGCATAGTTGAATGAGCACATCACACACTGAAACTGCATATAAAGAAATTTAAAAGAGGGAATACACAGCAACACTTCTATCTTCCTTATCTGTTATGGTCTTTATAGACTGGGCCATGGGGACTTGAGTTGATGAAAAGAAGGCAAAAGAAGGATGCAGGGGACTCAAGTCTCAAGTGAAACAAGGGTATTTTATTTTCAGAAACACATGCTTATATATCCTCAATAAAAATGATTACTCAGCCATTAAGAATGAAATTCCATCAGTTGCAAGAAAATGGATAGTCCTATAAGTAAAAGGTCACTGAAGGGAATTGAAGCAGGTGCTATTTCTCATGATCTCAGTCCTGAAAACTGTGTGCAGCTCTGCTCGTTCCTGTTTTCTAGGAACTGATAAGGAACAGAAAGTCTTGAGAAATGACACACAAAGGAAGAGAATGCAACATATTCGATTCCTTAAAGCTGAGAATTCCCCCATTTTATTTTTTTCATAATTTGGGGTGACTGTAGACACTTTTTGTGAAAAAGGCCCTGACCAATTGAGTTTGCTTAGTTTGAACAATTTTAGTTGAAAAGCATCGGTATACTACAAATATAATCACCAGGATAATTATCAGCATTATAGCTCCAGATCCAGTAATACATGTAATTCTTTGAAACCATCCTTGAGGGTCTAGCCCAGATAATTGATCAGCTAGCTGTTCCACTAAGGTTTCCAAATTGTTGGAAGAAGGTAGACTCTTAGAGAAGGTTTCAAAGATTTCCGTTTGTAATACTTGTACATTTAAGGAAGCATTATCATGTATGTCTTGCAAAAGAAATTTGATTTGTTCCCGATAGTAGGCACTATAGTTGAATCGAACAGGGTAATGCAAAATTGAGTAGAATTCCATTCACATTTTAGTATAACTTGTTCTTGTAAATCTATTAATTGATCGCTGACCCCTTGGATGGCTGTTTTTATTTCCTGTATTTCATCTTGAACTTCCTCATTTATCTGAGCCTGAGTGGTCCACATCATATGCATATCTTTGCTCCAATCTTGAATAAAGTTGTATGTTTGAACTGAGGCTTGCAAAGAAATGCCTGTGACAGGGGCAGTAGTGCAAATGGTAGTGAATCCCCAAATGCCAATAATTAACCATCCAATGAATCGTTTAGATCATTGAAGTAATTTAGTAAGTAACCGGGAGGCAAGTCCTGCCATGGGACCCTCTTTCCAGGGTCGTTGGAGATCTACTGGCAACCATAGATTACGTCGAGATTGAAGAATCAAAAGGGATTCATTTTTCAAGGAAACCTAGGAATTAAGACAAGCATACAATTTGCAATCTATACAAGTCACAGAACATAAAGTCTTATTAAACTGCAAGTTCCCTACAGCTATAACAAAAGGAAGGGGAACACAAGCTTGTATGAAATATGAATGACTATAACGAAAGGAATAGTTACTATGACTACAGCTGGTCCCCATGAAATATCCAGTTTAAGTTCCAAGTTCTTCGGTGCTTGTGGCAAGTTTCCAGATGTCCCATTGTTCAGGCCCAATCCGTTTACTGAGGACAATTCGAGGGCAAAGGGGTGCCATTTCATCATCAAGCCAGCCAAGAAGTCCTTTGACGGTAATGTACCATCATAGTATCAGTAACATTCTATGTTACTTGAGTAGCATAATCACAGACAGTGCTATTAATATCATCTGAACAGTTAGACAACCACATACCATGGAGTCCCAAACCAACAATGGTGTAGTTGGCCACAAGCATTAATTTCCTTGATTTAGCTCGACATCTGTATATTCATATATGAACAGGAGTACATTTAAAGTTCTCACACATAAACCCTTTGCATAATGATGTTTGTCCTTTTCTTAGAGTTTCAGTAGTGTTGACATGGTTCTCATAGAAAGAAAGGACAGTAAACAGTCCAAGCAATGTCCAAAAGTTCTTCTTTGGAGGCAGAACGAGAACCCATGTTTGGCGGCTAATGTTAATGCATAATTCTGCTGGACCCATGCAGAGAGGAAGGACTTCAAACCCTAGAGAAATATTAATTAATCTCCCTTCTTCCTCAGGATGAAAGGGCCCCTCTAAGCTCCAAGGAGGAGGCATATGTACTGAGTCATTTGTGGATACAATCGGTCCTTTATATGTCAATTCTACAACCTGCAGTAAAGGGGGTTGGGTATATAGGCCCAATAATCCTGATTAATTAATTCAGCTTGAGCAGGGGAAGCAAAAACAATCAAAGCAAGCATAGCAACAAAAATCTTTTCTGGATTCTGAGGCACTCCCTGATGAGAAACCAGATTTTCAGCTTGACAAGTAAGGGTTTTTATTTGTCCCCACGTAGGGAGATCATGAGGCCGATGACATCAAAGGCGATGCTTCTTGAAGATTTTTAGACCCACCATGACATTTATTGGAATATTTTTCTCCCGAGATTTTTTTGTGTGTGTGTCTTTATTTTGAACACTGGAGGCTCGCCTGGGGCAGATCGTCTGAAGAGGATGCCAATCGAGTTCGTTGGATCCATCTGGAGAAATACAAGCCTACCCTTTTCCCTGTAAGATAATTTCCCAAATTTCCATTGCTTAGTTAGCCCGTCTTGATACCAAATGGGCAGAGGAAGAGAGGTATCCTTTAATTCCTCAAAAGGTTATTCTGCTCGTGTCAAGATATCTCCTTGAGGTAAGTTTAAAAAATTTAAAACAAATAAAACTGTATTAACAATTGTTATAGGATTAGAGAGTATACAGTGTTGAGATCTAGTAAAATCTGCTCTGGATAAGGAAGATAGAAATGTTCCTGTGTATTCCCCCTTTTTAAATTTTTATTTGTAGTTTCAGTGTTTGATGTGCTCGTTCAACTATGCCCTGTGCTTATGGATTGTATGGAATGCCTGTAATATGTTTAACAGAAAAAGATTGTAAAAATTGTTTGAATTGCCTAGACGTATAGGCAGGGCCATTATCTATTTTTATAGAGTTGGGAGTTCCCATTATTGAAAAACAAGCTAATGGGTGGGTTATAACGTGACATGTAGCCTCACCTCGAAGAGGGGTAGCCCATATAAAAGAATTTGTGTCAATACAGACATGTAGGAAAGAAGATGGAGAAAGTGGCACCAGACAATTTGATACCATAAAAACTCAAATACAATGCCCTCCCTTATTGCATGAACAATGGAAAACAGTGACCCTTGAAGCTTGGGACCGTATTACTCCTCAAAGAGAGCCTACAGGTAGCTACACTAAAACATTACAAGGACCTAATCAACGTCATGCTGGTTTTTTAGCTCAATTAGAAACTGCTATTTCCCGTACTGTAATCGGAGAAGAAGCCAAAAAACAGCTAGAGAAATTACTTGCTTATGAGAACGCAAATCAGGAATGTCAAAGAGCTATCGTTCCAATTCATCAGACTGGGACTATTATTGATTATTTGAAGGCTTGTCGCAATCTAGAATCAGAAACTCAAAAGATGCAAATTCTAGCTAAGACAATGGCTGCTGCCTTCTAGAAAGGGAAATGAAGGATACTTTACATGTGGAGATAAAAACCATTTAGAATGGGATTGCCCTAAGAAGGCTAATAAAAAACTTTGAAGAATCTGCCCTCGCTGCTGGAAAGGAATGCACTGGGCCAAAGACTGTAAATCTAAATTTGATATGAAGGAAAACCTATTCTGGGAAACTCCAAACAGGGGACCCCTCTCCCTCCCCAGGTCCCCTACAACAAAAACCAGGGGCAACTTCTATCTTTTCCCTCAAACACTCAACATCCGGCAGTGTTGCTGTCAATGTACCAGCCCTAAATGATTTTTCCCTTTACCCTCAAGCAGTCCCTTCTAGAGTACCTACCAGACTTTTTGGACCCCTGCCCCCACAAACCTTCGGTCTTTTACTTGGCCAATCTAGTTTGACTTCTAAAAGAATTACTGTTCGTCCTGGGGTAATTCATTCAGGTTATAAAGGACAGATTCAAATTATGATGTCATCAGATTCTATGGCAAATCAAAAAGAGGAACAAAAACACTCAATTACTTCTTTTGCCTTACATTTCTATTAACTCCTCTAATAATGTATGGACAAGCAGATTCGGCAGATCTGAAACAATCCTTAAGGACATCATTGGTATCTCCATATGCCCAACCAAATATAAATATCAAAATTAATGGTTCAAGATTTTCTTGTCTCCTCGACACTGGATCTCATATTACTATTATTTCCAAACACTTATGGCCCCAACCCTGGCCTATACAAAAAAATCTCTTGCCAAATGGCAGGAATTTCTCAAACCAAAGTACAAGACATTTATCAAAATATTCAAATCTACCCATATGAAGGACCGAAAGGCCAGCCTGCAACATTAAGAATTCATGTGAACGATGCACCCCTTAATCTAATAGGAAGGGACTTACTTATGCAATGGCAAACTCAGATATATATTCCACAATTTTCCTAGGGGCCACTGCTCATTTAACAAACAAAGCAATAATTAAAATAACTTGGAAGAATGATGAGCCTATTTGCACAGAACAATGGCCCCTCACGAAAGAAACATTACAGGCTACTACAGAACTTATAGACACACAACTATAATTAAAACATATTGAGGAATCTTACTCTCCTTGGAACTCTCCTATTTTTGTTATAAAAAGAAATCTAACAAATGACATCTCTTAACAGACCTTAGAAAAGTTAATGCATCTATGAATCCCATGGGTGCACTACAACCAGGGATCCCATCCCCTACTACTGTTCCTCAAAATTGGCACATTATTATTACTGATTTACAAGATTGCTTTTTAAATATACCTTTACACCCTTTTATACCCTTTGACTTTCCTGGTGGCTCAGACAGTAAAGTGTCTGTCTACAATGAGGAAGACCTGGATTCGATCCCTGGGTCGGGAAGATCCCTTGGAGAAGGAAATGGCAATCCACTCCAGTACTCTTGCCTGGAAAATCCCATGGACAGAGGAGCCTGGTAGGCTACAGTCCATGGGGTCACAAAGAGTCGGACACGACTGAGTGACTTCACGTTTACATCCTTTAGACCGAGAGAGATTCACTTTCTCTCTCCCTTTTCCTAGTCACATCAGGCCTCATGAAAGATTTCAATAGACTGTGTTACCTCAAGGTATACTTAAAAGTCCTACTTGTCAAAATTTTGTAGCCAAGGCTTTACATCCAACGTGACAGCAATTCCCTCATGCATATATCATTAATAATATACTGTAACTACAAAAAGGAGAAGTGATATTTTTGACACTGAATGGCCATGATATTCATTCTTTAGACTCCAGAAAAAACTGATTAAAATAAAACCTTTTTGAAATTGCAAAGTGGTTCTTCTTACATGTGCAGTTAGGACAAGGTTAACTTGTTAAAATACTTTTTGGAGCTCTAATTCTACCTGGGAAACAAAAATGGGCCTAAGAAAAACTTAAGTTAACTCTTGTCATGTCCTTGGGATACACAGCACACTATCTGGGACTCCAATAAACAAATTGGTGGAACTCAGGGGAAAAAATAAATAAATAAATAAATAAATAAATAAATATGTATGTATGTATGTATTTATCAAAAAGATTTTAAATGTCAAGTGGAACACTATAGCTGTCTATCTAAAATCATCTATGTCTCAACCTATGTCTTTGTTTTTGGATAATATGAAATTAATGAGCTCTATTTAAATTCAAGTGCATGTGAACTGAAAAATATTCAATTTAAATATTTAAATATAAATATAATTGTTTGCTAATCTAATTAAGACATGTCTTAAATCATTATATAATACTTTTATTATGCCGAGATTTAAGGTAAACTAAGTTTGTCAACAAAAATGTAACTCTTTGAATATATATATAAATATATAAATGAGATGAAAACTCTTAAACTCTAATAAAAATAATTATATTTTCAAAATGTCTACCTAAAGTAATCCCTTAGGATTGGGTTAACTTAAATTCATAATATTGTACTAAATGAAATAATAAAAACTTATTAAATAGCTAGGTCATTTCCAAATAAAGATTTTAGAACATTAATTACTGAACACTAACTTCCTCTTACAAAATGTTTTTCTTACAGAAAAGCTAAAGAGATTTTAGACTATTAATAAATATATATTTTATTTGCCATAATGATGAATACAAACATATAAAAAGGTTTCTGACAAACGAAAGAGAATTTTATGGCAAATGGATGGAACTCATTGCTCTGAACTTTCTTCCTCTTCCTGCTTTCATGTGTCAATCAATACAAATTCTTCTTTTATATGGGCCACAGGTCTCCAAGATGAAACTACACATGTTATAACCCACCTGTTAGCTTACTTTGCAATAATGAGAACACCTAATTCTATAAAAATAGACAGACAATTACCTTGCCTGCATTTCTAGCATTTCAAACAATTTTTACATTCATTCTCTATTAAACAGATTACAGACATTTCTTATAGTCCACAAACACAAGACACAGTTAAACAAACACATTACACACTGAAACTACAAATAAAAATTAAATATGGGGAATACACAGGAACACTATCTTCCTTATCCAGAGCAGACTTTACTAGATTCCAATACAATATATTCTTTAAGCCTATAACTATTGTTAATATAGCTTTGTTTTAAAATTGTTAATCTGACTGCAGGGAGATATCTTGACATGAGCAGAAAAACATTTCGAGGACCTGAAGGACACTTCTTCTGCCCATTTGGTACAAAGACAGGTTGAATGAACAATGGAAATATGGGAAATTAATCTTATAGAAAGAGGAGTATGCTTGTATTTCCCCAGATGGATCCAACAAAGTCACATGGCTTCCTCTTTGGAAGAGCCGACCCAAGGGGGCCCCGGCCTTCCAACATAGAAATGAGGCAACAAAAACCCCAGGAGGAAGAAATCCAATACAGGCCATGGTGGCTCTAAAGATCTCCAGAAAGCACCGCCCTCGGTGCCATCAACCTTATGATCGCTGATCTTGGGGAACAAATAAAAACCCTTACTGATGAAAATCCGGTTTTTCAATAGAGAAATGCCTCGTAGTCCTGAAAATATTTTTGTAGCCCTGCTTGCTTTCCTTGCTGGTGCCTCCCCACAACTCAAGCTGAACTGATCAATCACACTGGGCTTACACACCCAACCCTCCTTTACTTCAGGTTGTAGAATGGACGGAGAAAGGACCAACTGTATTAACCAATGACTCCATATATATGCCTTCTCCCTGAAGTCTTAAAGGGCCCTCACACCCTGAAGAAGGGAAACTAATATCTCTCTAGGTTATGAAGTCCTTCCTTTGTGTACGAAAGTGAAAATGAAGTCGCTCAGTCGTGTCCGACTCTTTGAGACCCCATGGACTAGTAGCCTACCAGCCTCCTCCCCCATGGGATTCTCCAGACAAGAGTACTGGAGTGGGTTGCCATTTGCTTCTCCAGGGGATCTTCCTGACCCAGGGATCGAGCCCAGGTCTCCCACATTCCAGGCAGACACTTTAACCTCTGAGCCATGGGGAAAGCCCCTCCTTTGTGTATGGGCCTAGCAAAATTATGCATAAATGATAGCAGGCAAAGTTGGGCTTTTGCCCAGCCTCCAAAAGAGGACTTTGGGATGTTGCTTAGATTATTTACTGCCCTTTCTTTGTCTGTGAACCATGTTTATACTAATGAAACTTTAGAGAAAGAGTTAGGAAAAGAACCAAGAACACTATGCAAAGGGTTTACTAATAAGAACTTTAAATATACTCCGGTTCGTTGAGACAAGTGTCAAGCCAAATCAGGAAAATTAATGTTTGTGGCTAATCATACAGTTGCCAATTGGGGACCCCATCGTATGTGGTTATCTAACTGCTCAGACGATATTAACAGCACTGCATGTGATTATGCTACTCAAGTAGCATAGAAGGTTAGTAACATTATAATGCAACATTACCATGACCAAGGACTTCTTGGGTGGCTTGACGGTGGAATGGCATCCACCTCATCCTCGAATAGTCCTTGATAACCAGACTGGGCCTGAACAATGGGACACCTGGAAACTTGCTGCGAGCACCAAAGAACTTCGGACTTGGACTGGACATTTCAAAGGGACTAGTCACAGAAACTATTTCTTTTGTTATAATCAATCATATGTCATACAAGCTTGTGTTCCCCTTCCTTTTGTTCTAGCTATAGGAAATTTACAATTCAATAAGACTTTACTTTCTGTAACTTGTATACATGGCAAATTATATACTTGTCTTAAGTCTCCTGTTTCCTTAAGAAATGAATCCCTTTTGATTCTTCATTCTCGATGTAGTCTGTGGTTACCAATAAATCTCCAGAGGCCCTGGGAAGAAGGCCTCATAGCTAGACTTGCTTCAAGGTTACTTAGTAAACTGCTCCAGTGATCTAGACGATTCACTGGATGGCTGATTCTTGGCATTTGGGGATTAACAGCTATCTGCACCACTGCTGCTGTCACTGGCATTGCTTTAAAAACCTCAATTCTAACACATAATTTTATCCAAAATTGGAATAAAGATGCTCATACTATGTGGGCCACTCAAGCCCAGATAGATGAGAATATTCAAGATGAGATACAGGAACTAAAAACAGTCATCAACTGGGTTGGAGATCAATTAATAGACGTACAAAAACAGGTGATGCTAAAATGTGATTGGAATTCTACTCAATTTTGTGTTACACCTGTTCAATTCAATAATAGTACCTAGAACTGGGAACAAATCAAATTTCATTTACAAAACATGCATGACAATGCCTCTCTGAAAGTACAATTATTACAAAAGAAATCTTTGAAATGTTTTTCTAAAAATCTGCCCTCTTCCACTAATTTGAAAACTTTAGCTGAAAAACTAGCAGATCAGTTATCTGAGTTAGACCCACGTGGATGGTTTCAAAGCATTACTCACAGCACTGGGTCTGGAACTGTAACTTTGGTGATTGTCTTGACAATTATATTTGTCATTCACCGTTGCCTTCATACAAAATTGTTCCAACTAAATAAACTCAAATGATCAGAACCTTTTTACAAATATTATAAATAAGGAGGAATTCTCAGGGAATGTTTAACAGGAGGATTCCAACGTGCTGTTAATCATAAATCCTCTGTTACTTATGTTTCTGTTGTCAGAAACCAGTGGAACAGCACGCCGCTTCCAGGATTGTGGTCATAGGATGAGACAGGCTTCAAACGCCTTCAGTAAACGTTCTCCTTACGACCAAACTGCTTAGTCTCGATCCTCTTTCTTGAGATATGGATTGTCTCCTGACCTTGTGACCATTATTAATCCCTTGTTCCTTCGGTAATGGTTGCTGGTTTTCTGATTTTTTATCAAAAGAAATTTCTTGTACAACAGCCTATATACACTCACAGAAAGCACCTTTGCTCCATCAGAGCTTGGGTGCCCGTGTCTTTTCTTTCTTTCTCTCTTTCTTTCTTATCATCGACTCTAGACCGCCAAGTTCCGGTCCATTAAAAAACTCCAACCGATTCCAATGCAGTATACTCTTTAATCCTATAACTATTGTTAATACAGCTTTATTTGCTTAAAAATTTTAAACTTGCAACAAGGGGATACTTTGACAAAGCAGAAAAACATTTTGAGGCATTGAAGGATACCTCCCTTCCTCTGCCCATTTATATCAAGACAGGTTGACTAAACAACGGAAATCTGAAAAATTAATATTACAGCGAAAGGGGTATGCTTGTATTTCTCCAGATGGACCCTACGAAATGAATTTGCTCCCTTTTCGGAAGATCCACCCCAGGGGAGCCACCAGCATTCAAGATAGAGAAGAAACAGCAAAATCCCCAAGAGGAAGAGTTTCCAGTACAAGCCAATGCTACTTGAAACTTTCCAAGAAACACTGCACTTGAGGTCATCGACCTTATGATTTCCCATCTTGGGGACAGATAAAAATCCTTACTAATCAAGCTGAAAATCTGGTTTCTCAACAGGGAATGCCTCGGAATCCTAAAAATAGTTTTGTTGCTATGCTTGCTTTTGCTTCCCCCGCTCAGGCTGACTGGATTAATCACACTTATTGGGCTTATATATCTAACCCCCCTTTATTGCAGCTTGTACAATGGACAGATATAGCACTCGTATCCACTAATGACTCCTCCTTGGAGCTTGGAGGGCCCTCTCATCTTGAAGACGAAGCAAGATTAATTAACATTCCTCTAGGCTATAAAATCCTTCCTTTATGCATTGGCCAAGCAAAATTATGTATTAATTTTAGTCGACAAATGTAAGCTTTCATCCTGCCCCCAAAAGAACTTCCACACATTGTTTAGACTGTTTACTGCCCTGTCCTTTTATGAGAACCACGTCAATACTACCAAAACTCTAGGTAGGACAAGGACAAATGTTGGAATGTAAGGGGTTTACTTATAAGGATTTTAAATATACTCCTGTTTATTGAGATAGATGTTAAGCTCAATCATGGAAATTCATGTTTGTATCAATTACAGCATTGTTAATTGGGGACCCTATGGTATGTGGTTTTCAAACTGCTCAGATGATATTAAGAGTACTATATGTGATTATGTTACTGAAGTAACATGGAAGATTGCCGACAGTTCAATGGAACACTTCCATAACAAAGGACTCCTTGGCTGGCTTCATGGTGGAATGGCACTTCCTCGCCCTCAAACTGTCCTCAATAAACAAATTGGGCCTGAACAATGGGACATCTGGAAGCTTGCTACCAATACTGAACACTTGGAACCTGGACTGGATATTTCACAGGGACCAGTCACAGTCATCGTAACTACTCCTTCCATTATAATCATTCATATTTTATACAAGCGTGTGTTCCCCTTCCATTATCACCATAGTAAACTTACAATTTAGGAAGGCTTTTCATTCTGTGACTTGTACAGATTGCAAATTGTATACTTGTCTTAATTCCTCTATTTCTTTTGATTCTTCGATCTCAGTGGAGTCTGTGGTTACCAGCAGATCTCCAACGACCCTTGAAAGAGGATCCCATGGCAAGCCTTACCTCCAAGTTACTAAATTACTCTGATGATCTAAACGATTAATTAGATGCTTGATTCTTGGCATTTTGGGGTTAATAGGCATTTGCACCACTGCTGCTGTCACAGACACTGCTTCACAAACTTCAATTCAATTGAAAAACTTTATTCAAAATTGGACTAAAGATGCTCATACTATATGGGTCACTCAGGTTCAGAAACATGAAAAAGTTCAAGATAAAAGTCAGTAATTGAAAACCAGCCATCCAACGGGTTGGAGATCAATTAATAAATTTACAAAAACAAGTATTATTAAACTGTGATTGGAATTCTACTCAATTTTGTGTCAGTCCTCTTCGGTTCAAGCATAGTGCTTACCATTTGGAAAAAATCAAATTTCATTTGCAAGATATGCATAATAGTGCTTCCTTAAATGTACAATTGTTACAAAAGGAAATCCTTGAAACCTCCAAGCGTCTACCCTCTTCCAACAATTTGGAAACCTTAGCTGAACAGCTAGCTGATCAATTATCTGGGCTAGACCCTCAAAGATGGTTTTAAGGCATTACACATAGTATTGGATCTGGAACTATAATGCTGATAATTATCCTGGTGATTATGATTGTAACATACTGATGCCTTTCAACTAAAATTGTTCAAACTAAACAAATTCACTTGCTCAGGGCCTTTTTCACACAAGTATCTACAGTCATCCCCAATTATGAAAAAGTAAAAGGGGGAAATGTCAGGGGACATTCAACTTTAAAGGATCCGACATGATATTTTCTTCTTTAGTGTGCCAATACGCAAGGACTCTATTCTTTATTAGTTCATGGAAAACAGGAAAAAGCAGATATGCATACCGTTCTCAGTACTGAGATCATGAGAGAGAGCATCTGCTTGGAATCCATTCAGTGACTCCCTTCAATGACCTTTTACTTGAAGGTAATCTGTTCATTTATACCCCTCTTCCTCAGGATATGGAATGCTTTCTGGCACTTTCAAGATTGCTATTTGCTTGGCTTTGCTTTTCCTCAGTGTTTTTACTGCCTAAAGCTGCCTTGTATAAAGATATATAAACATGCGTTCTGGCAAATAAAGCACTCTTGTTTCATTCGAGACTTGGGTCCCCTGCTTCCTTCTTCTCGTCGACTCCATTCCTCTGGTCCCAGTCTACAAAGACCATGACAGCTCTGTCTTCAATTCCCACAAATAAGAGTAACTCCTCTTTAATTATACAACAGTTATTTCTATCCAATGGAGAGCATGACCCTATTTCTATGCATTGATCCTAGCATACCATCAGTCCCTGGTAACTCTCCCTTTCCTCCTATGGAAAGCCCAGGCCTTTAACATGTTACCTACTCTGTTTAAGGTCAGTTGGTAGAACATTATGTTTTATAACAGGCTGGACTATGTACAGAAGGGCTTCCTGATCCTATTGACCATGATGAGTCATGTCCTAGTTTTACATTATTTTCTCCCCTCCCTGTTGCTAATTCACACACACTGTTGAATTTTGTAATTCAGACTGTGTGTTTTTCTGAGAAACATGGTTGTGAATGAATTGTATCTAATGAAGTTGGTCCCTTCATCTCATTGATTCTTTCCCAGAGATCATCGTGAAATGCATGTAGCAAATACATTTGATCAATGTATTACCAAAGCCAAGGTCTTAGAGCTCACCACACAACAGGCCAATAAACTGAGAGACTACTTCTTGGGCAAGGAATAGTGACTTTATTCAGAAAGCCAGGAGACCAAAAAGATGGCAGATTACTGTCCCAAAGAATCATCATTGCTGAGGTAGAATTCGGATTTCTTTTACACGAAAAGATCTCTATAGCTTCTCTTCAAATATGGACTTACTGCAGTTGCTGAGTACCTGAACTAAAGTCATCAGAGAATACATATAATGAAAAAGGTAAAAGATTTGCCACAACCACTGAGTGTGGGAAGTACAGTTTCATAACATTCCTATTTGTGACTTTGGGGTAAGATCCTTGCCACACACATTACATTGCTGAGTGTTTTCTGCAGGATAAATACTCTGATACTACTGGTGAGATGTGAGGATAGGGTTATTTATTTTTTTAAACATTTGTGAAATTGGTGAGGAATCTTTCTACAATGAATTCATGTTCTAAAGACCTGACTAATAAATACATATATACCTGGCTTCAATCAAGTATGAGTTTTTTCATGAAGCCTAAGATATTGCCACACTCATGATATTTGTATAGTTTCTCAGTAGGATGAATTCTCTGAGCAACAGTAGGATGTGAATTTTGAACTTTGAAGACTTCTACCATATACCACATTCACATGAGTTTCTCTCATGTATGGATTTTCTGATGATTACTGAGTGCTGAAACCTGAGTAAAAAATTTTCCCCACTCGAATCATTTGAAAGGTTTCTCTATATGTATTCTCCAGTGTTTTTTAAGGTGTGAATTTTGACTGAAGAACTTGCCACACTCATTACATCTGAAAGGTCTCTCTCCAATATGAATTCTCCACTGAAGTTGAAGATGTGGTTTTGGACCAAAGACTTTTCCACACCCATCACATTTCTAAGGTTTCTCACCAGTATGAACTGTCTGATGACTTAAAATCGTTGACTTTACATGAAAGTAAAACGCATACTCATCATATTTGTAATGTTTCTCTCCAGGATGAACTGTCTGAAGCCTTAAAAGGGTTAAATTTAGACAAAAGGCCTTGCCACACTCATCACATTTGTAAGGTTTCTCTCTAGTATGAAATGTCTGATGACTTAAAAGGGTTGATTTTTCACGAAAGGCCTTGCCATACTTATCACATCTGTAAGGTTTCTCACCAGTATGAACTGTCTGATACCTTAAAAGGGTTGACTTTATACGAACTGGCTTGCCACACTCATCACGTTTATAAGGTTTCTTTCCAGTATGATTTGTTTGAGGATGAGCAAGCATTGAATTTCGGCTGAAGACTTTGTCACATGCTGCTGCTACTGCTAAGTCACTTCAATCGTGTCCAACTCTGTGTGACTCCATAGACAGCAGCCCACCAGGCTTCCCCCGTCCCTGGCATTCTCGAGGCAAGAACACTGGAGTGGGTTGCGATTTCCTTTTCCAATGCATGAAAGTGAAAAGTGAAAGGGAAGTCGCTCAGTAGTTTCCGACTCTTCGAGACCCTATGGACAGCAGCCTACCAGGCTCCTCTGTCCATGAGATATGCCAGGCAAGCGTACTGGAGTGGGGTGCCATTGCCTTCTCCACTTTGTCACATATATCACATTTAAATAATTCCTTTCCTGTATGAAATTTCAATGTCTCCTGAGGTATGAGCTGTCAGTAAAGGCCTTGCCACACTCATCACAAGGTTTCTCTCCAGTATGAACCGTCTAATGCCTTAAAAGGATTGACTGTACATGAAAGGCCTTGCGATACTCATCACATTTGTAAGGTTGCCCTCCTGTATGAACTGTCTGATGCCTTAAATGGGTTGACTTTAGACGAAAGGCCTTGCCACATTCATCACATGTGTAAGGTTTCTCTCCAGTATGAACTGTCTGATGCCTTAAATGGGTTGACTTTAGACGAAAGGCCTTGCCACATTCATCACATGTGTAAGGTTTCTCTCCAGTATGAACTGTCTGATGACTTAAAAGGCTTGACTTTACACGAAAGGCCTTGCCACACTCATCACATTTGTAAGGTTTCTCTCCAGTATGAACTGTCTGATGCCTTAAAAGGCTTGACTTTACATGAAAGGCCTTGCCACATTCATCACATTTGTAAGGTTTCTCTCCAGTATGAACTGTCTGATGCCTTAAAAGTCTTGACTTTACATGAAAGGCTTTGCCACACTCATCACATTTGTAAGGTTTCTCTCCAGTATGAACTGCCTGATGCCTTAAAAGGCATAACTTTATACGAAAGGCTGTGCCACACTCATCACATTGGTAAGGTTTCTCTCCAGTATGAATTGTCTGATGACTTAAAAGAGTTGACTTTATACTAAAGGCCTTGCGACACTCACCACATTTGTAAGGTTTCTCTCCAGTATGAACTCTCTGATGCCTTAAAAGGGTTGACTTTAAGCGAAAGGCCTTGCCACATTCATCACATTTGTAAGGTTTCTCTCCAGTATGAACCCTCTGATGACAAGCAAGGTTTTCATTTCGGCTGAAGACTTTGTCACATATATCACATTTAAATAATTTCTCTCCTGAATGAATTTTGTTATGTCTCTTGAGGCCTGAGCTTTGAGTAAAGGACTTGCCACACTCATCACATTTGTAAGGTTTTTCCCTGTGTGCTTTGAGTTCTTGTGTTATTCCTGTAGGATTCATAAAATCATTCCCATATATATCAGAAACACTGGTTTGGACACAGGGAGGAATTGTTTGAAGTGGTGAAAATGCGAAACGGTTGTTGACAGAACTCTTAACTTCATTATATTCAGAAATTATCCCGCCAGTTTGAAATATCTCTAGTTTATCCTGAAAGTTAAATCCAAACCTCTTTCTAAAGGGCTTGATGTCGTCATCCTTTCTATCATGCGAATCTCTTCCTTCAGGCACATTTCCATTAAGGCTTACAGGTGTGCCTTTGTAATTTCTTTTGTCATCTCTCCCCTGATACTCAAATTCACGCATATTTTCCTGACTTTCCCAAAGATGAACATGTTTGATTTCACAGCTTTCAGGGCTTCCCAGCATCAATGTGTGGAATGTTTCTCCTTTATCACCGTTCACTTTGGGCTGTAAATGCTTGATCACATGTGTAGGAGTGAGATCTACAAGATAAAAATAATCAGAGGTATCTTGCTCACAATAACTCAGAAATAAATGTTTCATGTTGAATATATATTACACCAAAAGTAATACTAACATCAAGTTTTGAAACACAACAATGATTACCTTAAGTGTTTAGAAACACTAAAGGAATAGAATTCTTAAGAAAGCGTAAGATTAATTCCCCGTTAAGGTAGCCTAGTTTTAAAAACCATAGGCCAAACACACTCACATTGGACAATCTTATGCCAACTTTCAAAAACAGAGTGGTTTTCTACCAGGACCCTTAGGAACGTATCAAAAAATGGTTGTCTCAAATTGAAGGAAAATATTACACTATCATTTATTCTGCAAACTTACTGTACATAAATAAATTCTAAACAATATAATATATATGTAACAGTAAATAATCCAAAACCAAGCTTACCCCATTAATAATTAACTACTCATAATTCGTTGTTTACAGTTGAAAACAAATAAGAAAATGAAGAAGATGACTAAAACATTTTTTGAAACAAGATAGTTTTCCAAATCTGCTATAGAAGTATGTACCCAAAAAGAAAAGCCATTTTCAATGTTTACAAGTCGTATGTGTCAGCTGTATTGCAGAATACACACTAAAAGACCGTCATTTTAAATGACACATAAATTAACACGTAAAATATTCACCAGTTTTCTAATAGCCAATAAACAATGCAACCCCCACCTACGTTGTTGTTGTACAGTAGCTCAATGGTGTTTGCCTCTTTGCGACAGTGTGGGCTATAGTGCACTGGACTCCTCTGTACATGGGATTTCCTAGGCAAGAAAAGTCGAGTGGGTTGCCACTTCCTTCCTTCTCCATGGAATCTTCCTAACTCAGGGATCAAACCTGCATCTTCTGCATTAGCAGGTGAATTTTTACCACTGAGCCACCAAGGAAGGCTAATCTCTGCTGTTGCTGTTGCTGCTGCTGCGTCACTTCAGTCATGCCTGACTCTGTGCAACGCCATAGACGGCAGCCCACTAGGCTCCTCTATCCCTGGGATTTTCCAGGAAAGAATACTGGAATGGGTTGCCATTTCCTTCTCCAATGCATGAAAGTGAAAAGTAAAAGTGAAGTCACCCAGTCTCTTAGCGACCCCATGGACTGCAGCCTACCAGGCTCCTCCATCCATGGGATTTTCCAGGCAAAAATAGTGGAGTGGGTTGCCATTTCCTTCTCCATGTGATCTTCCTGACTCAGGAATCAAGTCTGCATCTTCTGCATTAGCAGGTAAATTCTTTACCACAGAGCCACCAAGGAAGGCCAATATCTAGCCAGGCACTATTCTTAATTACCTAGTTTAATGGCACCAAAATATAATAAAAATGAGTGCCTTGTGTATTTATTGATTAGGGTCAGACACAATGTTGCTGAAAAATGTTGCAAGTGAAACGCATACAAGATATAATGTAGTTGCAGTTTGACAGAAAACAAAATTTGGTAAAGCCATTATTCTTCAATTAAAAAATAAATAAAATTTTAAGAAGATATAATGTAGAACTAGAACAAACAATTTCACAATTTGTATGGAAATACTAAAAACCTCGAATAGCCAAAGCAATCTTGAGGAAGAAGAATGGAACTGGAGGAATCAACCTGCCTGACTTTGGGCTCTACTACAAAGGCACAGTCACCAGATTGTATGGTACTGGCACAAAGACAGAAATATAGATCAATGGAACAAAATAGAAAGCCCAGAGATAAATCCACACACCTATGGACACCTTATATTTGAGAAAGGAGGCAAGAATATACAATGGATTAAAGACAATCTCTTTAACAAGTGGTGCTGGGAAAACTGGTCACCACTTGTAAAAGAATGAAACTAGATCACTTTCTAACACCATACACAAAAATAAACTCAAAATGGACTAAAGATCTAAACAGAAGACCAGAAACTATAAAACTCCTTGAGGAGAATACAGGCAAAACACTCTCTGACATACATCACAGCAGGATCCTCTATGCCCCACCTCCTAGATTATTGGAAATAAAAGCAAAAAGAAACAAATGGGACCTAATTAAACTTAAAAGCTTGTGCACAACAAAAGAAACTCTAAGCAAGGTGAAAAGACAGCCTTCAGAATGGGAGAAAATAATAGCAAATGAAGCAACTGACAAACAACCAATCTCAAAAATATACAAGCAACTCCTACAGCTTAATTCCAGAAAAATAAACGACCCCATCAAAAAATGGGCCAAAGAACTAAATAGACATTTCTCCAAAGAGGACATACAGATGGCTAGCTAACAAACACATGAAAAGATCCTCAACATCACTCATTATCAGAGAAATGCAAATAAAAACCACAGTTAGGTACCATTTCACACCAGTCAGAATGGCTGCGATCCAAAAGTCTACAAGCAATAAATGCTGGAGAGGGTGTGGAGCAAAGGGAACCCTCTTACACTGATGGTAGGAACGCAAATTAGTACAGCCACTATGGAGAACGGTGTGGAGATTCCTTAAAAAACTGGAGATAGAACTGCCTTATGTCCCAGCAATCCCACTGCTGGGCATACACACAGAGGAAACCAGAATTGAAAGAGACACATGTACCCCCGATGCTCATCGCAGCACTGTTTATAATAGCCAGAACATGGAAGCAACCTAGATGTCCATCAGCAGATGAAGAGATAAAAAGGCTGTGGTACATATACACAATGGAGTATTACTCAGCCATTAAGAAGAATTGATTTGAATCAGTTCTAATGAAGTGGATGAAACTGAAGCCTATTATTCACAGGGAAGTAAGCCAGAAAGAAAAATACCAATACATATACTAACGCATATATATGGAATTTAGAAAGATGGTAATGATAACCCTGTATGTTAGACAGCAAAAGAGACACAGGTGTATAGAACAGGGTTTTGGACTCTGTGAGAGAGGGAAAGGGTGGGGTGATTTGGGAGAATGGCATTGAAACATGTATAATATCATATATGAAACAAATCACCAATCCAGGTTCGATGCATGACCCTGGATGCTTGGGGCTGGTGCACTGGGATGACCCAGAAGAACGGTATGGGGAGGGAGGAGGGAGGAACACGTGTATACCTGTGTGGACTCATGTTGATGTATGGCAAAACCAATACAATATTGTAAAGTAATTAACCTCCAATGAAAATAAGTAAATTTATATTTTAAGAAGATATAATGTAGATAAAGTCATATCATAAAGAACATGATAGAATATAGATATTACCTTTTTAAACAAATAAATTTTGAGTAATTACTATAAAACATGTACTACTGACAGCACTAATTTGCTTCAAAAGGCTTGAGGTAAATTAATATGTTTTTTCTCTAATCAGAATAGGAGACACACCCAATTGGCCCACAAAGTGGTAAGAGAAGCAGGATATGAATCTGAACCTACTGGGACGACTAAAAAAACTTAGTTGCAAACATGACCAACCACTTAATGAACAGACTATAGAAAATATTAAAACAAAAGAAAAAGACACTCAGAAGGAAAATATCAAGGAAGATACAAGACAGAAGTAGTCTAACTATTATTTAACCTTCCCATCTTGAAATGGGTTGTGAGTCATCATGGATGCATAGAGAGATTTAAGTCATGTCCTGAGAAACGTGGTCGATAAATGATCAGAGATTACCTTTACAGTGAGAGTATGTAGAAGGTGGAGGGACATGATAGGTAAGAACAATGATTCCATCCATATCAAGGTACTATGTGAGGACTGGTCAGGACTAAGAAAGGGCCTGTGTGGAGCATAGGGTATGCAGGTTTATGTCAGATATCAGCTTGTGACTGCATGTCTCTGTGAAAATAACTGAGAGCGCAAACTAATATACTGACCTTAAAAGAAAAGAACTGGTTCAGCAAGTTTATGGGCATTTACTATGGGTATGGGACAGAAACAAGAGAGATTTTAAAAGTGACTGTGATATATGGAGAAAGCAGGATAATATCTATTATACTATTTACAATGTAATGTATCCAACTCTGATTTTGTAACTTACAATGGAATGCTTATATTTAAGAGAAGCATACACAATATTCCAGGATATTGTGTAAGAATCTTATTAGCAGAAATCAGAAGGAAAATCCAGGAAAAGGCTATCTAAACCTGGGTTCCCCTGCCAAGTACGATTAAACTCTCTACTGGACATTTACTTTGTTCCTTTTTCCACACATGGTCATCTTATGATCGAGGAGTATCAAAGGAAAGGAGGGATTGACACTGACTCTATTCTCTTAGACCTTCCCTGAGTTCAAAAGAGCAGATTCAAACAGTTACTAATACATTAAAGGACATTAAAGGATCATACCATGATCAAGTGGGATTTTATTGCAGGGATGCAAGATTTCTCAATATCCACAAGTTAATTTCTATGATACACCTCAGTAAAAGTTGAAGACTAAAACCATATGATCATCAACAGATGCCAAAAAGGTTCTGACAAAACTCAAGTGCCATTTATGATAAAAATCCTTCAGAAAGTCAGCACAGATGGACCCTACCTCAACATAATTAAGACTGTATATGTCAAACACACAGCTAACATCATACTCAACAGGGGAAAACTGAAAGCACTCCCTTAACAACATGAATAAGACAAGAATGATCACTATGGCCACTTTTATTGAACATATTTTCGGAAGTCCTAGCCACAACAATCAGAAAAGAAAAAAGAAATAAAAGGAATTCAAGGTAAAAAAAATAAAGAAGAAGTAAGATTGTCACTTTGGTGCTACACATAGAAAATCCCGAAGATGCCACCAGATGACTACTAGACCTCATCAATGAACAGAGTAAACTTGCTGGATACAAAATGTATAGAAAACTGCTGCATTTCTATACTCATATAATGATATGTCAGAAAGTGAAATCAATGAAACAATCCCATTCACCATCTCAGAAAAGAATAAAATTCTAAGGAATAAACCTACCAAAAAGAACTGTACTCATAAAACCATAAGATGCTGATGACTGATACCAAAGATGACACAAACAGATAGCACAAACATATACCATGTTCTTGGATTGAAAGAAGTAACACTGTCAAAATGACCATACTATCCAAGACAATCTACATATTCAATGCAACCCTTATCAAAGTAACAATGACATATTACATAAAACAAAGAAAAACTTAAATTGTACCAAAATACAAAAGACTCTGATATCTAAAATGATCTTGAGAAAGAAGAACAGAGCTGGAGAAATCACGTTCCCTGAGTTCAGGCTATACTACCAACTGACAGTCAACAAAGTGAAAGTGAAGTCACTCAGTCGTGTCCAACTCTTTGTGACCCCATCCACTGTTGACTACCAGGTTCCTCTGTCCATGGGATTTTCCAGGCAAGAATACTGAAGTGGGTTGCCATTTCCTTCTCCAGAAGATCTTGCTGACCCAGGGACTGAACCTGGGTCTCCTGCATTGTAGGCAGATGGCTTTACCGTCTGAGCCACCAGGGAAGTGGTAGGATGATGTCACAAAACAGAAACACAGATCAGTAGAACAGGACAGAAATCCCAGAAATAAACCAATTTACTTAGAGTCAATTATTCTATAACAAAGTAGAAAAGAATATAGAATGAAGAAGTCTCTTTAATAAGTGATGCTGGGATAAATGGATAGTTACATGAAAAAGAATCAAAATACAACATTTTCTAACACCACATACAAAAATAAGCTCAAAATGTTTTAAAGATCCAAATGCAAGGCCAGATACTATAAAATTCATAGTGGGGGAAAAAAAAAAGCAAAACACTGACATAAATGTCAGCAAATTTTTTTGAATCTATCTCTTAGAGTCATGGTAATAAAAGAAAAATCAAACAAATGAGACCTAATTAAATTTAAAACCTTTCTGCAAAGCAAAGGAAAAAAAGAACAAAAATTCAACTTTTGGACTAAGAGACTATGTGTGCAAATGATGCTACCTCTCAGGGATTTATTTCCAAAATATACAAATAGTTCATACAGCTTAATATCAAAACAAGCAAACAAACAACCCAATCAAAAACTGGGCAGAAGATCAAAACAGGTATTTCTCCAAAGCAGACAAACAGATGGCCAACAGTCACCTGAAAAAATGTTTGATGTCTCTACTTAGGAGAGAAATGCAAATCAAAACCACAAAAATGTATCACCTCACACTGGTCAGAATGACCACCATCAGAAAGTCTACAAACAATAAATGCTTGAGAGGGTGTGGAGATAAAAGAACCCTCCTACACTGTTGGAAAGAACATAAATTGGTACTGCCACTTTGGAAAATAGCATGGAGGTTCCATAAAGAACTGAGTATAGAGCTATCACATGAACCAGCAGTTCCAATCCTGGGCATATGTCCAGAAAGGATGAAAACTAATTCAAAATGATACATGCACCCTAATGTTTTTAGCAGCACTATTTATACCAGCCAAAACACATCAGCAACCTAAATGTTCACTGACAGACAAAGGGATAAAGAATATGTGGTACATATATACAAGGGAATATTGTGAAGTGAAAGTAGCTCAGCCGTGTCCAATCTTTAAGACCTCATGACCTGCAGCTGCCAGACTCCCCTGACCATGAAATTCTCCAGGAAAGAACGCTGGAGTGGGTTGCTACCTTCACAGCATAAAACACAATGCAGTAATGCCATTGGAGCAATACAGACAGACTTAGGGATTATTCTAAGTGAAATCAGAAAGAGAAAGACAAATATCAGAGGATATTATACATTGAACTGAAATAAATGATACAAATGTACTTATTCACAAAATAAACTCATCAGAATGAAAAACAAACTTATGGTTACCAAGGGGGTAGTACAGGATGGTGATGGGGGCAGAAAGGGAGAGATAAATAAGGAGTCTGAATATTTACAAACTAATGTATATACAAACTAGATAAACAACAAGAACCTATAATATAGCTCAGGAAACTATATTGAGTATCTTGTAAACTGCTGTATACCTGAAACACAAAATTGTAAATTAACTATACTTAAAAAGTGGAGAAGAAAATGGCAACCCACGCCAGTGTTTTGCCTGGAGAATCCCAGGACAGAGGAGCCTGGTGGGCTGCCATCTGTGGGGTCGCACAGAGTTAGACACAACTAATGCAACTTAGCAGCAGAAGCCGCATACCTAAAAAGAATGGTTAAAACAAAAACTAAAACACCTCTTGCAGAGATGTTCAAAAGATGTTTCACAAAGGTGTGAAAACTGCTAAATGGGGGAAGCAGTCTATGAAACAAGACATGTTGACAAAACTGAATACCCACCAGCAAAAGAATTTACTTGGAACATTATCTTACACTGCTGACAAAAATGAACTCAAAATGGTTCAAAGACCTAAACCTAAGTCCCAAATGTATAAAACTCTTACAAGTAAACGTGCAGGAAATGTTTCTGGAAATTGGACCTGCCGGGGTCCAGCCCTGGTGGACCCAGGGTAATTCCAAGGGTGGACGGACTCGGCGAGGAGGGATTTACTTAATTAGAAATATAAGATTAGATTAGGAAAAAATAGTGTAGTAGGAAAATGAGTGGAGAAAAGAGGCTGATTAACTTGGTTTATGTGGAAAAACAATAACATTCCAGACAAGGAACTTGCACTGTCTAAGTTAGGCCACAGGCGCCCGCTTGAATAGCAGAGGGTGCCCCGCCTTTGGGGTCCCCTCTTGCGTGGGTCTCAGAAGCCCAGGCAAGTAAGTAGACTCCGTGAGCCTCCGCATTCTAAGGGATCAGCCTGAAAAGGAGAGTGAGGGAGAGGGAGCAAGAGAAAGAATCAACACAAGGGAGGCCAGGCTTGTGCAAAAATCCCTCTTCAACTTTATTATTTAAAAGGTGTTTATATACCCTAAATTTTACATCATGGAAGATACAGAGTCTTGCAGGGGCAGCAGTCCTCATTCTTTTATGTATATCTTTTTGTATACAAAAGGTCTCAGGTGATTTACATTATCTTCTGGCCAAGAGGTCTGTTAATACTTTTGGCTCTCTTCCTTAATGAATGTTAATCTAGTTTCCCCTGAAGTGGTTTTCTTTAATCTGCATCTCCTTAAAGCACTACAGTTACATCCCTATAGAACAAAGGTCCAGTGGGTTATAACAAAGAAGGTACTTAACTCAAAGATCTATGTTGCTACTTGTTTTTTCTATATACCAACTATATCAATAAATAAAAGATATGAAAATTTGGCAGCAAGTATTGGCTCAACAATGAAACGCTTAATCAGTTTTATTCTAATGATCTTGATTCCTGGAAGCCCCTGCATTCCTACGATGTTTTAAATTTCCTGTGCCTCTCAGTCCAGAGGTTGCAAATAATCACATGTGCAGCTGTAAGCGTCCTGCAGGCAGGCTAAAAAGCCATCAAGGGGTTTGGATTGGAACATTCTATTATGCCCAGGAGACCTATTATCTAAAAGTTCTAAATTAACCTTTCCCAGAAAACGGTGGTGAGGAAATAGCCCTCTGTTAATGTCAGAAGAGGAGGTGGAAAGCATAACACAGTAAAGCAGGCAGACTCTGTTTTTTTTTTTTTTTTTTTTTTTGGGCGGGGGGTGGGGAGATGCTCAGAAACAGGGGGTCTCCGGAGGCTTGATCACTCCTTTGCATATACCTAGGCTCCTTCTTCATGACCTTTGCCATGGGTGGAGTTCCTCATGCTGGCTCCCGGCATGGACCCACAAATGATTTACCAGATATAACACCAACAGCACAGGCCACAAAAATAAAGCCAGATATTAATAAATTGAACCATATCAAAATTATAAACTACTCTGCATTAAAGTGCAGCGAGTTTGAAAAGACAATCAACAGTAAAAGAGAATATATGTGGAAATCATACATCTGACAGTATGGGAGTACAAAGAATATATAAATAATTTTAAGAGGGACTGATCACCAGTTCTACCATAGGGACCATTCCCCAATCAACCATCCAACGCACTGCAAATACAAAACAGAAACACGAAGAGTAACACAGAAATTTGAACTCAATGATAAAAAAAAAAAATACCTACAATGCACAGAACAACAGTACACCCGATAGCCTCATAGATGTGAGAATGTGAACGTGGACAAAGTTGTCCTGGGATAAATTCCCATACCATTTACAGAGGCTAAAATATATGGTCATTGATGCACATGAACAACACTGTCATGGTGCCCTTGACAGTCTCCAAAGCCAGAAAATAACCTGGAAAGATATATCAAGCTCTCATGATACTTTCTCTCTCATAATCCTAGAACATACTGACCACTCTATTGGATAGGTTCAAGCGGTGACTTTGTACAGAGCAAGAAAATAATATTAGGAATAGTGTCTCCATCACAGTTTTCTGTTACCTACTAAATCCACTACACAGAGACTCACTCAGAGGTTGCCAATTAAACATAGGTGGATTATCACATCAAGGAAACCAGATACAATTTCAGACCCTCAGGAATATATTTGAAAGAAACTGAAGAGGTAAAATGATACAAAGTTAAGAGAATGGAACATCAGGAACATTTAACATTCCCAGACTGGGTAGAGCGGCACAAAAGTAAAAATAATACAACATGAAGGTTAGACATTATAGCATCTTGAGATGGGACCATGCGCTCGACCTACAGATGGCAAGCTAAGAGCCCGAGAGATTCACATATGCTCCTCTCCTAAGATCTAGGATCAAAAATATGATCTCTCTACCCACTCTTACATTTTCCTAAGTAACAAACATAGAGGATCCAATCCACCAACTGGTCCCACTCCTAAATAGAAAAAAACAGCCCTTGTGAGATGCTTGCTTTTCTTTATATGTTGTAGTTTTGGCTACTTTTACATCACTCCCCACTGTCCAGACTTTTTCTCAGGCGCCATGGTGGAGATAATATTCAGATCAGAAACAGAAATTCTGGGATTCCTCTGGTGATCCAGTGGTTAAGACTCTGCATTTCCAATGCAGGGGATACAGGTTTGATCCTTAGTCAGGGAACTAAGACCCCACATGCTGAATGGTGTAGCCAAAAATGTAAACAGGCAAGCATAAACAAACAAATATTCAGCGTTATTAGAAGAAAGAACTCTAAAGTGCTGTGGATTTCTTAAAACACTGAGCAAAAGTCAAAGGTAGAAAACTGGAAAGCAGGGTTTTTGTTTTGTTTTTTGTTTTTAAACATCTGCATTGAGCTCTGCACATAATTAAGTTCTGGGACAATCTCAGATGTGACATGAAATAGACACAGCATCTGAAGAGGGTCAGTTTAACCTTGTGAAGCTGTGTCATGCCCCAGTCACCAGAACTCTCAGATGAAAGACATCAGGCCTCCCAAAGGGGCACACAGGGAAAATGCAGACACCCTAGGGCAGCTCTCGAAGGAAGTCGTCCTCACCCACAGACAGCAGGTTCCTGTAGGTCTCCAGCATCACATTCCTGTACAAGGCCCTCTGAGCAGGATCCAGGAATTCCCACTCTTCCTGAGTGAATTCGATGGCCACATCCTCAGAGGACAGTCGTTCCTGAAATGAAACCACATGTCACCAAAAGGGCCATGAAAAGTTCTCATTTTCTCTGCAGAAATTATACATCTCTAATTTTAATTTCTTATGCATTTTGCTAACAACTTATGAGATCCTCCAATTAACATGGATTTTTCATCAGTGTTCAAAATCCATGAAATATATAAAAATAAAGCTCAACACTGTTTTGGCTATACAGAAGTGTCAGATATTATGTTCTACCCAGTGAGTGCAACTCATTATCTCGATGAGGTACAGCATGAGTGCTGTCTTCAGAAATGACAAAGTCCACGGTACTTTTAATGGAAAGGTCAAAATTTTCAGGTATGATGTTGGTAACAGCAGCAAGGACCAAACGTCTCAAGGTTTCCTGTTGCTCTAAATTACTGTGAAGTGAAGTGAAGTCACTCAGTCATGTCTGACTCCTCGTGTCCCCATGGACTATATAGCCCACCATGCTTCTCTGTCCATGGGATTTTCCATAGAAGAGTACTAGAGTGGGTTGCCATCCCTTCTCCAGAGGATTTTCCGGACCCAGGGATCGAACCCAGGTCTCCTGCATTGTAAGCAAGACGCTTTACCATCTGCGCCACCAGGGAAGTCTAAATTACTGTAGTATTACTCTAAACATTAAATAAGTACTTTACAGGCACGAACCTGTCATCAACATAATAGCTCATTAAAGAACCATCTGTTCCCACCTTAGAAAAGAAAACCTGTGTCACAGACACTCTGAGAAACTGGACTCAGATCAAGAAGGTAAGAAATGTTACATGGAGCACCTGAACTCAGAAGTCTGGGCTCAGCAACTGAAGCTTAAGCATCTAAAAGTGAAGTAATACAGAGAACATTACAAGTCCTTTGACAGAGGGCTACTAAAGAAAACTTGAAAGAAGTCCAAGGTGAGCCTCTTCCCTGCCCCCTCTGTCTTCTCTGCTGGGGAGCAGCTCTCGGGCCTCGGGCCTTCACCCCTTGAACATGGACACCTGTACCAAATTAGTCTCTACCCACTCCCTGATCAGGAAAACATCCCCGCTGTTAAGCGATCACTGTCCACAGAGGTAGTAAAGGACCGGAGACACTGACTGATGAGAGCCACAGCAGCTTGGCAGCCCCAGGTCCCCAGACCATCTCACTTATTCCTAGCCACAGCTTCCAAACCAGTGCCATTTCAAAGGACTCTGAAACAGTTCCCTGGGGCTGGAGTTGCCACAGTAGGGGTGGCTAGCTGCAGGGCTGGAAGTGGGACTATGTTCGGGAGCTTCATCACTGTTATGCCAGGAACCCTTCTCTGAAACAGTAGCTCTTCTACGCCATGGGCTTGGCCCTCTCAAAGGCCATGGGGCTCTTTTGCTTGATGGTGGTCTAGCTCATCTTCATGATGTGAAGAAGCTCTTTCCACCTCCTATAGTTCTTTCTGCTGTGTCTGCCCTGCATATTCCCTTTCCTGAAACTCCCCAGGCAGCCTGGGGAAAGTGGTGGGCTCAGGGTTTGACAGAAGGAAAACAAATAAATATTGTATTAATATGAAAAGAAAGAAAAAAAAAAAGTCCAAGGTGAACAATGTGGAATGGCATGAAAGGTCATTATAGACATGAATACAGCAACACAACTGTTAGTAATTTACTACTTAAAACACTAACAGGATTGTTTAGAAAATTTCAAGGCCACAGATTATACTGATAACATAATTTCAGCTTAAAGAAAAAGGTGATAAGTAGTTTTTAAATCATGATATATTCTATATAAACCACAGACTTGCACATGCACGCATCCTTGTCTATAAAAGATTAACTGTCATGAGAGGATTCGTTTTTTGACAGATTTTTGGACAATTTTATCTCATCCTTTTATTCACATGTGTTTCAGCATCTTTCAGATGATAAAAATGTATCCTTTGCATTCAGCTGAGTTTGTCAACGGGATTCTATACTAGGCTACCAAATGAAAACTGGTAAAAACATTAAAATAAAAGAATATTTGAACTCAATTCATAATAAAATTAGCATATACAAAATACAAATATAATTTTATCCATGTATATTTACATAGCAAGGCATTAACAGAAGACAAAGACTTTCTTTGCATTTTTTTCCATTTAAAACAGTGATTTGAAATTAGAAGAGTCAATAGATTATGACAAAAAAAAATCACAATAGCAAATTAAAATAAAACTTCTTGGAAAATTAAAAATCATTGCAAAAAATAATATGGAAAAAAATAAAGTTATTAAGCAAGACTATCTCAAGAAACATCATGATAGGAAGAAAATATTCAATAAATTCCTTCTGAAATTACTGTGGCATTTAAAGAGCTGTCCAGGGTGCCTGTCTTTCACCACCATATGATGCACGGGAGCAGGGGCCACTAGAAGAACTAACAGGAGGAAAAAACCAGGGCAAGAGACCCAGAGTTTGTCAGACAGTTGAAACAGGTAGTACTCACAAACCTAAGGAAATGGAAAGGTGAAAAGTGAAAGGATGGAAAAAGACTGTCCATCCTAAAGAGAGGAGGGAAGACTGTTATACCAGACAAAATAAACTGAAGAAAAAAAAAGTGCAAAGAGATAAATATTGTAAAATGATAAAATGGTCAATTTACCAAAAAGCTGTAACAAGTAAAAATATCCAAATATAACAGTAGATAACTCAGAAAAATGAAGCAAACATTGAACAAGCATGTACAGATAACATGGCCCAACAAAAGCAGAAAACACATGTATCTCAAGGACACAGAAAACCTTCTCTATAAGAGACCACATGTTAGGCCAAAATTAACCATTTTAAGAGACTGATACCATAAAAGTATCTTCCCTAACAACAACGAAATAAACACAAGAAAAAAAGAAAATTCCCCAAATGTGAACATTAAACAACTCACTCTTACACCACAAATGGGTCTAAGAAAAAAAAAAAACACATGGAAATTATAAAATACATGGATAATAACGAAAATACATTACAAAATTCATAACACAGAGAGAACACTGTACTAAAAGAAAAGTCTGAACTGTTAAATGCTAACAGTAAAAAAAAAAAAAAAAAAAGATCTTAAATCTGAAATCTATTTTTAGACCTCTAGGAAGCAGAAAACAGAAAACGAACTAATCTCAAGTTTAGCAGAAGGAAACATGTAAATAAGAAAGATTAAAGCAGAGATACAGTAGAAAGTAGAAAAATATAAAAATCAACAAACCAACAGTTGATGTTTTGAAAAAACTGTATAGGAAAACCCCCCACCTTGACTAAGGAAAAGAGAAAAAAAAGATTCAAAAAACTAAAAACAGATATGAAACAGGAGTGGTTACAACTGAAGTCAAAAGGTAAGGATGTATTATGAGCGATAATGCCTATAAATGACAAAATACAGGAGATACTGGCAAATTGTCAGAAACATACAAACTATTTTAGTTATTAAGAAATAAAAAACTGAGAAGTGTTGAAAGTGAAAGTGCTAGCAGCTCAGTCGTATCTGACTCTTTGTGACCTGATGGACTGTAGCCCATAAAGGCTCCTTTGTCCATGGAATTTTTCCAGACAAGAATACTGGACTAGAGAGCCATTCCTTTCTCCAGGGAATCTTCCAACCCAGGGACAGAACTTGGGACTCATACACTGCAGATAGATTCTTTATGATTTGAGTCACCAGGGAAGCCCATTATAGCTAGAGAGATTTAAAAAGTAGCCTGAAACCTGTAAGAAAAATACAGGACCAAATTCTACCAAACATTTACAGAAGAATTACCACTAATCCTGCTAATTCTATGGAGCAAGCATGGTTCTGATAGTTTGCTGATTTCCCAAAGACACAAGAAAGGAAAACTAGAAACCAATACCCTTGAAGAATACTGATGCAAAATTAAAATACTTGGAAACCAACTTCAACACATATTAAAAAGATCTGGAGAAACAGACACAGAGAACAGATGGAGGAGGGGAGGGGAGGAAGGAGAGGGTGAGATGTATGGAGAGAGTAACATGGAAACGTACATTACCATACATAAAGTAGAGAGCCAATAGGAATTTGCTGACTGACTCAGGGACTCAAACAGGGGCTCTCTAACAACCTACAGGGGTGGGACAGGGAGGAAGATGGGAGGGAGGGGACATATGTATACCTATGGTTGATTCATGTTGGTATTTGGCAGAAAATAACGACTTTTGTAAAACAACATTCCTTCAATTAAAATAATTTAAATAAATAAAAAGATCTGACACCATGATCAAGTGGATTTTATTCATATAAGGCAAGAAGTCAACATACAAAAATTAATTAATATGACACAGTACATTGACAGATGAAAGGGGGAAAAAACAGGATCAACTCGATGCAGAAAAAAAAAATGACAACAATTTGACAACCTTTCAAGATGGGACACTCAACAAACTACAGACAATAAATTATACCAACATCAACATAATAAATGCCATTATGAAAAGAGCACAGCAATGGGGAAAGAATGAAAGCTTTTCCTCTGAGGTCAAGAAGAAGGCAAGGATGCACACTCTGCACTACAGTTCAACAACGCACTGAAACCCTTAGAGCAATTAGATGAGATCTTCTTTCCCACATGACAAAGTTTTATCAGTAAAAATCATAAAGATTATAAAAGAAACATGCTATATAAAAACAGATTCCTTAATAACCACACAGAGTCAATCAACCAATTAACTCATGATCAAAATTGCCATGACAATCTTGGTAGAAGCAGAATAAAACATGGTGAAAGTCACAGAACTATTCAAAGAGCAAACAGCAAAACTTTTGAAGGAAGATGAAGGTCTTTCTATTTCACCACGTATTACAATGTAATCAAGGTGATGTGGTACTGGTATAAAAATAGACAAATAAACCAGAACAGTACACAGTACTCTTCTAAACAGAACACAAAACTCAGAAATAATTGTGTGTGTATATATATAAGGTATATTCACAAGGATGTCAAGATACAGAAAAGGGAAAGGACAGGCTCAGTTGATGTGATTCCCAAATTTTACCAGCTATTGTGCATACAAACACCGGACTTCCACGTGCAGTTTCCTTACCCTGGTTGACAGAGCAGACAGCACATCCATTAGGCCCTAAGCAATCCCTGCTGCCAACAGCACTGCGACCCCTTCTCCAACTCATGGGTGAGAAGCCTTGCCTAGGACGGTGCCCAGGGTAGCCTCTTCATAAGGGCCACGTCACTGGGTCATGGGGAGACAGGATCTAAGTGGAAATGACAGGGCCTGAGGGAAGGCCCCGGGTTAGTGTGCATGTACAGGAGCCAGACAGGACACTCCAGAGTCAGACACGATTAGCGAGTCCAGGGAAGGGCATTTCAGGAAGGACAGACTAAATATGACCTTACCTGACAAACAGCCATGCCTCACCCCTTTTCTTTCCTCTTCCTTAACTTCAGGGCTTCCTCATGCAACACAAGTCTTCAGAGGTCTATCATGAAAGTGGAAAACATGCTGTTTAATGCTTAGATTCAACGCATCCCCTTCCTCAGCCCCAACCACACACACACACAGGGAAGCCCTCACCATGAGGAACAGACAGTCCTCTGTGGCCACTCTCTCAGGAGGGACTCAGGACGGTCAACTTCCACAGAGAGACCAACCAGGGAACTTCCCACACTTTCCCTCGGATCACACTCCCCTCCTGCTGAGGCCTCATGTACACAGCGGCAAGAGGCACCTCAGCTGAGCGGACAGTCTCCTTCAGGTTACACAGCAGGTCAAAACCGAGCATGCCCTCCTCAGCCCAGATTGCAGACCTCAGGACTGGGACGACTCAAGAGTCCTGATGCTCAGTGAGGGATCCAGACTGGAATCAACTGGGCCATCTTAAACATTCTGGGGCTGTGGACCAACACAAACTACCTGAAGGGGAATCTCTGGTCAGAGGGTGTGTCAGGAGCTGAGTTAGACATTACTGAGAAAATGGAGGCATGGCCCCAACCCCGTCTCCTTGTCCCACAGGCATGGACCTGGGATGAAGGAGTTAGGTCTTGTGATTCTGACTTTTTTTTTCTTTCCTCGGTTGAGTTGACTGAAAAGAATGTTAAGGTGCTTATTGTCCTTGAGAGGAGCATGAGAAGGCACAAAGCCTTCTGTAGTTGTGCCCAGAAAATAATCTATAAAGTTAACCATTGACATTTGTTCAAGGATCTATACAAAGAGTGTTCCAGGATGAGCACGTAGGCCACAGCTTGAGGCCATGGGAAGGATTGTCATCTGAGACCTATTTGTGAGGGAAATGTTTATGGCAAAGGAAGTTTGCTGAATTTAGGGTTTAGGAATAACTAAGAATAGTTAGAAGCTAAAAACTTAAGCAATGTGGTAGTGCTAGCATATTTTACTATAGCATATACAGATTAGGAGTTTCAGAGATATTAATAGCTAAAGCCTTTTAGGAGATAGTGAGTTTAGGATGCTAGGGGCAAACAGGATTTAGAAAGATAAGAAATAAACTCAGGAATGTGGGATGGAACCTAGACATAAGCATGAGTTACAATGTAATCACAAGTTAAAGTAACCAGGATTCTGAGAGAGTCGCTGAAGCAGAAACTCTGTTTGAAGGGCAACGATGTTTTATGGAGACAATAAATCTGGGTGAGGGAAAGCTGAAAATGTCAAACCTCTGACTTAATGCTTTTCTCAAAGTATAAAAGAGAACCTGAAGCTTGAAATAAACATGAAATCCCACACCTTGAGTCAGAGGCTGCATCATTCTCCGCCAACACCACTCATCACTTCAGGCTGATTCCCTGGCTGCTGGAGCTGGGCTCTGGCACATGTGTATTAAAAATGTGTCATCAATGAAACGTGAAGCCTGGACTGAGCACCATTCAGAGGTGAAAAGCACCCCCGCCCAACTCTCTTTTTCTTTCCCAGCCTTATTAAGGTGTAACTAACAAAAACGTTATAAAAGTACTGTGTACAAAGTGATCATGTAATAGACTTATACACTGAATAATTATTATAGTGGAGTAAGTTACACTTCCACCTATGACTACACTGTATTATTTCTCTCTGGCAAATTTCAAAGGTAGAGAAATACTACCAGCAGCATGCAGTAACTCAGACCCCCAAAAGTTACTTATTTTACAATGGCAAGTCTCTACTCTTTGACTATCAGTGCCCTATTTCCCCCTCCACCCAGCTCCTAGTAACAGCCTTATTACTCGATGGCTCTGTGAGTTTGACAATTCTAGTTTTCACATTGTGTCTGACCTCCTTTGTCAGGCTTATTTAACTTGGCGTAATGTTCTCGAGGTTCATTCATTCTGGCATAAATGTAGGATTCTTGATTTTTATATTTATATACAGAGAAAACATAGTTCATGACTATACAGTATATAATAAATATTTCTATACCACACTTTTGTTACCTATTCTTTTGTCAAGAGACATCTGGGCTGTGTCTATGCCTTGGCTACTGCAAATCCAGTCACACTCATAGGACTGTGGATATATCCCTGAAAAACTGATCGCTCTTCCTTTTGATATCTGTCAGAAATGGGTTTGACAGACTGTACGCCTGTTCTATGTGAATTTGTTAAGGAACTTCCATTTTTTTTTCCAACATAGCAGTAACATTTACATTACCACCAACAGTGCAGTTAAGATTCCGTGTTTTCTGTACTGTGCCTGTATGTGTGCTTATTTTGGGAGGGACAGGAGTGGATAACAGAGAACCCAGCCTGGCAGCAAGACAGCTGCAGCTGCATCTTCTAGAGGACAAGCCTCCAGGCTGCAGATCACTGTGGCATCGCTGCCCTCTGATTTTTGGAGCCATCCTCCACCAAATCACAGGACTTTATGACTCTTCTCAGGTTGGGCCCAGAGATCCCTACTGACAAGGACCATCTTATAACAAGCATTAGTGATCTTAACCTTAGTACTCCTATTTTCCCAGAGGGACTCAAACAAACTTGCAAGCTTTCATGGTGTCCAACAGAGTGCAGTAACAGGTACTGCAGCCACGCTGGGAAGAAGAGGAACACTATACGCCCTAAACAGAGAGGAACCAGGAAGGACTCAAAATAACCCATGAAGAGCATTAATTTCTGCTGATGGCAACTGACCCAGAGGCAATAAACCCGGGTAACGTGAAAGAGACTGTTAGGAGAGGATGGGGAGACCTCTCTGAGCCTAGACTTGAAGGGTGACAAAGAGCCTCAGCCAGGGTGACCTGAAGGTGACAAAAGGAACTACAATGTCAGACAGAAATGGTTTTGGCATTGGGAAATAGAGAAAAGGTAAATGAGACCAGGACAGGCTGAACCATGAGCAAACGGTCAACTCCCAGGTTGAGGCTGGAGACACTGAGAGGGCCTTGAGCTTGACAGAGGACTGTGGAGAAACAGTGAGAAGTCAAGGTTTTGACCCAAGAACAAATGAAAGCCAGTGGAAGTCTGAACGTCAGGATGTAAAAAACATCTCCCTTCAGATTTAGCCTTATTCACAGAAGTCATCTAATTCTGAGCCCGTGATCCTGCCTCCATCCTACAGTTTTCCTTTTCGTTTTTCATTCAGGGAGGACTGGGATCTATTTAAAATTCTCATTACCACCAGACACTCCCTCCAAACCAGAATTGCCACACACAGACACACAGCCAATTTGGCTAATCATTTCAGGGGTCAGTGTTGCTCACTCACGCTCAAAGATTCCAGTCTAGTCTCTCATCTGCATGTTACAAGTGGGCTCCCTCAGGCCCAGAGAGAAGTCGTTTGTGCGAAGGTCTGAGCGGAGTGAAGAGAACAAGGTAGAACTGAATAATGAAATGGGAGGCTGAAGGGCAAGAGGGCCAAGTTTGTTCTTACTGCCCATCCCACTTAAGACCAGGAACATCTGTCATGTATCTGAGCAAAAGAAACTTTTCTTTCAAGATTGGGTCAAACTGATACCAAGCAGGTAATTCTTTATTATACGATTGCAGTAAAATATTTTAAAAATACAGAATTGCTAATATATATCAACTGGTACAAAAAACATTCTAAGGGGTCAGCTTGGAAATAGGATCTGACCAATCTTTTTCATTATGAATAGAGAGGCTCTGTTGGAAGGCTGCAGGTCAATCCAGCCCATCCTTCCTCATTTGCACAGAAAAGTCACAAAGAGATCTGCGGGAAACATCTTCATATTACCGCAAAGGTCACTTTTTTCCACTGATCACAGAAAATGGAGAAAGCAGACCATTAGACTAACCAGTTAAACTAGGTGTTGTGTTTTTTTTTTCTTTTTTTGAAAGGAAAAAATGAAGCATTTTGTTGGTTTTATCAGGTTAAATGTTCATTTTCCCATTTCTCGAAGAAATGCCTTTAATTTCACAAGATCTAATATCATACCTCCGTTATTCTCTGGTAAAGAGCTGAGACTAGAGATATCCATTTGTGTGTGCACACATAAACACATACACACAATTCATGTCTTTGGTAAAACCACAGTGTAAAATATGTCTATTTTATTACACGATGTTGAGAGGGTAACAGGCAGGAAGGTAGGGGTCTGCAAATGGAGGAAATAGGCTGTAAATGTCAGATATTTTTACCTTTTTAAGCAGCAGGAGGAAACATACTGGGTCTCTGAAGGGAGGAAATAGGCTGCAAGTGTCAGACATTTTTCTCTCTCTTAAGCAGGAGGAAATAAAACTAGTGATATTTTTGTTCCTTCTCGATACAAATCTAAAAGGAGGTTTCTCTAAAAATACTGGGTTGTCATAATGACACCTGGGGTCAGACACTCAAGACAATCAGGACTGAAAGTGCCCAGGGGTCCTCACACAAGCTCCTGTCCTAATTACACCTGAGGAACCCTGGGTATTAATAACTGTGGGGGGCCAACCCGTCGATTTCCTTTTAGATACTGGGCAACTTACTCCATGCTTACTGAAGCCCTGGCCCACTTCCTTCCAGATCGGCTTCGATAATGGGACTGTCTGGATGGGCCAAAGGGTACTCGGTTATTCTTTATGTTGTAACTGAGATTCTGGGCTATTTTCACACGAGTTTCTGATTGTGCCACAGTCTCCCTCATCTCTTTTGGGGAGGAATATACTGAACAAGGTCCATGCCTCTGTTTTCATAAACATGGAGCCCTCCCTTTCTCTCCCTTTAGTTGAACACAATGTAAATCCTAGAGTATGGGCTGATGGAAAATCTGTGGGTCGAGCACAAAGTGCTATTCCTGTAGTTGTCAAGATCAAAGACCTACTTATTTCCACATAAGAAGCAGTATTCACGGAAACCTTAAGTTCAGGGTTAAAACACATCATCAAAAATTTAAAGGAGCAGGGACTATTAGTTCACTGTAACAGTCCATGCAACACTCCTATTTGGGGTATAAAGAAATCAAATGGTAAATGGAGACCAGCTCAAGATTTACAAAGAATAAATGAGGCTGTAGTTCCTTTACACCTCATGGTGCCTAATCCTTGTACTCTATTGTCTGAAATTCCTGAATGAGCCAAATATTTCTCAGTAATTGATTCTATTCTGTGCCTTTGGCAGAGGAAAGTCAATTTCTATTTGCCTTTGAAGACCCTATGCAGCCAGCTTCTCAGTTAACCTGGACAGTTTTCCCCGGGATTTTGTGACAGTCCTCACTTATTTGGACAAAGTTTGTCACGGGATCTACAAAACTTTAATAGCCCTGAAGTGGTGGTGTTACAATATGTCGATGATATTTTGCTCTGTGCTGAGACAGAGGACGCTTGTTCAGGAGCCTCAGAAGGCTTCTTAAACTTTCTGGCAGGCTGCAGTTGTAAGGCATCAAGAGAAAAGGCTCAGCTTTGTCAACAATCTGTTAGATTTCTGGGTCTAATCATATCAGAAGAGACTAGGGCCATAGGCCCTGAGAAAATTAAACCCATACTAAATCATCCCCTACCAATGACTAAGATAATTGAGAAGATTTCTGGGAATCACAGGCTACTGTCATACTTGGATTCTGGGTTATGAGGAACTTGCCCAGCCTTTATATAAACTTATAGCTGAAACTCAGCAGGCCCAAACAGACAAACTGCTTTGGTCTCCAGATACTCAAAAGGCTTTTAAGTTTCTTCGGACTGCCCTCTTGTAAGCTCCCGCTTTGAGCTTGCCCACAGGGTCAGGATTTAATTTGTTTGTCACTGAAAGAAAAGGTATGGGCTTGGGAATCTTGACACAAGCCCAAGGGCCTCACCAGCAACCTGTTGCTTATCTAAGCAGAAAATTAGATGTAATTTCACGTGGGTGGCCCTACTGCCTAAGAGTAATTGGGGCATCGGCTTTATTAGCACCTATAGCTTTAAAAATAATTAATCCACGAAATCTTAGTGTCCTGACTTCTCATGATGTAAGTGGAATCTTAAATTCTAAGGTTAATATTTGGATGATAGGCAGTAGGCTTCTTAAATATCAGTCATTGCTATTAGAAGGACCAGTAACTAAGTTTAAAGTCTGTGGACATTTAAATCCTGCCACTTTCCTCCCTGAGAAGGAAAATGAAACACCTGATCACGACTGTTCCCAATTTCTAACTTTAAACTATGCAGCTTGGGAGGATCTAATGGACACCCCATTAGACACTCCTGACAGATGGCAGTTCTTTTGTTTGGGATGAAAAGCATAAAGCAGGTTACACCATGGTGACTGCTGAACAGATTTCAGAAACAAAATCTCTCCCCTAAGGAACCAGTGCTCAGTTAGCGGAGCTTGTGGCTCTGACCCGAGATCTAGAGTTGAGCAAAGGGCAGCGAGTAAATATCTACCTGGATTTTAAGTATGCTTATTTGACTTTACATGCTCATGCTGCAATATGGGAAGAAAGACAGTTTAAAACAGCAACAGAACTTATGAAGCATTTCAGAGAGATTGAGAGACTTTTAACTGCTGTATATTGTGTAGTTGTTATGCATTGCAAAGGGAACAGCAGGGATGGGAGTAAAGCAGCTGAAGGTAATCAGCTAGCTGACTCTCAAGCCAGGAAAGCAGCACTTTATAAAACCCCTTCACCTTTGATCTGGACAGGTCCTGTGAAACAGGAAAAACCACAATATACTGAGGAAGAATTAGAAAGATATGAGAAAAGAGGAACTAAGATTACAAATAAAGGATGGTTATAGTCCGAGGATGGACGATTAATAATTCCTGAAAATGCTCAATGGAAAATTCTTAAGGGTTTACACCAGAGTTTTCATTTGGGTGCAGAGAGTACTTACCAGATGGCTTCTCGTTTGTTTGAAGGTAAAAATGTAATGAAAACTTTAAAGAACATTATCAAAAGGTGTGAGATCTGTCAGAAAAATAACCCAAAGACTGAGAAGCTAGCAGTATCTGGATTACAACGAAGTGGAAAGTATCCTGGAGAGGGCTGGGAAATTGATTTTACTCATATGCTCAAATTTAACTGATATTCTTGTTTACAAGTTTGGGTAGTTACTTTTACTGGATGGAGTGAGGCTTTTCCCTGTTGTCGTAAGCAGGCTAAGGAAGTTATAAAGATTTTAATCCACGAAATTTTCCCCAGGTTTGGGCTGCCACGGAGCCTTCAGAGTGACAATAGCTCCGCATTCAAAGCTGCTGTAACTCAGGGTGTATCTAAAGCTCTAGAAATAGAATATCACTTACACTGTTCCTGGAGACCCCAATCTTCAGGAAAGGTTGAAAAAAGCTAATAATAGTATCAAAAGACATCTGCACAAATTAACTCAAGAGATGCAGGACAACTGGATTAAAGTCCTACCCATAGCTTTAATGAGGGCTTGAACTGCCCCCAAAAGGAGGGCCTGTCCCCCTCTGAATGTATTTATGGAAGGCCTTTCTTGCACACAGACATCGTTATAGACCCTGAAGCCTTGGAATTAACTAGTTATGTAACTCAGCTCTCAGCTTTTCAACAAGCATTAACAGAAATCATGGAGATGACTCCTGACCCAGCCTCTGAGTCAAGCAATCCTCTATTTGAGCCAGGAATCGAGGTCCTCATAAAATCATTGGGATCTGGGGGCCCATCCCTCGAGCCCTTCTGGGAAGGCCCTTACCAGGTAATTCTTTCTTCTTCCACAGCTGTCAAAATGCCAGGAGTTTATTCGTGGGTACATCACACTTGAGTTAAGAGGTGGCACCCTGACTAGAACTAAGTGACTTCATTTTATGTCTTTACTTCCTATGCTCTGACTTTGTACCTTTCAGATGGGCTGATAATCTATGTGAGCCTACTTCTGCTGACTCCAAAAATACTGAGTGTGCCCTTTGATCCTCAAGTCAATGACTTCCTGTTCTGGGTTCAGCACGCTGCATTCCACAGTTGGTCTAACTGCTTGGTCTCTCTTCATCATGAAAGGCTTCCTGCAGTGGACATCTCCACTTCAAGAGAAAGACTCTCTCCAAGACTGCGAATATCTGTGACAGCAATCATATGTGATGCCTCTTCATCTGATGACATCTACCAACCCTAAAATGGACTGGTGCACCACTTTGTACTTTAACTATGGACATAACGTGACTTTTAATTTTGATTATACATTGTCTTGGTTTAATGACTATTTCACTACACATAAGGCAAATAGGTCTGGATGTAATAGTTTTTACCTGACGTTTATCAAATATGGGATGAGGTTATATAGCTAACTCCTGAAAAGGACGTCAAGTATATACTGCCCCTATATGCTGGGAACAAACAGAGCCATCCCCAAAAGTTAGCCAACAACTTCATTACAATGATTGGAAACAATTGGGATTTTTGCCTCAGGATGTATGCAACGTAATCATTTCCGTGTTTTCCAACCCCAATTCAGGTCCTCCCTTTGTCTGGCCAGGCACTAATTGGGACTGGATATCTCAGTCAGCTGGCTTGCTCCAAACGGGACCTGTTGGATATGTGTTTCTTACCTATGGGCATGGCTTCCTCTTGGTTGGATAGGGAGATGCACCCTGAGTCAAGTCTTTACTCACGGCTTTATATTTTCAGAGCTTCCAGAAAAGCCTGCTAATGTACCCCATCTTAAAATTTGGTGAGCAAGGTCTGTATTACACTGGTATGATTATTTGGCTGCAGTCTTCGCTCCCTCTTTGGGAACTACAGATGCTATGCTACGAGTGGATGCTTTGGCTAATTTTACTCAACAGGCATTACAAGATTCTCAAAAGCTATTTCAGCTCTTAATGCTGAATAAGCACAAATTAGAAAGCTGGTTTTACAAAACAGATTAGGTTTAGACATTCTGACAGCTGCGCAAGGAGAAACTTCTGCCCAAAGCTGTACATATATACCTGATATGAGCCCTAATGTTATTCATTTTACTAAACACATGAACAAGATGAATGGGGCTATGGATATTTCTGAAGCCTCAATTGCCTCATTTTGGGAGATGTTAACTAGTGGCCCATGGTGGAAAACTATCTTACAATAATTCTGATTGTTTTGTTTTTGCTGTTTGCTCCCTCCATCTGTAACTGTGTAACTGGATTTTCTAGTTGCATGAAAGCTTTTAAGTTACAAATGGCTGTGTTAGGGGAAGCACACTGATTGAAACCGCCCACCCTGGCCAGGCACCATAGTAACCTTTTGCATGAGTTGTTTTATGACAGGAGATCCTGATAAGGAATACGGAACTAATGAGCCACCACCAACCTGAAGTGTTCGGGAAAGGTCGAAAGGAGACATGGAGTGTCTGTCCACTTCCCAGAATCCCTCTCGCTAGCATCCATCTTGGTGGAGCCATGTGTGCGCCACCAGGAAAGACTCTGAATTAGAATGATTGGCCAAAGACCACCCAGAAACTAATCTAATTACCATAAAATCCGAGAATGTGGGGTGAGGGGATGGGCTGACAGGAAAGGGGGCTGCTGCGGGGCAGAAGGAGCGGCCTCAGGAGACGCGAGGACAGAGGGGCTGGGAGGGAGGGGGCTCAGGAGCGGGGCGGCCTCTCCGGAACCCGGGACCGGGGAGAGGGCGCGCGGCCTATCTGGGCTCTGCCTCCAGCGGTCGAGAAGGCGATGAGGCGGGCGCAACTCCAACTCACGAGTGAGGGATTTACTGGGCGAGGACCGAGGTCAAAAAGGGTTTTAAGCAGGAAAATGTCGCCAGAGGCGGTGTTTACGCGCACCGAGGGCCGAAACCACCTCAGCAACACTTAAAATCCAAACGAAAATATAACTGGTCCGCAATGGCAACGACAGCGTCTATTCGGGGCCGAGCACCGGGCGCCAGGGTTTCCAGGTCGCTGGCAATTCCCACACCATCAGGATGAGTGAGTGGGGGTGGAGGTGGGGATTGAAGGGCTGGTGAGCTCTGCAAACTTACTCTAGAGGGAAGCTTAGGCGCCGCTCGAGGGCGTCGGATCCACGCTCTCCAACTTCCAGCTCCGTGCGAAAGGGCATTTGTATTAGAGTCCTGGCTTCTGACCAGGTGCGGGGCGAGCACTTCCTGTGCGCAGAGTTCATGGGAGGGGTGGAGCGCGGAGGGGGCGGGGCCTGTTACCTTGACAGCGTTAAGTTTCCCTCCATAACACTGCTCAGGTAAAAGCTTCAAGTAAATTAGAAAGCCAAGATACTTCCTCTTAAGACTAAAAGGGTTTATTCTCAATAAAAAGCTGTTTTTCACAGCATGCTGTGCTGAGATCCTGCTAGTGAGGCTGAAGCAATTCAGGGATCTGGGAACTTAAGCAGCTTTAAGAAACAAGAGTGGGACTAGTCTCTATATTGAAACACAAAACTCTGCCTGGGTAGAAATGGGCTCTTCCCTACTCACACCCGACAAAACAGCAAACTCAGCATAGTGCTGAGTTCAACAAACTCAGGGTCAGTACCTGGGTGTCTGAGATGGAGGACTTAAGGAATGTGAACATTTGGGTCACTAACCACAGCCTTTTAAGAGCAAGACACTTTAAATGAGTATAAACATGGTTATTGTTTCTTTTATCCAACATATTTTAATTATTTCCCCTTTTAAACCCAACCCTTTAAACAGTGACATAAAAGGGTTGTATAAGCAACTCTTACAATGACAAATATTGAAATTATATTGAAGTTGCTCAGTCGTGTCCGACGCTTTGCAACCCGTGGACTGTAGCCCACCAGGCTCCTCTGTCCATGGGATTCTCCAAGCAAGAATACTGGAGTGGGCTGCCATTTCCTTCTGCAGGGGATCTTCCCGACTCAGGGATCGAACCCAGGTCTCCCACATTGCAGGCAGACGCTTTAACCTCTGAGTCACCAGGGAAGCCATTGTGTAAGTTTAAGCTACACAGAAAAAAGTACATGATACTTATACTGTGAAACGATTATCACAAGTTTGCCTAGCATCCATAATTTTGTATAGATAACCTAGAAGTGATTCTTGACAGTGGATTCACCAATGATTTATCAGAGAGAATACCAAAAGCTCACACCAACAAAATAAAAAGAGGTAAATTGCACACATCCTAATTATCAAATATTGCACAGTAAACCATCCTCAGCAGTGAAAAAAACAATGTACACTATAATACCAAAAAAAAAAATGCCAAGCATATATTCAATAATAGTTTAACATTAAGAATACATAAAGAATTCTACAAAGTACTGATCACCAATTCCTCCATAGGAGTGGGGGTGCTTTCTTAACCAACCATCCCACATATGGCAAATAAAATACAAAGAGTAACATAAAATAGAAACTTAATGACAAAATAAAAGACAATCATTTAGAATGCATACAAATATAAATAAAGGAAAGTAGCTATGCCTTGAAACAAACAGATGATGGTTCATCACTAAAGTTATCACTCCACTACATAAGCTCTGCCATTAAGTTGCTACAAAATTCAGTGTGGAGGCAAAATGATCAATAGCACCCAGGTGACAAGCATGCAGCATCAGCAACAGTTTAGCCAACAGCCTCACAACTATGAGGGTGTGAACCTGGACAGTACCCTTGTCAGGAGAAGTTCTTACACCTCTTGGTGAGGCTCAAAGGGCATGGTGATAGCACATGTGAACAATACTATCACAGTGCCCTTCATGCAGGCTTCTCTGACATCACTCAGAGCCAGAAAAAGATGTACAGGTCAAGGTCTTCAGGTACTTTCTCAATCACAGAACACGCTGACCACTATACTAAGTAGCTTCAAGTGGTAATTCTGTATGCAGCAGGAAAATATTACAACCAAGGGAAAGTATTCTCCTTTAAAAATTTTCTCTACCCAGTAAACCCACACCACAGAGAGTCCATGAGGAGCTGCCCCATAAACACAGGTGGATTACCACAGCAAAGACACTGGACATGACTTCAGACCCTAGAGCCACATACTTCAAAATCAAATTTAAAAGGAAAAATTATACAAACTAAGGAGAAAGCAAAATCAGAAAGAGTCTACACTTCCAGACTAGATAGACCAGCACAAGAGTGGAAAACTATGAGATGTGGGGGGTCTCATATCCTAAGACCTTGAGATGGGACTATTTGGTCCACCCAGAGATGCCAAGCTAAGAGCCTGAAAGATTCACACATATTCCCTTTGTTGGACTGCTGTCCTTACAGTTTTCCTAAGTAACAGGCACAGAAGATCCAATCCACCAGCCTATTCCACACACCCTGACATGTATGACAGCAAAAGGAGAACAGCAGAAATGGCTGAGCAATCTCAAGAGGCAGACAGGGACTAAGACAGTTCATTACAGGTTCTGAGGTGCCAGATAAAATTAAAGAGCAGCCTGTACTGTCCCATTTTCCAATTCTATCTCCCAAAAATGACAACTGTGATGAAAGCAACACTGGATCAGGGGTTAGACGCTTGCGGCATCAGCTCTGATGTATACGGACTAAGAATTGAGTAGCCAATAGATCCAAGCCCACAAGGAGAGAAGAGGGGGCAAGGCAGCCCACCTCATGCTCCTCACACTCAAGAACAACCAGCTCACAGCAGGGAGATGGCGAGTGTTGTGGATACAAACCTTGCCTTTGTGTCTGATGGAGCTGCAGCACCACTGGCGGGTGAAAGAATACATGATACATGTTGAAGGACAGGCTGAGAACTCGGGGGAAAGGTTAAGCTTCCTCTGGGACTTTGATAAACAAACTTCTCTTTGGCCAAAGATCTGAGAGAGTCACTTCCTAGGTAGGCTGAGAATTCCGGGTACCCGAGGAGGATAGAAAGCGGTCTGGAATAATCAAGGATGACAAAATGACAAACTTTTTTTTCTTTAATCCCAGAGCTGATGATTACACAACAAAACAACTCCGTTTAAACTCTGTACTAAGCAGAGACATTACTTTGCCAACAAAGGTCCATCTAGTCAATATGGTTTTCCAGTGATCATGATTGGATGTGAGAGTTGGATTGTGAAGAAGGCTGAGCGCCGAGGAATTGATGCTTTTGAACTGTGGTGTTGGGGAAGACTCTTGAGAGTCCCTTGGAATGCAAGGAGATCCAACCAGTCCATTCTAAAGGAGATCAGTCCTGGGTGTTCGTTGGATGGAACCATGCTGAAATTCCCATACTGAAATTCCAATACTTTGGCCACCTCATGTGAAGAGTTGACTCATTGGAAAAACGCTGATGCTGGGAGGGATTGGGGGCAGGAGGAGAAGGGGACGACAGGGGATGAGATGGCTGAATGGTATCACCGACTCGATGAACAGGAGTTTGAGTGAAGTCCTGGAGTTGGTGATGGACAGGGAGGCGTGGCGTGCTGCAGTTCATGGGGTCGCAAAGAATCAGACACGTCTGAGCGACTTCACTGAAATGAAGATAATATAACAGCAATGTATCCTGCTTGAGGACAGGTTTATCCTTCTTGAGAACCTTTTGACTAATCCTGTCAGCTTGAAATGTAAATTCTGGGCATGGGTCTGGTAAGAGCTTTACAACCTTGAGACATTCTTTTGACTTACCATAATAATCCCGCCTATCAAAAGAGCACCTTTTCCAACAAGACAGACTTGTGACGGAAAAACACTGGGTGTCATATGTCCAGCCCAGTGGTGAGGAAAATGGACTGACCAGGAAGGGAGGCCTGCAGGGCAGAACGATCGGCCTGAGGAGACGCGAGGGCAGAGAGGCTGGGAGCCTGAGTGGGGGTTCTCGGCCGGGCGGCCTCTCCAGAATCCCAGGACCGGGGAGAGGACACGGCTTCTCAGGGAGCTGGGCTGTCGACGCGACCTCCAGGGGCCAACAGGGTGATGCGGTGGAAGTGGGCGTGCTCGAATCCCCCGTGCCTGGGAACTTTACAAGGCACAGTCGTTGGTACTAACGGTTAAGTTTTAAGCTGGAAAATATCCCGAAAGGCGGTGTCTCTGGGGCCGAAGGCCAAAAAGCATTCAGCAAGGACAAGCCTTGGAGCGATTTTGAACACTCGACCTGCTACCGCGGCCTCTGGGTTTATTTGGGGAGGACGATGGGGTATCAGGATATTACTGCCGCGGAACCAGCGGGACCCTGAAGATGGGCGTGGCGAGGGCGGGTTGGACGGCTAAGCAGCACCCCTTTACTTTGGGAGAAACAAAAACTCCAGGGCCACCTGGCGACCTTCTCTCCCGGCCTTCCGCTTTCGCAGAGGAAACTGCGCACGCGCGGATTCTGACGCGGAGCTTCCGCGTCGGGGGGCTGGGCGGATCGCTGCAGGTGAGGGGAGGGGCGAGGAGCCTCCAGTCTGCAAAGCAAGAGTAAGGCAGGGCAAGGGGCCAGGAGGTGTTAAACAGTCCTGGGATGCCCCATAAATTACAGCCTGTTTTTTTTTTTTTTTTTTTTTAATTTGTTGCCTTCAACAAGGACTTCCCTGGTAGCTCAGATGGTAAAGCATGTGTCTGCAATGCGGGAGACCCGTGTTCAATCCCTTGGTTGGGAAGATCCCTTGGAGAAGGAAATGGCAATCCACTCCAGTACTATTGCCTGGAATATCCCATGGACAGAGGAGCCTGGTAGGCTACACTCCATGGGGTTGCAAAGAGTCAGCCACGACTGAGCGACTTCACATTAATCACATTATTAACATCTAAATAGATAGCATATTCTATAATTACAATATGGGAATGTCTATGAACAAAATAAACTTTTGTCATGTCTTGAGGAAAGAACGGTGCTAATAGTCAAAGTCGTTCAGTCGTGTTCGACTCTGCGACCCTATGGTCTATACACTCCATGGGATTCTCCAGGCCAGGACACTGGAGTGGGTAGTCTTTCCTTTCTGCGTGGAATCTTCGCAAGCCAGGGATCTAACCCAGGTCTCCCACATTGCAGGTGGATTCTTTACCAGCTGAGCCACAATGGAAGCTCCTGTTAGTAAGATTCATCCAGTGTTTTAGCAACAACATCTAAGCAGTGAGGGTATGGTCAGTGTTTGGGGACAGATTAAAAAATCTGTAATCCGTGGCTACCTTTGATTTCTTCTTTTAGTGCCTGGTGGCTGCTAGACAGTTCTCTTCTCCTTAAATTCTTCCAATTTAATTTTAATTTTATACATTCCCCCACAGCCTCCAGGAAATTTTGAGGATTTGGGTTCAGTTGAGCTATTTCAAATCCTGATAGATGATGCTGTGAAAGTGCTGCACTCAATATGCCAGCAAATTTGGAAAACTCAGCAGTGGCCACAGGACTGCTAAAGGTCAGTTTTCATTCCAATCCCAAAGAAAGGCTATGCCAAAAAATACTCAAACCACCGCACAATTGCACTCATCTCACACACTGCTGAAGTAATGCTTAAAATTCTCCAAGCCAGGCTTCAAAAATACATGAACAGTGAACCTCCTGGTGTTCAAGCTGGTTTTAGAAAAGGCAGAGGAACCAGAGATCAAATTGCCAACATCTGCTGGATCATGGAAAAAGCAAGAGACCAAGAAAAACATCTATTTCTGCTTTATTGACTATGCCAAAGCCTTTGACTGTGTGGATCACAATAAACTGTGGAAAATTCTGAGAAAGATGGGAATACCAGACCATCTGACCTGCCTCTTGAGAAATCTGTAGGCAGGTCAGGAAGCAACAGTTAGAACGGGACATGGAACAACAGACTGGTTCCAAATAGGAAAAGGAGTATGTCAAGGCTGTATACTGTCATCCTGCTTATTTAACTTTGATGCAGAGTACACCATGAAAAACGCTGGACTGGAAGAAACACAAGCTGGAGTCAAGATTGCAGGGAGAAATATCAATAACCTCAGATACTCATATGACACCACCCTTATGGCAGAAAGTGAAGAGGAACTGAAAATCCTCTTGATGAAAGTAAAAGTGGAGAGCCAAAAAGTTGGCTAATGGAGGGTAGCTGATTGTAGATGTCCAACCTGCAGCCCATCCAACTTCTACCTCAAAATTACATTTTATAAGGAAAATGGAAAGTATTTCTGACTTACAGATGGCTGTTTCTAAATGAACAAAGTGATTTTTTTTTTTTTGAGAGGTTTCATGGAAAGTAAACTCCAAGAAAAGAGATCCCAAAAGGCCAGATCTTTATATGTTCTGCAACAGTCTGTCATTTGACTCCTGTTCAATTTTGTTCTGTGTTTCAGAATCCTATTTAATTTGGAAATGACCTAGATATTCAAGGAACTTTAATTACTTAGTTTAGCACAACCCTAGGAGTTCAGGTTGGAAAAGGCAATAGCACCCCCACTCCAGTACTCTTGCCTGGAAAATCCCATGGATGGAGGAGTCTGGTAGGCTGCAGTCCATGAGGTCGCTAGGACTCGGACACAACTGAGCAATGTCACTTTGACTTTTTACTTTCATGCATTGGAGAAGGAAATGGCACCCACTCCAGTATTCTTGCCTGGAGAATCCCAGGGATGGGGGAGCCTGGTGGGTTGCCGTCTATGGGATCGCACAGAGTCGGACACGACTGAAGTGACTTAGCAACAGCAGCAGGAATTCAGGTTATTCAAATCTGGAGAGACTATTTTAGACAGAAATTTCTAAAGTATAATCATTCTTAACAGAGTTTATTTAAAAGCTCCAATCACATTTGCATTCTTTCCTTAAAAGTTTCTTCACTCGAGTTTGTTGACAAACTTAGTTTACATTAAACCTAGGTACACAAAAGTATTAGACAATATTGAAGACACAAGACATGTCTTAATTAGATTAGCAAACAAACACTAATCCTAGATATTTAATATGGAAAATTTCCCAGTTCACGTGAACCTGAAATTCATTTAGGTTAATTTCTCTTGTAACTGTTTGATTTGTAAGTGCCTTTTTTTTTTTAACAAACAGTTGAATTAGAGTTCATTTACAAATTCACTTCAGCAATGTTATCCAAAAACAAAGACACACACTGAGACAAATATAAATGCAGATCGACAGACATGAGAGCTCTCATACTTTCCTGCCTGAGATTTAAAATGTCTCTTTCACCGTTTTCTTCCCACCCTCCGCCCTGTGGTTTAAAATTCTAATTTGCCCAAGACTGAAATATCTGGAAAAATGGGTTGTGTATTTCAAGAACATGGCAAAGGTGGCATGCTATACAAGCTTGCTTCAGTCCTGTCCAACCCCCAGCAACCCCGTGGACTCTAGCCCACCAGGCTCCTCTGTCCATGATGGGACTCTCCAGGCAAGAATACTGGAGTGGGTTCCATTCACTCCTCCGGAGGATCTTCCCTACCCAGGGATCAAATCCACATCTCCTGTGTCACCCCCAGGGGCTGGCAAGTTCTGTGACACTAGATTCATCTGGGAAGCAATGGCAAAGGTTAACCTTAAGGGTTCTTTTTTTTTTTTTTGGCACACCTTTTTAAGAGCTTACTATTTTGAACTCCACATGTAAAAAGAACTCGTTTTGTACTTTCAGAGGAAAAAAAAATCATCTTAACCAGTTTTCTCCAGAGTCTAAAAAAACATCATGACCATTCTATATCAAACAACTTATCTTTCCTTTCTATAGTCATAGCTTTATGGCTACAATACAGACAAAATAGTGCTCAAATTGACTGTGATAACAGGGACAGAAAGACTGATAAAAATCATAGAACGTCTCTCCAGGGAGATGAGAGTCTTTAAATCAGAAGACTCTAAAGGGGTTAACAAACTTGCTAGTGGGGGAACCTGGGGCTCCCCCTCCCACCCCAGAGACAAGGGCAGTTAGAAGAGGACCAGCTGATGGAGAAGGAGACAGAGGGGGTTGGGAGGGCTGTAAGGCCACAACAGGATAAAAAATGGACAGAGAAAGGGCAGTATTGGGACATTACTGGAGCTGTGGACTGGTTAAAGAGTCAACTTAAAAAGTGAAGATTTGATCAGCCAAATATAATATAACATTGTAATATGGATAATCATCCTCACAAATCGCATAGTTCTCTTTGCAGTTTTAAGGTACCTTTATTACCTCATGTCAGGTCCATGAATAAAGACACATTGGAAGTGGTCAAACAAGAGTCGGCAAGGGTGAACATCGACATTTTAGGAATCAGCAAACTAAAATGGACTGGAATGGGTAAATTTAACTCATATGACCATTATATCTACTACTGCGGGCAGGAATCGCTCAGAAGAAATGGCGTAGCAATCATGGTCAACAAAAGAGTCTGAAATGCAGTACCTGGATGCAATCTCAAAAATGAAAGAATGATGTCTGTTCGTCTCCAAGGCAAACCATTCAATATCACAGTTATCCAAGTCTGTGCCCCAACCAGTAATGCTGAAGAAGCTGAAGTTGAACGGTTTTATGAAGACCTACAAGAACTTTTAGAACTAACACCCTAAAAAGATGTTCTTTTCATTATAGGGGACTGGAATGCAAAATTAGGAAGTCAAGAAACACCTGGAGTAACAGGCTACTTTGGCCTTGCAATGCGAAATGAAGCAGGGCAAAGTCTAATAGAGTTTTGCCAAGAAAATGCACTGGTCATAGCAAACACCCTCTTTCAACAAAACAAGAGAAGACTCTACATATGGACATCACCAGATGGTCAACACCGAAATCAGACTGATTATATTCTTTGCAGCCAAAGATGGACAAGCTCTACACAGTCAACAAAAACAAGACCAGGAGCTGACCGTGGCTCAGATCATGAACTCCTTATTAACAAATACAGAATCAAGTTGAAGAAAGTAGGGAAAACTGCTAGACCATCCAGGTATGACTTAAATCAAATCCCTTGTGATGATACAGTAGAAGTGAGAAATAGATTTAAGGATCTAGATCTGATAGATAGAGTACCTGATGAACTATGAAATGAAGTTCGTGACACTGAGCAAAAGACAGGGATCAAGACCATCCCCATGGAAAAGAAATCCATAAAGCAAAATGGCTGTCTGGGGAGGCCTTACAAATAGCTATGAAGAGAAGAGAAGTGAAAAGCAAAGCAGAAAGGAAAGATATAGGCATCTGAATGAAGAGTTCCAAAAAATAGCAAGAAGAAATAAGAAAGCCTTCCTCAGGGATCAATGCAAAGAAATAGAGGAAAACAACAGACTGGGAAAGACTAGAGATCACTTCAAGAAACTTAGAGATACCAAGGGAACATTTCATGCAAAGATGGGCTCGATAAAGGACAGAAAGGGTATGGATCTAAGAGAAGCAGAAAATATTAAGAAGAGGTGGCAACAATACACAGAAAATCTGTACAAAAAAGATCTTCATGACCCAGATAATCATGATGATGTAATCACTAATCTACAGCCAGACATCTTGGAATGTGAAGTCAAGTGAGCCTTAGAAAGCATCACTACAAACAAAGCTAGTGGAGGTGATGGAATTCCAATTAAGCTGTTTCAAATCCTGAAAGATGATGCTGTGAAAGTGGTGCATTAATATGCCAGCAAATTTGGAAAACTCAGCAGTGGCCACAGGACTGGAAAAGATCAGTTTTCATTCCAGTCCCAAAGAAAGGCAATGCAAAAGAATGCTCAAACTACGGCACAATTGCACTCATCTCACATGTTAGTAAAGTAATGCTCAAAATTCTCTAAGCCAGGCTTCAGCAATATGTGAACCATGAACTCCCTGATGTTCAAGCTGCTTTTAGAAAAGGCAGAGGAACCAGAGATCAAATTGCCAACATCCACTGGATCATGGAAAAAGCAAGAGAGTTCCAGAAAAACATCTATTTCTCCTTTATTGACTATGCCAAAGCCTTTGACTGTGTGGATCACAATAAACTGTGAAATATTCTGAAAGAGATGGAAATACCAGACCACCTGACCTGCCTTTTGAGAAATCTGTATGCAGGTCAGGAAGCAACAGTTAGAACTAGACATGGAACAATAGATTGGTTCCAAATAGGAAAAGGAGCTCGTCAAGGCTGTATATTGTAACCCTGCTTATTTAACTTATATGCAGAGAAACGCTGGACTGGAAGAAACACAAGCTGGAATCAAGATTGCCGGGAGAAATATCAATAACCTCAGACATGCAGATGACACCACCCTTGTGGCAGAAAGTGAAGAGGAGCTGAAAAGCCTCTTGATGAAAGTGAAAGAGGAGAGTGAAAAGGTTGGCCTAATGCTCAACATTCAGAAAACGAAGATCATGGCATCTGGTCCCATCACTTCATGGGAAATAGATGGGGAAACAGTGGAAACAGTGTCAGACTTTATTTTTGGGGCTCCCGAATCACTGCAGATGGTGACTGCAGCCATGAAATTAAAAGATGCTTACTCCTTGGAAGAAAAGTTATCACCAACCTAGATAGCATATTCAAAAGCAGAGACACTATGTTGCCGACTAAGGTCCGTCTAGTCAAGGCTATGGTTTTTCCTGTGGTCATGTATGGATGTGAGAGTTGGACTGTGAAGAAGGCTGAGTGCCAAAGAATTGATGCTTTTGAACTGTGGTGTTGGAGAAGACTCTTGACAGTCCCTTGGACTGCAAGGAGATCCAATCAGTCCACTCTGAAGGAGATCAACTCTGGGATTTCTTTGGAAAAAATGATGCTAAAGCTGAAACGCCAGTACTTTGGCCACCTCATGAGAAGAGTTGACTCACTGTAAAAACTCTGATGCTGGGAAGGATTGGGGCCAGGTGGACAAGGGGATGACCGAGGATGAGGTGGCTGGATGGCATCATGGACTCAATGGACGTGAGTCTGAGTGAACTCCGGGAGATAACAATGAATAGGGAGGCCTGTCGTGCTGGGAATCATGGGGTCGCAAAGAGTCAGACACGACTGAGTGACTGAACTGAACTGAGGCAGAGAGAAATGGAGAAGGCAATGGCAACCTACTCCAGTGTTCTTGCCTGGAGAATCTCAGGGGCGGGGGACCAGGTAGGCTTCCGTCTATAGGTTCGCAGAGTCAGACACGACTGAAGCTACTTAGCAGCAGCAGGCAGAGAGAAAGATCCAAGAGCCAACTTAGATGTGCTAACCCTGGGATTTGGTTGGCAAGGGCCCCTGCAAAGGCTGAACAATCTCAAGATTTGTCTCCTATCTTATCTATGGTGCTGCAAGTCTTGCACTCACAGGAGACAGTCAGGAAATTCATACTCAGGGCAGTTTCCATGCACGTTAGAAGCAAGGTCAGAGGAAAGCACTGCTTTGTCTTGAAGCCTAAACAAGACTTTATTTAATTTCCCTAACACCCTGGTGGATCCACAGTAAGAATCTGCTTAGTAATGAAGGAGACATGGGTTTGATTCTTGTTCTGGGAAGATCTCAGATGTCACGGAGACTAAGTTGATGAGCCACAGATATTGAGCTTGTGTGGCAAAACTACTCAAGCCTGTGTACCTACGTCCTGTGCTACTGCTGTTGCTAAGCCACTTCAGTCGTGTCCGACTCTGTGCAACCCCATAGATGGTAACCCACAAGGCTCTGCCATCCCTGGGATTCTCCAGGCAAGAATACTGGAGTGGGTTGCCATTTCCTTCTCCAATGCACGAAAGTGAAAAGTGAAAGTGAAGTCACTCAGTCATGTTCGACTCTTAGCGACCCCATGGACTGTAGCCTACCAGGCCCCTCCATCCATGGGATTTTCCAGGGAAGAGTACTGGAGTGGGGTGCCATTGCCTTCTCGAGCCTAGGGCCTGTGCTTCACAACAAAAGAAGCCACCACAATCAGTAACCATGCTTTCCACTCTAGAGAGTAGCCTTCTCTCGTCTCAAATAGACAAAAGACCCATAGCAAAAAAGACCCAGTACAGGTCATTAAATATATATATATATAGGCTTCATCTTTGTGAGTGCTACAGCACCATTGGAGGGTGCTGTACATTTCACATGTCAAAGAGCAGAGCCGTAAGTTGCCTGAAGCCAACTGTTGGTCTCTAATTTATAATTTCTTCTTTTTCCTAAGATTATGATATCCTGCAATCAACATGAATTTGTCATCCATGTGGACATACATGAGAGAGAGAGATTGGATTCTGGAAGAAGCCACAATACATGAAAAATACACAAATTAAAACCAAGACTGGGTTGTCTAAGCAGAAGTGTTCCATTCAACACAGTGAGTGACATAATATCAGTATCTAGACGAGTTACAGCAAGATTGGTGTCCTCAGAGACAACAAAGTCCACAGTGACTTTAAAAGAACACACGATGATGATATCATCACACTGACAACAGGTGTTTCAGCACGTCCTACACACTAAGCATTACTCTTAAGACTTCACACAGATGAACTTGTCATCAACATAACAGCACGTTAGACAAAGAGCTGAAAGATCTGTGTCACCTTACTCTGTCACTCTAAGAAATTGCTCAGATAAAACAGTTAAGAAATGAGGCAACAGCACCTGAGCTCAGGTGGTTGGGAGAGAGAACTGAACCTAAAGAATCAACCAGATAACTAGCAGAGAAGGAAAGTGAATCCACAGAGAGTTCCCTGAGAATACGTGAAACAAGTTCACGGAAGCTGAAATACAATAGAACAGCATAAATGGTCACAATACAGGGTCACATCCTCTCACATGACAACCCACACAATGTCAATAATCTTACTACAATTTACATCATGCATGTGATGATATAGAAAAAATGCCATGAAATACACTTAAGATAGAGCTGAAACTGCTACAAAGCATACACCATTATTTATGAGAGGATGTTTTTGAAATTAAAAAATGAAGTTACATATCCATGGATTCATGCATGCATGTGTAAACACACTATTGATAGAAACAAGAATTGTCCTTTTTCTTTCATTCTTTCAAAATTCATGGAGCGTCAGCTTTGTGCCTCAAACGTGAAATACAGCAGTGAACATGATGGAGCTTACAATCTAGCAGCCAGCCAGCCAATTTCATCCACAAATTTAATGTTAGTATCGAAATAAGTGCTCTGACACAGGCCCGGTACCAAGACAAGATTAAACAGAAAATCTTAACATACAATGAGAAATCAGACAATGTCTCTGTGAGAAAGAAACACTTAGGATTGGCAAGGTGGGAAATGGAAGAGTGTTGTAACCAGAGAGAACACCCTGAGTGCTGACTCTGAGGCAGGAAGATATTTACTGAATAGAAAGTCAGCCAGTGTGACTGGGACACAGGGAATGTAGATGGGGTGATGCCAGATAGAGGCTCATTCATGCAAGATCTATGGATTTAGGGCTTTATTTCAAAAGGTACTGGAAGTCATTGAAGAATCTGCAGGAGGAAAGTTAGACACTTAGATTTGTTTTTCAGAGCTCAATCTACTGTGTGTGGAAGTTATTCTTTACCTGCTTACTCATGCCAGACTCTTTGCAACCCTGCTGATGGCAGCCTGCCAGCTCTTCTATCCATGGGATTTTCCAGGCAAGAATACTGGAGTGGGTTCCCATTCTCTTCTTTCATTTTACTTCTTCATTCAGTAACTTTGTCAACGTTCGATTTCTTTTTCAAAGCTTATTTATTTTGCCTATGTTGGGTCTTTGCTGTGAGTGGGCTTTCTCTACTTGCAGCTGCAGTACACAGGCTTCTCCTTGCAGTGGCTTCTCTTGTTTTGGAGCACAGGCTCTAGAGAGTGTGGGCTTCCATAGTAATGGCTCCCAGGATATAGAGCACAGGCTCAGTAGTTGTGGCCCATGGGCTTAGTTGCTCTGAGGGATCTTCCCAGACGTGGGATGGAACCTGTGCACCCTACATTGGCAGGCACATTCTTAGCCACTGTACTACCAGGGAACTCCTCAACATCTTCTTATTCTAGTTCAAAAACTAATAATAATACAAGCAGAAAATAACACAGAAGATTTCTTCCCATCTTTATAAAATACCTGTATTTAAAAATATGTGGGCTTTCCTACAGGTAAGTGGTTCAGAATCCACTGGGCAATGTAAGAGATGTGGGCTGTTGCCTGGTCTGAGATCCCACTTGCCGAGGGGCAACTAAGTCCATGAGTCTCAATTCCTGAGCCAGAGCTGTAGAGTCCAGGATGTGAAACTACTGAAGCTGGCATGCTCAGAGCCTGGGCTGCAAGACGAGAAGCCACCACAATGAGAAGCATGCGCACCAGAACCAGAGAGTGGCCACCACTCACTAGAACTAGGGAAAAGACACTGAAGCAATGAAGTCAGAGTACAGGAAATAAATATATTTTAGTGCCATGGTCCAGCCCCGGTGGATCCAGGGAATTCGAAGGGGGATGGCGTTGGTGGAAAAATGTATTTGTCTATTAATATAAGATTAGATTAGGAAGAAATAGTGTAGTAGGAAAATAAAGTGGAGGAAAGAGGCTGATTAATGAAAGGTTAGGACACGCCCAGGCTGGCTGAGGCACGGCCCCGAAAAGTGCCGCAGGCAAGCCTCAGAGGTGGGACAATGACCAAACAGGAACCGGAAGTGGACCAGGCTTCCGGAGGCCAACCTCCTGCATCCTGGCCCAATCAGGTGCCGACACAGAGCCCTTGGACACCGATCACCGCTGTAGCCCGTGCTTTCTACCTTATATGGGAAGACCTGCCTTGAGTGCCAGCCCTAGCTATAAAACCCCCTCCTCACCCCTCATACCTCGCAGACTCCCTTTGTTCCCTCACTTGCTTGCCCCCGGGAGTCCTGCCTGGGAGCGACCGCCCAATAAAGGCCTTTTACTAACGGTCCCTAGAGGTGGCTTTTTTCTTCCCGTGGCGTTTTCTTACATCTGGCACCCAATGTGGGGCTCGAGGTGAGGGCCTCCGGCACTCGCCGTTGAGGCCCCCTCGAGCTCCACCACCGCGGTAGCCCCGGACCCAGGTGACTGACCAACCTCCCGGACGGCAGAATACGGGGTAAGTCCCTTCGGCTTTGGATCCCGCCATCTCCAGCGACCACTTCCTAGGGCCTGGTAATTGGTGCACGTTACTGGGCCCTCCTCAGGTTCAAGCTCGTGAGGGAGATGTCCCAAGCGGCTGAGTAACCTCTCCGGCTCCGGGAGCCTTCCTCGGTCCCCGACGCGTGAGGGAGACGTCCCAAGCAGTCGCGAGGACCCTCTGGCCTTCAAGGCCCCTCCTCGGTCCCCAGCTTGCATGAGAGACGTCTCACGCGGCTGCGGGGATCCTCCGGCCCTCTGCTTCCTCCCGGAGATGTCCGGGCGACGGGGGAGACCTCCGTGTGGTCACCATGGGATCGACGGCTTCCAAACCCGAGCCCAATTGGTCCACTCCCTTAGAATGCTTGCTGGCTAACCTGCGGACCCTAAGACTAAAGGGATACATCCGCCCCAAGCAGCTCACCTTTTTGTGCTCACAGGCCTGGCCACAATATCCTCTAGACAACGGCTCGCAATGGCCAGCCACAGGGACATTAGACTTTAACGTCCTCCGTGATTTGGACAATTACTGCTGGGGAACGGGAAAATGGTCTGAGGTCCCCTATGTTCAGGCCCTTTGGGCGGTCGCTCCCGCCCCACCCTGTGCCCTACCCTGTGAACCACGTGTGTTCCCAGCCAAATTCTGCTCACCATGGCCCCCCCGACTCCACCCTCTCCGGCCAAGCCAACTCCTCCCGTCTCTGAGTCCTCTGCTTTCTCTGTTCCTCCAGAAGACCTGGTGGCTCCTCCTCCCTATACCTCTCCCACGGCTCCCTCCCCTTCCACCCAGGCCCCAGCCTAGCCCTCGACCCCCAACCAGCCGGCAGCTAACCCTATTATTTCCCCTCCTCCGACCCTGGTTCTCTACCCTCACCCTCCCCCTCCACTCTGGCCCCTCCTACCTCTGTTCCCGCCCCCGAGACTCCGCTCTGGCCCTAAACCCTATCTTGTATCCTCCTCTTCCCTCCGTCACGCCCTCCCCCTCTCCGGTTAGCTCCCACACTCGCTCCCACGGCAACACTCTGGGGGCCTCCCCTCCCCCTTCCCCCAGCCCCGCTACTCCCTCTTCGACAAGTAGCTGGTGCTGAGGGCCTAGCCCAAGTCCACGTCCCTTTTTCTCTCCAAGATCTGGCACAGACTGCGGCCAAACTGGGATCCTTTTCCTCCAGGCCCACTCAGTACATTAAACAGTTCACTGGCTTAACTCGTGCTTATGCTTTGACCTGGCAGGACATCTATGTCATTCTGGGGTCCACCACCACCCCCAAAGAGAGGCAGGCCATCTGGACGGCAGCCAAAGCTCAGGCCGATCAGAGGCACATTGCCAACCCTCTCCCGAACACCCCCCGGGGGCTCAGGCGGTCCCTGACGTTGATCCTGAGTGGGACTACCAAGAAGGGGGGTGGCCAGCGACGAGTACGCTATATGATTGAGTGCCTTCTTGATGGAATGGAGGCGTCCTCTCACAAAGTTGTAAATTTCCTCAAATTAGATGAGGTGACTCAGCAGCCTGATGAAAACCCGGCCATGTTTCTCAATCGGCTTACCAAGTCCCTCATTCAATACACCAGGCTGTCCCCTGAGTCTCCTGTCGGGGCGGCCACCTTGGCCAGTCATTTTATCTCCCAGTCTGTCCCCGATATTTGGAAAAAATTGGCCAAGGCGGAGGACGGCCCCCAGCCCCCTATTCGAGACCTGGTAAAAATGGCCTTTAAAGTATACAATGCCCGTGAGGAAACTGCTGAGGCCAGCCGAAAGGCAAGGCTCAAGCAGAAGGCCGAGTTTCAGGCGAGCCTCCTAAACCAGCAGACCCAGGCCTTGGTAGCGGCCCTGCAGCCAGCGACGGGCTTGGGGGCCCCAGAAACCCCTTCCAGGGGCCTGCTTCAAGTGCGGCCAAGAAGGGCACTGGGCCAGGATGTGCCCCAATCCGTGGCCTCCTTCTAAGCCGTGTCCGTTGTGTAAGCGATGAGGACACTGGGCTAGTGACTGTCCCCAGGCCTCTCGGGCCCTGACCTCTAGGGGCCGGGGACCAGAGCGCCCCAGGGAGACTTCCTGCCCTACTCCGGCTTTGGAGCTGCTGAGCTTCGACGAAGACTTATGCCACCCAGACTCGGGGACCCCGATCACCCAAGCCGAGCCCAGGGTAACGCTCCAGGTAGCGGGTAAGTCTATCAACTTTCTGGTTGATACGGGGGCTACCTATTTGGTCCTTCCCTCTTTGGGGGCATTCCCAGGTTTCGGTTATGGGAATCGACGGCCAACCTTCACGTCCTCTCCAAACCCAGCCGCTCTCCTGTCAGTTGGACTCCTGCCTGTTCACGCACTCCTTTTTAGTCATTCCCTCCTGCCCTACCCCGCTCTTGGGGAGGGACATACTCGCTAAGCTAAAGGCCACCCTCCACCTGACTCCCGGATCGGCCCCCCACGTCAGGGGCCTTCCTGATGCTACTCACTGACCCCCTGACTCCTCCAGTTAGTCCTGAGATCTGGGATACACGAGTCCCGGTGGTGGCTCGGCACCACCCCCCAGTCCTCATCCGGCTAAGGGACCCCGCCTGCTTCCTGGCTAGACCCCAATTTCCTTAGTCTGCTCGTAGCCTTAGGGGACTGAAGCCCGTCATTGACCGACTCCTGGGACAGGGTCTCCTAATCCCTACGACCTCCCCCTGTAACACGCCCATCCTTCCTGTCTGGAAGGCCTCAGGCGACTACCGGCTGGTACAAGACCTGATTAACGCGGCGGTGGTCCCCGCCCATCCACTTGTCTCTAACCCTTACACTCTCCTCTCCTCCATTCCTCCCAAAACCTCTCACTTTACTGTTATTGATCTTAAAGATGCCTTCTTTACCATCCCACTCCACCCAGACTGTCAGTTCCTTTTTGCTTTCACCTGGACTGACCCCGACACTCGGCTGACCACACAGCTTACCTGGACCCAGGGGTCCAGGTACTTCTTCAGGGGTTCAGAGACAGCCGCCATTACTTTGGGCAAGCCCTGTCTCGAGACCTGGCCAGATGTTCACTTCACCCTAGCACTCTCCTCCAATACGTAGACGACTTGCTCCTTTGCAGCCCCTCGGAAGAGACCTTGCGACAACACACAGCAACTCTCAATTTCCTCGGTTCCCAGGGCTACAGAGCCTCGCAATCTAAGGCTCAACTAACTCAGACTTCTGTTGTCTATCTAGGCCTCCAAATCACTCCCACTACTAAAGCCCTGACAGCAGATCGGTGTAGCCTCCTCCAGTCCATCTGCCCCTAGTCAACGGAGACCAGATACTCTCTTTCTTAGGACTGACAGGATTCTTCCGACACGGTTCCAAATTACGCCACCTTGGCTAAGCCTCTGTATGTTGCCGCTAAGGAAACTCCTACGGGGCCACTGTCTTCCCCCACAGAAGTAACTCAGGCTTTTCGTGCTTTACGTTCCACCTTATTAGCTTCACCTCCTCTCTTCCTCCCTAACCCAAACTATCCACACCATTTGTATACTGATGAAAAAGGAGGGATAGCCTATGGAGCCTTGGTACAACCAGTTGGCCCTGAACTGCTGCCCATTGCTTACTTGTCTAAACAGCTGGACCCTACGGCCAGGGGATGGTTTCCTTGTCTACGAGCACTAGCGGCAGCGGCCACTCTCTATGCAGACACAAAGAAGCTAGTCCACGATCAACCACTGATGGTCAGTGGTTCTCACCTCACCGCTTAAGTGACCTTTTAGCTTCCTGATTTCTCTCTGATCTCAGTGACTCTAGGCTCCAGCAGTTTCATTTAGTGTTCTTAGACAACCCACAAGTTTCTGTGGGTCGTTCTGCACAACTAAATCCCCTTTCATCACTACCTTCTCTTCCTCTTACGGAACTGCCCGCTCATTCATGTTTTGAGGTCCTCGAGTCCCTCATGCAGCCGCCCCATAATTTGTTTGCCAAACCTCTGCAAAACCCAGATTTGACACTGTTCGTGGACAGGAGCTCAAAGCGGGACTCGGACGGGATCCAGAGGGCAGCCTATGCGGTGGTGACCACCCGAGGAGTCCTAGAGGCCCAGCCCCTGGCTCCAGGGACAACCTCCCAGAAAGCAGAGCTGACAGCTTTAACTCGAGCCTTACACCTGGCAAAAGGAAAAAGGGCTAACATTTATACGGACTCCAAGTACGCTTTCTTAATCGCCCATTCTCATGCAGCAATCTGGAAAGAGCGAGGCTTTCTAACCACTAAAGGATCCCCCATCTGTAATGCCTCCTATATTACACGATTGTTAGACGCCCTATCCTTGCCCAAGGAGGTAGCTATCATACACTGTAAGGGACATCAAAATGCTCATGACTTGGTCGCTTTGGGCAACAACATGGCTGACCAAGTGGCTCGACAGACCGCCTTACAGCAAGCTCCCAAGCCCGTGTTGGCCTTGAGGTCGGTACTCATGCCCAAATATTCTGACAAAGAAGCCCAGGCTCTGCTGACTCAGGAGGGGGCCCAAAAGCATCCATCGGGGTGGATACTACACCACGGCAAGCCGGTACTCCCTGAGCACCAGGCAAAAGACTTTATATCTCAAATCCATGACACTCTGCACATCGGGCCGAGGGCCCCTCCTCTCTTTCCTTAGTCCTATCTTTGCCCCTTGGCATCTTAGGCGTGCCTTAGATGATGTTCATCACTCTTGCTTGACATGTGCCTCCACCTCTCCTCAGGGAGGACTTAGGCCTCCCAAACCACGCATCAGCTTAGGGGACACTTGCCGGGGCAAGACTGGCAGATGGACTTCACCCACATGCCCAGACATCGGAACCACCGCTATTTGTTGGTCCTGGTAGACACCTTCTCAGGGTGGGTCGAGGCCTTCCCACCACTTGAGAGACCGCGGCAGTGGTGGCTGAGGTCTTGACAACCCATCTCATTCCCAGATTTGGGTTACCTAATTCCCTTCAGTCCGACAATGGGCCTGCGTTCATCTCCCAGGTCTCCCAGCAGGTGGCTGCGGCCCTGGGCATTGCCTGGCATCTCCACATCCCAATCGGCCCCAATCGTCAGGCAAGGTAGAGCAGGTAAATGGAATCATCAAGACGCACCTGACCAAGCTTGCCTTGGAATTGCGACTGTCCTGGGTCGACCTCCTTCCTCTGGTGCTCACTCGTATGCGCACCACGCCTCACGCAAGGATGGGTTTGACCCCCTTTGAGCTGCTTTATGGCAGGCCCTACCTCCTGACCCACCTCCCGGAGGGAGAGGCTCCCCCACTCGCGGGGTACCTCCCCCTCTTCTCCTTCCTGCAGTCCTTGCTGAGAGAACATGCTGACCGAGCTTTGCCACAACCAACAGATGGCGAGGGGCCAACTCAGCCTTTGGCTCCAGGAGATCAGGTACTGCTAAGAGCCCTCCGCCCCCCGCCCACTACAGCCTTGCTGGACGGGACTCCATACGGTGATCCTCACCACTCCTACGGTAGCCAAACTCCTGGGACACGAGCCTTGGTACCACCTGACCTAACTTAAACCCGCACCCCCGGGTCTCCCTGAAAGGGGGGATCTTACCGCTCCACACTTACTGGGCCAACCAAATTAACTATTACATGAACCCCTCTTTCGCCAATCTTAGAATAATTGAGGCACCGCCTCCCACCAGGAACAAACAGGTCCCAATCTGATGTTGGCCTGGTGCCATCTGCTGTGGCTGCTGACAACCACAGTTCTGGCCATACTCTTTGGCCACAGCTCCCCAAAACTGGTCATTTGCACTTTGGCTGTTGCTGGCCCTTGCTTACCTAGCCGTTTGCTCCCTACTCCTGGGGCGCTATTTCCTTGGGGCACCTTGACAGCCTTAACCCCAACCGGGCCCCAGAACCACTCATACCGCCCTCACTCCTGCGGAGATCACCGATTTGATCCTTACCCGGAATCTCTGCCCCCAAGTCCACAATGTGGCAAAAATTACAAATAATAGTGTGGGAGGCCTTAGGAGTGCTTTGGGCCCTGGATGAGGGTGGCTGCTCCAGTTCTCACCAGTCCTTTCAGGTCACCTGGATATTAAAAACGGAGAAACCTATGAGGAACTCAACCAGACCACAGGACCACTCATCATCCTCTTGCTGCTTCTGACTTTCGGGCCCTGTATCTTAAATAAGCTCCTGGCCTTCATCAAGCAACGGCTCAACACGGTCCAGCTATGGTGTTGAGACAGCAGTACCAAGGGCTTCCAACAAATGCTCCGTGACAAACTTAACAGCAGACGCCCCCTGTCATCCCGGCCACTCCCTACCCCTCATCGCCCCTGTTCAGCAGGAAGTAGCCAGAGAGAATCCACGCCCCTTGTCCTATATCAAAAATGCTGGGATGAAAGGTTAGGACACGCCCAGGCTGGCTGAGGCACACCCCCAAAAAGTGCCGCAGACAAGCCTCGGAGGCGGGACAACGACCAAACAGGAACCGGAAGTGGACCAGGCTTCCGGGGCCAACCTCCTGCATCCTGGCCCAATCAGGTGCCGACACAGAGCCCTTGGACACCGATCACCGCTGTAGCCCGCGCTTTCTACCTTATACGGGAGGACCTGGCTTGAGTGCCAGCCCTGGCTATAAACCCCCCTCCCCACCCCTCATACCTCGCAGACTCCCTTTGTTCCTCGCTTGCTTGCCCCCGGGAGTCCTGCCCAGGAGCGACAGCCCAATAAAGGCCTTTTTACTAACGGTCCCTAGAGGTGGCTTTTTCTTCCCGCGGTGTTTTCTTACAATTAACTTGGTCTACGTGGAAAACCAATACAGTTCCAGACAAGGAACTTGCACCATCTATGTTAGGCCGCCGGCGCCTATTTGAATATCAGAGAGTGCCCCGCCTTGGGCCTCTCTCTTAGGGATCTTAAAAGCCAGGACAAGTGAGTAGACATGGTGAGCCTCCACCTTCCAAGGGATCAGCTTGAAAAGGAGAGGGAGGGAGCAAGAGAAAGAATCCACACGGGGGAGGCCAGGCTTGTGCAAGAACCCCTCCAACTTTATTATTCAAAAGGTGTTTATATACCCTAAATTTTACATATTGGAAGATACAGAGTCACGAAGGGCAGCAGTCCTGACCCTTTATGTATATCTTTTTGTATACAAAAGGTCTCAGGTGATTTATGTGATCTTTTAGCCAGGAGGCTTGCTAACACTTTTTGGCTCTCTTTCTTAATGAATGTTAATTTCATTTCCCTGAAGTGTTTTCCTTTAATCTGCATCTCCTTAAAGCACTAAAGTTGCATCTCTATAGAACAAAGGTACAGTGGGTTATAACAAAGAAGGTACTTAATTCAAAGATCTAATGTTGCTACTTGGTTTTCTATATACCAACTATATCAACAAATAAAAGACTAGAAAATTTGGCAGCAAGTATTGGCTCAACAAATAAAACCTTTATTCAGTCCTATTCTAATGATTTTGACTCCTAGGAAGCCCCTACATTCCTAAGATGTTTTAAGCTTCCTGAGCCTCTGGCAGTCAGGAGGCCTCAAACAATCACATGCACAGCTGAGGGAGTCCTGCAGGCAGGCTAAAAAGCCATCAGAGGGGTTTTGGAATTGAAACACCCTTTCAAAGGCAGAAGATTAAAGCCTTGAGATGACTTTTTCCAGAGTGTGTCAGGAGAGTTGAAAAGTACAATACAATAAGGCAGGCATATTCTTATTTTGGGGGTACATGCTCAGGAAATACCAGGGGAAGACCTGAGCTCTGACTCAACCTTGCACATCAGATCTCTGCCACATGACCTTGTCATGGGTGGGATTCCTCACACTAGTGTCCAGAATTTTAAAAATAATAATGTGATATTTATCATTAATTTTAGATATGTACTTATTAACAAAGTCCAAATTTTATTATTTTATTCCATTAAGAAAATACTGAGTCAGTGAGAGGGTAACTGGCAGGAAGGCCAGGGGTCTCCAAATGGAGAAAACAGGCTGCAAGTGTCAGACATTTTTATCTCTCTTAGCAGCAGGAGGAATCTCTGATTCCTCTGCCCTTTCTAAATCCAGCTTGAATGTCTGGAAGTTCTTGGTTCATGTACTGGTGAAGCCTAGCTTGGAGAATTTTGAGCATTACTTTGCTAGCATCAACACTATGAAAAGGCAAAAGATATGACACTGAACGATGAACTCCCCAGGTTGGTAGATGCCCAGTGTGCTACCGGAGGAAAGCAGAGAAATACCTCCAAAACGTGTGAAGAAGCTGAGCCAAAGCAAAAACAATGCCCAGTTATGGATGTCTCTGGTGGTGAAAGTAAAGTCTGAAGCTGTAAAGAACAGTATTGTCAATATCACAGCCAACAGTGACATCAATGAGATTCAAGATTACTTGCAACAGCTCACAGGAGCCAGAATGGTACCCCCGGGTCTTCATCGGTAAAGAGTGCATAGGTGGATGCACAGAAGCAACCTAGGTGTCCATCAGCAGATGTACACAGTGGAGTATTACTCAGCCATTAAAAAGAATACATTTGAATCAGTTCTAATGAGGTGGATGAAACTGCAGCCAATTATACAGAGTGAAGTAAGCCAGAAAACAAAACAAAACTACCAATACAGTATACTAACACATATATATGGAATTGAGAAAGATGGCAATGATAACCCTGTATGCGAGACAGCAAAAGAGACACAGATGTATAGAACAGTCTTTTGGACTCTGTGGGAGAGAGAGAGGGTGGGATGATTTGGGAGAATGGCATTGAAACATGCATAATATCATATAAGAAACAAATCGCCAGTCCAGGTTCGATTCAGGATACAGGATGCTTGGGGCTGGTGCACTGGGATGACCCAGAGGGATGGTATGGGGAGGGAGGTGGAGGCGGGTTCAGGGTTGGGAACACGTGTACACCTGTGGCGGATTCATGTTGATGTATGGCAAAGCCAATACAATTAGTTGAGTTCAGTTCAGTCACTCAGTCTTGTCTGACTCTTTGCGACCCCATGAATCACAGCACGCCAGGCTTCCCTGTTCATCACCAACTCCTGGAGTTCACTCAGACTCACGTCCATCGAGTCCGTGATGCCATCCAGCCATCTCATCCTCTATTGTCCCCTTCTCCTCCTGCCCTCAATCCCTCCCAGCATCAGAGTCTTCTCCAATGAGTCAACTCTTCGCATAAGGTGGCCAAAGTACTGGAGCTTCAGCTTTAGCATCATTCCTTCCAAAGAAATCCCAGGGCTGATCTCCTTCAGAATGGACTGGTTGGATCTCCTTGCAGTCCAAGGGACTCTCAAGAGTCTTCTCCAATACCACAGTTCAAAAGCATCAACTCTTCGGTGCTCAGCTTTCTTCACAGTCCCACTCTTACATCCAGACATGAATTAGCCTCCAATTAAAAAAAATAAATTTAAATTTAAAAAAAAAGAGTGCATAGGTGGATGCACTGATCTAGTAAATATGCATGAGAGAGTGGAACTGTGGACATGGCTAAAGCAAATTGGAGCTCTGCAATAATTACAGAGCAGATCCAGGCTGATATCCCCTTGAAGATTGGATGGCATTCCGATAATGACAGCAGTTCCTGGAGGATGGACCTGGGGCAACTTTACCCAGTCACAGCAACTGTTTACTTAAAATTCGGAAATATGTTCACCTCAATAAAAGGGGCGGGCATTTTGGAGGCAAAAAACAGCTTCTTTTGACTCAGTATTAAAAACGGACCAACTTGCCAAAAAAAAAAAAGAAAGTCAATTCATGGTTGCTCAAGGAAAGTAGGAAGTGTGTTTTCAGTAAAGAAGGTATGAGGAATGGAATTGCATTTTGTGAAGGGAAAAGAAGTAAGTCTGACTTACAGGTGGCTTCTTAGGATGGAAGAACAAAGTAATGGGTACAGAAAATGATAAGGTTTGTGAAAAGTGAACCATGAGAACTGAGTTTTGTACATGGTTTAAAATAAGTGTAAAATAAATTTAATTGTTTGCCTTTTAAATAAAGTAAAACTTATTTAGCTTTGAATTTTGCTTTTCTGTCTGTTGCAAAATTTGAATTTAGCTTTTCTGCCTGTACAGTTTCTTTATCTCTTAAGTAATCTGTTCTGAAATCTTTCATTGTTACTTTGGCTATATGAACAGCTATTGTTTCACAATGACCTATAATCCTATCTGACTGAGTCTTCTAAACCTATTTGCTATTTGTTGACAAAACTTCCTAAGCCATTGTAATGAAGAACTTGATCTCTAGCTAACTTTGGGATGCTTCAGAGGGCCCCTGAAACACCCCAAAGAGAGATATTACACAAATTAAGCTCATTTTCTATACAGAATGAGATGACAAGTATTGTCAATTGAGGAATAAGTCTCGGGTTATATTGTATGGTAAATGTTACTAATATAGACTTTGGAGAAACCATATGGTGCTGCTAAAATTCTGATATGTTTGGGTAAAATGTTATCAGGCTTAATTCTAATTACTATTTCAAAATATTGTCATAGCACTAGTCAAGTTTCCCCAAAATACTTGCTCTTCAAGACATTTATAGAAAGGAGTTTCAGATAAATACTAGTTTCTGAACTGGGTAAGGATTCTAAAGAAAACCTGATGACTTCACAAAGCTTAACAGAAGGACTGATGAATATGCTTATAACTTTCATGGTTTCTATCCGAAAAATTATTGGTTTGAATATGTGTTATCCAGGTGTAAGGAAAAAAACCTTCCTCTGAAACTATTTATGACAGCAATTTGGTAAAATTATATTTTATACACAAAATGAAACATTTCTTTTTTATCTGAACCCTTCTGGAATGCAAAAGTAGGAAGTCAAGAAACACCTGGAGTAACAGGCAAATTTGGACTTGGAGTACAGAATGAAGCAGGGCAAAGGCTAACAGTTCTGCCAAGAGAATGCACTGGTCATAGCAAACACCTTATTCCAACTACATAAGAGAAGACTCTACACATGGACATCAACAGATGGTCAACAATGAAATCAGATTGATTATATCCTTTGCAGCCAAAGATGAAGAAGCTCTATACAGTCAGCAAAGCAAGACCGGGAGCAGACTGTGGATCAGATCATGAACTCCTTATTGCCAAATTCAGACTGAAATTGAAGAAAGTAGGGAAAACCACTAGACAATTCAGGTATGACCTAAATCAAATACCTTATGACTATACAGTGAAAGTGAGAAACAGATTTAAGAGACTAGATCCGATTGACAGAGTGCCTGATAAACTATGGATGGGGTTTCATGACACTGTACAGGAGACAGGAATCAAGACCATCCCCAAGAAAAAGAAATGCAAAAAGCAAAATGGCTGTCTGAGGAAGCCTTACAAATAGCTGTGAAAAGAAGAGAAGTGAAAAGCAAAGGAGAAAAGCAAAGATATACCCATCTGAATGCAGAGTTCCAAAGAATAGCAAGGAGACATAAGAAAGCCTTTCTCAGGGATCAATGCAAAGAAATAGAGGAAAACAATAGAATAGGAAAGATTAGAGATCTCTTTAAGAAAATTAGAGAGAGCAAGTGAATATTTCATGCAAAGATGGGTACAATAACGGACAGAAATGGTATGGACCTAACAGAAGCAGAACATATTAAGAAGAGGTGGCAAGAATACACAGACGTGTACAAAAAAGATCAAGACCCAGATAATCATGAAGGTGTGCTCACTCACACTCACCAAGAGCCAGATATCCTGGAAATGAAGTCAGGTGGGCCTTAGGAAGAATTACTTTGAACAAACCTAGTGGAGGTGATGGAATTCCAGTGGAGCTATTTCAAATCCTAAAAGATGATGCTGTGAAAGTGCTGCACTTAATATGTCAGCAAATTTGGAAAACTCAGCAGTGGCCATGGGACTGGAAAAAGTCAGTTTTCATTCCAATCCCAAAGAAAGGCAATGCCAAAGAATGCTCAAACTACAGCACAATTGTATTCATCTCACACATTAGTAAAGTAATGCTCAAAATTCTCCAAGCCAGGCTTCAGCAATACGTGAACCGTGAACTTCCAGATGTTCAAGTTGGTTTTAGAAAAGGCAGAGGAACCAGAGATCAAATTGCCAACGTCCGCTGGATCATGGAAAAAGCAAGAGTTCCAGGAAAACATCTATTTCTGCTTTATTGGCTATGCCAAAGCCTTTGACTGTGTGAATCACAATAAACTGTGGAAAATTCTGAAAGAGATGGGAATACCAGACCATCTCATCTGCCTCTTGAGAAACCTGTATACAGGTCAGGAAGCAACAGCTAGAACTGGACATGGAACAACAGACTGGCTCCAAATAGGAAAAGGAGTATGTCAAGGCTGTGTATTATCACCCTGCTTATTTAATTTTTCCCTCCAACCCTCAACATCTGGCAGTGCTGTCGTCGATATACCAGCCCTAAATGATTTTTCCCTTTACCCTCAAGCCCCTTCTAGAATACCTATCGGACTTTTGAACCCCTGCCCCCACAAACCTTCAGTCTTTTACTTGGCGAATCTAGTTTGACTTCTAAAGGAATTACTGTTCACCCTGGAATAATTGATTCAGATTATAAAGGAGAGATTCAAATGATGATGTCATCTCAGATTCTATGGCTATTCAAAAAAGGGGACAAAATTGCTCAATTACTTCTTTTGCCTTATTTCTATTAACTCCTTTAATAATGTATGGACAAGCAGATTCAGCAGATCAAAAACAATCTTTATGGACATCATTGGTATCTCAATATGCCCGACCAAATATAAATATCAAAATTAATGGTACAAGACTTTCTGGTCTCCTCGACACTGGATCTGATATTACTATTATTTTCAAACACTTATGGCCTCAGACCTGGCCTATACAAAAATATCTTGCCAAACTGCAGGAATTTCTCAAACCCAAGTACAAGAAATTTATCAAAATATTCAAATCTACCCATATGAAGGACTAAAAGGCCAGCCTGCAACATTAAGACCTTATATGATAGATGCACCCCTTAATCTAATAGGAAGGAACTTAAGCAATGGCAAACTCAGATATATATTCCACATTTTTCCTAGGGGCCACTGCTCATTTAACAAACAAAGCAATGATTAAAATAACTTGGAAGAATGACGAGCCTATTTGGACAGAGCAGTGGCTCCTTACGAAGGGAAAATTACAGGCTACTAAAGAACTTACAGACACACAATTAGAATTAAAACATATTGAGGAATCTTACTCTCCTTGGAACTCTGTTTTTGTAATAAAAAAGAAATCTGGCAAATGACATCTGTTAACAGACCTTAGAAAAGTTAATGCATCTATGAAACCCATGGCTGCACTACAACCAGGGATCCCACCCCCTACTACTGTTCCTCAAAATTGGCACATTATTATTACTGATTTACAAGATTGCTTTTTAAATATACCCTTACACCTTTTAGACTGAGAGAGATTCACTTTCTCTCCCTTTTCCTAATCACATCGGGCCTCATAAAAGATTTCAATAGACTGTGTTACCTCAAGGTATACTTAACAGTCCCATTTGTCAAAATTTTGTAGCCAAGGCTTTACATCCAATATGACAGCAATTCCTCATGCATATATCATTAATAATATACTGTAACTATAAAAAGGAGAAGTGATATTTTTGACACTGAATGGCCATGACATTCATTCTTTAGACTCCAGAGAAAACTGATTAAAATAAAATCTTTTTGAAATTTCAAAACTGGTTCTTCTTACATGTGCAATTAGGAAAAGGTAAACTTGTTAAAGTACTTTTTGGAGCTCCAATTCTGCCTGGGAAACAAAAACAGGCCTAAGAAAAAACCTAAAGTTAATTCTTATCATGTACTTTGGATACTCAGCTCACTCTATCTGGGACTCCAGCCATTAAAAAACAAACAAAAAGGTGGAACTCAGAAAAAATATATATATAGATATAGATAAAAGAGGTTTTAAATTTCAAGTAGAAAACTATATCTGTCTATCTAAAATTATCTATGTCTAAATGTATGTCTTTTTTCTGGATAATATGAAATTAATGAGCTTCATTTAAATTTTATTTCACGTGAACTGAAACATAATCAATATTAAATACAGTGTTTATTTAAATATAAATATAATTTAAATAGTTGTTTGCTAATCTAATTAAGACATGTCTCAAATCAACAGTATATAACACTTTTATTGTGCCTAGATTTAGTAAACTAAATTTCTCAACAAAAAAGTAACTCTTATAAATACAAATATATAAATGAAATGACAACTTTTAGATAAACTCTATTAAAAATAATTATATTTTTAAAACGTCTATCTAAAATAATCTCTTAGGACTGGGGTAACTTAAATTCATAAAATTGTACTAAACTAAAGAATAAAAGTTTATTAAATAGGTAGGTCATTTCCAAATAAAGTAAGATTTTAAGACATTAATTACTGAACACTAACTTTCTCTTACAAAAAGTTTTTCTTACATAAAAACTAAAGAGATTTTAGATTATTAATAAATACATATAAATTTATATATAATAAATATATTCACCAATCTATAAAATGTTAAAAGACACTTCATAGTTGCTAAAGTATGATGTATGCTTTTAATAAAAGATATAATAGCTAATAAAATGATGAATACAAACATACAAAAAGGTTTACGACAAATGAAAGAGAATTTTATGGCAAATGGATGGAACTCATTGCCCTGAACTTTCTTCTCCTTACTTCTTACATGTCTTGATTGATACAAATTCTTTTATATGGGCCACACATCTCCGAGGTGAAACTACACAACATGTAATAATCCACCTGATAGCTTACTTTGCAATAATGACAACACCTAAATCTATAAAATCAGACAATGGGCCTGGCTATATTTCTAAGCAGTTCAAACAATTTTTGCATTCATTATCTATTAAACAGATTACAGACATTCCTTATAATCCACAAACACAAGACGTAGTTAAACAAACACATTACACACTGAAACTACAAATAAAAAATTAAATAAGGGGGAATATACAGGAATACTTTTATCTTCCTTACCCAGAGCAGACTTTACTAGATTCCAATGCAATATATTCTTTAAGCCTATAACTATTGCTACCATAGCTTTATTTGTTTTAAATTTTTTTAAACTTACCGCAAGGAGATATCTTGACAAGAGCAGAAAAACATTTAGAGGAATTGAAGGGCTCTTCTCCTCTGCCCATTTGGTACCAAGACAGGTTGAATAAACAAAGGAAATCTGTGAAATTAATCTTACAGGGAAAGGGGTATGCTTGTATGTTGCCAGATGAATCCAACGAACTCACATGGCTTCCTCTTTGGAAGATCTGACCCAATGGGGCCTCTGGCCTTCAAGACAGAGATGAGACAACAAAAACCCCAGGAGGAAGAAATTCCAATACAGGCCATGGTGGCTTTAAAGATCTCCAGAAGGCACCTCCCTTGGCGGCATCAACCTATGATCTCCCTCTTGGTGACAAATAAAAACACTTACAATAATCAAGCTGAAAATCCGGTTTCTCAACAGAGAATGCCTTGGAGTCCTGAAAATATTTTTGTTGCCCTGCTTGCTTTGCTTACTTGCACCTCCCCACCTGCTAAAGCTGAACTAATTAATCACACTTACTGGGCTTACATACCCAACCCCCTTTACTTCAGGTTGTAAAATAGATGGAGAAAGGACCAATCATATTAACCAATGACTCCATATATATGCCTTCTCCTGGAGCCTTAAAGGGCCCTCACACCCTGAAGAAGAAGGGAAACTAATTAATATCTCTCTAGGTTATGAAGCAGAGAAGGCAATGGCACCCCACTTCAGTACTCTTGCCTGGAAAACCCCATGGGTGGAGGAGCCTGGAATGCTGCAGTCCATGGGGTCGCTGAGGGTTGGACACGACTGAGCAACTTCACTTTCACATTCATGCATTTAGTGTTCTTGCCGGGAGAATTCCAGGGACAGGGGAGCCTGGTGGGCTGCCGTCTATGGGGTCGCAGAGAGTTGGACACGACTGAAGTGACTTAGCAGCAGCAGCAGCAGGTTATGAAGTCCTTCCTTTGTCTATGAGCCCAGCAAAATTATGCATAAACGTTAACTGACAAACTTGGGCTTTTGCCCTGCCTCCGAAAGAGGACTTTTGGACGTAGCTTAGATTATGTACGGCCCTTTCTTTGTCCTTGAACCATGTTCATACTACTGAAATGTTAGGGAAAGAACAAAGAACACTATGCAAAGGGTTTACTAATAAGAACTTTAAATATACTCTGTTTTCGTTGGGACAAATGTCAGGGCAAATCAGGAAAATTAATATTTGTGGCTAATCATACAGTTGTCGATTGGGGACACCATGGCATGTGGTTATCTAACTGCTCAGATGATATTATCATTACTGTGTGTGATTATGCTACTCAAATAGCATAGGAGGTTACTAACACTACAATGGAACATTACCATGAGAAAGGACTTCTCGGGTGGCTTGACGGTGGAATGGCACCCCTGTTGGAGATTGCGAGTGAAATGACACAAAGACAGACACACACATAAGAGACAGACAAAGACACATCTCCGGCCAGAGGAAAAGAACTGCGCAAGCAAGCAAGCTCGCAGTTTATTCATATAAAGCCCCCTTGGCATACTTGCAGACTGCATGACTAAGCCTTCTCAGCATAGCACATGTACATAAAGGTTATCGTACAGCAAAAGGGAGTGAAATTCCTGTTTACTGCAGAGTCTGTCCAGAGCCCTTTCTTCCTCATCACAGGGAAGGGAATGTTCCCTCATTTGCAAGGGACCATTAAACTCAAGGCTGTGTCCAGTCTCCTTGGCAGAACATCTCATTTGCAGGCACACCTCCACTTTCCCTATTGTGGCTGCATTAATCCTTCACACCCTGTCATCCTCGAATCATCCTTAAGAAACAGACTGGGCCTGAACAATGGGACATCTGGAAACTTGCTGCATGCACTGAAGAACTTGGGATTTGGACTGGACATTTCACAGGGACCAACTGTAGTCATAGAAACTATTTCTTTCATTATAATCAGTCATATTTCATACAAGCTTGTGTTCCCCTTCCTTTTGTTCTAGCTATAGGAAGTTTATAATTCAATAAGATTACGTTCTGTAACTTGTATAAATTGCAAATTATATACTTAACTCTTCTGTTTCCTTAAGAAATGAATCCCTTTTGATTCTTCGATCTTGATGTAGTCTGTTACCAATAAATCTCCAGCAGCCCAGGGAAGTAGGCCCCATGGCTGGACTTGCTTCCTGGTTACTTACTAAACTGCTCTGGTGATCTAAATGATTCATTGGATGGCTGATTCTTCGCATTTGGGGATTAATAGCTATTTGCACCACTGCTGCCCTCACTGGCACGGCTTTACAAATCTCAATTCAAACACATAATTTTATCCAAAATTGCAATAAAGATGCTCATATTATGTTGGCCACTCAGGCTCAGATAGATGAGGATATTCAAGATGAAATACAGGAACTAAAAACTGCCATCAAATGGGTTGGAGACCAATTAATAGATGTACAAAAACAGGTGATGCTAAAATGTCATTGGAATTCTACTCAATTTTGTGTTACTCCTGTTTAATTCAATAACAGTACCTACAACTGGGAACAAATCTAATTTCAGTTACAAAACATACATGATAATGCCTCTCTGAATGTACAATTATTACAGAAAGAAATCTTTGAAACCATTTCTAAAAATCTGTCCTCTTCCACTAATTTGGAAACTTTAGCTGAACAACTAGCTGATCAATTATCTGGGCTAGACCTATGCAGATGGTTTCAAAGCATTACTCAGCATCAGGTCTGGAACTGTAATTTTGGTGATTGCCTTGACAATTATAATTGTTGTTTACTGTTGCCTTCATGCAAAAATTGTTAAAACTAAACAAACTCAAATGGTCAGAACCCTTTTTACAATTATTATAAATAAATAAGGTAGAATTGTCAGGGAATGTCTAACAGGAGGATTCCTATGTGCTGTTTCTCATAAATCCTTTGTTCCTTATCAGTTTCTGTTGTCAGAAACCAGTGGAAGAGCACACTGCTCCCAGGACTGAAGTCATAGAATGAGACAGGTTTGAATCTCCTTCAGTAAACATTCTCCTTATGACAAAGCTGCTAAGTCTCAATCCTCTTTCTTGCGATATGGATTGTCTCCTAACCTTGTGACCATTATTAATCCCCGTTCCCTTGGTAACAATTGCTGTACATTTGGTTTTCTGATCTTTATCATTATCAAAAGAAATTTCTTGTGCAACAGCCTATATATACTCACAGAAAGATCATGAAAGCATCTTTGCTCCACCAGAGCTTCGGTCCCTGTGTCTTTCTCTCTCTCTCTGTTTCTCTTTCTTATTGTCAACAACAAACTGCCAGCTTCTTGTCCACTAAATGACCCCAACAGATTCCAACACAATCTATTCTTCAATCCTGTAACTATTGCTAATACAGCTTTATTTGTTTAAAAATTTTTTAACTTACTGCAAGGGGATATTTTGACAAAAGCAGAAAAATATTTCGAGGCATTGAAGAATACCTCCCTTCCTCTGCTCATTTGATATAAAGACGGGTTGACTAAACAATGGAAATTGGAAAATTACCCAATGAAATCAAGTGTCTTCCTTTTTGGAAGATCCGCCCAAGGGAGCCACCAGCATTCAAGACAGAGAACAGAGAAGAAATGGTGAATACCAGGAGCCACGACAAGAGATCCCACCCATGACAAGGTCATGCGGAGGAGACCTGATGAGCAAGGCTGATCAGGACTGGAGGGACCCTCCAGACCTGCTGGAGCATCTACCCCAAAACCAGAATCTGTCTATTTTATGCCTTTCATCAACTCTTCTGACATTAACAGGGGGATATCCCTGACCACCTTTCTCTGGAGAAAGTCAACTTAGGGCTCTAGATAATAAGTCTCCTGGGCATGATAGGAGAGTTTCAATTCAAATCCCTCTGATGGCTTTCTAGCTTGCCTGACAGGTTTATCCAGACTCTTGCAGCTATGCATGTGATTGTTCACAGCCTCCCAATCATGAGAGGCATGAGAAGCCTAAAACTTTCTAAAAATATGGAGCCTTTCAAAGAGTTAAAAATTATTAGAATAGTGCTGGTATAGGATTTCATTGTTGAGCCAATGCTTGCTGCCAAGTTCCCATATCCCTCATCCACTGTGCACTTGCAATAGTTACTGTAGTTGGAATGTAAGAAAAACAAGTAGTAGCCTTGGAATTAACATCAGACGTTTGAGCTAACTGGTTCTTTCTTTGTTGTAACTCATTGCACCTTTCCTCAGTGAGAATGTAACTCTGTTTAACACTTTCTGAGGCTGATATAGATTAGAAATATAAAGAAAAAAATCACTTCAGGGGAAAATAAGTTTTCTGGTTGAGCAGCCTTTATCAAAAGAGGGTCATAAAATGTCCACTGGCCTCCAAGGCCAGAAGATAATGTACACAACATTGTTTATGGGAAAGGTAAGCAGAAAAATCCTGGTTTCGATAAGGGCAAAACTGCTGGAATGTTTGGGCTAACTCTGCATGACTTTGCATTTTTCAATTCCCTCTATGTTCAAATCAGGGTAAAAAGTTCCTTTTGAAAATAAAGTTATGGGCCTTGCTCACTGAAACTTGGTCTCCCCGTGTCATTCTTTCTCATTCCCTTTCTCCCTCTCCCTCCCTCTTTTTCAGGCTGATCCCTTGGAGCACAGGGGCTCTCTGAGTTCACTTTTCTGCCTGGGCTTCTAAGACCCGATCGAGAAGGCGCTCTGCATCTTCACTTCGGATAGAGGGCCTGCGGCCTCTGTGAACAGAGCAAGTCCCTTGTCTGGGGCTTTATTGGCTTTCTGTGTAAATCAAGGAATATCAGCCTCTATTCTTTATTCTCTCTCTCCTTGCCCCTCGCCGATGCCATTCATCCTGAGGGTATCCCTGGATCCTGCCGGGGCTGGACCCCGGAAGGTGAAATCCCCAGGAGGAGGAGGTTACAGTACAAGCCATGGCAACTTTAAAAATTTCTAAGAATGCCACACTCAAGGTCATCGACCTTATGATCTCCCCCACTTGGAGACAGATAAAAACTCTTACTAATCAAGCTGAAAATCTAGTTTCTCAAGAGGGAATGTCTCGGAATCCAGAAAACATTTTTGTCACTATGCTTGCTTTGCTTGCTTTTCCTTCCCACACTCAGGCTGACTTGATTAATCACACTTATTGTGCTTATATACCTAACTCCCCTTTACTGCAGGCTGTAGAATGGACAGATATAGGACTAGTCGTATCCATTGACTCAGTACATATGCATCCTCCTTGGAGCTTGGAGGGGCCCTCTCATCCTGAGGAAGAAGGAAGATTAATTAACATATCTCTAGGCTATGAAATCCTTCCTTTATGCATGGGCCCAGCAGAATTATGTATCAATGTTAGTCAACAAACATGGGCTTTCATCCTGCCTCCAAAAAGAACTTCCACACATTGTTTAGACTGTTTACTGCCCTGTTGGCCCCGTCATCTCACTGATACCTTCCCAGAGACCATCATGAAACACATGTAGCAAATGCGTTTGATCAATGTATTAGCAAAGCCAAGATCTTACAGCTCACCACGCAACAGCTCAATAAACTGAGAGACTACTTGTTGGGCAAGGAATAGTGACTTTATTCAGAAAACCAGGAGACCAAAGAGATGGCAGATTACTGTCCTAATGAATCATCTTTGTTGAGTCAGAATTTGGGTTTCTTTTACATGAAAAGATCTCTATAGGTTCTCTTCAAATATGGACTTATTGCAGTTGCTGAGTACCTGAACTAAAGTCATCAGAGAATACATATAGTGAAAAAGGTAAAGGATTTGCCACAACTACTGAGTCTGAGAAGTATGGCTCCACTATGTTCCTCTTTTGGGTAAGACCCTTGACACACACATTACATTGCTGTGTGTTTTCTCCAGGATAAATACTCTGATACTACTGCCGAGATGTGAGCTGTGAGGATAGGGCTTTTTCTTTTTCCACACTTGTGAAATTGGTGAGGAATCTTTCTAGAATGAATTCATGCTCTAAAGACTTAATAAATACATATATATCTGGCTTCTATCCAGTATGAATTTTCTCATGAAGCCTAAGATGTTGCCATACTCATGATATTTGTATGGTTTCTCAGTAGGATGAATTCTCTGACCAACAGTAGGGTGTGAATTTTGAACTTTGAAATTTGAAGACTTCTATCATACCACGTTCACATGTGTTTCTCTCATGTATAGATTTTCTGATGCTTAGTGAGTGCTGAGACCTGAGTAAAGGATTTTCCACACTAGAAATATTTGAAAGCTTTCTCTATATGTATTTTGTGATGACTTGTAAGGTGTGAATTTCGACTGAAGAACTTGCCACACTCATCATATCTGAAATGTCTCTCTCCAGTATGAAGTCTCCAATGAAGTCGAAGATGTGGTTTTTGACAAAAGTCTCTTTCACACTCATCACATTTGTAAGGTTTCTCTCCAGTATGAACCCCCTGATGACCAGCAAGGTGTGCATTTTGGCTGAAGACTTTGTCACATATATCACATTTAAATAATTTCTTTCCTGTAGGAATTTTCTGATATTTCCAGAGGTTTGAGCTGTCAGTAAAAGCCTTGCCACACTCATCACATTTGTAAGGTTTCTCTCCAGTACGAACTGTCTGATGACTTAAAAGGACTGACTTTACACAAAAGGTGTTGCCACTCATCACATCTGTCCTTGTTTCTCTCCAGTATGAATTGTCTGATGCCTTAAAAGGATTGATTTTACACAAAAGGCCTTGGCAAACTCATCATATTTGTAAGGTTTCTCACCAATATGAACTGTCTGATGACTTAAAAGGAAGGTTTTAAGATGAAAGGCCTTGCCACACTCATCACATTTGTAAGGTTTCTCTCCAGTATGAACCCCCCGATGACCAGCAAGGTGTGCATTTCGGCTGAAGACTTTGTTACATATATCGCATTTAAATAATTTCTTTCCTGTAGGAATTTTCTGATATTCCAGAGGTTTGAGCTGTCAGTAAAAGCTTTGCCACACTCATCACATTTGTAAGGTTTCTCTCCAGTACGAACTGTCTGATGACTTAAAAGGACTGACTTTACACAAAAGGTGTTGCCACACTCATCACATTTGTCCTTGCTTCTCTCCAGTATGAATTGCCTGATGCCTTAAAAGGATTGATTTTACACAAAAGGCCTTGGCACACTCATCATATTTGTAAGGTTTCTCACCAGTATGAACTGTCTGATGACTTAAAAGGAAGGTTTTAAGATGAAAGGCCTTGCCACACTCATCACATTTGTAAGGTTTCTCTCCAGTATGAACCCTCTGATGACCAGCAAAGTGTACATTTCATCTGAAGATTTTGTCACATATATCACATTTCAATAATTTCTTTCTTGTATGAATTTTCTGATGTCTCCTGAGGTGTGAGCTGTCAGTAAAGGCCTTGCCACACTCGTCACATTTGTAAGGTTTCTCTCCAGTATGAGCTGTCTGATGACTTAAAAGGATTGACTTTATACGAAAGGCCTTGCCACATTCATCACATTTGTAGGGTTTCTCTCCAGTATGAATTGTCTGATGCCTTAAAAGGATTGACTTTACACGAAAAGCCTTGCCACATTCATCACATTTGTAGGGTTTCTGTCCAGTATGAACTGTCTGATGCCTTAAAAGTAAGGTTTTAACACAAAAAGGCCTTGCCACACTCATCACATTTGTAAGGTTTCTCACCAGTATGAACTGTCTGATGACTTATAAGGAAGGTTTTAACACGAAAGGCCTTGCCACACTCATCACATTTGTAAGGTTTCTCTCCAGTATGAATTGTCTGATGCTTTAAAAGGATTGACTTTACACGAAAGGTCTTGCCACACTCATCACATTTGTAAGGTTTCTCTCCAGTATGAAGTCTTTTATGACTTGTTAACTTTGAGGAGTGACTATAGTGCTTGCCACACTCATTACATTTGTAAGGTTTCTCTCCAGTATGAACCCTCTGATGAACAGCAAGGTTTTCATTTCGGCTGAAGACTTTGTCACATATATCACATTTAAATAATTTCTTTCCTACATGAATTTTCTTATGTCTCCTGAGGTCTGAGCTGTGAGTAAAGGCCTTGCCACATTCATCACAGTTGTAAGGTTTCTCTCCAGTATGCACTGTCTGATGACTTAAAAGGATTGACTTTATATGAAAGGCCTTGTCACACTCATCACATTTGTAAGGTTTCTCTCCAGTATGAACCCTCTGATGACCAGCAAGGTGTTCATTTCGGCTGAAGACTTTGTCACATATATCACATTTAAATAATTTCTTGCCTATATGAATTTTCTTATGTCTCCTGAGGTTTGGTCTGTGAGTAAAGGCCTTGCCACACTCATCACATTTGTAAGGTTTCTCTCCAGTTTGAAGTCTCTTATGACTTATTAAGTTTGAGGAGTGACTATAGTGCTTGCCATACTCATTACATTTGTAAGGTTTCTCTCCAGTATGAATCCTCTGATGACCAGCAAGGTTTTCATTTTGGCCAAAGACTTTGTCAAATATATCACATTTAAATTTCTGTCCTGTATGAATTTTCTGATGTTTCCTGAGGTTTGAGCTGTGAATAAAGGCCTTGCTGCACTCATCACATTTGTAAGGTTTCTCTCCAGTATGAATTGTCTGATGACTTAAAAGGATTGACTTTACACGAAAGGCCTTGCCACACTCATCACATTTGTAAGGTTTTTCCCTATGTGCTTTGAGGTCTTGTGATACTACTGAAGGATTCATAAAATCATTCCTATATATATTAGAAACACTGGTTTGGACACAAGGAGGAATTCTTTGAAGAGGTGAAAAGGAGAAACTGTTGTTGACAGACCTCTCAACTTTATTATATTCAGAAATTATCTTGCCAGTTTGAAATATCTGCAGTTTATCCTGAGACTTAAATCTAAACTTGTTTCCAAAGGGCTTGATTCCTGCATCCTTTCCATCATGTGAATCTCTTCCATCAGGCACATTTCCATTAAGGCTTACAGGTGTGCCTTTGTAATTTCTTTTGTCATCTCTCCCCTGACACTCAAAGTCACACATATTTTCCTGACTTTCCCAAAGATGAACATGTTTGATTTCACAGCTTTCAGGGCTTCCCAGCATCAATGTTTGGAATGTTTCTTGTTTATCACTGTTCACTTTGGGTTGTAAATGCTTGATCACATGTGTAGGAGAGATATCTATAAGATAAAAAGAACCACAGGTATCCTGCTCACAATAATTCAAAAATAAATCTTTCATGTTGAATATATATTACACCAAAAGTAATACTTACACCAAGTTATGAAACACCACAATGATGACTTTAAGTTTTTAGAAACACTAAAGGAATAGAATTCTTAACTTAGAAAGCATGATAACATAAGTTCACTACTAAGGTAGCTTAGTTTTAAAAACCATGTGCCAAACACACTCATATTGGACAATCTTATGCCAACTCTCAAAAACAGTATTTTTCTACCAGGACCCCTAGGAACGTATCAATCAACAGTTGTCTCAAATTGAAAAAAAAAAATTACATTATCATTGTATTGTGCATACTTACTGTACATAAATAAATTCTAAACAATGTATTACATATTGTAATAGTAAATAATCCAACAGCAAGCTTACCCAATTAACTATACATAATTGGTTGTTTACAATTGAAAACAAATGAGGAAATGGAGAATATGACTAAAACAATTTTTTTGAAACAACATAGTTTTCTAAATCTGCTATAGAACTACATACCCCCCCAAAAAAGGCATTTTACAATGTTAACAAGTAGTATGTGTCAGCTGTATTGCAGAATACACGCTAAAAGACCATCATCTGTAAATGACACATAAATTAAGATGTAAAACAGTCACCAGTTTTCTAACAGCCAATAAAGAAATCCATACCTCTTTTGTTGTTGTTCAGTCACTCAGTCGTGTCTGACTCTTTGCGACCCCGTGGACTGTTGCCCAACAGACTCCTCTGTCCATGGGAGTTCCCAGGCAAGAATAATGGAGTGGTTTGCCATTTCCTTCTCCATGGGATCTTTTTGACTCAGGGATCAACACTGCATCTTCTGCATTAGCAGGTGAATTCTTTACCACTGAGCCACCAAGGAAGGCTTCTCTCTAGCCATGCACTATTCTTAATTACCTGGTTTAATGGCACCAAAATATAATAAATAAAAAGTGAGTGTTTTGTGTATTAATTGACTAGGTCAGACACAATATTGCTGAAAAATGTTGCAAGTGAAAAGCAAACAAGATATAATCTAGTTGAGGTTTGACAGAAAACAAAATTCTGTAAAGCAATTATACTTCAATTATAAAATTAATAACATTTTAAAAAGATATGATGCATATAACATCTTATCATAAAGAACATGATAGAATATAGATATTACATTTTTAAGCAAAAGTAAATTTTGAGTATTTACTATAAAACATGCACTACTGTAAGCCAAAACAGCACTAATTTTGCTTTGAAAGGCTTGAGGTAAATTAACATGTTTTTCTCTAATCAGAGCAGGAGACACACCCAATTGGCCTACAAAATGGTAAGAGAAGCAGGATATGAATCTGAACCTACAGACTGAGAAAACTTATTTGTCAACATGACCAACCACTGAATGAATAGATTAGAATATATTAAAAAAAAATACAAGGAACATGGAAAGAAAATATCAAGGAAGATACAATACAGAAGTAATCTGTTCAACTATTATGCAACCATCCCATCTAGAAATGGGTTGTGAGTCATCATGGATGCACAGAGTGATTTAGGTCATGTCTTGAGAAACTTCTTCAATAAATGACCAGAGATTAGCTTTACAGTGAGAGTATGTAGAAGGTGGAGGGATGTGGTAGGTAAGAACGATTTTTCTGTCCATATCAAGGTACTATGTGAGGAACGGTCAGGCCTAAGAAAGGGCCTGTGTGGAGCAAAGGGTACACAGGTTTATGTCAGATATTAGCTTGTGACTGCCATGTCTTTGTGAAAATAACTGAGAGTGCAAACTAATATACTGACCTTAAAAGAAAAGAATTGGTTCAGCAAGTTTATGGGCATTATACTACAGGTATGGGACAAAAACAAGAGAGATTTTAAAAGTGACTGTGATATATGGAGAAAGCAGGATAATACCTGTTATACTATTTACAATGAAACGTATCCAACTGTGAATTTTGTAAGTTACAATGGAATGCTTATATTCAAGAAAAGCATACACAATATTCCAAGATATTGTATAAGAATCTTATTAGCAGAAATCAGAAGGAAAATCCAGGAAAAGGCTATCTAAACCTGGGTTCCTCTGACAAGTATGATTAACCTCTCTACTGGACATTTATTTCATTTCTTCTGCCACACATGTTCATCTCAAAATCGAGGAGTATCAAAGGAGGGATTGAAACTGACTCTGGAGGACCTTCCCAGTTACAAAAGCCTTTCTGAGGCATCCAACACCTTTTTGTAGAAAAAGGCTTTATTCTCCTAGACCTCCCCTGAGTTCAAAAAAAGCAGATTCAAAGACTTACTAATACATAAAAGGATCATACCATGTTCAAGTGGGATTTATTGCAGGGATGCAAGATTTCTCAATATCCACAAGTTAATCACTATGATACACCACATTAACAGTTGAAGACTAAAAACCATATGATCATCAATAAATGCAGAAAATATTCTCACAAAATTCAAGTGCTATTTATGATAAAAACCCTTCAAGAAGTCAGCCCAGATGGACCCTAGGTAAGGTAAGGTAAGGTGAAGTTGCTCAGTCATGTCCAACTCTTTGCGACCCCGTGGACTGTAACCTACTAGGCTTCTGTGTCCATGGGATTCTCCAGGCAAGAATACTGGAGTGGATTGCCATTTCCTTCTCCAGGGGATCTTCCCAACCCAGGTATCGAACCCGGGTCTCCCGCAGTGGAGGCAGACACTTTAACCTCTGAGCCACCAAGGAGGCCCTACCTCAACCTAATTAAGACTGTTTATGTCAAACATACAGCTAACATACTCAACAAGGAAAAACTGAAAGCATTCCCCTTAACATGAATAAGACAAGAATGTTCACTATTACCACTTTTACTGGACAAATTTTCCAAGTCCTAGCCACAACAATCAGAAAAGAAAAAGAAATAAAAGGAATTCAAGTAAAAAGAAATAAGAAGAAAAAGAAGTAAAACTGTCACTATGAGGCTACACAGAAAATCCCGAAGATGCCACCAGATGACTACTAGACCTCATCAATGAACAGAGTAAACTTGCTGGATACAAAATATATAGAAAACTGCTGCATGTCTACACACTAATAATGATACATCAGAAAGTGAAAAGTTAATGAAATAATCCCATTCACCATCTCAGAGAAAACAATAAAATTCTAAGGAATAAACCTCCCTAAAAAGTCAAAGGAACTGTATTCATGAAACTATAAGATGCTGATGACTGACAGCAAAGATGACACAAACAGATGGAAACATATACTGTGTTCTTGGATTGAAAGAAGTAACACTGTCAAAATGACCATACAATCCAAGGCAATCTACATATTCAATGCAACCCTTATCAAATTAACAATGACATATTTCATAAAACAAAGAAAAACTTAAAGTGTACCAAAATACAAAAGACTCTGCTATCTAAATCGAGCTTAAAAAGGAAGAACAGAGCTGGAGGAATCATCTTCCTTGAGTTCAGACCATACTACAAACTTACAGTCAACAAAGTAAAAGTGAAGTCGCTCAGTCGTGTCTGGACTCTTTGGACCCCATGGACTCTAGCCTACCAGATTCTTCTGTCCATGGGATTTTCCAGGCAAGAATACTGAAGTGGGTTGCCATTTCCTTCTCCAGCAGATCTTCCTGACCCAGGGACTGAACCTGGGTCTCCTGCATTGTAGGTAGATGGCTTTACAGTCTGAGCCACCAGGGAAGTGGTAGGATGATGGCACAAAACAGAAACACAGACCAGTAGAACAGGACAGAAAACCCAGAAATAAACCAAATTACTTAGAGTCAATTATTCTATAACAAAGGAGGAAAGAATATAGAATGAAGACGTCTCTTTAATAAGTGATGCTGGGATAAATGGATAGTTACATGAAAAAGAATGAAATTACAACATTCTCTAACACCACATACAAAAATAAGCTCAAAATGTATTAAACATCTAAATGCAAGACCAGATACTATAAAATTCATAATGGGAAAAAAAAAATGCAAAACACTGACATATATGTCAGCAAAATTTTTTGCATCTTAGAGTCATGGTAATAAAAGCAAAATCAAACAAATGACCCCTAATTAAATTTAAAACCTTTTTGCAAAGCAAAGGAAACCAAAAAAGAACAAAAATACAACTTTTGGACTAGGAGACTATATATGCAGATGATGCTACCTCTCAGGGATTTATTTCCAAAATATACAAACAGTTCATACAGCTTAATATAAAACAAACAACCCAATCAAAAACTGGGCAGCAGATCAAAACAGATATTTCTCCAAAGCAGACAAACAGATGGCCAACAGTCACCTGAAAAGATGTCTGATGTCTCTACTTAGGAGAGAAATGCAAATCAAAACCACAAAAATGTATCACCTCACACTGGTCAGAATAACCACCATCAAAAAGTCTACAAACAATAAATGCTTGAGAGAGTGTGGAGAAAAAGAACCCTCCTACACTGTTGGAAGGAACATAAATTAGTACTGCCACTTTGGAAAATAGCATGGAGGTTCCATAAAGAACTAGGTATAGAGCTATCACATGAACCAGCAATTTCAATCCTGGGCATATATCCAGAAAGGATGAAAACTAATTCAAAATGATACATGCACCCCAATGTTTTTAGCAGCACTATTTATACCAGCCAAAACACATCAGCAACCTAAATGCTCACTGAAAGATAAAGGGATAAAGAATATGTGGTACATATATACAAAGGGAATATTGTGAAGTGAAAGTAGCCCAGCCGTGTCCAACTCTAAGACCCCATGACCTGCAGCTGCCAGACTACCCTGTCCATGAAATTCTCCAGGAAAGAACACTGGAGTGGGTTGCCACCTCCACAGCATAAAACACAATGCAGTAATGCCTTTTGTAGCAATATAGACAGACTTAGGGATTATTCTAAGTGAAATCAGACAGAAAAAGACAAATACCATAGGATATTATATGTGGAACTGAAACAAATGATACAAAATGAACTTATTCACAAAATAAACTCACCAGCATAAAAAACAAACTTATGGTTACCAAAGGAGACAGTGCAGGATGGCGGCTGGGGCAGGAAAGGGAGAGGTAAATTAGGACTATGAATATATACAAACTAACATATATATAAAATAAAGAACAAGAACCTACGATATAGCTCAGGGAACTATATTAAGTATCTTGTAAATTGCTGTATACCTGAAACACTACATTGTAAATTAACTATACCTAAAAAGTGGAGAAGGAAATGGCAACTCACTCCAGCATTCTTGCCTGGAGAATCCCAGGGAGAGAGGAGACTGGTGGGCTGCCGTCTAGGGCGTTGCACAGAGTCGGACACAACTGACTCAACTTAGCAGCAGCATACCTAAAAAGAATGGTTAAAACAAAAACAAAAACACTTCTTGCGGAGATGTTCAAACAATGTTTCATAAGGGTGTAAAAACTACTAAATGTTGGCAGAAGTCTATGAAACAAGACATGCTGACAAAACTGAATACCCAGCAACAAAAGAATTTACTTGAAACATTATCTTACACTATAGACAAAAATGAACTCAAAATGGTTTAAAGACCTCATCTTAAGTCCCAAACGTATAAAACTCCAAGAAAGTAAACATGCAGGAAATGTTTCTGGAAACTGGACCCACAAATGATTTACCAGATGTAACAACAAAAGCACAGGCCACAAAATAAAACCAGATATTAATAATTTGAACTGTATCAAAATTGTAAACTACAGCCATGAAATTAAAAGACGCTTACTCCTTGGAAGGAAAGTTATGACCAACCTAGATAGCATATTCAAAAGCAGAGACATTAACATTACTTTGCCAACAAAGGTCCGTCTAGTCAAGGCTATGGTTTTTCCAGTGGTCATGTATGGATGTGAGAGTTGGACTGTGAACAAAGCTGAGTGCCAAAGAATTGATGCTTTTGAACCGTTGTGTTGGAGAAGACTCTTGAGAGTCCCTTGGACTGCAAGGAGATCAAACCCGTCCATCTTAAAGGAGATCAGTCCCGGGTGTTCATTGGAAGGACTGATGCTAAAGCTGAAATCAAATACTTTGGCCACTCATGCGAAGATTTAACTCATTGGAAAAGACCCTGATGTGGGGAGGGATTGGGGAAAGGAAGAGAAGGGGACAACAGAGGCTGAGATGGCTGGATGGCATCACCGACTTACTGGACGAGTTTTGAGTAAACTCTAGGGGTTGGTGATGGACAGGGAAGCCTGGTATGCTGAGATTCATGGGGTCACAAAGAGTCGGACATGACTGAGCAACTGAACTGAACTGAACTGAACTGTGCATTAAAGTGCAGTGAGTGTGAAAAGACAATTAACGGTAAAAGAGAAAATATGTGGAAATCATACATGATAGTAAATGAGTACAAAAAATATATAAAGAATTTTAAGAGGGACTGAGATCACCAGTTCCGCCGTAGGGACCATTCCCCAAGCAACCATCCAATGCACTGCAAAAATAAAACAGAACCCTAAGAGTAACACAGAAATTTGAACTCAATGATAAAATAAAAAAAATACTTACAATGCACAGAACAACAGTGCAGCCAATAGCCCCATAGATATGAGAATGTGGACTTGGACAAAGTTGTCCTGGGATAAATTCCCATACCATTTACAGAGGCTAAAATATATGGTCCTTGATACACATGAACAACACTGTCATGGTGCCCTTGACAGAGCCTCCAAAGCAAGAAAACAATCTAGAAAGATGTAACAGGCTCTCTTGATACTTTCTCTCTCATAATCTTAGAATATACTGACCATTCTACTGGATAGCTTCAAGTGGTGACTTTGTGCAGAGCAAGAAAATAACATTAGGAATAGTGTCTGTTAGTAAATCCACTCCACAGAGACTCAGTAGAGGCTGTCAATTAAACATAGGTGGATTATCACAGCAAAGAAACCAGATAAACTTTCAGACCCTCAGGAATATATTCAAAGAAATTTAAGAGGTAAAATGATACAAAGTAAGGAGAATGTAACATCGGGAATAGCTGACATTCCCAGACTGGGTAGAGCTGCACAAGAATAAAAATAATACAACATGAAGGTCAGACATTGCAGGATCTTGAGATGGGACCACGCGTTTGACCTACAGAGAGCAAGCTAAGAGCCTGCCAGATTCACATATGCTCCCCTCATAGGATCTAGGATCAAAAAGACAATCACTCTACCTACTCTCCTTACATTTTCCTAAGTAACAACCACAGTGGATCCAATCCACCAGCTTGTCCCACTCCTAAGCAGAAAAAAACAGCCCTTTTGAGATACTCATTCTTCTTTATACATTGTATTTTTGGCTATTTTTACATCACTCCGCACTGTCCAGAACTTTTTCTCATGCTCCAATGTGAAGATAATATTCAGATCAGAAACAGAAATTCTGGGACTCCTCTGGTGATCCAGTGGTTAAGACTCTCACTTCCAATGCAGGGGGTGCAGGTTTGATTCTTAGGGAACTAAGATCACACATGCAGAATGGCGGAGCCAAAAAAAAGCAGGCAAAAACAAACAAAAAGAAATAGACATTCAAGGTTATCAGAAGAAACAAATCTAAAGAGCTATGGATTTTTTTAAACACTAAGCCAAAAGTCAAAAGGTAGAAAATAGGAAATTGGTTTTTTTGGTGTTTTTTTAACATTTGCCAGTGAGCTTTGTACATAATTAAGCTCTGGGACAACCTCAGATGTGACATGAAACAGACACAGCATCTGAAGAGGGTCAGTTTAACCTTGTGAAGCTGTGTCATGCCCCAGTCACCAGAACTCTCAGATGAAAGACATCAGGGCCTCCCAAGGGCACACAGGGAAAATGCAGATACCCAAGGGCAGCTCTGGAAGGAAGTTATCCTCACCCACAGACAGCAGGTTCCTGTAGGTCTCCAGCATCACGTCCCTGTACAAGGCCCTCTGAGAAGGGTCCAGGAATTCCCACTCCTCCTGAGTGAATTCGATGGCCACATCCTCAGAGGTCAGTTGTTTCTGAAATGAAACCACATATTAACAAAAGGGCCACAAAAAGTTCTCATTTTCATGCAAAAGAGAAAGGGTGGTAAGGGTTAAGGATTGACTTGGTTGAAGTATGTGTTCTAACAGATCCACGCAGGGGTATCTGGAGAAATTATGCATCTAATTTTAATTTCTTATGCTTTTTCATATGGCCTTATGAGATCCTCCAATTAATACGGATTTTTCATCACTGTTCAAAATCCATGAAATATATATAAATAAAACTCAACACTGTATTGGCTATACAGAAGTGTCAGATATTATGTTCTACCCAGTGAGTGCAATTCATTATCTAGATGAGGTGCAGCATGAGTGGTGTCTTCAGAGATGATGAAGTCCATGGCACTTTTAATAGAAAGGTCAAAAGTTTCAGGTATGATGTTGATAACAGCAGCAAGGACTAAAAGTGTCTGAAGGCTTCCTGTTGCTCTAAATTACTGCAGTATTACCCTAAACATTAAATAAGTACTTTACAGGCAAGAACCTGTCATCAATATAATAGCTCATTAAAGAATGCTCTATTCCCACCTTACAGAAGAAAACCTGTGTCACAGATACTCTGAGAAACTCGACTCAGAACAAGAAGGTAAGAAATGTTACATGAAACACCTGAACTCAGAAGCTTGGGCTCAGCAACTGAAGCTTAAGCATCAAACAGTGAAGTAATACAGAGAACACTGAAAGTCCTTTGACAGAGGGCTCCTAAAGAAAACCTGAAAGAGGACCAAGGTGAGCCTCCTCCCTGCCCCTCTGTCTTCTCTGCAGGGGAGCAGCTCTTGGGCCTCAGGCCTTCATCCCCTGAAAATGGACGCCTGTGCCAAATTCGTCTCCACCCCTTCCCTGATTGGGAGAACCTCCCCCTGCTGAGTGATCACTGTCCACAGTGGTGGTGAAGGACTGGAGACACTGACTGATGAGAGCCAGAGCAGCTTGGCAGCCCCAGGTCCCTGGACCATCTCACTTGTTCCTAGCCACAGCTTCCAAACCAGTGCCATATCAAGGGACTCTGACACAGCAGCCAAGTTCCCTGGAGCTGGAGATGCCTGCCACAGAAGGGGTGGCTGGCTCTGGGGCTGGAAGTGGGACTGTGTTCGGGAGCTTCATCACTATTATGCCAGGAACCATTCCCCGAAACAGTAGCTCTTCTACGCCATGGGCTTGGCCCTCTCAAAGGCTATGGGTTGTTTTGCCTGATGGTCTAGCTCATCTTCTTCAGGACGTGAAGGAGCTGTTTCCACCTCCCATAGCTCTTTCTCCTGTGACTGCCCAGTATGTTCCCTTTCCTATAACTCCTCAGGCAGACTGGGGAAAGTGGTGGGCTCAGGGTTTGACAGAAGGAAAACAAATATTGTATTAATATGAAAAAAAAAAAAAAGTCCAAGGTGAACAATGTAGAATGGCATGAAAGGTCATTTTAGATGTGGATACAGAAACACAAGTGTTAGTAATTTACTACTTAAAACACTAACAGGATTGCTTAGAAAATTCCAAGGCCACAGATTATAACAATAACATAATTTCAACTAAAAAAAAAGGTGATATGTAGTTTTTAAATCATGATGTCTTCTATCTAAACCACAGACTTGTACATGCATGCATGCTTATCTATAAAAAATTAACTAACATGAGAGGATTTGTCTTTTGACAGGTTTTTGGACAATTTTATCTCATTCTTTTATTCACATGTATTTCAGCATCTTTCAGATGATAAAAATGTATCCCCTGTACTCAGCTGAGTTTGTCAACAGGATTCTATACTAGGCTACCAAAAGAAAACTTTTAAAAACATTAAAAAAAAAATTGAACTCAATTCATAATAAAATTACCATATACAAATCTACAAATACAACTTTATCCATTTAAATTTACACAGCAAGGCATTAACAGAAGCTAAATAATTTCTTTGCTTTTTTTTCATTAATAAAATACCGATTTGAAATTAGAAGAGTTCTAGATTATGACAAAAAAATTATCACAATAGTAAAGTAAAAAAACTTCTTGGAGAATTAAAAATCATGGAAAAAGAATATGGAAAAAAATAAAGTTATTAAGCAAGACTATCTCAAGAAACATCATGATGGAAAGGAAACATTCCTTCTGAAATTACAGTGGCATGAAAAGAGCTGTCCAGGGTGCCTGTCTTTCACCACCATATGACGTGCATGGGCAGAGGCCATTGTAAGTAAGAGGAGGAAAAACACAGGGCAAGAGACGCAGAGTTTGTCAGAGAGTTGAAACAGGTAGTACTCAGAAACCTAAGGACATGGAAAGGTGAAAAGTGAAAGGATGGAAAAAGACAGTCCATCCTAAAGACAGCAGGGAGACTGTTATCTCAGACAAAATAAACTGAAGGAAAAAAAGGTGCAATGAGATAAACATTGTGTAATGATAAAATGGTCAATTTACCAAAAAGCTGTAACAAGTAAAAATATATATACAGCTAAAATTAGATATCTCATAAAAATGAAGCAAACATTAAAGGAAAAGAAGACAGAAATAGTGGCACAGGAGTAGTACAAGAGTTCAACGGCAAGTTGAACAGGCATGTACAGATCACACGGCCCAACAAAAGCATAAAACACATGCATCTCAAGGACACATAAAACATGCTCTATGAGAGATCACATGTTAGGCCAAAATTAACCATTTTAAGAGACTGATACCATAAAATATGTTCCCTAACAACAATAAAATAAACACAAGAAAAAAAGAAAATTCCCCAAATGTGGACATTAAACAACTCACTCTTACACTGCAAATGGGTCTAAGAAAAACTTACCTGGAAATTTTTAAATACATGGATGAAAACGAAAAGACAACATTACAATATTTATAACAAACAGAGAAGACTGTACTAAAAGGAAAGTCTGAACTGTTAAATGCTTACAGTAAAAAGAGAAAAGATCTTAAACTGATCTTAGACCTCTGGGAAGCAGAAAACGGAAAACAAACTAAAGTCAAGTTTAGCAGAAGGAAACACGTAAATAAGAAAGATTAAACCAGAGATAAAATAGAAAGCAGAAAAATATAAATATTAACAAACCAAGAGTTGATTTCTGAAAAAACTGTATAGGAAAACCACAACCTAGACTAAGGAAAAGAAAAAAAGATTCAAATAACTAAAAACAGATATGAAACAGGAGTGATTACAACTAAGGTTAAAGGAAGTTTCTAAAGATAAGGAAGTACTATGACCAATATATAGATCTTCAAGATCAAGACAATTACAATGGTGTGATCACTCACATAGAGCCAGACATCCTGGAATGTGAAGTTAAGTGGTCCTTAGAAAGCATCACTACGAAAAAAAATAGTGTAGGTGATGGAATTCCAGTTGATCTCTTTGAAATTCTGGAAGATGATGCCATGAAAGTGCTGCAGTCAATATGCAAGCAAATTTGGAAAACTCAGCAGTGGCCTCAGGACTGGAAAAGGTCAGTTTTCATCCCAATTCCAAAGAAAGACAATGCCAAAGAATGCTCAAACTACCGCACAATTGCACAAATCTCACACGCTAGTAAAGTAATGCTCAAAATTATCCAAGCCAGGCTTCAGCAATATGTGAACCGGGAACTTCCTGATGTTCAAGCTGGTTTTAGAAAAGGCAGAGGAACCAGAGATCAAATTGCCAACATGCGCTGGATCATGGAAAAAGCAAGAGAGTTCCAGAAAAACTTCTATTTCTGCTTTATTGACTATGCCAAAGCCTTTGACTGTGTGGATCACAATAAACTGTGGAAAATTCTGAAAGAGATGGGAATACCAGACCACCTGACCTGCCTCTTGGGAAATCTATATGCAGGTCAGGAAGCAACAGTTAGAACTGGACATGGAACAACAGACTGGTTCCAAATAGGAAAAGGAGTACATCAAGGCTGTATATTGTCACCCTGCTTATTTAATTTATATGCAGAGTACAGCATGAGAAATGCTGGGCTGGAAGAAGCACAAGCTGGAATCAAGATTGCTGGGAGAAATATCAATACCCTCAGATATGCAGATGATACCACCCTTATGGCAGAAAGTGAAGCCTCATGATAAAAGTGAAAAAGATGGCTTAAACCTCAACATTCAGAAAACTAAGATCATGGCACCTGGTCCCATCACTTCATGGGAATTGGATGGGGAAACAGTGGAAACAGTGTCAGACTTTATTTTGGGGGCTCCAAAATCACTGCAGATGGTGACAGCAAGCATGAAATTAAAAGATGCTTACTGCGTGGAAGAAAGTTATGTCCAACCTATATAGCATATTAAAAAGCAGAGATATTACTTTGCCAACAAAGATCCGTGTAGTCAAGGCTATGATTTTTTCACTGGTCATGTATGGATGTGAGAGTTGGACTACGAAGAAAGCTGAGTGCCAAAGAATTGATGGTTTTGAACAGTGGTGTTGGAGAAGATTCTTGAGGGTCCCTTGGACTGTAAGCAGATCCAACCAGTCCATCCTAAAGGAGATCAGTCCTTGGTGTTCATTGGAAGGACTGATACTAAAGCTGAAATTCCAATACTTTGGCCACCTCGTGTGAAGAGGTGACTCATTGGAAAAGACCCTGATGCTGGGAGGGACTGAGGGCAGGAGAAGGGGATGAAAGAGGATGAGATGGCTGGAAGGCAACCGACTCGATGGACATGAGTTTGACTGAACTCCATTTGTTGGTGATAGACAGGGAGTCCTGGCATGCTGTGATTCATGGGTTCGCAAAGAGTCAAGACACGACTAAGAGACTGAACTGAACTGACTGACTGATGACCAATAATGCCTATAAATGACAGAATATAGGAGACACTGGCAAATTCTCAGAAACATGCAAACTATTTTACTTTTTAAGAAATTAAAAAATTGAGAAGTGTTGAAAGTGAAAGTGTTAGCCACTTAGTTGTGTCTGAATCTTTGTGACCTGATGGACTGTAGCCCACAAGGCTCCTCTGTCCATGGAATTTCTCCAGACAAGAAGACTGGACTAGACAGCCATTCCTTTCTCCAGGGAATCTTCCGACCCAGGGACAGAACCTGGGTCTCCCTCACTGCAGGCAGATTCCCTATGATTTGAGTCACTAGGGAAGTCCATTATAGCTAGAGAGATTTTAAAAGTAGTCAGACACCTCTAAGAAAAATACAGGACCAAATTCTACCAAACATTTACAAAAGAATTGCCATTAATCCTGCTAATTCTATGGAGCAAGCATCATTCTAATAGTTTGCTGACTTCTCAAAGACACAAGAAAGGAAAACTGGACACCAATACCCCTGATGAATACTGATGCAAAATTAAAATACTTGCAAACCAACTTCAACACATATTAACAAGATCTGGAGAAACAGACATAGAGAACAGACAGAGGTGGGAGGAGAGGAAGGAGAGGGCAAGATGTATGCAGAGAGTAACACGGAAACTTACATTACCACCATATATAAAGTAGAGAGCCAATGCAAACTTGCTGAATGACTCAGGGAACTCAAAGAGGGGCTCTCTAACAACCTACAGGGGTGGCATAGGGACAAAGATGGGAGGGAGGGCACATATGTATACCTATGGCTGATTCATGTTGGTATTCGGCAGAAAACAACAACTTCTGGAAAGCAATAATCCTTCAATTAAAATAATTTAAATAAATAAATAAAAAGATCTGACGTCAGGACGAAGTGGATTTTATTCACATAAGGCGAGGAGAAGTCAGCATATAAAAATCAACTAATATGACACACTACATTAACAGATTAAAGGGAAAAAAACCAGGATCATCTTGATGCAGAAAAAAACTATTTATCTTCCTTCCCACATGACAAAGTTTCTTAGGTAAAAATCATAAAGACTACAAAAGAAACATGCTATATCAAAAGAGATTCTTTAATAAGCACACGAAGGATCAAACAACCAATTAACTCATTATCAAAACTGCCATGGCAATCTTTGTAGAAGCAGAATAAAACATGGTTAAAGTCACATAACTATTCAAAGGGCAAACTGCAAAACTCTTGAAGAAAGAAGATGGAGGTCTATTTCAAAACTTATTTCTAGGTAATCAAGGTGATGTGGTACTGGTGTAAAAGAGACAAATAAACCACCTGAACAGAACACAGTACTCAGAAATAATTCTTTGTGTATATGTAAGGTATATTCACAAGGATGTCAAGATACACAAACGGGCAAGGACAATCTAATAACCATGATACTGAGAAAACAGATATCTACCAGCAAAAGAGTGAAGCTGGAATCTTGCTTGCATTACAGGTTAAAACATCTTTGTGTCAAAGGATTCAATCCACAGAGTGAAAGGACAACCTCTGAAGAATGGAGGTGATGAAAATTTCCACCTGCCAGAGACTTAGATTCATTTCATAGTTTAAATCTGATAATAAACTAAAAACCCTGTATCACTGATGTCTATTTCTGAACTTTACATTCTATTAACAATAAGGATTTAAAGAGATTGACCCACATCTTTAGTTTGAACTGCCATAAAAAAGTCAGAACAAACGGCTCCTAATTGATCTGATTCCCAGATTTTACCAGCTATTGTGCATATTAATACCTGACTTCCACATGCAGTTTCCTTACCCTGGTTGACAGAGAGCAGACAGCGCATCCAGATGGGTCCTAAGCAACCCCTGCTGCCCAACAGCACTGAGACCCCGTCACCAACCCGTGGGTGAGAAGCCCTGCCCGGGACGGTGCCCAGGGAGCCTCCTCACAAGGGCCAGGTCACCGGGTCATGGGGAGACGGGATCTAAGTGGAGACGACAAGCCCTGAGGGAAGGCCCCAGGTGAGTGTATGTGTACCGGAGCCAGAGAGGATACTCCAGAGTCAAACACGATTAGCAAGTCCAGAGAAGGGCTTTTCAGGAAGGACAGACTAAATATGACCTTACCTGAGAAAGAGCCATGCCTCACTCCTTTTCTTTCCTCTTCCTCAACTTCAGGGCTTCCTGAGGCAACACAAGTCTTCAGAGGTCTATCATGAAAGTTGAAAACATGCTGTTTAATGCTTAGAGTCAATACATCCCCTTCCTGAGCCCCAACCACCCACATGGCAAGCCCTCACCATGTGGAACAGACAGTCCCCTGTGGCCACTGTCTCACAAGGGACTCAGTAGAGTCAATTCCGGCACAGAGACCAACATGGGACTTTCCCACACTTTCCCTTAAATCACACTCCCCTCCTGGTGAGGCCTCATGCACACTGCAGCAGGGGCCACCTCTGCTGACCTCACAATCCCCTTCAGGTCACACAGCAGGCCCTTGTCCAGCCCCAGTCAGAGCAGAGCACCCCCTCCTCAGCCCAGATCTCTGCTCTCAGGAGTGGGAGGACTCAGAGTCCTGATGCTCAGTGAGGGATCCAGATTGGAATAATCTGGGACACCTTAAACATTCTCGAGCTATGGACCAACATAAACTACCTGAAGGGGAATCTCTAGTCGGAGGGTACAGAACACGGGTATGCAAAATGCCTCATCAATGAAACATGAAGCCTGGACTGAGCACTATTCAGAGGAGAAAAGCTCCTCCAACTCTCTTTCTTTCCCAGCCTTACTAAGGTGTAACTAACAAAAATGGTATAAACATACTGTGTACAAAGAGATCATGTGATAGATTCATATATTGAATAATTGTTATAGTCGAGTAAGTTACACTTCCACCTATGAATACACTGTATTATTTCTCTCTAGGTGAATTTCAAGTATATAGAAACACTACAGGCAGCATGCAGTACCTCAGATCCCCAGAACTTACTTATTCTACAACTGAAAATCTCTACTCTTTGACTAGTGCCCCATTTCCTCCTCCACCCAGCTCCTGGTAACAGCCTTATTACTCAATGGCTCTATGAGTTTGACAAGTCTAGTTTCCACATAGCGTCTGTCCTCCTTTGTGAGGCTTATTTAACTTAGCATAATGATCTCTAGCTTCATTCATTTTGGCATAAATGCAGGATTACTGATTTTTATATTTATAGATAGAGAAAAAATAGTTCATGAATATACAGTATATAATAAATATTTCTATACCACACTTTTGTTACCTCTTCTTTTGTCAAGAGACATATGGCCTGTGTCTATGCCTTGGCTACTGCAAATCCAGTCACACTCATGGGACTGAGAACATATTCCTGAAAAACTAATCGATTTTTCTTTGGATATTTGTCAGAAATGAGTTTGACAGACTGTAGGCCTGTTCTATGTTAATCTGTTAAGGAACTTCCATTTTGTTTTCCAACACAGCAGAACCATTTACATTACCACCAACAGTGCACTTAAGATTCCATGTTTTCTGTACTGTGCCTGTGTCTGTGCTTTTTTGGGGAGGGACAGGAGTGGATAACACAGAACCCAGCCTGGCAGCAAGAGAGTTGCAGCTGCACCTTCTAGAGGACAAGCCTCCGGGTAGCAGATCACTGTGCATCGCTGCCCTCTGATTCTCTGAGCCATCTTCCCCTACGTCACAGGACTTTATGACTCTTCTCAGGTTGGGCTCAGAGATCCCTACCGAGCAGGACCACTTTATTAACAAGCATTCTGCGATTTTAACCTTAGTACTCCTAATTTCCCAGCAGGCCTCGAACAAACTTAGAGACTTTCATGGTGTCCAACAGAGTGTCCACAGAGCCCATAATGAGCCTCTAACCCTCTTATACAAACACAAAGCATTCCAAGCCCTGATAACTCATGCATGAGGCAAAATACAAAAGAGGACACCCAAGGATCCACAGACACAAAACACCGTATTTTCATTTACAATGAGTGATCCAGGTCAAAGATGGAAATCTCCAAAGACTATGAAAAAGAGGGATAATTCCAATGATGCACATGGCCCTGTGAGATCTCACTGTCTTCTAAGGAAACACTCCAGAGTCTCTTGGTATCTTCTGAAATGCACATGAAACTATCTTCACTGGCAACTCCAAGTACACAATGATACCAAAGTCGATGCAAAAAATGACCTGAAATTTTCCCTGTTACTCTACTATGCCTGCCTGCTAAAAGAGCCAACAAAAGACAGGGCATGGAGTGGATGCTGGGGGCACCTGCTAGAACCAGCCCCTCAAGCCCAAGGCTCCCATCCTCCTGCACCCACAGGTGCCTGTCAGCTCAGCCCAGGCCACAGTTCTAACAGTGGAAAAGACTTCTCTTGGCTGAATTCCACGTGCTTCATTGCTCCTCACGTGTGGTCACAAGTTGTCAAATCAAACCTGTGCAGGCAAGTGGCAGCCTCAGCACTGCTGTACCGGGGAACATGAGCTAAGGCATTGGAACCTCAAACCATTCCATGCAGGCTCTCCAACAAACTCACTTCCAGGTTCTCCAGCCTGAACTGAGACATTCTCTTCCAACAGATCCACACACCCCTTGTCCCTGCAACTACACTTGGGATGGGCGCATGCTCCATTCACTGGGCTCACTTGATGCCCCCAAGTACTGCCATAAGACTCCTGAAGACCCCACCAGGCTCGCTCTGCTTTCCCCATTTGTCTACCTCTCCTCCCTGCATGACTGGACTAAGCAAGACTAAAGCGCACAGGGGTTTCTTGGCAAAGGGGATCACAAGAGGAGTGCCCATGAGCTACCACCCAAAGGACACTGCACATGCAGTATGGAAATCAAGAGACTGGCCCTCCTGGGAAAGTCTGCCACCACCTGGGGACATTATGGAGTCCACGTACAAAGGCATTTGAGATGAGGAAGTCTCAAAGCAAGGGTCTCAAGGTCTCACTATCTCCTGTTTTCTCCACCCACACCTACTTGGAAGATATTCTAGCTTTGCGGGGGGACAGGGGCAGCGTCTCCTTCCTGCCCCATTAGGTTTGGGATTTCTGCTCATCCTCAGCGCAATGAAATCACAATCACTGACACTGAGCACATGAACTCCTAGATGGCAAAGCTGCTGTCCACAATGGTGACTGGTCCCTGGATGGACAGAGCTTAGATCTAGGGGATGTAGTAGACTAAACCCAACAGACTAAACATGGGGACATCTTAGCCCACTGCTTGAGGACACCAGTTCTGTAGGGCTTTTCAAGACTTCCTATAGTTCTTGACTCTTCTTTTGAATAATTAAGAAGTCACATGGGGTAAAGATCAATTACAGCTGAAATGTCCAGTACATGAGAGACATCTTCATCACCTGCCCTGTTCTCTCGGTCTTCCCTAAGGATTATTTCAGCCCAACCCATAGTCCTGTCATCTAAAGACATTTCCAGTATCAGGTACCGCAGCCACGCTGGGAAGAAGAGGAACACTATGAGCCTAAAATGAGAGGAACCAGGAAGGACTCAAAATAACCCATGAAGAAGGGTATTAATTTCTGCTGATGGTAACTGATACACAGGCAATAAACCTGGGTAACATGAGAGAGACTGTTAGGAGGGGTTGAGGAGACCTCTCTGAGCCTAGACTTGAAGGGTGACAATGGGCCTCAGCCAGGGTGACTTGAAGGTGAGAAAAGAAACTAAGATGTCAGACAGAAATGGTTTTGGTATTTGGAAACAGAGACAAGGTAAATGAGACCAGGACAGGCTGAAACATGAGAAAAGGTAAGCTCCCAGGATGAGGCTGGAGACACTGACAGAGCCCTGAGCTTGAAAGAGGGCTGTGGAGCCAGAGCGAAGAGTAAAGCTTTTGTCTCAGGAAAAACCGAAAGCCAGAGGAGGTCTGAACGTCAGGACGTAAAAGAAAACTCCCTTCAGATTTAGCCTTATTCAAAGAAGTCATCTAATTCTGAGCCTGTGATCCTGCCTCCATCCTACAGTTTTTCGTTTTTCATTCAGGGAGGACTGGGATCTATTTAAAATTCTCATTACCACCAGACACTCCCTGCAAACCAGAACTGCCACACACAGACACACAGCCAATTTGGCTAATCATTTCAGGGGTCAGTGTTGCTCACGCTCAGAGGTTCCGGTCTAGTCTCTCATCTGCATGTTACAAGTGGGCTCCCTCAGGCCCAGAGAGAAGTCGTTTGTGCGAAGGTCTGAGCGGAGTGAAGAGAACAAGGTAGAACTGAATAATGAAATGGGAGGCTGAAGGGCAAGAGGGCCAAGTTTGTTCTTACTGCCCATCCCACTTAAGACCAGGAACATCTGTCATGTATCTGAGCAAAAGAAACTTTTCTTTCAAGATTGGGTCAAACTGATACCAAGCAGGTAATTCTATATTATATGATTGCAGTAAAATATTTTAAAAATACAGAATTGCAAATATATATCCATTGGTACAAAAACATTTTAAGAGGTCAGCTTGGAAATAGGATCTGACCAATCTTTTTCATCATGAATAGAGAGGCTCTGTTTGAAGGTTTCAGGTCAGTCCAGCTCATCCTTCCTCATTTGCACAGAAAAGTCAAAATGGGACCTGAGGGAAACATCTTCATATCACCTCATAGCTCACTTTTTTTCACTGATCATAGAAAATGGAGAAAACACACCATTAGACTATCCATTTAAACTAGGTGGGTTTTTTTTTTTTTTTTGAAAGGAAAGAATGAAGCATTTTATTTTGTTGCTTTTATCATGTTAAATGTTCTTTTATTTTCCCATTTCTCAAAGAAATGCCTTTAATTTCACAAGATCTAATGTCATACCTCCGTTATTCTCTGGTAAAGAGCTGAGACCAGAAATATCCATTTGTGTGTGCAGACATAAACACACACACACAGTTCATGTCTTTGGTAAAACCACAGCTGAAAATATGTCTGTTTTATTACGCGATGTCCCATACATAAAACCCTCCAAGATGTATTTCTCTTTGAATTCAGAGAAAGAGAGAGGAGGTGATCTTTGCTTATTAACTTTTATTTTTTCAGTTTCCTCATTTTTAATTTTTAATTATTTAACTGGAGGATAATACTTTGTAATATTGTGTTGGCTTTTGCCATACATCAACATGAATTGGACATTTGTCTCCCCAATCCTGAACGCCCTTCCACCTTCCTCCTCACCAGATCTCTCTGGGTTGTTCCAGAGCACTGGCTTTGGGTGCCCTGCTTCGTGCATCAAACTTGCACTGATCATTCTATTATACATATGGTAATACGCATGTTTCAATGTTATTCTCTCAAACCATCCCACCCTCGCCTCCTCCCACTGAGTCCAAAAGTCTGTTCTTTACATCTGTGTCTCCCTTTGTTGCCCTGCATGTTAGATCGTTGGTACCATCTTTCTAAATTCCATATATATGCATTAATATACAGTATTTGTCTTTCTCTTTCTACTTATTTCACTCGGTATAATAGGCTCTAGGTTCATCTACCTCATTAGAACTGATAAATGAGGTGACACTTTTGCTAAGGATGACACAAAATAGTCTAAGATGATTTACTACTTAACAAAGAAAATTTCAAATGTACGAGATGAAGGGAAAAAGCACTCAGGCAAGGAATGAATATGAAAAAAATTTGAAAAAAATTGTGAATTATTTTTAATCTAAAAATCTGGTGTCAAAGTTTAAAAAACACTAAGGATAATAATATTTAGAAAAGGATGATAAGACTAGAATACTGGAAACTAAAAATAGCTTATTTCTGAAGTTAAAAATTAGTATAGAAACTGAATGAATTAAGACCGATTCCAAGCCACAAAAGCACCATACATAAAGAAAGAAGAAAGTGTGAATCCATTATTGAAAAAAAGTGTCCCTTTAAAAATGCTACCCAACAGTGAAACAGTGCATCAGAATCTGCCTGACTATGCAGGGGACATGGGTTCATCCCTGGTTCAGGAAGATCCCACAAGTACAAGCAACTAAGCCTGTGCACAACTACTGAGCCTGTGCCTTAGAACCTGGGAGCCACAACTCCTGAGAGCACGGCACAGAGCCGAAGACAGCACAGCCAAAAAATTAATTTAAAAAAAAAAAAAAAAAGCTACCACAGAGTGACAGAGTCAGTCATTTCTTGCCCCAGGTCTCTTTTTCCCTGACCTCTGTCTCATGATAGGACAAGGGAAGGGGGTCACTCACAACTCAGTGAATCAAGCCACTGCCCCAGGCTCTAAAGGGTTTGCAAATGAAAGTCATCTTTTGCCATAAGTAATAAAAAAAAGACACAAGCCTTATAGACAGGAGTTGAAATTCTCATCCTCCTCTGTATAACCAAAAAGTCATCTGTATCCAAACAACTGGCCACACCTGGATCGAGCTTACCCCTCTGTTCACCTATCTCCCTATTTCATCTGAGTCTGCGTGTCTCTTTCTCCCTCTGCTCTCCTGCTGTTTCTGTCCTATTTCCTCCCTCACACGTGTCCCGTCCCAGGCTGCTGCAATTCGTTCCCCCTCCAAATGCTCTCTCTCTCCAACCTTCCTGAGTCTTTCAAAAATCCATACCTATGTCTGCCTCTTTCTTCCCCCATTTCGGCTCCCTCTCTGCGCTCCAGATTACTCCCCTCCTCTCGCTGTGACTCTCCCTGCCTCCCCACTCTCTGGCAGGCCATGTGGCTATGCTTCCTTCCAGCCCTTTCTTCCTCTGCTCCTTACCTCTTTCTCTGCCAGCACCATCATAAAACCGTCCACCTCAAATTGAGACCTGACCCCATGTGGCGGGACTCCAACTGGGTGAAAACACAACTCGGCACTCTAACGCAAGAGACCTGGACTCAAACCCGGCCAAAATACAGTTAGGGAGTCTCGACCTCTGACGTCCCTCATTGCCCTTCGCCTCCCCGCTCCCATCACTGAGACAGGGCAGTTCTCCCTGTGCTGTTTTCCAATCCCTGGAGATCTGGCTTTCTAATTTATTAATACTTCTGTGTTTTACTCACTTGGCTATTTTCAAGGCTTAACCTCTTTGACTTGACTATCCCTTTGCAAATCCCTCAGCCATTCTCAGTGCTCCCATTGGTTCTCCCTGATGCTTTTCTCCTCAGTTTCTGTTATTTCTCTCATTCCTTCTGACTCTGCTTCTCCTGATCCTCCTGCCTCCTGAATTTCCTGAGTGGGCGACAGAACGAGATGCACCCTTTTCCCCCGAGCTGAACTGGGCATGGAACAGCACTGGCTGTCACATGTCTGGCCCAGGTCACCTACCCTATGCGGGGTGAGGGGACAGGCTGACAGGAAAGGGGCTGCTGCGGAGCAGAAGGAGCAGCTTCAGGAGACGCGAGGACAGAGGGGCTGGGAGGGAGGGGGCTCAGAAGCGGCCTCTCCGGAATCCCGGGACCAGGGAGCGGGGGCGACCGGTTCTGCCTCCAGCGGTCGAGAAGGCGACGCGGCGGGCGCGACTCCAACTCGCGAGAAAGAGCTTTACCTGGCGAGGCCAGAAGTAAAAAGAGTTTTAAGCAGGAAAATGTCGCCAGAGGCGGGGTCTACGCGCACCAAGGGCAGAAACCGCCTCAGCAACAGTTAAAACCCAACGAAAAGATAACTGGGCCGCAACGGCAGGGGCAGTGTCTATTCGGGGCCGAGCACCGGGCGCCAGGGTTTTCAGGTCGCTGGCAATGCCCACACCATGAGGACGAGTGAGGGAGGGTGGAGGTGAGGACTGGAGGGGTGGCGAGCTCTGCAAACTTACTTCAGAAGGAAGCTTAGGCGCCGCTCGCGGACCCTGGGCTCCTCGCTCTCCAACTTCCGGCTCCGTGGGAAAGGGCTTGTGGTATTAGAGCCTCAGCTTCCGACCGGGGGCGGGGCGAGCACCCGCTGTGCCCAAGGTTCCTGGGAGGGGCGGGCCGCGGAGGGGGCGGGGCCTGTTACCTTGACAGCATTAAGTTCCAGTCTGTAACACTGCTCAGGTAAAAGCTTCAAGTTATGTTGGAAGCCAAGATACTTCCTCTTAAGACTAAAAGGGTTTATTCTCAATAAAAAGCTGTTTTTCACAGCATGGTGTGCTCAGATCCCGCTAGCGAGGCTGAAGCAATTCAGGGATCTGGGAACTTGGGCAATTTTAAAAAATAAGAATGGGATGAGTCTCTATATTACAAACACAAAACTTTCCCTATGTAGAAATGGGCTTGTCCCTACTGACACCCGACAAAACAGCAAACTCAGCATAGTGCTCAGTTCAACAAACTCAGGGTCAGTACCTGGGTGTGTGAGATGGAGGACTTAAGGGATGTGATCATTTGGGTCACTAACCACCGCCTTAAAAAGACAAAGACACTTTAAATGATTATAAACTGTGTTATTGTTTCTTCTATTCAATGTGTTTTAATTATTTCCCTTTCTAAACCTTATACGCAGTGTACATCATGAGAAACACTGGGCTGGAAGAAGCACAAGCTGGAATCAAGATTGCCTGGAGAAATATCAATAACCTCAGGTATGCAGATAATACCACCCTTATGGCAGAAAGTGAAGAGGAACTGTAAAAGCCTCTTGATGAAGGTGAAAGAGGAGTGTGAAAAAGTTGGCTTAAAGCTCAACATTCAGAAAACGAAAATCATGGCATCTGGTCACATCACTTCATGGGAAATAGATGGGAAAACAGTGGAAAGAGTGTCAGACTTTATTTTTGGGGGCTCCAAAATCACTACAGATGGTGACTGCAGCCATGAAATCAAAAGACACTTACTCCTTGGAGGAAAAGTTATGACCAACCTAGATAACATATTGAAAAGCAGAGACATTACTTTGCCAACAAAGGTCTGTCTAGTCAAGGCTATGGTTTTTCCAATGGTCATGTATGGATGTGAGAGTTGGACTGTGAAGAAAGCTGAGCGCCAAAGAATTGATGCTTTTGAACTGTGGTGTTGGAGAAGACTCTTGAAAGTCTCTTGGACTGCAAGATCAAATCAGTCCGTCCTAAGGGAGATCAATCCTGAATATTCACTGAAGGGTTGATGTTGAAGCTGAAGCTCCAATACTTTGGTCAAGTGATGTGAAGAGCCGACTTATTAGAAGAGACCCTGATGCTTGGAAAGATTGAAAGCAGGAGAAGGGGACGACAGAGAATGAGATGGCTGAATGGCATCCACTAAATGGACATGAATTTCAGCAAGCTCTGGGAGACGGTGAAGGACAGGGAAGGCTGGCATGCTACTGTCCACAGGGTTGCAAAGAGTCGGACATGACTGTCCAAATGAACAACAACAATGTTCTCTCAAATGTGGGTGACAAAGTCTGAAAAATATAGTCTTCTGAAGATTTGGGATTTATGGATGAGCACCATACCCCCATCAAATCATGGGTCTAATCAACATTTTCAGAACATTCAAAAATGGCAGATTACACGTTATTTTCTAAAACACGTGTCAAAATTATATCAGTCTTAGCAATATCTTCTTAGATGCCCTTCTAGTAGCCAACTCCCACACTTAGGTTTGTTTCAGAGCAGGCTGTTTGATTCAAAATCATACAGGCATTCTTTTCCTTATACAGTTCAGTCACTCAGACATGTTCAGCTCTTTGCAACCCCATGAATCCTAGCATGCCAGGCCTCCCTGTCCATCACCAACTCCTGGAGTTCACTCAGACTCATGTCCATCGCGTACGTGATGCCATCCAGCCATCTCATCCTCTGTCGTCTCCTTCTCCTCCTGCCCCCAGTGCCTCCCAGCATCAGAGTCTTTTCCAACGAGTCAAGTCTTTGCATGAGGTGGCCAAAGTATTGGAGTTTCAGCTTTAGCATCAGTCCTTCCAGTGAACACCCAGGATTGATCTTCTTTAGAATGGACTGGCTGGATCTCCTTGCAGTCCAAGGAACTCTCAAGAGTCATCTCCAACACTGCGGTTCAAACGCATCAATACTTCGGCAGTCGGCTTTCTTCACAGTCCAACTCTCACATCCATACATGACCACAGGAAAAACCATAGCATTAACTATATGGACCTTTGCTGGCAAAGTAATGTTTCTGCCTTTTTATATGCTATCTAGGTTTGTCCAAGGAGTAAGCGTCTTTTAATTTTATAGCTGCAGTCACCATCTGCAGTGATTTTGAAGCCCCTTAAAATAAAGTCTGACACTGTTTCCACTGTTTCCCCATCTATTTCACATGAAGCAATGGGACCAGATGCCATGATCTTTGTTTTCTGAATGTTGAGCTTTAAGCCAACTTTTTCACTCTCCTCTTTCACCTTCATCAAGAGGCTTTTTAGTTCCTCTTCACTTTCTGCCATGAGGGTGGTGTCACCTGAATATCTGACGTTATTGATATTTCTCCCGGCAATCTTGATTCCAGCTTGTGCTTCTTCTAGTCCAGTATTTTTCATGATGTACTCTGCATATAAGTTAAATAAGCAGGGTGACAATATACAGCCTTGACAAACTCCTTTTCCTATTTGGAAGCAATCTGTTGTTCCATGTCCAGTTCTAACTGTTGCTTCCTGACCTACATATAGGTTTCTGTAGAGGCAGGGTCAGGTGGTCTGGTATTCCCATCTCTTTCAGCATTTTCCACAGTTTATTGTGATCCACACAGTCAAAGGCTTTGGCATACTCAATAAAGCAGGAATAGATGTTTTTCTGGAACTCTCTTGCTTTTTCCATGATCCAGCAGATGTTGGCAATTTGATCTCTGGTTCCTCTGCTTTTTCTAAAACCATTTTGAACATCAGGAAGTTCACTGTTCATGTATTGCTGAAGCCTGGCTTGGAAAATTTTGAGCATTACTTTACTAGCATGTGAGATGAGTGCAATTATGCAGTAGTTTGAGCATTCTTTGGCACTGCCTTTCTTTGGAATTGGAATGAAAACTGACCGTTTCCAGTCCTGAAGCCACTGCTGAGTTTTCCAAGTTTGTTGGCATAGCATGATTAGAAGTTTCCATCACTATGACTTGGCACCTGGGATCTGTATCCAGTCCACCCCAAAGACTCATAAACTGAGCATTCATCATGGCTAGGCTTCATGGTCAGAAACTGAACATTCTCATGATCAGATGGATCAAGTCCTGATACCTGAACTCAACGTAAAGCTTTTCCCATACTCATTGCATTTGGGAGGTGTTCCTCCAGTAGGTCCCCCAACTTGTGATCTTTGGGTAAAAGCCTTGCCACACACTTTACATCTGTGTGCTTTCTCTTCAAGATAAACATTCTGCCATCAAGTGATAAATGAACAAGAACATGAAGCTTTGCCATATTCACTGCAATTTAAATCATGATATATTCGGTAAGTCTACAGCACAACCTAAAAGCTATTCAAAATTCAGTACATTAGTACTGTTTGGTGCAGTACAAACAACTTGATTACTGGTGCAAGGGGGACCAATGAGAAAAGGTTGCTCACATTCCTGGCACTGGTGATGAAGTTTCTGAGAATGAGTAGATTTTCAATGGCCTGACCACATTCAATATCATCTGTGCTCGGTACAGTGTGAATATTCTGATGAAGCATAAGATATGAACCACTGACAAAAGCACTGCAACCTCAATTATATTTTCAACGGCTCTCACCTCTGTACATCATCTGATGGCAAGTTAGGCTTGAAAGTACACTGAAGAATTTGCTGTTACGTTCCGAGCCCAAGTCTACGAATAGGCTGAGAGAATAAGTCCACCACGGCAGTGCAAAGGCAAGAAGGGAGTTTATTGCTAACTCAAGTTAGGGCACTCTGCCACATCCAGTGCAGTGGAGTGAGGCAAGAGGGCCCCGATCCCAGAATTACAGGAGTATTTATAGGTTTAAGACAAAGACAGATATTTGGCGTGAGCTGGTTGGTTATACAAGGCGCGTGCGCATTTTAGGGCTGTGTGTCTCCTACGGATTGGCTCATCTTGTTAATAGGTGGAGTTATTTTCCTGATTGGGTCTCCATCACGTCATCCCAGAAGATCCCACAGAATGACTCAGGGATTTTTGTTTGGCCTAGTACACTTCATATAAGCCTGTCATGGCGTCAGTGAGGCTGTGTGGTTTTACCATTTACCACACTCATTACATTTTTAATGTTTCTTTCTAACATGGATTATAAGGTATCCATTCAGACTAAGTACTCTGAGACACTACATTTGTAATGTTCCACTCTTCTATGAATTATCTGATCGCGAGGCTTCCACACAGAAAAGTTTTGCCACACTCGTGACATCTGTATAGTTTCTTTTGAACTCTGACAGGTAAAGATCAGCATATATCACACTCGGATGTGTTTTTTCTGATGTTTAGTGAGGTTTGAGACTAGAGTAAAGGATTTCTCACACTCAAAACATTTTAAAGAAAAAAAAAAATTTTGAAAGGTCTCTCTACAAAATGTACTCTCCGATGACTTGTAAGGTGTGATTTTCAACTGAAACTCCTGCCACACATTATATTTGTAAAGTTTCTCTCCCGTATGTATTCTCCAATGAAGCTGAATGTGCTTTTGAGTAAAGGCTTTTCCACACTCATTACATTTGTAAAGTTTCTCTCTAGTATGAATTCTTTGATGCTTTGCAAGGGTTGCCTTTTCACTAAAGTCCTTTCCACATTGATTACATTTGTAGGGTTTCTCTCCTGTGGGGATTTGAAAGGCTGTTGCTGACCGAAAGACGCCGGGATTCTTGGCCTCTGGAGGAAAAGAATTTAATCTGGGCCAAGACACGAGGCTTGATCACTCAGAGCTTTTGTGTAATAAAGTTTCATTAAAGTATAAAGGAGATAGAGAAACCTTCTGACATAGGCACCAGAAAGGGGCAAAAGAGTACCCCCTGCTAGTCTTCAGCTGGATGTTATATAATCACTACCAGTCTGTTAATGAAAGAAAGGAATGTCTTAAAACTCAGAATGGCAAAAGGCCCCTCATCCATAAGATGCATTTTGGGATAATCTTGGCACAAGACAATTCATCCCAGGCCATAAGATGATTGACTTGAATCTTGTAGAAGGGCAGATTACCATACAAATAGTTTCATTTACATAGATTAGGGGAACAATATCTGAGTATAACATACTGGTTTGTCAAGTAGGTTCTAAGCCATTAGGCAGAACTGACTCGAAAAGGGAGTTTGGGGTAAATGCATAGTACATTAACATAGCTTAAGACAAACATTTCCATAAGAAAAATGCATTGGTTAACTCAAGGTTTGAGAACAGTTCACTTCAGGAGAAACCAGGTGTCAGTGTGGCAACACAGTATTTTAAGAGATACCTCCTTTTAAATTTATATACAGAAGGAAAAAATATCGCTAGTTGGTTTCTTCCTGCCGCTTGAGAGATTAAAAATGTCTGACACTTGTAGCCTATTTCCTCCGTTTTGCAGACCCAATTTGTTTCCCACTGCAGCTAAAAAGAGATAAAAATGTCTGACACTTGCAGCCTGCTACTGCTGCTGCTGCTAAGTCGCTTCAGTCGTGTCCAACTCTGTGTAGGCGGCAGCCCACCAGGCTCCGCTGTCCCTGGGATTCTCCAGGCAAGAACACTGGAGCGGGTTGCCATTGCCTTCTCCAATGCATGCAACTGAAAAGTGAAAGTGAAGTCGCTCAGTCCTATCTGACTCAGTGATCCCATGGACTGCAGCCTACCAGGCTCCCCCGTCCCTGGGATTCCCCAGGCATTTGCAGCCTAGTTCCTCCATTTGGAGACCCCTGGCCTTCCTGCCTGTGAAGGGCCTAGGCTACTCCATTTTGTTAACAGAAAAACTCCATTTTGTAAGGTTCCAGGAAAAGAGCCTTTGAAAATCCAAGAGCCTTTGGAAATCCCCTGACCTCACCCCACCACCCTTGAGCCAATCGGACCCCAGACCAGAATCTCCTGACTTGACGTTCAGGGACTGGTGGTCTACCTAGGTAATGGGAACCAATCAGGACCCATGGCCAGCCGGGGAAATGGGAACCAATCAGAACCTGTGGCCAGCCCAGGAAATGGGAACCAATCAGAACACAACACCTAACCCTTCCACAGAAGGTAACCAATTAGACGTCTCCCAACCCAGAAACTCCCACTTTTCAAATTTCTCATGAGAGAATACCCTATATAAGCAATGTAACCCAGAGCTCAGGGCTCCTCCCTATAGCCGCTGCGTTGGTATCGGTGGGAGCCCCAGCTCGAGCTTTGTAATAAAAACTCTCTTGCTTTTGCATCGGATATTGGCTCCCTGGCGGTCACTGGGAGATTTCGTGACTTGGGCATAACACCTGTTACCCTCTCAGATTCTCTAAAGAATTAAAAGGTATGAACTGTAACTAAACAGCTTACCACAAAAATTACAGTTATAACCTTCTCCCATTTTTCTTAGCTTTACTCCACTATGAACTCTCTGATGATCTGAGGTTTGGTTTTCGACTAGACACTACCACATACCTCACATTTATATAATATACATCCTATATGAATTATCTGGTGTCTAGAGAGATTTGCTTCAGTACGCTTACCTGGAAAATCCCATGGATGGAGGAGCCTGGTGGGCTGCAGTCCATGGGATCGCTAAGAGTGGGACATGACTGAGCTACTTCACGTTCACTTTTCACTTTCAGGCACTGGAGAAGGACATGGCAACCCACTCCAGTGTTCTTGCCTAGAGAATCCCAGGGACGGGAGAGCCTGGTGGGCTGCTGTCTGTGGCATCGCACACAGTCGGACACGACTAAAGTGAATTAGGAGCAGAAGCAGCAGCAGAGAGATTTGAGGAGCGATTAAAGCTTCTGCCACACTCATTACATTTGAAAGGTTTCTCTCCAGTATGAATTCTTTGATTATTTGCAAGGGTTGTTTTATGACTGAAGACCTTGCCACACTCATCACATTTGTAAAGTTTCTCTCCCTTATGAATTCTCTGATGAACTGCAAGGTGTGAATTTGTACTGAAGATCTTGACACATATGTCACACTTATGTAATATCTCATCTGAATAAATTATCTGATGATTCCTGAGAGCTGATACATGACTAAAGGGTTTCCTACACTCAATACACTTGGAAGCTGTTTCCTGGTATGCTGCTGGATCTTGTGTCAGTAATGAAGGATGCAAATAATCATTCCCAAATATATTAGAAAGGTTAGTTTGGACACCAGGAGATATTCCTTGAAATGGTGAAGGTGACAAACTACTCTTGACTACCTCGTAACTTTATTACATTCAGAAATTATCCTGTCAGTTTGCAATATCTGCAGTTTATCCCACACGTTTAATCCAAGCCTATTTACAAAGGGCTTGATTTCCACATCCTTTCTACACTGTTGACCTCTGCTATCAGTGAGATTTCCATCATGAGTTATACACGTTCCTTTGTTATTTCTTCCACCACTTCTCCAATGACACTCAAAGTCATACATGTCTTCCTGGAGTTCTCTGAGGTAAAAATGTTTGATTTCATGACTTTTAGGTCTTCCCAAGATGGCTGTTTGGAATACTTTTCCTGTATCACTGTCTGTTTTGGGTTGTAATTGGTCAACCACATATATCAGATACATAGATCTGCAAGACATAAAGAATCTATTCACTAAAATTCATCGATAAGTGTCTCAGTGTCTATTACACTAAAAGCAATACATCTATCACAGTTATAAAACTTTTTCCCAACTATGTAATATTTTTCATTTTCAAAAATTTTTGAAACTTTCCAAATATGACATTAAAATTCTGAGGAACACTAGAGCAATAAGCTTGTTTCCTAAAAAAAAAAAAAAAAAGTGAGAGAGAGAGTTGTAAAAGATAATTAAAATTGATTTTAGGGAAGAACACTTGCAAACAGCCTATGACAAAAACACTTGCACTAGTAAAACATGTCAGCTCACACAAAAATGCAATTTTTCCACCATGACTTCAAAGCACGTACCAATTAACAGTAAACATATTACAGTCTCATAATTGAGGAGAAAAATGTATTGTACTATAGATATATTCTGCATAGTTACTGTACACAAATAAATACTGATGAACACACAATATATTGTAATGCTAAAGAATCCAAAATGAGTTTATATAGTAATATGTTGCTATTTAGACTATAATATATATACCATAGAGAAAAAAAATCAATTGTACTGTTTTTATGAAACAAAATATCTTTCTAAATATGTCCTACAAGATGACATACCCATAATAGGCATTTTGCAACATTAACAAGTTAAATATATATATAGAAATAATGAAAGACTTCAAAGCAATTACAAGATACAGTATCAACATGCAAACCCAATTGGGTTTCTAAACATTAAAAATGAACAATCAAAGTAATCCAATTGACAAGAAAACTAAAAAGAATATTTCATCATAACATTATATAAGAAGGGAAGAATTTTTATACTGCAAACTAATAACATCTGAAAAATATTAGAGAAGACACAAATAAATGTAATATCCCATGCTTCAGAGATATTGTGAGGCTGATATTGTCAAGATGTCAATACTAGTCAAAGTTAACAAAAGATTCAAAACAATACCTAGTGAAATCCAAACTCTGTTAAGAAACAGATGAATCTATCCTACAGTTCCTATGGAATCACAGAAGACAATGAACAGCAAAAACAAACTAGAAAGCAAAGTCAGACGTCTCACATTTCTATATTTCAAAACTGATTCCAAAACTACACTAATCAAAGCAGTATGGTACCAATATAAGGACAGATACCTGAAGAACACAACAGATTCAGAAAAATACTTTTGTGTGTAAGGTCACATGATGTTCCACAATAGTTTCCAGACCAAGTAAAGCGGGAAGGGCAATCTATGGAACAAAGGTGTTGTGAAAACTGGATATTCACATATAGAATTTAGTTGGAGCATTATTATACACTATACACAAAAAATTAACTCAAATGATTCAAAGACCTAAACCTCAGTCCCTAGTGTGTAAAGCTTCTATAAGTAAATGAACAAAAAAGGATTCTTGACAGTGGACTCATCAATGATTTATCAGATAAAACAACAACAAAAGCTCCTGCCAACAAAATAAAAAGATAAACAGAATACATCCTAATTATCAAGTATTGTGCACTAATCCATCCTCAGCAGAGGGAAAAAAACAATGTACACTATAATACAAAATATTTGCCAAGCATATATTCAATAATAGCTTAACATCAAGAATATATAAAGAACTCTAAAAAGTACTGATCACCAATTCCACCATAGGGGTGGGGGCGCTTTCTCAACCAACCATCCCACCGTAATGCAAATAAAACACAAAGAGTAACATAAAATAGAAACAATGATAAAAATAAAAGACATTCATTTATAATGCCTAAAAATATGAAAAAAGAAAGTAGCAATGCCTTGAAAAAAAAAAAAAGATGGTTCATCACTGAAGTTATCACTCCACTACATAAGCTCTGTGATTAAGTTACTACAAAATTAAGTGTGGAGGCAGAATGATCAATAGCACCCAGGTGACAAGCATGCAGCAACAGCAACAGTTTAGTCAATAGCCTCACAACTATAAGGGTGTGAACCTGGACAATATCGTTGTTAGGAGAAGTTCCTACACCTTTTGATGAGGCTCAAAGGGCATGGTGATAGTACAACATTATCACAGTGCCCTTCACACAGGCATCTCTGACATCACTTAAAGACAGAAAATGATGTACAGGTCAAGGTCTTCAGATGCTTTCTCATATCACAGAACATGCTGACCACTTTACTAAGTAGCTTCAAGTGGTAATTCTGTATGAAGCAGGAAAATATTACAACCAATAAGGGAAGGCATGCTCCTTTAAAAATTTTCTCTACCCAGTAAACCCACACCACAGAGAGTCCATCAGGAGCTGCTCTGTAAACACAGGCGGATTACCACAGCAAAGAGACTGGACATGACTTCAGACTCTAGGGCCACATACTTCAAAATCAAATTTAAAAGGGAAAATTATACAAACGAGAAAGCAAAGTCAGAAAGAGTCTACACTCCCAGACTAGATAGACCAGTACAAGAACAGAAAACTACAAGATGTGGGGAGCTCATATCCTAAGACCTTGAGATGGGACTATTTGGTCCACCCAGAGATGCCAAGCTAAGAGCCCAAAAGATTTACACATTTTCCCTTTGTTGGACTGCTGTCTATATAGTTTTCCTAAGTAACAGGCACAGAGGATCCATTCCACCAGGCTATTCCACACACCCTGACATGTATGGCAGCAAAAGGAGAACAGCAGAAATGGCTGAGCGATCTCAAGAGGCAGACAGGGACTAAGACAGTTCATTACAGGTTCTGAGGTGCCAGATAAAATTAAAGAACAGCCAGTATTTTCTCATTTTCCAATTATATCTTCCAAATATGAAAACTGTGATGAAAGTGAGAGGAAAGGTGGATAAAAATAAAGGTTAAAATTTCACTGGAGCCTTGGGGAAACAAGCCCTCCTGTTAATCTTAAGACAAACCTTTATCTCAAGAATGTGTGGGGGGCTCATATCTAAGGCATGCAGCCTCCGGGGGATGTTTATCTCAAAAACCATTCCAGGAAATTATTTTCCAGAGGACGGGTTAACAGTAAAAATGCAGCTCGTCCAGCCATGTCGACCTGATAACAAATAAACCTATCCCTGAAAATGTCAAGACCTGTACACCAATCAGGTCGCTCCACCCTAGCTGTACCCGTTTGTGGTTTTTGTGCTTGAAAACTGCTCTGTAACAAATGTTCGGGGTTCATTCTCCCCTGGTGGTGATCGAACCCGGCGCGCCGGCCTAATAAATCCTCTTGCAGTTTGCATCGAGTCCGAGTCCTGGAGATTATTTGGGCGACGGTTCCCTGAAAGAGGCCGAGAGGTCTAACAAAAGCAGCACAGGATCAGGGGTTAGACACTAGGGGCATCAGCTCTGATCTATACGGATTAAGAATTGTGTAGCCAATAGGTCCAAGCTACATAGAGAAGAGGGGGCAAGGCAGCCCAGTAAGGCAGCCCACATCATGCTCCTCAAACTCAAAAACAACCAGCTCACGGCAGAGAGATGGCGAGTGCTGTGGATACAAACCTTGCCTTTGTGTCTGATAGAGCTGCAGCACCACTGGTGGGTGAAAGAATACATATGTTGAAGGACAGACTGATAACTCGGGGAAAAGTTAACTTTCCTCTGAGAGTTTAATAAACAAAATTCTCTTTTGTCAAAGATCTGAGAGAGTCAATTCCTAGGTAGGTTGATAAGTCCAGGGTACCCAAGGAGGAGAAAGGGGTCTGGGGCTCTCAAGGAGGATAGATAGGGGTCTGGAATTCTCAAGGAGGAGAAAAGGACAAATGTTTTCCTCTTTAAGCCCAGAGCTGATGATTACACAACAAAACAACTAAGTTTAAACTCTGTACTAAGATTATATAACAACAATGTATCCTGCTTGAGGACATGTTTCTCCTTCTTGAGAACCTTGTGACTAATCCTGTCATCTTGAAATGTAAATTGTGGTAGTGGGTCTGGTAAGACCTTTACAACCTTGAGACATTCTTTTGACTTACTGTAATAATTAACTGAAAAAGTATATAGCTCTCTTACTAAGACTAGTGAGGGGGACACTCTCCGCCCCCTTCCGTTGTCTATGTCAGAAGCTTTCTCTGTCCCCTTTCATACTTTAATAAAACTCCGCTACACAAAAACCCTGGCATGTTCAAGCCTGGTCCCTGGTCCCGAAGCTAAATCTTCAGAGATCACGAATCTGACGTTGTTCACTGTAAGCTATCATCGTGGGGGCTCGTCCCGGATCTTCAGGACAGGGTAAGAACGCTCAGAGCTCTTGCCTCTCTGCTTCTCAGTATACATGTTTCTGCTTTACTAACTCCATAGGGTGCTTGTGTGAATGAATGACACCCCCTGTGTGAAGCAAGTGATGACCCCTGCTCTGTGGTTTTGGGGTGCCTCATAATGACTGAAGGCAGCCCCCAAAGGGGAGCCTTGCCGGGAGGGGGTTATATCAACCTGCCAATGCCAAGAGACACTGAACGTCCCTGCGAGGGGAATGGCCAGAAATGGGTGAAGTGTGTGGACTGAGCTTTCCTTTCTTGGTCACCTTTTCCTGATCCCTTTGACCATTTCGTAATTGCGTGGGGAAATTAGAACTCCTAACCTAATCTCTCAGATTACAAACTTTCAAGGGACTTGTGATCCATGCTATTCAGTTCAGTTCAGTTTCTCAGTCGTGTCTGACTGTTTGCAACTCCATGGACTACAGCATGCCAGGCCTCCCTTGTTCATCACCAACTCCCAGAGTTTACCCAAACTCATGTCCACTGAGTCAATGATGCCATCCAACCATCTCATCCTTGTAGTCCCCTTCTCCTCCTGCCCTCAATCTTTCCCAGCATTAGGGTCTTTTAAACGAGTCGGCTCTTTGCATTAGGTTGCCAAAATATTGGAGTTTCAGCTTCAGCATCAGTTCTTCCAATGAATATTCAGGACTGATTTCCCTTAGGATGGACTAGTTGGATCTCCTTGCAGTCCAAGGGACTCTCAAGAGTCCTCTCCAACACCACAGTTCAAAACAATTCTTTTGCACTCAGCTTTCTTTATAGTCCAACTCTCACATCCATATATGAATACGAGAGAAACCATACCTTTGACTAGATGGAACTTTGTTGGGAAAGTAATGTTGTTGCTTTTTCGTATGCTGTCTAGGTTGGTCATAACTTTCCTTCCAAGGAGTAAGCATCTTTTAATTTCATGGCTGCAGTCACAGTGATTTTGCAGCCCAAGAACATAAAATCAGCCACTGTTTCCACTGTTTCACCATCTATTTGCCATGAAGTAATGGGACCGGATGTGTTATCTTAGTTTTCTGAAAGTTGTTAAGCCAACTTTTTCACTCTGCCCTTTCACTTTCATCAAGAGGAAGAGGCTCTTTAGTTCTTCTTCACTTTCTGCCGTAAGGGTAGTATCATCTGCATATCTGAGGTTATTAATATTTCTCCCAGAAATCATGATTCCAGCTTGTGCTTCTTCCAGCCCAGCGTTTCTCATGATGTTTTCTGCATATAAGTTAAATAAGCTGGGTGACAATATACAGCCTTGATGTACTGCTTTTACTATTTTGAAGCAATCTGTTGTTCCATGTCCAGATCTAACTGTTGCTTCTTGACCTGCATACAGGTTTCTCAAGAGGCAAGCCAGGTGGTCTGGTATTCCCATCTCTTTTAGAATTTTCCACAGTTTTTTTTTGTGATCCACACAGTCAAAAGCTTTGGCATAGCCAATAAAGCAGATATAGATCCATGCTGTTACTATGGACTTTTACTTAGACCCCAAGTACGGAAGTGCCTAGCCTCGATAGGAACCAAAAGTTACAAGAGCACGTTTGGGATTGAGGCGGAGCCCTAACTCCAGGAACGTCCCTCAAGTCCCTCAAGCTAGCGGTCACTCTCTTGCCTGCCTGCCTCAGGGGCCAGTCATCTAAAAATGAGTCTTTGTTACAGTTGTGTCTCCAAACCTTATGGATGGACGTACTGCTAGCAAGCATGAAGTTTTGAAGAACATATGTTCGGAATCCCAGATTAAAAGTACAGTGGGCTTCTTCCTTTGGTGGTGGTAGCTGTTAGCAGACCAGAAAAAGCTCTCCAGTGGCTTCTGTCTCAACTCTCCTTAGATATTCCTTTTGTGGAATCTGTGGAAATGAATAGGAAAATTGGCCCTAGTAGCTTAAGGACAAAAATCACTTTCTCCGTTCTGGCCAGCCCTTTTACTATTACATATCCTGCTGTGGTGACACTCAGACGAGACACCTTGGATTTTTGTTCATCCCTTGATAACCCAATGCTTCTATTGTGGTCAGCACTGTACTCAGGAATGTGCAAAGGCACACATAAGATGGATGCTTCCTCTAGTATTCCTAGCTTGGGAAACATTCTGCAAAAGAATGGAACACTCTGCTCCACCCCAGGGGAGATCAGAGGAAAAGAGCAAATCAAACAATGCCTTGGTGGTAAGAAACTAGAAATCAATTTGGGATGCCATGAGGTCTACTCTAGTGCATCTCCACCCCACCTAGGTGATATAACCAGGAGGGATGAGCAAGGCACCTACATCAGTAAGGGACAGACTAAGTCCAACCACAGAAGGAAAGCTTTGCTAGAAAGTCTGTCTATACCCCCATCTAGAAGAAGGAGGGACATTCCTGGTATAAAAGCCACAGCTGTGGATGAAGCTTTTTCTCTCTTATAGATGGGAGCTAGCAGCTCCAAGAACCACTCCTTTAAGTTTTCTGTAGAAAACAAGAGAAATGAATAGAAGTGTAACAGGAGGCACAGCAGCACGGCACAACTATGTCAAAGGATGACACAGCCCAAGGACACAACATAAACCGATTAGAATCAAATGGGACCACGATGGCAGATAAGACTAGACCTTAATCCTCAATCAGCAAGTGAACACACAGAGGTGCCACGACAGTTCCACCTACTATTAAAAGACCAAAGTGAAAGTGAAGTCGCTCAGTCGTGTTCAACCCTTTGTGACCCCATGGACTAGTAGGCTACCAGGCTCCTCCCTCCATGGTATTCTCCAGGCAAAAGTACTGCAGTGGGTTGCCATTTCCTTCTCCAGGGGATCTTCCCAACCCAGGGATCAAACCCGGGTCTCCAGCATTCCAGGCAGATGCTTTAACATCTGAGCTACCGGGGAAGAGTGGCCCAAATCCTGACGATCTCCATTCCTTCCTCAAAACAGTTGGAATAATCCTCCCACTCATTAGCATAAGAAATTACCCAGTCTATAATAACTATATCAAATTTCACTGGCAATATTTGCCCTCTGGGACTGCCCACACTCTGTCTGGAGTGTGCTTCTTTCTGTATTTGAATAAATCCATTTCTTACCTTTCACTCTGCCTCTCACTGAATTCTTTCTGTGATAAGACATCAAGAACCTGCGCTTCATCAGGTCCTGAAAACAGTTCTGTGGGTTTTGGCTGGGATCAAGTCCCCACCACGTAGGTTCAAGTCCCAAGCAGAGTTTTGTCTGGGCTTGGGTCCAGTCCCAGTCATATGGATTCAAGTCCCAAACTGGGTTTTGGCTGGGTTTGAGTCACAGGCTGTGGTAAACGGTATCAGCTGATGACGCAGATGGGGCGGTGATAAGGTGAGAAAAGTTTTAGAGTCAGGTCTTGGTCCTAAAGAGGTCCCTGGGACATTGGGTCAGGTATGCTGAGGAAACCACTTGCTGTTGTCTGCTTATGTGTGACTGGCATGTGGAAGGCTCAGAGAACCACGCTCTGAAAGGCACACTCAGGGACAGCCTCTAGTGGACTGACAAGGTTTATTATCCAACTGCACAGTTTTATGGTCTCAGGGAACAGAGCATAAAGCAGACTTGTACATAGCCTTTCTTAATAAACATCAAAGCATTTAAGCATAAAATACACTTCCCACTGCCTGAGACATAATACAGCTTTGGTGAAACTCTAGAGGGAGTCTTATCAAGAAACAACAGCCCTTGCTCCAAGAAACAGGTGGTCAAAGGAAGCCTTTGAATGCTTCAAGGCCGGGCGTATGACCCTTCATCATCTGTTCCCAGTCTCAGGCACTAGATGAATGCTCATAACCCCTTGTTACCCCTTGTTATGCTCGTTCCAGCTTCCAACTTTCACCATGAGTGGAGCAAATACATTTTCAGTATTTGCTCAAAGCCTTCCAGCTCCTCCACAGGCACGTCAATCCTGTATTCTTATACATGTCCGACAGCAGGTCCAAGACATAATTATACTGTTTGACTGTGAGGTTTTTCTGTTCTTGCTCATTTCTGCTCTGTTTCTTCTGTTCACCTCAGAAGATTGCTTTTATCTCCTCTCTCTAAGCTTTACAAGTGTTGACCCTTTATTCCCAACTTATAGCTAAACTAACTCCAGCTCATCATCAACACTATTGGGGAAGTCTTTGTGCTGATTCTTTGTGACAACTTTTGGGCACTAACAACTGGTTGGGAAATTCCTTTGGAAGAGATAGCATCTAAAATCATAAGTGCAAATCTTGACCAAATAGTGTGGTAGATTCTGATTTAAGGGTAAAATTCTGAATAGAACAGGAGTTAGACACATCATCTCTGGTTTGGGTTTGAAATGGGTCAGGCGGCATCAACCCCAACAAATACCCAGGCTCGAGTCCCAGCCATGTGGGCTCAAGTTCCGACCTGAGGTAAACAGTTCCGGAAGTGCCATACGTGCTGCTACTTCTCTCTCTGCGAGACATGCCAGACTTGTGTCCTAAGGCTGCATATTTGGGTGTGAAACCTTCAGCTCCCTCCTGTCCTCTTAACTTTGCCCCTGTATCTGGGACTCCTAACTGAACAGGCTGAGAGTCAGGGCACTCTTCCAGGAGGGGTTGCCTCAGTCTCAGCAGAATTTCAAACAGTCCCAACTGTGGTCAAGACTATGAGAGGATCCAAGAAGTACATAGGAGGCTTTACAGGACCTACTTTACCTTACGAGATGAATGGCTTGAATGTGAGACAAGGGGAAAGAGGGAACACGAGATAGCCCTCCTCCCTACTAGGAGCCAAGCAGTTCCCATAACAGAGCCACTTTGCTGGATCTATTCTTGAAGGATTGAAGCGAGCACATAGTAAGACTTTAAACTATGCTAAGTTGGCTAACATAGAAAAGGGGGAAAAGAAGCTCCTGGGAAATTCCTAGAGAGACTACAGGAAGTGCTCTGCAAGTGTACTGACATTGATCCTGAAAGTGCAGAGGGAGGAATGATCTTAAAAATAGATTTCTCACTTATTCAGCTCCAGATATCTACTGTAAGCTACTAAAACAGGTGTTCAGACCAAATCAGTCTTTAGAAAAACCGTTGCAGCTGGCTCAGACAGTATATTACAGTAGAGAAATTGACAAGGAAAATAGGAAGCAAAAAATAACCAGGCAAAAGAATGAAGCCCCAACAATGGCTGTGAGACCTGCTCAGAAACAGCCTGAGAAAAATGCCCAGAGGGAACCAGGTGAAAAGGGATAGGCTTGTTATTACTGTGGGAAGGAGAGGCCTCTCAAGTGGGATTGGCCTCAGACATCTAAGCCAGCCCTGACTCCCTGTCCAGTCTACAAAGGACCACATTGGAGAAGAGACTGTCCTATGAGGCATGGGTCCCGGGGGTCAGACTCTCAGGACAATCGAGACTGAAGGTGGCCAGGGGTCCCCACACAAGCTCCCATCCTAATTACACCTGAGGAACCCTGGGTATTAATAACTGTGGGAGGCCAATCAGTCGATTTTCTTTTGGACACTGGGGCAAGTTTCTCTGTGCTCACTGAAGCCTGTGGTCTGCTTTCCTCTCAATCCACTACCATAACAGCAACTGCCTGGACAAGCCAAATGCTGTTATTTCAGTCATCCTTTAAGCTGCAACTGGGACTCTACTATTTTCCCACAAGTTTCTAATTGTGCCAGAGTCTCCCTCACCCCTTCCAGGGATGGATATACTAAATAAGGTTGAAGTCTCTGTTTTCAGGACTATGGAACCCTTTTAACTGAACAAAATGTAAATCCTAGAGTGTGAGCTGATGAAAAAACTGTGGATCAAGCACAAAATACTGTCCCTATCGTTATCAAGCTCAATGACCCTCACCTATTTCCACATCAAAGGCAGCGGAATGGACGAAATCTTACTGTACTGACTTCTCATGCTTTAAGTGGGATCTTAACTCCAAAGTTCAGAGTGACAATGGCTCCATCTTTAAACCTGCTGTAACTCAAGAGGTGTCAAAAGTTCTAGGAATATGATATCACTTACACTGTTCCTAGAGACCCCATCTTCAGGAAAGGCTGAAAAGGCTAATGGCATTATTAAGGGACATCTGCATAAGCTAACTCAGAAAACACAACAGAGTTGGTTTAAAGGTTAACCCATGGTTTTAATGCTCATAAGAAAAAGGGATTGTCTCCACAGAAAACCATTTTTGTGCACAGATATTCTCATAGATCCTAAAGCCTTAGAATTAACTATGTGATTCAACTTTCAGCTTTTCAACCTCCTCATCAACTGAAGGCTTCACATGATGGATTTCTTTGCTTCAAGGAAAGGACTTTCTTCAACTCTGCAAATCTGATGACATCTAGCAACCCTAAGATGGATTGGAATAACACATCGTACTTTAACTATGGACATAATATGACTTTTCATTTTTATTATATTTTAACTTGGTTTAATGACTATTTTGCTGCATATAAGGTAAATGGGTCTAGATCTGATGGTTTTCAACCTGATGTTTATCAAATATGGGATGAGGTCATATGGCTAACTCCTGAAAAAGGATCCTTACTATCTAATGCCCCCATATGCCAGGAACAGATAGAGCCATCCCCAGAAGTTAGCCAACAACTTAATTATAATGGCTGGAAGCAATTGGGATTTTTGCATCAAAAAAGTATACAATGTAATCATTTCTGTGTTTGTCAATCCCAGTTCAGGTTCTTCTTTTGCCTGGTCAGGCACTGACTGGGACTGGATCCCTCAGTCACACTGGCTTGCTCCAAACAGGACCTACTGGATATTATCTACAGGTGGCTCTCACCTATGGGTGTGGCTTCCCCCTGGCTAGATAGGGAGATGGCTTCTAAGTCTAGCTTTTACTCATGGCTTCATATTTTCAGAGCTTTCAGAGAAGCCTGCTAATCTTCCACACCTTAAAACTTGCTGGGCAAGGTCTGTATTTTGGTGTTATGATTATTTGGCTACAATATTCATTCCCTCTCTTGGAACTACAGACATTATACTACGAGTTGATGCTCTGATTAACTTTACTCAAGAGGCTTTACAAGGTTCTCACAAGGATATTTCAGCCCTTAATGCTGAACAAATACCAATTAGAAAGCTGGTTTTACAAAAACAGATTGGCCTTCGATATTCTTTTTGTTTGTTTGTTTGTTTGTTTGTTTGTTTTTGGCCTCCGATATTCTAAGTGCTGCACAAGGAGGAACTTGTGCCATTATTCAAACCCTATGTTGTACACATATACCAGAGATGAGCACTAATGTTACTCACGTTACTAAACACATGAACAAAATGATTCAGACTACAGATACTCCTGAGGTCTCATTCACCTCAGTCACTGTGGGAAACGTCAACTAGCTTCCCATGGGGAAAATCTATCTTAATAGTATTAATCCTAATTGTTCTGTTTTTACTGTTTGTTCCCTGCATCTGAAACTGTATAGCTGGATTTGTTTCTAGCCCTCTGAAAGCTTTTAAGTTACAAATGGTTGTTCAGGCTCCTACGAGTGCCACAGCCTCCTCCAACTATTACTTGGGGCCCATGGATCAGAGACCCTCAATATGAGAATTGAGACAATAAGTTACCTCAACAATTTAGGCACAATGCCCCTCAACAGCAGGAAGCTATGAAAAAACACCCCTTTTCCTTGGCAACATAATGCTCCTGAAAGAAAAGAGGGGATGAGAGATCAATTCCTAGGTAGGTTGATATGAAATCCAGGGTCCCCAAGGAGGAAACAGGAGTCTGGGGCTCTTGAGGAGGAGATAGGGGTCTGGAGTTCTCAAGGAGGAGAAAAGGACAAACTTTTTTTTTTCTACATTCCTTAGTGTTAGTCACATAAAAGTGTTTTTCTTTAAGCTCAGAGCTGGTCACACAACAAAGCAACTGAGCTTAAACTCTGTACTAATGGTTATATAACAACAATGTATCCTGCTTGAGGACATGTTTCTCCTTCTTGAAAACCTCCTGTCATCTTAAAATGTAAATTCTGGGCAAAGGTCTGGTAAGACCTTTACAATCTTGAGACATTCTTTTGACTTACTGTAATAACCAACTGAAAAAAAGTATATAGCTTCCTTCCTAAGACTAGCGAGGTCGGGGCATTCACCGTCTCACTTCTGATGTCTGTGTCAGAAGCTTTCTCTGTCCCATGTCATACTTTAATAAAACTGTGCTACACAAAACTCTTGAGTGATCAAGCCTGGTCCCTGGTCCCAAAGCTATATCTTCTTCTTCGGAGATCATGAATCTGACATTGTTCACCATAAGCTATCACCTCTATGTACCATAAGAAGAGGTTTCCAACCACTATTAAAGTTGTGCTTTTCTCTCTGCCCTGAGATCTCACCTCTGTTCACACTTTTGATACATTCTCGTCCATTTGGGGTTTTTGCTTTGTTTTGTTTGCTGTTTTCACACCACTCATCGCAGTACTAGGCTCTTTCTCTTGCTCCAATATGGAGATGATGTTTAAGTCAGAAATAGAAAATCGTGCTTATCAGAACAAAAAAAAAATGTAAAGTGCTATGTTTTTTCCAGAATCACAGCTCTTTGTTTAGCTGAGGAGTGAGAACAGTACAGGTGGGACTGGAAAGATATTCCACAAATTGTTCCACTGCTTTGCCTCCTTCTAAATACACAGGGAAGAATGTAATATATGTATCTAACACCCTCCCAAGAAATAGAGTCAAAAGTAAAGGATAGAAAACAGAAAATTGGGTATCTTTTAAAATTTGGCATTCAGTTTTATACATAATTAAGCTATGATGCTGGGAGGCATTGGGGGCAAAAGGAGAAGGGGACGACAGAGGATGAGATCGGCTGGATGGCATCACCAACTCGATGGATGTGAGTTGAGTGAACTCCGGGTGTTGGTGATGGACAGGGAGGCCTGGCGTGCTGCAATTCATGGGGTTGCAAAGAGTCAGACACGACTGAGTGACTGAACTGAACTGAAGCTCTGGGAAAACCTCTGATGTAACATGAAATGGGCAGATCATTGGAAGAAAGTGTCATTTTAAATTCGTGGTGCCACATTATGTCTGTGTCAACAGGGCTCTAAGATCATGCTATGGTTTTCCAGTGGTCGTGTATGGATGTGAGAGTTGGATTATAAAGAAAGCTGAGCACCAAAGAATTGATGCTTTTGAACTGTGGTGTTGGAGAAGATTCTTGAGAGTCCCTTGGGCTGCACGAAGATCCAACCAGTCCATCCTAAAGGAGATCCGTCCTGTGTGTTCATTGGAAGGACTGATGTTGAAGCTGAAACTCCAATACTTTGGCCACTTCATGCGAAGAGCTGACTCAATGAAAAGACCCTGATGCTGGGAAAGATTGAGGGCAGAAGGAGAAGGGGACGATAGAGGATGAGATGGTTGGATGGCATCACCAACTCGATGGACATGTGTCTAAGTAGACTCTGGGAGTTGGTGATGGACAGGGAGGACTGGCGTACTGTGATTCATAGGGTCGCAAAGAGTCGGATACGACTGATCAACTGAACTGAACTGAACTGAGTGAAGGACATAATAAAAGAGAACTCTACATGGGTAAGAAACTTCTCAGGTGGTTCTGTGGTAAACAACATGCTTGCCAACGCAGGAGACCCAGGAGATTCAGGTTTGAGCCCTGGGTTGGGAAGATCCCCTGGAGAAGGAAATGATGACCAACTTAAGTATTCTTTCTCTGGGAAATCTCACGAACAGAAGAGCCGGATGGGCTACAGTCCATGGGATGCAAACAGTCTGACAAGATAGAGCACGCACACACACACACATGGCTAAATGGTTATCACAAAAAGGAAAACGAAGTCCAATCAGGAAACTATTTTACATCTCAAGGAAGGAGAAAGAGAACAAACTAAATCCAGCTTTGGCAGAACAAAAGAGTTAAATAAGAAAGATTCAGATCCTGCAAACCCACTCCTGGGCAGAAAACCATAATTCAAAAAGAAAATGCACCCTAATGTTCACTGCAGCACTATTTACAATAGGCAAGGCATGGAAACAATCTAAATGCACAGCAACAGAGGAATGGATAAAGAAGATGTGCATATATACAAGAATATCAGTCGTGTCTGACTCTTTTTGATCCCAAGGACTATATAGAATACTGGAATGGGTAGCATTTCCCTTCTCCAGGGGATCTTCCCAACCCAAATGTCAAACCCAGGTCTCCTGCATTGCAGGCAGGTTCTTTACCAACTGAGCTATCAGGGAAGCCCAAATGAAATATTAACTTCTGCATTAACAAAAAAAAAAAAAAAAAAAGAAAAAGAAAGACTGCCATTTGCAGCTACATAAATGGAATTAGAGATTACCATACTAGGTGAATAAGCCAGACAAAGTATCACTTATATGTGAAATTAAAAAAAAAAGATCCAACTGAACTTACATACAAAACAGAAACAGACCCACAAACGTAGAAAACAAACACAGAAGTGACCAAAGCAGAAGGTAGGAGAAATAAATCGGGATTTGGGATTAATACAGACACACTCCTAGGTATAAAACAGATACCAAACAAGGACCTACTACACAGCACAAGAAACTATACTTCATAGTTTGTAATAGCCTATAAGGGAAAATGATGTGTCAAAGAATATATATAAATAAAATTGAATCACTTTGCTCTATACCCCAAATTAACTGAACATTGTAAATCAACAACTTCAATAAAAATTTTCTAAGTAATAATACCCACAAGTTACATATCATAAAATAAACAGGTAAATTTGTAGAAACATACTATCTAATCCTTAATCATAAAGCCAATAAAAATGTGAACCAAATTATAACTAGAAAGATTCAAGCAGTAATTGAAATCCTCAAACTAAGAAAAACCTAGTATTAGATGACATCTGTGAAATTATACTAAACCTTTACAAAAAAAGTACCTCTAATCCTGCCAAAAATATTACAAAGAGTTGAAGATGCAACACTGACAAACTCACTGAATGGAGCCAACATGATTCTGAAATCGACCCCAAAAAGATAAAAAAAAAAAAAAGTAAAATCCAATACTCCCTGATGAATATTGACACAAAATCCTTTAAAAAAAACAAAAACAAAAAACCAGCAAACCAACTTCAACACTACATTATAAAGATCTGAATTCATGACCAAGTGAATTTTAATCATATACAGCAAAGAGGACTCAACAAACAAAAATCAATTTATACATCACATTAACAGAATAAAGGGAAAAAACAACAGATGACCACCTCAATTGATACAGGAAAAGAAGCACCTTACAAAATTCAACAACCTTTACATATATATACACAAACTAGAAAAAATAAATTTATCTCAAAGTAAAAGATACCATGTATGAAAAGAGCACACCTAACATTGTGCTTAATGGTGAAAGACTGAAAATTTTTCCTCTGAGATCGGGAAGAAGGGAAGGATGCACACTCTGCATCACTGTTCAACAAAGGACTGAAACCCCTAACCCGTGCAATTAGACAAGAAAAAGAAATCAAAGCTTCCCAAAGTGAAAACTTAGAAAGTTACCTTCTTTCTTAGAGGACAAGGTCTTTTATGTATAAACTGTAAAGACTCCACACAGACACACACAAAAAAACTCCTACCACATCAAATAACAACTTTAGCAAACTGGCAGGATACAAAAGTCAACGTGGAAATCAGCTGCATTTCTATACACAATGAACAATGTCAAAAGAAAATCAATAACAATTTTATTTACTATTATATTAAAAATGGATGAAATATTTAGGAATAATTCACAAAGGAGAACTGAAAACTACTGAACCACTTCTAAAAGAAATCTAAAATAAACAAATAAATCTAGTAGTCATGGACTGGAAATCTCAGTACTCTTTAAATTTCCAAGTTACCCAAAGTGTTCCACGGATTTAATGAATTCATTATGAAAATTACAATACAAGTGTTTGCAGAAATAGAAAAAAACTTGCCAGAAGTCATAGAGAATCTCAAGGGACCACACACTGCAAAAATACTCTTCAGAAAATAGAAAGATGTTGAGGTCCTTTAATGGGCCAGAACCTGGTGGTCTGGAGTCAACTGATAAGAAATAAAGGAGAGAGAAAGGCTGATATTCTTTGCACAGGGCTTGCTCTGTTCACGGAGGCCTCAGGTACCCTCTCGATGGGCTGAAGGCACAGCACACCTTCTCGAGAGGGTCTTAGAAGCCCGGGCAGGAAAGTGAATGCAGAGAGCCTTTGCGCTCCAAAGAAATAGCTTGAGAGAGAGACCGAGTAAGACATGGGGACCAAAGCTCTGATGGAGCAAAGGTGTTTTATTCAACATTGTGTAGGTAATTATACTGTCTTACAAGATAGCTATTCTCAGCAGAGATAAAATCAAAACTTACAAGGAAACATGAGTCAGCCATATGAGAGAGAGAGGGTTGGAAATAATCACTTTTACCATATGGTTCATAAAAAGGAAGTGGGAATGGGTGAATTTAACTCAGATGACCATTATATCTACTACTGTGGGCAGGAATCCCTCAGAAGAAATGGAGTAGCCATCATGGTCAACAAAAGAGTCTGAAATGCAGTACTTGGATGCAATCTCAAAAACGACAAAATGATCTCTGTTTGTTTCTAAGGCAAAACATTTAATATCAAAGTTATCCAAGTCTATGCCCTAACCAGTAATGCTGAAGAAGCTGAAGTTGAACGGTTCTATGAAGACCTACAAGACCTTTTAGAACAAACACCCATAAAAGATGTCCTTTTCATTATAGGGGACTGGAATGCTAAACTAGGAAGGCAAGAAACACCTGGATTAACAGGCAAAGTTGGCCTTGGAATGCGGAATGAAGCAGGACAAAGACTAAAAGAATTTTGCAAATAAAACCCACTGGTCATAGCAAACACCCTCTTCCAACAACACAAGAGAAGACTCTACACATGGACATCACCAGAAGGTCAACACCAAAATCAGATTGATTATATTCTTTGCAGCCAAAGATGGAGAAGCTTTATACAGTCAATGAAAACAAGACCAGGAGCTGACTGTGGCTCAGATCATGAACTCCTTATTAACAAATTCAGACTCAAATTGAAGAAAGTAGGGAAAACCGCTAGACCACTCAGGTATGACCTAAATCAAATCCCGTATGATTATACAGTGGAAGTGAGAAATACATGTAAGTGTCTAGATCTGATAGATAAAGTGCATGATGAACTATGGAATGAGGTTCCTGACATTGTACAGGAGACAGGGATCAAGACCATCCCCATGGAAAAGAAATGCAAAAAAGCAAAATGGCTGTGTGGGGGGCACCTTACAAATAGCTGTGAAAAGAAGAGAGGTGAAAAGCAAAGGAGAAAAGGAAAGATATAAGCATCTGAATGCAGAGTTCCAAAGAATAGCAAGAAGAGATTAAAAAAAAAAAAAAAGCCTTCTTCAGTGATCAATGCAAAGAAATACTGGAAAAGAACAGAATGGGAAAGACTAGAGATATCTTCAAGACAATTAGACATACCAAGGGAACAGTTAATGCAAAGATGGGCTCGATGAAGGACAGAAATGGTCTGGACCTAACAGAAGCAGAAGATATTAAGATGTGGCAAGAATACATTGAAGAACTGTACAAAAAAGATCTTCACGACCCAGATAATCATGATGATGTGATCACTAATCTAGAGCCAGACATCTTGGAATGTGAAGTCAAGTGGTCCTTAGAAAGCATCACTACGAACAAAGCAAGTGGAGGTAATGGAATTCCAGTGGAGCTGTTTCAAATCCTGAAAGATGATGCTGTGAAAGTGCTGCACTCAATATGCCAGCAAATTTGGAAAACTCAGCAGTGGCCACAGGACTGGGAAAGGTCAGTTTTCATTCCAATTCCAAAGAAAGGCAATGCCAAAGAATGCTCAGACTATCACACAATTGCACTCATCTCACATGCTAGTAAAGTAATGCTCAAAATTCTCCAAGCCAGGCTTCAGCAATACGTGAACTGTGAACTCCTTGGTGTTCAAGCTGGTTTTAGAAAAGGCAGAGGAACCAGAGATCAAATTGCCAACATCTGCTGTATCATCAAAAAAAAAAAAAGAGAGAGTTCCAGAAAAACATCTGTTTCTGCTTTATTAACTATGCCAAAGCCTTTGACTGTGTGAATCACAATAAACTGTGGAAAATTCTGAAAGAGATGGGAATACCAGACCACCTAACCTGTGTCTTGAGAAATCTGTATGCAGGTCAGGAAGCAACAGTTAGAACTGGACATGGAACAATAGCCTGGTTCCAAACAGGAAAAGGAGTACGTCAAGGCTCTATATTGTCACCCTGCTTATTTAACTTCTATACAGAGTACATCATGAGAAATGCTGGACTGGAAGAAACACAAGCTGGAATCAAGATTGCTGGGAGAAATATCAATAACCTCAGATATGCAGATGACACCACCCTCATGGCGAAAGTGAAGAGGAACTAAAAAGCCTCTTGATGAAAGTCAAAGAGGAAAGCAAAAATGTTGGCTTAAAGCTCAACAATCAGAAAACGAAGATCATGGCATCCGGTCCCATTGCTTCACAGCAAATAGATGGGGAAACAGTAGAAACAGTGCCAGACTTTATTTTGAGGGGCTCCAAAATCACTGCAGATGGTGATTACAGTCATGAAATTAAACGACGCTTACTCCTCGGAAGACAAGTTATGACCAACCTAGATAGTATATTGAAAAGCAGAGACATTACTTTGCCGACTAAGGTCCGTCTAGTCAAGGCTATGGATTTTCCTGTGGTCATGTATGGATGTGAGAGTTGGACTGTGAAGAAGGCTGAGCGTCAAAGAATTGATGCGTTTGAACTGTGGTGTTGGAGACGGCTCTTGAGAGTCCCTTGGACTGCAAGGAGATTCAACTAGTCCATTCTGAAGGAAATCAACTCTGGGTGTTCTTTGGAAGGAATGATGCTAAAGCTGAAACTCCAGTACTTTGGCCACCTCAGGCAAAGTGTTGACTCATTGGGAAAGACTCTGATGCTGGGAAGGGTTGGGGGCAGGAGGAGAAGGGGACGACAGCGGATGAGATGGCTGGATGGCATCACGGACTCAATGAACGTGAGTCTGAGTGAACCCCGGGAGAGTGGTGATGGACAGGGAGGCCTGACGTTCTGTGATTCATGGGGTCACAAAGAGTCGGACATGACTGAGTGACTGAACTGAACTGAGCTGGGCTCCCTCTCAGGATGCAAGGAAAACACACTGGGCACAGTGGAGAAGAGGAAGCAGGTGAGTTCCACAGACCCGAGGCACTGCTGAGGCGGGGCTGCACACCTCCTTGCAGGCAGAGGTGGCGGCCTTCCCAGGTCTCTGTGTCACCCAGTTACACTTTTTAAGACAAAAGATTATAACTTTGTAGACCACTTATATTGGAAACTAGGATGTTTCCTCCTAACAAGTAGAAAAGTTTCAACAAAGATTTTAGTTTCCTTTAAAAATTTTTTTTGAAAAGACAAAAGTATGACAACACATTTACATGCGCTTTGAAAATAGTTACAGACAGCCCTACTATATATTACAATTTTTCAGTAGACAAATTAAGATCTTTACTTGGAATCTCAATATTAAACTCTCAAAAATTAATACAATGGACGGGATAGTATGATATAGTAGACCTGATAAGAATTGTGAACCAGTTATACAATTTTCACACAACAGCTGGATACAAATTTCATTCAAGTTCCCATAGACTATTACCCAGGAGACACTGGAACATGACGTAAAACAAGGTGTAAAAGTTTTATGGTCTAAACAGAGTATTGAAATCATACAGGGCCTTTGTCTTATTACTGTGAAACTATGTGAGAAATCAATACCAAATGGTAGTTGAAAATAACCCATGTATTTTCAAGTGCAATAAATAAATAAGTGTTTTTGTCAGCAGCTTCTTGCCTGTCCTGCTCCTGGCAATTCAGGAATTGGGAACCTGGGTCTCCAAAGAGTTCCTGTAGGGCAATAATTGGATGCAGAACCTTTCCTCCCATTAGAATAATTTAAGCATCTCAAGAAAACAAGAGATTTTTCTGGATTTCTCTCTGTACTGCAAACTAAAATAAGAAATACAAAACTATCCCTGGGGAAAACGTGCCATTTTACAGTGGCATCCTGTATAACAACTTTTCCTGCTTGTTCCTCATTCAGCTGGAAGGCCAAACTCCACATGGCTCAGTCCCAGAGACACAACGTTAATACCTACAGTCTGAGACTGGAGGACTAAGGTATGTGATAACTTACGTCAGTCCTTTTTGTTTTCATTTTGAAATTGACAAATTTTACTAACCATTGCTTTAAAAAGAGCAATTGTCATTGATCAGTTGCTAAGTTGAATCTGACTCTTTGCAGCTCCACGAACTGCAGCACAGCAGGCTTCCCTCTCCTTCACTATCTCCCAGGGTTTTCTCCATCTTGTGTTCATTGAGTGGGTAATGCCATCTAACCATCTCATCCTGTGTCGCCCTCTTCTCCTGCCTGCAATCTTTCCCAACATCAGGGTCTTTTCCATTGAGTCCGCTCTTTGCATCATGTGGCCAAAAAGAGCAATACATCTTTAAAAATTGACGAAAACCGCATTGTTCCTTTAGTACACATTCTAAGCTTCTACTGCTCTCCACACAACAGGCCAATAATTGAGAGACAAGTTGCTGGAGCAGGAATAACGACTTTATTCAAAAAGTGAGCAAACCGAAACTATGGTGGACTTGTACCTCCAAAACCATCATATACGAGTTAGAACTCAGTCTCCTTTTTTATACATCCTGACCTGCACGCAGGTTTCTCAAAAGGCAGGTCACGTAGTCTGGTATTCCCATCTCTTTCAGAAACTTCCACAGTTTATTGTGACCCATATAGTCAAAGGCTTTGGCATAGTTAATAAAGCAGAAAGAGATGTTCTTCTGGAACTCTCTTGCTTTTTTGATGATCCAGCAGGTGTTGGCAATTTGATCTCTGGTTCCTCTTCTTTTTCTAAAACCAGCTTGAACATCAGGAAGTTCACAGTTCACGTATTGCTGAAGCCTGGTTTGGAGAATTTTGAGCATTACTTTACTAGCATGTGAGATGAGTGCAATTGTGCGGTAGTTTGAGCATTCTTTGGCATTGCCTTTCTTTGGAATTGGAATGAAAACTGACCTTTTCCAGTCCTGTGGCCACTGCTGAGTTTTCCAAATTTGCTGGCATATTGAGTGCAGCACTTTCACAGCATCATCTTTCAGGATCTGCAGAGGAATGGAAGGCCATAAAAGGTCATTGTATAGGGTCACTCCTCAACCCCTCTCCTCCCACACGAAATATCAGTAATCTTATTACTGTTTAAATCATTCATGTGCTGGGGTAGAACCAATTTAAGACAACATAATATATTTAAGAGATAATTTCAACTGTTAAAAAGTACAAAGGTTATTTATGAGATGATGTTTTGTAATAAAACCATGGAGTTGCATATCCATGCACACATGCATGCACATGTAAATACACAATTGACTGAAATGAGGAGTTGCCTCTTGACACATTTTTAAATCATTTTCCCATTATCACTTTTACTCATAAGTATTTCAGCATCTCTGGGACCCTGAAAATAAATCAACTGTACTGAAGTGTGTCAATATTACCTTTTTTTAAAAAGCTTGCTTATTTATTTAGGTTGTGCTGGTCTTTGTTACTTTGTGTGGCTTTTTCTAGGTGCACTGAGCGGGAGATACTCTGTAGTTGTGGTGAGTGGGCATCTCACTGCAATGGCATCTTTTGTTACAGAGAACAGGTTGTAGGTGAACTGCAGGCTCAAGGCTTCTGTAGTTGCAACACATAGGGTCTGCAGTTTTGGCTCACAGGCTCTCGAGCATGGGCTCAGTAGTTGTGGTGGATGGGCTTGGTTACTCCCAGGCATGCGGAATCTTCTCGGACCTGGGAGTTCCAAACCATATCCCCTACATTGACAGACACATTCTTATCCACTGTACCAACAGGGATGTCTCAACTCTAATACTATATTAGTTTAAAAAAACAAAAAGTAGTATACATATAAAAGACATGTATAGAATACTTCAAGTCCAATCTCTATAAAATACCTATATTCAAAAATAATATGAGGGCATCTCTCCTGGCGCAATAGTAAAGAATCTACCTGCAAATGCGGGAGACATGGGTTCTGCTCCAGGATAAGGCCACATGCCTCGGGGCACTAAGACCAAGTGACACCACTACTGAGCCTGTGCTGTAAAACCCAAGAGCCCAAACTACTAGGCCCACGTGCTGAAACTACTGAAGCCCAAGCATCATACAGCCCATGCTCTACAACAAGACAGCATAACGAGAATGCCATGCACCACGACTAGAGAACAGCCCCCACTGCTGGCCATTAGAGAAAAGACCAAGCAGCAACAAAGACCCAGACAACATAAATAAATAATTTTTCTAAAAAATAATGATTTTATCCGTAGTTAATTTTAGGTATGTCAGTTCAGTTCAGTCGCTCAGTCGAGTCTGACTCTTTGCGACTCCATGAATTGCAGCCTATCAGGCCTCCCTGTCCATCACCATCTCCCAGAGTTCACCTAAACTCCTGTCCATTGAGTAGGTGATAACATCCAGCCACCTCATCCTCCATTGTCCCCTTCTCCTCCTGCCCCCAATCCCTCCCAGCTTAAGAGTTTTTTCCAATGAGTCAACTATTTGCATGAGGTGGCCAAAGGATTGGAGTTTCAGCTTTAGCATCAGTCCTTCCAAAGAACACCCAGGGTTGATCTCCTTCAGAATGGACTGGGTGTATCTCCTTGCAGTCCAAGGGACTCTCAAGAGACTTCTCCAATACCACAATTCAAAAGCATCTATTCTTTGGCTTTCTTCACATTCCAACTCTCACATCCATACATGACCACTGGAAAAACCATAGCCTTCACTAGACTGATCTTTGTTGGCAAAGTAATGTCTCTGCTTTTCAATATACTACCTAGGTTGGTCATAACTTTCCTTCCAAAGAGTAAGCATCTTTTAATTTCATGGATGCAGTCACCATCTGCAGTGATTTTGGAGCCCCCAAAAATAAAGTCTACCACTGTCTCCACTGTTTCCCCATCTATTTGCCATGAAGCGATGGGACCGGATGCCATGATCTTCATTTTCTGAATGTTGAGCTTTAAGCCAACGTGTTCACTCTCCTCTTTCACTTTCATCAAGAAGCTTTTTAGTTCTTCTTCACTTTCTGCCATAAGGGTGGTGTCATCTGCATATCTGAGATTATTGATATTTCTCCCGGCAATCTTGATTCCAGCTTGTGTTTCTTCCAGCCCAGCATTTTTCATGATGTACTCTGCATATAAGTTAAATAAGCAGGGGGACAATACACAGCCTTGCTGTACTCTCTTTCCTACTTAGAACCAGTGTGTTTTTCCATGTCCAGTTCTAACTGTTGCTTCCTGACCTGCATACAGATTTCTCAAGAGGCAGGTTAGGTGGTCTGGTATTCCCATGTCTCTCAGAATTTTCTACAGTTTATTGTGATCCACACAGTCAAAGGCTTTGACATATTCAATAAAGCAGAAATAGATGTTTTTCTGGAACTCTCTTGCTTTTTCAATGATCCAGTGGATGTTGGCAATTTGATCTCTGTTTTTTTTTTTTTTTTTTTTTTTGCCTTTTCTAAAACCAGCTTAATAATCTGGAATTTCATGGTTCATGTACTGCTGAAGGGTGGCTTGGAGAATTATGAGCATTACTTTACTAGCATGTGAGATGAGTGCAATTATGCCATAGTTTGAGCATTCTTTTCCAGTACCTTTCTTTGGGACTGGAATGAAACTGACCTTTTCCAGTCCTGTGGCCACTGCTGATTTTTTTCAAATTTGCTGGCATATTGACTGCAGCACTTTCACAGCATCATCATTCAGGATATGAAATAGCTCAACTGGAATTCTATCACCTCCACTAGCTTTGTTCATAGTATTGCTTTCTAAGGCCCACTTACTTCATATTCCAGGATGTCTGGGCTCTAGGTGAGTGATCACACCATCGTGATTATCTTGGTCATGAAGATCTTTTTGTACAGTTCTTCTGTGTGTTCTTGCCAACTCTTCTTCATATCTTCTGCTTCTGTTAGGTCCAGACCATTTCTGTCCTTTATCGAGCCCATCTTTGCATGCAGTGTTCCCTTGGTATCTCTAATTTTCTTGAAGAGATCTCTAGTTTTCCCGTTCTGTTCTTTTTCTCTATTTATTTGCTTTGATCACTGAGAAAGGCTTTCTTATCTCTTCTTGCTATTCTTTGTAACTCTGCATTCAGATGTTCCTATCTTTCCTTTTCTCCTTTGCTTTTCACTTCTCTTCTTTTCACAGCTATTTGTAAGGCCTCCCCAGACAGCTATTTTACATTTCTTTTTCCCCATGGGATGGTCTTTATCCCTGTCTCTTATACAGTGTCACGAACCTTTGTCCATAGTTCATCAGGCACTCTATCCATCAGATCTAGTCCCTCAAGTCTATTTCTCACTTCCACTGTATAATCATAAGGAATTTGATTTAGGTCATAACTGAACAGTCTAACCGTTTTCCCTCCTTTCTTCAATTTAAGTCTGAATTTGAGCCACAGTCAGTTCCTGGTCTTGTTTTTGCTGACTGTAGAGAGCTTCTCCTTCTCTGGCTGCAAAGAATATAATCAATCTGATTTTGGTGTTGACCATGTGGTGATGTCCATGTGTAGAGTCTTCTCTTGTGTTGTTGGAAGAGGGTGTTTGCTATGACCAGTGCATTTTCTTGGTAAAACTCTATTAGTCTTTGTCCTGCTTCATTCCGCATTCCAAGGCCAAATTTGCCTGTTACTCCAGATGTTTCTTGATTTCCTCCTTTTGCATGTCAGTCTCCTATAATGAAAATGACATCTTTTTTGGGTGTTGGTTCTAAAAGGTCTTGTAGGTCTTCATAGAACTGTTCACTTCAGCTTCTTCAGCATTACTGGTTGGGGCATAGACTTAAATTACTGTGATATTGAATGGTTTGCCTTGGACACAAACAGAGATCATTCTGTCATTTTTGAGACTGCATCCAAGTACTGTGTTTCAGATGCTTTTGTTGACCATGATAGTTACTCATTACTGAATCTTAAATTCTGACTGTTGTCTAAAAGCCTTGACACATACATTACATCAGCATAGCTTCTATGTATTATAGTATCAATTTTCTCATGAAGCCTAAATGGAAACACCTGACAAAAGCCTCATCCACAATGATTACATTTGTAAGGTCTCTTGTGTATGGATCACCTGATATCTTTTTAGGCCTGAATGCTACCTGATGCATTTGCCCCTCTTATTACATTTCCTTTCTCTGGATTATGAATTTCCTGATGATGTGACTAATGAGACTTGTATTGAAGCACTGGTCACATATATTACATTTACATCCTTTCTCTTATGTACAGGTTACCTTATGGTCCCCTTAAGATTTACTGCACTCTAAATGTATGGCTTCTTTCCAGGATGATTTGTTTTCATGATTTGTAAGGTTTGAATGCCTTCTAAAAACACGTGCCACAATCACTACATGGGTAAGATCTCAGAATTCATTACATGATGGTTAGTTAGCTCTGAACTCAGAATTCAAAGCTCTGCCACACCCACCGTTATTTGTGCAGTTTTCCTACAGTTTGGCTTTTCTGAAGGTCAAAAGGATGATATACTTTACTGCATTTATTACATCTGTAAGGCTTCACTCCAGAATGGATTCACTGATTATCTGCAAAATGATTCCTGTGACTGAAGGCTTTGACATATAAATTACATTTATGTGGTTTTGCCTAATGTGCAATGAAAGCTTTCCCACACTAATTATATTTGTATGATTTCTCTCTAGTATGAGTTCTCTGATGAATTAGAAGGCCAGAAATCTGGTTAAAGGCTTTGTCACACATGTTACATTTGTAAGGTTTCTCTCCAGTATTAATTCTCTGGTGACTTCCAAGGTTTGCATTCTGAGTAAAGCACCAGCCACAAATATCACATTTATATGGTTTCTCTCCAGTATGAATTCTCTGATGAACTGTAAGGTGTGCATTTTGACTAAAGGCTTTACCACATACATCACATTTATATGGCTTCTCTCCAGCACGTATTCCCAGATGAATTCCACGGTGTGCATTTTGAGTAAAGCACCGGCCACACACATCACATTTATATGGTTTCTCTCCAGTATGAATTCTCCAATGAACCATAAGATAAAACCTGTAACAGAAGTCTTTGCCACATAAATTACATTTATACGATTTCTTTTCTGTATGAACTGCTTGATGGTTGGTTAGAGCTGAACGTGTGTTGAAATCTTGGTCACACTCATTACATTTATAAGTTTTCTCTCTAGTATGAATTCTCTGAAGAATTCCAAGGCTGGCATTCTGAGTGCCACAAACATCACATTTATACGGTTTCTCTCCAGTATGAATTCTCCAATGAACTAGAAGGCTTGCAGTCTGACTACAGGTCTTGCCACACATATCACATTTATATGGTTTCTCTCCAGTATGAATTATCTGATGAATTGCAAGTTTGGCATTTGGACTAAAGGCCTTGCAACATACATCACATTTATAGGGTTACTTTCCAGCATGAACTCTCTGATGAACTCCAAGGTGTGAATATTGATTAAAGCATTAAAGATGGAAAGAAAACTACTTCACAAATTCATTCAGTCTCTGCCTCCTGAGTGCATAAGGAATAGTACAATATGGAAATATCTATTACTTTTAAATAACTAATAAACAAAGACCATAGGGGTAGAAAATAGGAAATTGAATATTTCAAAAGGTTGAAATCAGCTTTATAAATACTTAAGCTCTGGAAAAACTCCTTGTGTATCATGTAGTGTGCAGATTACCTGAAGAAAGGACAAGTTTAAATTCCTAATGCCAATCATGAAGCTTTTCCTGCCTGAGTCAACAGGGCTTTGAACTCAGTCACGAAAAATGGGCTATCAAGAGGCACAGAGAGAAAATGCAGAGACACACCCCTGGGCAGATCCCAAATTTCATAGGCAAGTGATCCTTACCCACAGAGAGCACATTTCTGAGGGTCTCCAACATCACATCCCTGTCAAGGTCCTCTGAACAGGGTTTGGGCATATCCATTCTTCAGGAGGGAATTTGATGGACACATCCTTGAAGGTCAACTGTCCCTGAAGTGAAAATACATTTCAACAATAGGCCCTGAGCAGAGATTTTATTTTCACACCAAAGAGGAAAAAGAGGAAGGATTATTTCAGTAGAAATAATATTCTGATAAATCCATGAAAAGCTCTTTGGAGCAAATTATTGGTTTCTAATTTCCTACATTAAATATTATTTCTGAAATAAATAATGAATCAAAACTAGTAAAGTTGGGACTTCCCTGGTGATCCAGTGGTTAAGATCCTGCATTTCCACTGCAGGGGGTTTAGGTTCAATTCCTTGTCAGGAACCAATCTCCTGCTGCAAGATGCAACTTGCAACCAAGAAGAAAAGACAAAAAGTATCAGTCCAAGGAGTCATAGCTGCGCGGGCACAGGAGGGCCTAGAGGAGCTATCCCACATTGAAGGTCAAGAAGGGTGGCGGTGAGGAGATACCTCTCAGCCAAGGTAAGGAGCAGTGGCTGCACTTTGCTGGAGCAGCCGTGAAGAGATACCCCACGCCCAAGATTAAGAGAAACCCAAGTAAGATGGTAGGTGTTGGAAGAGGGCATCAGAAGGCAGACACACTGAAACCATACTCACAGAAAACTAGTCAATCTAATCACACTAGGACCACAGCCTTGTCTAACTCAGTGAAACCAAACCATGCCTGCGGACAACCCAAGATGGGCGGGTCATGGTGGAGAGATCTGACAGAATGTGGTCCACTGGAGAAGGGAATGGCAAACCACTTCAGTATTCTTGCCTTGAGAACCCCATGAACAGTATGAAAAAGCAAAATGAAAGGATACCAAAAGAGGAACTCCCCAGGTCAGTAGGTGCCCAATATGCTACTGGAGATCAGTGGAGAAATAACTCCAGAAAGAATGAAGGGATGGGGCCAAAGCAAAAACAGTACCCAGCTGTGGATGTGACAGGTGATAGAAGCAAGGTCCGATGCTGTAAAGAGCAATATTGCATAGGAACCTGGAATGTCAGGGCCATGAATCAAGGCAAATTCGAAGTGGTCAAACAAGAGATGGCAAGAATGAATGTTGACATTCTAGGAATCAGCAAACTAAAATGGACTGGAATGGGCGAATTTAACTCAGATGACCATTATATCTACTACTGCGGGCAGGAATCCCTCAGAAGAAATGGAATAGGCATCATGGTCAACAAGAGTCCAAAATGCAGTACTTGGATGCAATCTCAAAAACGACAAAATGATCTCTGTTTGTTTCCAAGGCAAACCATTCAATATCGCAGTTATCCAAGGCTATGCCCCAACCAGTAATGCTAAAGAAACTGAAGTTGAACAGTTCTATGAAGACCCACAAGACCTTTTAGAACTAACACCCAAAAGTGATGTCCTTTTCATTATAGGGGACTGGAATGCAAAAGGAGGAAGTCAAGAAACACCTGGAGTAACAGGCAAATTTGGCCTTGGAATGTGGAATGAAGCAGGACAAAGACTAATAGAGTTTTGCAAAGAAAATTCACTGGTCATAGCAAACACCCTCTTCCAACAACACAAGAGAAGACTCTACACATGGACATCACCAGACGGTCAACACCGAAATCAGATGGATTATATTCTTTGCAGCCAAAGATGGAGAAGCTCTATACAGTCAACAAAAACAAGACCAGGAGCTGACTGTGGCTCAGATCATGAACTCCTTATTACCAAATTCAGACTAAAATTGAAGAAAGGAGACAAAACCGCTAGACCATTCAGGTATGACCTAAATCAAATCCCTTATGATTATACACTGGAAGTGAGAAATAGATTTAAGGGCCTAGATCTGATAGATACAGTGCCTGATGAACTATGGACAAAGGTTCGTGACATTGTAAAGGAGACAGGGATCAAGACCATCCCCATGGAAAAGAAATGCAAAAAAGCAAAATGGCTGTCTGAGGAGCCCTTACAAATAGACGTGAAAAGAAGAGAAGTGAAAAGCAAAGGAGAAAAGGAAAGATATAAGAATCTGAATGCAGAGTTCCAAAGAATAGCAAGAAGAGATAAGAAAGCCTTCCTCAGCGATCAGTGCAAAGAAAGAGAGGAAAAGAACAGAACGGGAAAGACTAGAGATCTCTTCAAGAAAATCAGAGATACCAAGGGAACATTTCATGCAAAGAAGGGCTCGATAAAGGACAGAAATGGTCTGGACCTAAGAGAAGCAGAACATATTAAGAAGAGGTGGCAATAATACACAGAAGAATTGTACAAAATAGATTTTCATGACCAAGATAATCACGATGGTGTGATCATTCACCTCGAGGCAGACATCCTGGAATGTGAAGTCAAGTGGGCCTTAGAAAGCATCACTACAAACATAGCTAGTGGAAGTGATGGAATTCCAGTTGAGCTCTTTCAAATCCTGAATGATGATGCTGTGAAAGTGCTGCACTCAATATGCCAGCAAATTTGGAAAACTCAGCAGTGGCCACAGGACTGGAAAAGGTCAATTTTCATTCCAATTCCAAAGAAAGGCAATGCCAAAGAATGCTCAAACTATGGTATAATTGCACTCATCTCACACACTAGTAAAGTAATGCTAAAAATTCTCAAAGCCAGGCTTCAGCAATACATGAACCGTGAACTTCCAACCTCCCTTGTGATCCTCAATGTCTCTGTATTTCCGCCTTTCTGCCTCCACCTCTGCCCTCTCTCCCAACTCTCTGGCACTCCCCAGTGGCTATGCTTCCTTTCAGAAGCTCGCTTTGTTTCTCAGCTCCTCCAAAATCTAGGAGTCCCCTTTCTCTCCCAGCAGGATATTGTTTCTCTGCTCCCAGCTCTTGTATCCCCTTTGCGAGCTGTCTGTGTGAACTGCCTCTCCATTTTTGCCCTCTTTGGGATACCTGATTTACAGACCCTCTCTCCTGAAGGCTATAGAAGGGGGCGGTAGAGGATGAGATGGTGACATACCATCCCTGGACTCAACGGACATGGATTTGAGGAAACTCTGGGAGATACACGGCTTGCAAAGAGTCAGAATGAAGAACCATACCTCCCTATGTTGCTCACCCTTAAGTCTCCGGAGGCCTTGCTTTGCCCTGAATTTCTCTCCTTTCCCCACCCGCTGCCTTCAAGGCTCATTCTCTTTCATGAAGCTGTCTCTTCCAAGTTCCTCACAATCCTCTTCACTGCCATCGCTTGTCCCACATGTTTTTCTCAATTTTCCATTTCTCTAGGAGTCGCTATCTCTCCTTCTCCTGATCGTGCCTTCTGCCCACTATTTACAGGGTAGGAGACTGAATAAGAAAGGCCCTCCCGCAAGAGCCAATTCCAGAGGTTGGTATTTGGGGCCGAAGAACCATGGGTACCACGTGGCTGGCGCAGGTCACCTCCTCCCACCAGGGATCAGAGGAAAGGTCACTCTGAAGGCAGAAGGACCTGCCTGAGGAGACGGGAGGACAGACGGCTGGGAGAGAGGGGGTCTCAGGAGCAAGGTGGGCTTTCCAGAATCCCAGGACCTGGGAGAACGCGGCCTCTCCGGGAGAGGGGCGGCCGGAGAGGCCCCCAGGGCCTGAGAAGGAGAAGCTGAAGAACGTGGAGTGAATAAATCACCTCGCCTAATAGAACTGTATGTGGTGCAGAAAGGGCAGAAGGGTCTCTAGGGTCAGTAAATGGTTTTAAGCTGGAAAAAGGTGCGAAACGCAATGTTTCAGTGTTCCAAATGCAGGAACCGTCTTCAGTGGGGACTTTAAACCAAAAGGCAGGCGCCCCTTCGCCGCTTATGGAGACGTCTGAATTTGCTGGGGGTGGTGGGGCGGGAGTGGGCATTTAGAGTCAGTAGCGACCCTCAGACCCGGGGTACAAAGAAAAGGAGACTGCGAGAGGCAGGTTTGACTCCAAAGACAGAAACTCACGCTGCGCTGGGACCTGCCCTCACCACTCTCCGCTTCCGCGTGGGTCACGGGGCGCGCACGCGCAGACAAATGGAGGCGGGCCCAGGCGGTCAGTGGGTGGTGGAGAGAAGCCTGACCAGCATAGGGCTTTTGAAAGGTGAGGCGGAACCTCGATGCGCAGCAGGGCGTATCGTCTCGGCTCGACGGGGAGGGGCGGGGCGGGGGCGACTCGGCACAGTGGGCAGAGGAAACTGTAGTTCCATACTGTAATCACTGCTAAAGGGGACTGCAGCCAGGGGACTGCTCCTTGGAAGCAAAGTTATGATAAAACTAGACGATGTATTAAAAAACAAAGGAATCACTTTGCCAACAAAGGTCAATATAGACAAACTATGGTTTTCCAGTAGTCAGCTAGGGATGTGATTAAAAATGTGATATGACAGTTGGTCCATAAAGGCTGAGCATGGAAAAATCGATGCTTTTGGATTGTGGTGCTGGAGATCAGCCTTGAGAGTCCCTTGGAGAGCAAGGAGATGAAACCAGTCAATCCGAAAGGAGACCAACCGTGAATATTCACTGGAAGGACTGATGCTGTAGCTGAGGCTCCAATACTTTGGCTACATGATGCAAATTTCGGACTCACTGGAAAAGACCTCGAGGCTGGGAAAGATTGAAGGCAGGAGGAGACTGGAATGATAGAGGATGACACCGTTAGATGGCACCACCAACTCAATGTACACGAGTTTGAGCAAACTCCAGATTGTGAAAGACAGGGAAGCCAGGCATGCTGCAGCCCACGAGGTTGCAATGAGTCAGTCATGACTGAGCAGCTGAACACCACCACATCACTGATAGGGCATAGACTGGCAATTTGTGGAGTGTGTGTCTGGTTTTTTCCAGGGAAACAGGGGGCCTAGTGGGGTCTTAAATCACTAGCAAAGGTGAAGGGTGGCTCTTGGCAGTAAGCCTTTTCCTGGAAGTGACATAGGAGAATTCTTTAATCTTTGCTCTTTTCCATAATTACAGGATCTGAAGTAAGCGTCAACTCGGTCATTGTAAGCTATAATACCAAGGAAAATTAAAGAAGATAAATACACATGTAACAGTTAAAAATGGAACCTTAGGAATCTTAACCCAATCATAATAAAAACAACAAGGCCTGAGAACCTCAGTGTATGTACCTTTGAACATCGGGGAGGGGCCCTGCATGCTCCTTTGGGCTGTATTGTGTCTGCTCCTGTCACATCTTAGAGACATCAGTACATGTTGAAAGACGTTTCTCTGAATCAATAAGTCAGAGGTCTGGGTTGAAGTCAGAGGTTATATTGATGTCAAAATCTTGGCTCTCTGTGCATAAATGCCAACCAAAATATTTGAAATACACACACAGAGACAGAGTTATGGAAAATAAAGAGTGGCTTTATATATGTGCGCGAAGCTAAAGGGGAACACTTTAGGCCCCCTCCCTGGTGAGTAAGGAGATGTTCTGTAGTCTACTAGGGATATATGCTGGAGAAGGCAACCCACTCCAGTACTCTTGCCTGGAAAACCCCATGGGTGGAGGGAGCCCGGTAGGCTGCAGTCCATGGGGTCGCTAAGAGTTGGCATGACTGAGCAGCTTCACTTTCACTTTTCACTTTCATGCATTGGAGAAGGAAATGGCAACCCACTCCAGTGTTCTTGCCTGGAAAATCCCAGGGACGGGGGAGCCTGGTGGGATACTGTCTATGGGGTCGCATAGAGTTGGACATGACTGAGGCGACTTAGCAGCAGCAGCAGCAGGGATATATGCTAAGGATCAAGGCAGTAACAGTCTTATATTCTTGTTTCCTCTGCAAAGTTCTAAAAGGATGGGGTTTGTGACAAGATTAAGTTGTGTGCAGGGTCTAGGTGGTTTGGTCTCCTGATCAGTGCAGTGATAAAGAATCGATTCCTGGGTCAGGAAGATCCCCTGGAGGAAGAAATGGCAGCCTATTTTGTGTCCACTGGGTCACAAAAGAGTTGGACACAATTGTCCCGGCGTGAGCATCCTTCTTTGATTAGCAACTGTTCTGTCCTTTGGAACTCACAGAAGGTCATGGAGGCTGCAGGCCTGTCTTTAAGAAATGGGAACTCAAAAGGCCTCTGTGCCTGGGAGCCCCACAGAGCCCTGCCCTGCAGCCTCAATACTAGGAAAAATATTTTCCATTTTGCTATTTCCCTGGTGATAACAGGGAAAAATCTTTGCACAGCATCCTGGATATTATGTGTATGATTAGACAGTAATGAACTATCATATTGATGTAACTAAATTATCCCCTCATCTGCTCTTTTACCAACTGTGCTCCGGTGAAGAAACAGATGGTGAGAATAAGCCTTTCTTCATTGATAAGGTGAAAAAGCAGTCAGTTGTTTTCTGTGCTCTGAGAAAAAAGCTGCATGTGAATTGTCCACGTTCCGCATGCAGACAGAAAACTCGGATGTGGATAGATGTGATCTTGCCTTAAAATGGTTTCGCCCAGACACCTGGGGGAAAGTCTTCACAGAATTCCAAGAGTAGATGTACTGAGGATTTAGCACATATGAAGTAGCACATATGAATTATCCAAGAAAAGCACAACATTGTTGGGAAAACAAAATTAAACCCCAAAGTGAATGGGCCTGGAAATTATCATACTGAGAGGGTAACACGCAGGAAGATCAAGGGTCCCTATGTGGAGGATATGGGCTGCAAGTGTCAACGTTTGTCTTTCTGAAGAGCTATTTATTCCTCACATGAATTCTCTCTTCTGTGATCTGCTGTAAGAACTGTCATAAAAGATGGCCAAATTCATTACAATTATAAGGATTCCCTCCAATATGAACTTGGCGGGGGGGTGGGGGGGTGGGGGAGAGAATCTTGAGGATATATTGTTTTCTTAAACATGTTTCCAATTTCGGTAGGTATAAGTTTCTGACACATGAATCACTTCACTATGACCATGGTGTGAATATTTCATGGAACAGACTACACAATATTCATTACCTGTCCAAGTTTGTTCTCCATATATATCCTCTCATGTTCCACAGTTTTGATCTTTGAATTAAAGGTTCAGTGTGCACATTACTTTTGTGTGGTTTTTGGGAAAGCATATATTTTGAAGTCTAGTGTACTCTGAACCCTCCAGAAAGCCCTTGCCTGTGCATTTCCAAGACTCCTCTTCACTATGAAGTCTCGTCTAACACTTCACCTCAAAGTGAAATTTTTCCCACTCCTACTGCATTTGAACATTGCTCCAGAATGTTCCTGAATTTGGGTGTTTGGTAAAATCCTTCCCACAAATATTATATTTGTGTGGTTTAACTCAGGATATATATTCTTACACACTTAAAGATTGAGCAGTAACTATGAAAACTTTCATAAAGCATAAACTAGAGTATAAAACTGCCAAAATATAAAGTATTTGGTGAATCCTGAGCTTAAGGCAGTACCTAAAGGTCCTGCCATATTCTGTACACTGGTAAGGTTCTCTCTAGTATGGATCATCTGATGGCTAGTGCAATGTGAGCCCCAAGTAAAGGTTTTACACACTCATGTCACTTGTAAGCTTTCTCTCCAGAATGACTTCTTTACTGAATCCTGACAGGATTGTTGCCTAAAAGCCCTGACACACTCATTACACTGATATAGTTTCCATCCAGTGTGAATATTCTCAAGAACCCTTTTGACCCTCAGAAAAGTCGAACTAGAGGAAACCTCACAAATGTGGTAGGTGGGGCAAAGCTTTGGTTCTGTGTTCAGATGTAACTAACCATCATATAATTAATTCTGAATGGAAATCTTACCCACAAAGTCATGTGGTAAGTCTTTTGGAAGGCATTCAGTATTTACAAAACATGAGAAAATTCATACTGGTGAGAATCCATATATTTAGAGCACAGTCCGTCCCTCCAATCTTAAGACTGGAGGAAATCATGTAAATATAATGTGTGTGGCCAGGGCTTCAATAACCGGTCTCACCTTTCCCATCAGTAGAGAATTCATAATGCAGAGACACAAATGTAAGAGTGTGGGAAATCCTTCAGGTGGCATTCAGGCCTCAAGAGACATCAGGTGACGGACCAGAGAGACCATCCGAATGCAGTCAGTGTGTCCAGGCTTTTGTCAGGTGTTTACACCTTAGGCTTCTTGAGAATATTCACACTGGATAGAAACTATATCAATGTAATGAGTGTGTCAGGGCTTTTAGACAACAGTCCTAAATCAGGATTAAGTAAAGAAGTCATTCTGGAGAGAAAGCTTACAAGTGACATGAGTGTGTAAAACCTTTACTGGGGGCTCACATTGCACTAGCCATCAGATGATCCACACTAGAGAGAACCGTACCAGTGTACAGAATATGGCACAACATTTAGCTACTGCCTTAAACTCAGGAATCAGTAAATAATTTATATTTTGGCAGTTTTCTACTTTATTTTAGAGGACTTTCCTGGTGGCTGAGATGGTAAATTGTCTGTCTACAATGCGAGAGACCTCGGTTCGATTCCTGAGTTGGGAAGATTCCCTGGAGAAGGAAATGGCAACCCACTCCAGTACTCTTGCCTTGAAAATTCCATTTATGTGGTTTCCCTCCTGTAAGAACTGCCCAACAGTCAGCCGAGGCTGAACATGCACTAGAAGCTTTACCGTATTTCTTTCATTTGTATGGTTTCTATACAGTATGAATTCTTTGATTAATTATAAGGCCTGGATTCTGACTAAAAGCTTTGCTATGCTCATTACATCTACACTAAAATGTTTCTCATAATTTTTGTATTTGTAACATTTTTCTCCAGTGTGAATTATCTGATTTCAAGCACTGCCCACATACATCACATCTCTATGCTGCCTCTCCTGTATGAACTGCATGACGGTGAGGCTAACTGTGCAGTAAAACTTTTGTCAGAATGGTTACATTTGTAAGGTTTCTCTCCAGTATGAATTCTCCAACGAACCTCAAGGTTTGCATTTAAAGGCTTTGCCACTGAGATCACATTTATATGGCTTCTCCTCTGTATGAATTCTCTGATGAATTCCAAGCTGTAGGTTTCAGTAAAGCATCAGCCACACACAGCACATTTACACAGTTTATCTCCAGTATGAATTCTCTGATGAAATGCAAGGTTTCCCATTTGACTGAAGGCCTTGCCAGATTCATCATTATTTATATGGTTTCTCTCCAATATGCTTCCAATGAACTGCAAAGACCTGCAACTGAAGACTTTGCCACATAAATTACCTTTTACACTTTTCCACTTGCATGAAATGCCTGATGGAAATTTAAGGATGACTGTGCACTAAAATGTTTGTCCTAATTGTTATATTTGTAAGTTTTCTCTCCAGTATGAATTCTCTGATGAATTACAAGGACTGAATTTCGACTAAAGGCCTGTCCATATACATCACATTTACATGGTTTCTCTCCAGTATGAACTCTCTGATGAACTACAAGGACTGAATTTCGACTAATGGCTTTTCCACACTTAGCACATTTATATGGTTTCTCTCCAGTATGAACTCTCCGATGAACTACAAGCCTTGAATTTAGACTAAAGGCCTTGCCACACATATCACATTTATATGGATTTTCTCTGGTATGAAATCTCCAGTGAATTATAAGTATTGACTTTCAAGTATAGCCACAGCCACATACTTCACATGTATATGGTTTCGCTCCAGTATGAAGGGTCTGATGAACTGTACACCTTGCTTTTCGACAAAAGGCCTTTCCACACACATCACAGTTATATGGTTTCTCTACAGTATGAACTTGTCAATGATGTTGAAAGTGTGTATGCTGTTTAAAGCAGTGGTCACACACATCACATTTATATCGTTTCTCTCCAGAATGACTTCTCTAATGAACTACAAGGGTCAATTTATCATTAAAAGCCTTATAACATATGTTACATTTATATGCTTTTCTTCCTGTATGGATTCTTTGATGTCTAGTGAGTCCTGAGTCCTGAAGAAAACTTAGGTTACACTCATTACAACTCTAAGTGTTTTTCTTGTGTGCTTCCTGGTCTGGCACCAGTTCTGAGGGATGTATAACCGCACTCTCTTGTTTATGAGAATTGCCTTTATGGACACTCCAAGTTCTCTGAGTTGGTAAACCTGAGGCGCTACTGTTGATATTCGCTACAACCTGATTACATTCAGATTCAGATTGAGGAATCTGCAACTGATCCTGAAAGCTTGACCCATGCCTTTCAACAGGCTTATTTCCTGCATCACTTCTACTATCATGATCTCTTCTATCGGTGAGATTGTTGTTATGGATATAGATGTTCCTCTGTCATTTCTTTCATCATCTGTCCACAGACACTCAGAATCATACATATTTTCCTGTATCTTCCTGAGGAAAAAATCTTCAATTTCATGGCTTTCAGCTCTTCCAAACACCACTCTTTGAAAAATTTCTTCTTTACCACTGTTTCCTCTTGCCTATAATTTCTTGATCATATGTATTTGAGGCACATCTATGAAATATAAAAACCATATGCATTCTATCAATTAAAATTCATAAATAAATTGTTTAATGCTGAATACATGGTATTATACCAAAAGGCATATCCATGTTGAACAGAATTATGCATCTTCCCAATGATAATCTAAAAATATTTGAAACGCTAAACAAATAGAACTGTTTAAAATGAAAGAGAGATCACATATAATCCAAATTAATTTTAGGGTAGCCTAGCTTCAAAGATACAGTCAGAACATATTAATTTTTTTCCAAACTCATGTCAGTTCTCAAAGAAAAGGGTATTTTCGCACTATGACTTCTAAACTCATTCTACTTGGTAGTAAACACACTGCTGTCTCATAATTGAGGAGAAAATACAGCATATTGTACACACTTTATGCATACTTATACATAAGTAAACGGTAAAGAACAGACAGGGCTATCTAGGTGACTTGGTAGTAAAAAATTAGCTTGTAAATGCAGGAGACATAGGACAGGGAGCCTCAGTCCCTTGGTGGGGAAGATCCCCTGGAGGAAGAAATGATACCCACTGAACTATTCTTGCTTGAAAAAAATTCCATGGATAAGGAGCTTAGCAGGCTACTGTCCATGAGATCATAAAGAGTCAGACAGAACAATCAACTGAACAAGCATTCATTAACAGGCAATACACTGCAATGGTAAATAATCCCAAAGAAGCACTATAACGAATAATGGAAAACATAAATAGCAGTTGACAACTGTTCAGGAAATTCCCGACAATAATGGAAAAAAAAAAAGGAAACTTTTCTAAATACTTCTTATAAATCTATCAATAGATAGACATATAGGCATTTTATGACATTGAGAACTGGTTTATGTCAGTTACATTGTGCAGTACATAAAGACCATCATCTTTAAATTAAAAATATTAATAAATGAAACATCTTCTACTTAAAGAACAGTCATTCAGTAGAGCAATTCCCTATCTATACAGTAACTTTAACTTAGTTCATTGGTTCCAAGATACATGTCCAAGGAACAAGCTTTGAGGCGTCCCTTCTGGCTCTGAAGTAAAGAATCCACCCGGTAATTAACACAGGGCACAAGAGTTCCATCTGGGAAGTTCCCACATACCTTGGAGCAACTAAGCCTGTAGGCCACAATTCTGTGTTCCAGAGTTCGGGAGTCACAACTACTGGCCACAGGCATAGAGCCTACACACAGTAACAAGAGAAGGCCTTAGAATGAGAAGTCCGTGCACTGCAAATAGAGAGTAGCCCTTGCTTGCCACGAGTAACGAAAAGCTCCTGAAGCAACAAAAATAAGAAACATTTTTAATATGTAATGTATTGGTATGAAGAAAACCAATATTATTTGAAAACTTATTAACCAGAGACAACGCTCATAAAAATGAAAAATAAATACATACAAGATGTAAAGTAGACAAAGAGTTGTCACAATAAACAAGACAGGAAGTAAATATATTCTTTAAGCAAAAGTAATCTTTGAGGCAAATTCCTGGTGGTCCAGTCATTAGGACTACACACATACCCTGGAGGGGGCACAGATTCTATCCAGGAATGGGGAACTAAGATACCACCTGCCACATGGGACAGAAAAAAAAAAAAATCCCAGTAACTCATGACTTTTTCTCTAAAACAGGCAACATTCTATGCAACCAAATAAAGGTAGAGGATTCACAGGGTTCCTGCACACAACTCCATGGAACATGAAAGTAAGAGTAAAAGCAGGACTGAAACCGAGACTTACAGATTCATACATGCTCTGAACCACCAGGGCCCACTTGAGCAGAACAGAGGACAAAAAGTTACAATGAACTTCAGGAGTGTAGAAAGGAAACTTCAGATCAGATACAAGAACTGACCTGTGTAACTGTGTTACTCAGCCATCCCTTTTGGAAATTGTTTCCAAAGCACCAACAAAATATCAATTCAGGTCCTGTCTAAGAGAGGACCTCAGTCAATACCCACTGTCTTTACAGGTTTCCTGAGTTACAATCACAGAAGATGCAAACCACATTCCTGTTACACACACCCCTGAAGGATGTGGCAAAAGTAGTAACAACAAGAACAGCTGAGGGCTCTGAACAGGAAGACAGGTTGAAGCGAGCTCTGTGTAGGATCTGAGACACCAAATGCAATAAAAGAGCTGCCAGTCTTTCTTTCCCTTCTTCCAGTGAGGTCTCCCAAGTGCAGCAAATAGGAAGAGAACTAGACTGGGTCCAAAATAATCTCTGGAGGTGTCAGCGCTGTTCTACATGGACCAAAAAGCAGGCATCTGATGATGGGGGACAAACAGGAAATAGATCCCTTTGAACACCTCATCACATGCTTCTCATAGTCAAGCAACAACACTGACATGAGTCAAATGACAGGTTGTTACATATCATATAAAGACTTTGCCTTTGGGGACCTCTTTTCTTGGAGGTCCACTTTGTATAAAAACTTTTTTTTCCTAATTAAATCATTTTCCTCATTTAGAAACAGCCACCTGTAAGTCAGACATACTTTCTTTCTCCCTAATAAAACGTAATTTTCTGGTAGGAGACTGATGGGCTCCATGTTAAATGTCTTGAATGTGTCATCTTCCCCTTTGCATTCCCTGAGATAAGAGATACATGGGTTCCAGTTGAAGAATTTACACCCAACAGAAACAGGGTAAATACACAGTCATTCTCTAATCTCAGGGAATAATTATGGCAAGGACAAAGAAAGGATAAAACCCTGTTTGTTAAGGGAGATACTACCCATGCCCAGAAAGGGTGCTTGGAGTCAAAACTCACAGGATAATTCCAGGCCATAATGAGTCTTGCTTCTCCCAGAAGCCTTCACTTTGAGATCCAACTTGGGTAAGGTGTGCATGCACACTCCAGGGAGGGTCCTGAGACAAATTAGCCAGGGTGAATAAACAAGGTGATTGGCCTGAGGGAAGATGAAGACCCGGAAAACTGCCCCTTTGTAAAGAATTTACACTTCCCAAAGGCGTCTCTCTCTCTCTCTCTCAGAGGTTGCCCATGTGCCTTGCCACATGTACTTTTCCTTTCAAAAAACTTTGTCTTTTACTCTTTATCACCTGCCTCATCATCTGAATTTGTTCTTCACTAGATAGGCCAGACTAGAGAACTTAGCCCTAAATGTTGGCTCCTGTGGTCCAGTGGTTAGGAATCTCCATCTGGGAAAAACAAGCTTCCAGCTTCTGCTCGCTCCCATTCATTGCTATGGGCAGCCCAAATCAATTTCATTGCTCATACCTTTTGTTACTAAAAACACAGATCTTACTTTCCTTAAGAAAGGAAAGATTCTTACTTTTCATGAACTGTCCTTTATATTAGCATTTTATAGAGTGGTTTACCATAAATACCAGTGATAACTTCTAAAAACATTTGCTTTCTTATGGAAAACATCTCAGGGGAGCAGCAAACATATTAATAATCCAAAATCTCTTTAGTTTCTCTGTGACAGGAAATTATCAGTATCAGTGCCTATGTGTGTGCTAAGTCGCTTCAGGCATGTACGACTCTTTGCAAACCCATGGACTGTAGCCTGCCAGCTCCTCCATGGGATTCTCCAGGCAAGAATACTGAAGTGGGTTGCTGTTTACTTCTCCAGGGATCTTTCCGATGCAGAGACTGAACTCTCAGTAATCAGTGTAATACCATAAAAGCATTACACAGTTTAAAGACTCAACTCATGTCTGTCTTAGATGAGCAAACATTTTTACTAGATATTTAATGGTGACTACTTCCCAGTTCATGTGCATCTGAAATTCATTTAGGTTAATTTCTCATAACTGTTTGACTTGTAAGTGCTTAGTTTTTCTTTTTTAAAGCCAACTGAATTAGATCTCACTTACAAAGTATCCTCAGCAATATTATCCAAAAACAAAGACACACAGTGTGACATGCATAAATCCAGACACACAGATGGACAGAGACCATAGTTTTCTGCTTGAGATTTAAAATGTCTCTTTGACCTTTTACTTTCCCCATGGTTTGAAATTCTAATTTGCCCAAGGTTGAGGCCTCAGGCAAAGTGGGTTATATATTTCAAGGACTTGGTAAAGGTTTCCTGCTGTGCTAAGCAGCTTCAGTCACACCCGACTGTCTTCGATCCCATGGACTGTATCCTGCCAGGCTGCTCTTTCCATGGGACTCTCCAGGAAGAACACTCGGTGGGTTGCTATCCCCACCTCCAGGGCATCTTCCTAACCCAGGGATCAAATCCACCTTTGCCACACTTGCAAGTAGGTTCTGTACAATTAGAGTCATCTGGGATGCCCTGGTAAATGTTAACTTCAAGCTTTTTTCTAGGCTAGCTGTCTCAACGGGTTAGTTGCTTTGAACTCCATATGCAAAAAGAACCAGTTGTGCACTTTCAAAAAGAAAAAAAATCATTTCAACCAGTTTTTTCCAGAGTCTAGAGAATAGCACAGTTGTCCTGTGTCAAAAAAACTTAACTTTTCTTTCCATAGTCATAGTTTTGTAGCTAAAACACAGATCAAATAGTGCTCAAATTGACACTGGAAACAACAGCAGATGGGGTGATGAATATCATGGATTGTCCCTCTGGGGAGATGGGGGTCTTGGATTGTTTAGAAGAAACTGAAGGGGAAAAGAAACTTCCTAGAGTTTGGGACAGGAATGGGGGAAGCTGGGCTCATCCTCCCCTCCAAGAGACAGGCGAAGTTAGAAGGGGACCAGCTGATGGAGAGGCAGACAGAGGCGTTGGGAGGGGTTTAAGAACACAACAGGACAAAGAATGGAGAGAGAAAGGGCAGTGGGGGACACTACTGGAGCTGTGGGCCGGCTCAACAGAGAGCTGACTTAAAAAGTGAGGATTTGATCAGCCAAAATATAATTTTCACACTGTAATATGGACAAACATCCTCACTAATCACATAATTATTTTTCCAGTAACTTCTCTAAGACAGTTTTAAGTTCGCTTTATGTACTTCATGGTAGCAGACAGGAGGATCCAGCCTCTCATCCAGCAGGGCAGATTCTTATCCTTTCTCAAGGGGCAAGAGTCACAAACATTCAGTAACTTCTAAGGGTTCAGCCTTGTTTAATTTAATTTATGCTTCCACTTCTTACACAATCCAGAGAAGATGTCCCATGTGTTAGCTAATAAGTAACAAGGTGAATTTTCCCATCTGGAAATAAAAACGTTATGAACCTTAATTTCTTCTAAAAAGTGGTGTTTTGTCTCACAGATGCTGCTCACAGTGCCAATTCATGCCTTGCCAAAAGTTTTCACTTTTGTCTCCAAGGATTTGTTAATAGGCCACTCATTCTATACAAATAAATATTCCAGTGTTTATTAGAGAATTATCTAGCTGACTTTCAATATATGAAGTAATCCAACCAGTCTGTCCTAAAGGAGATCAGCCCTGGATGTTCACTGGAAGGACTGATGCTAGCTTTGTCTAAATCAATGAAACTAAGCTATGCTGTATGGGGCCACCCAAGATGGGTGGGTCATGGTGGAGAGGTCTGATAAAATGTGGTCCACTGAAGAAGGGAATGGCAAACCACTTCAGTATTCTTGCCTTGAGAACCCCATGAACAGTATGAAAAGGCAAAAGGATAGGATACTGAAAGAGGAACTCCCCAGGTTGATAGGTGCCCAATATGCTTCTAGAGATTAATGGAGAAATAACTCCAGAAAGAATGAAGCCAAAGCAAAAACACCACCCAGCTGTGAATGGGACTGGTGATAGAAGGAAGGTCTGATTCTGTAAAGAGTAATATTGCACAGGAACCTAGAATGTTAGGTCCAGAATCAAGGCAAATTGGAGGTGGTCAAACAGGAGATGGCAAGGGTGAACGTTGACATTCTAGGAATCAGTGAACTAAAATGGACTGGAGTGGGTGAATTTAACTCACATGACCATTATATCTATGGCTAGTAAAGTAATGCTCAAAATTCTCCAAGCCAGGTTTCAGCAATATGTGAACCGTGAACTCCCTGATGTTCAAGCTGGTTTTAGAAAAGGCAGAGGAACCAGAGATCAAATTGCCAACATCCGCTGGATCATGCAAAAAGCAAGAGAGTTCTAGAAAAACATCTATTTCTGCTTTATTGACTGTGCCAAAGCTTTTGACTGTGTGGATCACAAGAAACTGTGGAAAATTCCGAAAGAGATGGGAATACCAGACCACCTAACCTGCCTCTTGAGAAATCTGTATGCAGGTCAGGATGCAACAGTTAGAAGTGGATATGGAGCAAAAGACTGTTTCCAAATAGAAAACGAGTATGTCAAGGCTGTATATTGTCACCCTGCTTATTTAACTTATATGCAGAGTACATCATGAGAAACGCTGGACTGGAAGAAACACAAGCTGGAATCAAGATTGCCGGGAGAAATATCAGTAACCTCAGATATGCAGATGACACCAGCCATATGGCAGAAAGTAAAGAGGAACTAAAGAGCCTCTTAATGAAAGTGAAAGAGGAGAGCGAAAAGTTGATTTAAAGCTCAACATTCAGAAAACAAAGATCATGGCATCCGGTCCCATCACTTCATGGGAAAGAGATGGGGAAACAGTGGAAACAGTGTCAGACTTTATTTTGGGGGCTCCAAAATCACTGCAGATGATGACTGCAGCCATGAAATTAAAAGAAGTTTACTCCTTGGAAGAAAAGTTATAACCAACCTAGATAGCCTATTCAAAAGCAGAGACATTACTTTGCCGACTAAGGTCCGTCTAGTCAAGGCTATGGATTTTCCTGTGGTCATGTATGGATGTGAGAGTGGACTGTGAAGAAAACTGAGCGCCGAAGAATTGATGCTTTTGAACTGTGGTGTCGGAGAAGACTCTTGAGAGTCCCTTGGACTGCAAGGAGATCCAACCAGTCCATTCTGAAGGAGATCAGTCCTGGGTGTTCTCTGGAAGGACTGATGCTAAAGCTGAAACTCCAGTACTTTGGCCACCTCATGCAAAGTGTTGACTCATTGGAAAAGGCTCTGATGCTGGGAGGGATTGGGGGCAGGAGGAGAAGGGGATGACCGAGGATGAGATGGCTGGATGGTATCATGGACTCGATGGACGTGAGTCTGAGTGAACTCTGGGAGATGATGATGAACAGGGAAGCCTGGCGGGCTGCTATTCATGGGGTCGCAAAGAGTCGGACATGACCAAGCTACTGAACTGAACTAATCTGAACTGAACTGTGGGCAGGAATACATTGGAAGAAATGGAGTAGCCATTGTGGCCAACAAAAGAGTCCGAAATGCCGTACTTGGATGCAATCTCAAAAACGAAAGAATGATCTCTGTTCATTTCCAAGGCAAACCATTCAATATCACAGTAATCCAAGTCTATGCCCCAACCAGTAACACTGAAGAAGCTGAAGTTGAACACTTCAATGAAGACCTACAAGACCTTTTAGAATACCCAAATAGATGTCCTTTTCATTATAGGGAACTGGAATGCAAAATTACGAAGTCAAGAAACACCTGGGGTAACAGGCAAATTTGGAATATGGAATGAAGCAGGACAAAGCTAATAGAGTTTTGCCAAGAGAACACATTGGTCATAGCAAACACCCTCTTCCAACAACACAAGAGAACACTGTACACATGGACAACACCAGATGGTCAACACTGAAATCAGACTGATTATATTATTTGCAGCCAAAGATGGAGAAGCTCTATACAGTCAACAAAAACAAGACTGGGACTGGGCTGTGGCTCAGATCATGAACTCCTTATTGCCAAATTCAGACTGAAATTGAAGAAAGTAGGAAAACTGCTCAACCATTCAGGTATGACCTAAATCAAATCCCTTATGATTATACAGTGGAAGTGAGAAAAGGATTTAAGAGACTAAATCTGATAGATTTAGTGCCTGATGAACTATGGACAGAGGTTCGTGACATTGTACAGGAGACAGGGATCAAGACCATCCTCATAGAAAAGAAATGCAAAAGAAGCAAAATGGCTGTCTGGAGAGGCCTTAGAAATAGCTGTGAAAAGAAGAGAACCGAAAAGCAAAGGAGAAAAGAAAAGACATAAGCATCTGAATGAAGAGTTCCAAAGAATAGCAAGAAGAGATAAGAAAGCCTTCCTAAGTGATCACTACAAAGACATAGAGGAAAATAACAGAATGGGAAAGACTAGAGATCTCTTCAAGAAAATCAGAGATACCAAGAGAATATTTCATGCAAAGATGAACACAATCAAGGACAGAAATGGTACGGACCTAACAGAAGCAGAAGACATTAAGAAAAGGTGGCAAGAATACACAGAAGAATTGTACAAAAAAGATTTTCACGACCAAGATAATCACGATGGTGTGATCACCCACCTAGAGCCAGACATCCTGGACTGTGAAGTCAAGTGGGCCTTAGAAAGCATCACTACGAACAAAGCTGGTGGAGGTGATGGAATTCCAGTTGAGCTATTTCAAATCCTGGAAGATGATGATGTGAAATCGCTGCAGTCAATATGCCAGCAAATTTGGAAAGCTCAGCAGTGGCCACAGGACTGAAAATGGTCAGTTTTCATTCCAATCCCAAAGAAAGAAAATGCCAAAGAGTGCTCAAACTACCACACAATTGCACTCATCTCACATGCTAGTAAAGTAAAGCTCAAAATTCTCCAAGCCAGCCTTCAGCAATACATGAACCGTGAACTTCCAGATGTTCAGGATGGTTTTAGAAAAGGCAGAGGAACCAGAGATCAAGTTGCCAACATGCTGGATCATCAAAAAGCAGAGAGTTCCAGAAAAATATCTATTCCTGTTTAATTGACTATGCCAAAGCCTTTGACTGTGTGGATCACAATAAACTATGGAAAATTCTGAAAAACATGGGAATACCAGACTACCTGACTTGCCTCTTGAGAAATGCAGGTCAGGTAGCAACTGTTAGAACTGGACATGGAACAACAGACTGGTTCCAAATAGGAAAAGGAGTACGTCAAGGCTGTATGTTGTCACCCTGCTTATTTAACTTATATGCAGAGTGTATCATGAGAAATGCTGGGCTGGAAGAAGCACAAGCTGGAATCAAGATTGCCAGGAGAACTATCAATAACCTCAGATACGCAGATGACACCACCTTTATGGCAGAAAGTGAAGAGGAACTAAAAAGCCTCTTGATGTAAGTTAAAGAGGAGACTGAAAAAGGTGGCTTAAAGATCAACATTTAGAAAACTAAGATCATGGCATCTGGTCCCTTACTTCATGGGAAATAGATGTGGAAACAGTGGAAACAGTGTCAGACTTTATTCTTTGGGGCTCCAAAATCACTGATTTTGATTGCAATCACTGATTGCAGCCATGAAATTAAAAGATGCTTACTCCTTGGAAGGAAAGTTATGACCAAACTAGACAGCATATTGAAAAGCAGCAACATTACTTTACCAACAAAGGTCCGTCTAGTCAAGGCTATGGTTTTTCCTGTGGTCATGTATGGGTGTGAGAGTTGGACTGTGAAGAAGGCTGAGTGCCAAAGAATTGATGCTTTTGAACTGTGGTGTTGGAGAAGACTCTTGAGCATCCCTTGGACTGCAAGGAGATCCAACCAGTCCATTCTAAGGGACATCAGTCCTGGGTGTTCTTTGGAAAAAATGATGCTAAAGCTGAAACTCCAATACTTTGGCCACCTCATGTGAAGAGTTGACTCACTGGAAAAGACTCTGATGCTGGGAGGGATTGGGGGCAGGAGAAGATGAGGACAGAGGATGAGATGGCTGAATGAAATCACCGACTCAATGAGTTTGGGTAAACTCCAGAAGTTGGTGATGGACAGGGAGGCCTGGCGTGCTGCAGTTCATGGGATCATAAAGAGTCAGACATGACTGACCAACTGAACTGAACTGAAAAGACAAGGAGATAGAAATAGCAGAGGATACATCACCAAATTGGCTTCTCACCCACATGCAGACTGGAGCAGCCCTTGGAAGTCCCAGGACACAGCACATCTGGAGTCTCAACTGAGTTTTCCCCAGCAGCCTGTCCACTCCATGACACTGCAGTTTGGGGTTCCTGCTTATCATCCCAGGATGCAAACTGATATCATCCATCTGTGAGCAAACAGCAGCTATGGTTTCATCTTAATGCTGCTTGTTTTGTCTTATGAAACTTGGATGTTTCTCAGCCTGGGGCTGGGTTGGTCAGAGCCTCTTTGAACAATCTCAAAGGTGAACATTCTCAAGATTTGTGTGCTAACTTATCTATAGTGCTGCAAGCCTTGCACTCACAGCAGGCAGTCAGGGTACTCACAGTCAGGATGTGTCCAGGCAGGTTGGAGGCAAGCACAGAGGAATGCACTGCTTTGTCCTGAAGCCTAAACAGGACTATTTCTTTAATTTCCCTAACACCCTGGTGGCTGCATGGTAAAAAGTTAGCTTGCCAATGTGGGAGACATGGGTTCGATCCTTGTTCTGGGAAGATCTCACATGCCAGGGAGCAACTAAGCTGAAGGACAGATACTGAGCCTGTGTAGCGAAACTCCTGAAGCGCGTGTGCCTAGAGCTGGTGCTCCACAACAAAAGAAGCCACCGCAACGAGAAGCCATGCACCCTGCAAGCAGAGCGTAGCTCCCACTTGTCTCAAATAGAGTAATGGCCATCAGGAAATAGACACCCAGTAAAGCCAAAAAAAAAAAAAAAGACTTGCCTTTGTCTCTGTGGGCACTAAAGCACCACTGGAGGGTGATGTACATTTCACAGGTCAAAGAACAGAGCAGGAAGTTGAAGAGAGTTCACAAACACTAAATATCTGTTTTCTCACAGAACTCTCGCACTTCAAGAGTTTCCCAAACACAGTGAATGGTGTGGCTTCATCTCTGTCCTTGTGACAGCTGACCTGAAATCACACTGTTGATCCTTTCCCACTCATCTGATTTGCTGCTAATTAGCACTTCATTCTCCACAATCCAGGGATCTTTCTCGTGCTACAAAAATAGAGTTATGATTTAGGTCAGAATCAGAGATTCCAGCTCAGAAGAAATGTCATGCTTGGCTTCTTCCAGAATCCAAACTTTCTTTTTTAAATAAATGCATTTGCTACCTTTAATAATTTTGTTTATTCATTTATTTTCTCTGGAGTGAGTGCTCCTTGCTGCTTGGACTTTTCCAAGTTGGGCAAGTAGGGGTTCACTCCAGCTGCATTGCACGGGCTTCTCATTTGCTTTGCCTTCTCCTGGGTGCACGGGCTTCAGTAGTTGTCCCATGTGGGCTCAGTAATCACAGCTTCCAGGCTCTAGAGTGCTGCTTTAGTAGTTCTGGCCCACAGGCTTAGCTGCTCTGTGACGTGGGATCTTCCAGACCAGGGATAGAACCTGTGTTTCCTGCACTGGCAGGTGGAAAATCCCAGCTCTTTTGTCAGTCAAGAAGTGAGGACACTATGATGGACAGAAAACTATTTCACAAATTTACTTTACTTTACTCCTTCTGAATGCACAGGGAACAGTATAATATACAGTATACTATGTATTAGGTATCTAGCTCCTTTCCAAGAGTTACTGAACCAAGAACACATGGTTGTAAAACAGGCAACTGGATATTTCAGTTTGAAATCAGTTTTATAAACATTCGAGCTCTGGAAAAACTCCTTATGTATCACACAGTGGGCAGGTCATCAGAAGGAAGGACAAGTTTGAACTCCCAATGCCAAACATGAAGCCTTACATGTCTGAGTGAACAAGGTTTTCAGCTCAGACAAGAAAAACAGGGCTCCCAAGAGATAGCGAGGGAAAATGCAGAGATACCCCAAAGTAGATCCCTACTGCAGAGGGAAGTGATCCTCACCCACAGACAGCAGGTTCCTGAGGGTCTCCACCATCACATCCTTCTACAAGGTCCTCTGGGCAGGGTCCAGACAGTCCCACTCCTTAGGAGTGAAATCTATGAACACATCCTTAAAGGTCAACTGTGCCTGAAATGAAGACACATTTCACCAGTGGGCACTGAGGAGGGTTATTTTCACAGAAAAGGAGAAGAAGTGAGAGAGGTAAGGTCAATTCAGCTCAAGTAATATTCTGATACATTCATGCAAATCTATATGTAGCAAATTGTTGCTCTCTAATTTAATTTGCTGTTTTTTCACAAGATGGTGATATCCTCCAATTAACATGAATTCATCATTGGTGTGGACAAGACATGAAAAATATACAAATTTCAATCAACAATGGGTCGTTGATGCAGAAGTGTTATGTTGTACACACTGAGTGACAGTCACTATCTAGATGAGTTACAGCAAGACTGCTGTCTTCAGAGAGGACAAAGTCCACAGTGGCTTTAAAAGAACACAGACTGTGATGAGGATGTCATCGTCACACCAATGAGAGGTGTCTGAACACTTCATACACACTAGCATTACTCTAAAGACTTTACCCATATGAACTTGTCATCAACATAACAGCAACAGTAGAGAAAGATCTGTGTCCATCTTACTGGGGAGAAAGCTCTGTCACTCTAATAGATAGCTCCCATCAAACAGTTAAGAAATGAGGCAACAGCACCTGAGCTCAGGTGGTTGGGAGAGATAACTGAACCTAAGGAATCAAAGAGTTAAGTAACAGTATAAAAGACCATCCCCAGAGAGTTCCCTGAGAATACCTGAAACACGTTCTAAGGAGCTGAAGTGCAATGGAACAGCATAAATAGTCACTGTACAGGGTCACCCCCTCTACCCCTCAACCCACAGAATGTCAATAATCTGACTACTATTTACATTATTCATGTGGTGAGGTGGAAAATATTAAAGGCCATGGAATACATACTTAAGATACAACTGCAATTGCTCTAAGCATAAACCATAGTTATGAGATGGTTTTGTAACAAAATCATGGAGTTACATATCTATGCACTCATGCATGCACATGGAAACACACAATTGACTGAAACAAGAAGAGTTGTCTTTATTTTTTTCTTTCGTTCAATCAAAACTTAGTGAGTTTCAACTCTGTGTCCCTAACTTGGAGTACAGCAATTAACATGATGGAGCTTACCATCCAGCAGCCAGCTGGCCAATTACATCCATAATTTTAACATCTCTATTTTTATATGTCCTCTGAAATAGCCCTGGTGTTAAAAGAAGATTCAACAGAAAGTCTTGACCTACATGGAGAAGTCAGACAAGGTCTCTGTGAGGAAGAAACACTTAGGATTGGCAAGATGGGAAATGGAAGAGTTTTATAAGCAGAGAGAAGAGCCTGAGTGCTCTGACACAGGAAGATATTTACTGAACAGAAAACCAGCCAGTGTGACTGCAACGTGGGAACAAGGATGGGATAATGCCAAGTAGAGGCTGATTTCTGCAAGGCATTTATAAATTGAGGACATTATTTCAGAAGCAACTGGACATGACTTAAGAATCTGCAGGAGGAAAGTTAGAGGTTTAGGTTTGTTTTTCAGCAATCACTCTGCTATGTGAGGAGGTTGGTGTTCACTTGGCTCAGTCATGTCAGACTCTATGGGTCTCCATTGACTGTAGCCTGCCAGGCTCCTCTGTCCTTGGGATTCTCCAGGCAAGAAAACTGCAGTGGATGGCTATTCCCTTCTCCTGTATTTGGGCATCTTTGGGACATTAAAAGTGAATCAAATGTAAGTTTGATTCAGTAAGTTTGTTAACATTTTATTTCCTTTTCACAGCTTACTTGGTTGTTCCTGCTGGGCCTTCGTTGCTGTGATCCAGCTCTCTCTACTTGTGGCTGCACTGCATGGAGTTGTGTCTGCAGTGTCCAGGCTTCTCATTGCAGCAGCTTCTCTTGTTTCGGAAGACAAGCTCAAGCATGTGGGCTTCAGTAGTTAAGGATTCCGCGCTCCAGAGCACAGCCACAGCAGTTGTTGGGCACAGGCTTAGTTGCTATGCGGCATGTTCCAGGAACTGGGATGGAACCCATGTCCCCTACATTGGCAGACACATTGCTATCCACTGTATCACCAGGAAAGTCCTCAACATTATCCTACACTATTAAAAACATAAAAAGTAGTACAAGCAGAAAATACAGAAAATACTTTAACACCAATCTGTATAAAATACCTGTATTTAAAAATAATATGATGGCATCCCCAGTGGCTCAGTGGGAAAGAGTCCACTGACCAATGTAAGAAACACAGGTTGTTGCCGGGTCCAGTAAGATCCCACATGCTGAGGGGCAACTAAGCCCGTGAATCTTAATTCCTGAGCCAGAGCTGTAGACCCTAGGAGGTGAAACTACTAAAGCCGGCACGCTCTAGAGCCTGGGTTGCAAGACAAGAGAAGCCACCACAATGAGAAGCTGCACACCACAACCAGAGTGGTCACCGCTCTCCAGAACTAGGGGAAAGACACTGAAGCAACGAAGGCAGAGTACAGGAAATAAATATATTTTAAAAATCATAATGTGATTTTTATCATTAATTTTAGGTATGTACTTATTAACAAACTCCAAAATTTATTATTTTATTCCACTAAGAAAATATTGAATCAAGATTAGTAAAGTTGGAAAACTGTCTCATGGTCCAGTGATTAAGATCTCTCACTTCCACTGCAGGGTTTCAGGTTTGATCCCTACTCAGTGAACTAAGACCCTGGAAGCTGAATCATGTGGTCAAAAAAGGGAGAAAAAAAAAATAGTAAGCCTGATTTCACAGTTTAAATTAGATGCTGTAACGAAACACCCCTAGCCCTGACATCCCTTTCTGAACGTTCCATTCCATTCCCAAACACTTAAGTTTTCAGGGAGGTGCTCATTTAGTTTTAAATCTACTATAAAAAGTCAAAAGTGATTTTCCCTCATCAGCCTCTTTGGCAGATTTTACCATGTACTGTACGTATTAATACCTGAGGTTCACCTACAGCTTCTTTACCCTGTTTAACAAGAGAGCAGACAGCACATCCACATGGGCCTTAAGCAACCCCTGCTGCCCAACAGCACAAGACCTCGTCTCCAACCCATGAGTGAGAAGCCCTGCCCAGGACGGCGCCCAGGGGAGCCTCCTCACAAGGGCCAGGTCACCGGGTCATGGGGAGAGGGGATCTAAGTGGAGACAACAGGCCCTGAGGGAAGGACCCGGGTGAGTGTGCATGTACAGGAGTCAGAAAGGATACCTCAGAGTCAGACACGATTAGTGAGTCCAGAGAAGGGCATTTGAGGGAGGCAGTGTAGAATCCATTGAGAATATGACCTTATCAGAGAAAGAGCCATGCCTGACTCCTGTTCTTTCCTCTTCTGTGCTTCTTCGTCCATGAGTCTTCACAGTTCTATCATGAAAGTGGAAAACATGCTGTTTAATGCTTAGGGTCAACACATTCCCTTCCTGAGCACCAACCACACACACAGGGAAGCCCTTACAGCGTGGAATGGACAGTCCTCTGTGCCCACTGTCTCAGGAGGGACTCAGGACAGTCAACTCCCACACAGAGCCCAACATGGGACTTTCCCACACTTTCCTCAGATCACACTCCGCACCCCTATGTATACAGAGGCAGGGGGCACCTGCACTGACCCCACGATCCTCTTCAGGTCACACAGTAGGCCCTGGTCCAGCCCCACTCAGAGTAGAGCACCCTCCGCTCCCCAGGGCTTGATCTCCGTCTCGGAAATGGAGGCTCAGTGCAGGATCCAGATCGGAATCATCCATGGCCCGTCCACATTCCTGGGCCGAGGCCCAGCTCGAGATCTTGAGGGACGTGTCTTTTGGGGGAGGGGCACAAAACATGCCCTGGCAAAATGCCTCATGATCTCATGTGAAGCCTGGGTTGATCACTAGTGAAGGATTAAGGCCAGGCCACCTCCAACTTTCTTCTTTTCCAGCTTTACTGAGACCAACGAGAAGGGTTATGTGTACATACACCATACACCATGTGATCATGTGACATGTGTACCCTGTGAAATATTTATCACAATCCACGAACCAACACATCCATCACCTCTAAATACCCATGTTCTGTGTGTGGTGAAAACACTGACGATGGACTCTCCTGACAAATTCCCAGCATGCAGTAACAGAACAGAATTACCTATGGTCAGCGTGCTGCACACATCTCCCCAGGACACACTCATTTTACAACTCAAAGTCTGTGCCACCCTTCGACCAACATCTCCCCAACCTCCCCAGCTCCCAGCCCCAGATAACCACCATCCCACTGTCTGGCAGAAGTGAGTTTCACTTTTTTACATTCTACATATAAGCAAGCACATACAATATCAGTCTTACCCTGTCTCTCCTAATTCAATTAGCATAATATTCTTTACATTCATCCAAGCTGTCCCAAGTGACAAAAATCTCCATCTACCCAGGAAGGGATACGAAAACCTTCCTCAGTGATGAATGCAAAGAAATAGAGGAAAACAATAAAATGGGCTAGACTAGAGACCTCCTGAAGAAAATTAGAGATATCAAGGGAACATTTCATGCAAAGATGGGCACAATAAAGGACAGAAATGGTGTGGACCTAGCAGAAGCAGAAGATATTAAGAAGATGTGGCGAAAATACACCAGAAAACTCTACAAAAAAGATCTTCACGACCCAGATAACCACGATGGTGTGATCACTCACCCAGAGCAAGAAATCCTGGAATGCAAATTCAAATTGGTCTTAGGAAGCACCACTACGAACAAAGCTAGTGGAGGTGATGGAATTCCAGCCGAGCTCTTCCAAATCCTAAAAGATGATGCTGTGGAAGTGTTGCACTCAATATGACAGCCAATCTGGAAAACAGCAGTGGCCACAGGACTGGGAAAAGGTCAGTTTTCATTGAATCCCAAAGAAAGGCAATGCCAAAGAATGTTCAAACTACTGCACAATTGCACTCAGCTCACATGCTAGCAAAGTAATGCTAAAAGTTTTTCAAGCCAGGCTTCAACAGTATGTGAACTGTGAACTTCACAGATGTTCAAGTTGCATTCAGAAAAGGCAGAGGAACCAGATATCAAATTGCCAAAATCCATTGGATCATCAAAAAAGAGAGTTCCACAAAAACATCTACTTCTGCTTTATTGAATAGGCCAAACCCTTTGACTGTGTGGATCACAACAAACTGTGGAAAAATCTTAAAGAGATGGGAATACCAGACCACCTGACCTGCCTCCTGAGAAATCGGCATGCAGGTCAAGAGGCAACAGTTAGAACTGGATATAGAATAACAGACTGCTTCCAAATTGGGAAAGGAGTTCATCAAGTCTGCATACTATTACCCTGCTTACTTAATTTACATGCAGAGCACATCATGTGAAATGCTGGGCTGGATGAAGCACAAGCTGGAATCAAGATTGCCGGGAAAAATATCAGTAACCTCAGATATGCATATGACACCACTCTTATGGCAGAAATTGAAGAAGAACTAAAGAGCCTCTTGATGAAAGTGAGTGAAAAAGTTGGCTTAAAACCCAGCATTCACAAAACTAAGATCATGGCATCTGGTCCCATCACTTCATGGCAAATAGCTGGGCAAACAGTGGAAATAGTGACATATCTTATTTTGGGGGCTCCAAGATCACTGCTTATGATGACTGCACAAATGAAATTAAAAGACGCTTGCTCCTTGAAAGAAAAGCAATGTCTATGACCAGCCCAGACAGCATATTTAAAAGCAGAGACATTACTTTACCAACAAAGGTCTGTCTAGTCAAAGCTATAGTTTTTCCAGTAGTCATGTATGGATGTGAGAGTTGGTATAAAGAAAGCTGAGTGGCGAAGAATTGATGCTTTTGAACCATGGTGTTGGAGAAGACTCTTGAGTCCCTTGGACAGCAAAGAAACCCAACCAGTCAATCCTAAATGAAATCATTCCTGACTATTCATTGGAAGTATTGATGCTGAAGCTGAAACTTCAATACTTTGGCCACCTGATGCAAAGAACTGAGTCACTGGCAAAACCCTGATGGTTGGAAAGACTGAAGGTGGGAGAAGGGGATGACAGAAGGTGAGATGGTTCGATGGCATCTTCCACTGTTGCGATGGACATGAGTTTGAGTAAGTTCCAGGAGTTTGTGATGGACTGGCGTGCTGCAGTCCATGAGCTGGCAAAGAGTCAGACACGGCTGAGCAACTAAACTGAACTGAATATACTGTTACAACTATGTGTGTATATTTGCCTGGGTTACCAATGAGGGCTCCCCTGGGAGCTCAGAAGGTAAAGAATCTGCCAGCAATGCAGAAGACCCAGATTTGACCCCTTGGTTGGAAAGATCCCGTGCAGAAAAGAAAGGCAACCCACTCCAGTACTCTTGCCTAGAGAATTCCATGGACAGAGGAGCCTGGCCAGGTACAGTCCCTGGGGTCACAAAGAGTGTGACATGACTGAGTGACTAACACTTACACTTACCTGTTTTCAACCTGGATCATGGGGCCCTGTAACCAGTAGAAATAGTTATGAGACCAGAGGGGAATTTCAAGAAAGGCATTATTGGGACTCTTGCTGCAGTAAGGAGAGACAGAAAAGAAGTGTGTGCCCCTGCTCCTCCTAGAAAGGGGGGTGAGCTGGTCCCTTTGGTTAAGGCTGGAAGGAAGCTGAGGTGATCTGCCCCACCTCGGGCCCCCGGTGGTGCTGTGAGCAGGGATCACGGGAAGTGACCTGATTTTGCTTCTCGAGCCGCAGAAATCAAGCTTGGTTTGTGGTCCTTTTACTTATTGTTCAGAACTGCTGTCCGCTCATGAATGTGGGGTGTAGTTCCTTTGTTCAATTACACTTTCTTTGTGGCCTGTTGCCCGAGAAGAGGTTCGTCCAGGTGCAAGAACTGCAGTAAAAGGCCCCAGGCCCCAGCCTGTCTCACACACACATCACGGTTTCATCATCCACTCGGCTGAGAACAGACATTCAGGTTGTTTCTACAACACATGGCTGCTGTGAATCATACAGTGTGGGTTATGGGAATGCAGGTTACTCCTGCAAAATACTGATTTTTGCACAGGACTTCCCTGGTGGCCCAGTGGTAAAGAACCTGCCTAGCTCTGTGGGGGGATGTGGGTCCAATTGCTGGTGGGGGAACTAAGATCCCACAGGCAGCGGAGTGACTAAGCCTGAGCACCACACTAGAATTTCAGAGCACTGAAACCAAAGATCCTACAGGACACAGGCGAAGCCAAATACATGAACAGTTTTTAAAATTTTCCTTTTCTAAAAAATAAAATAAAATAAAATTTTCCTTTTCTTAGCTACATAATTAGAAGTGAGATTGTGCGATCCTATGCATGTTCTATTTTTAATCTTTGGGTAACTCTGTACTGTTTTCCATATACCATTTACATTGCCTTCAACCGTTTACAATCATTAACTGTACTGTGCATGTACATGGCAGACGCCTGAGATCTGTAAAGATGATGAGAGAACAGGAGAGGAATCCACTGCACTGGCCACAACAAGTAGCAGCTGCGTCATCTCCAGAATAAGCCTCTCTACTACAGCTTGCTGTGGAGCTGATGATCCTCAGATTCTAAGAACAAGCCCTCACTGCATCATGTGACACTTCTGCCATCAAAGCTGAGGCCCAGCCATTACCCTCTGAGGCTGAAAGAAACTTCCAAACCTATATCTGGGCCAACACACTCCCCATAGACCTAGTAATAACCCACCCATCCTGCTATGCAATCCCCAGAAGGTTCCAAGCCTTAACAACTCCTGTGTTAATGATGGAATAATATACACAAAGACACTCAAACACCAGCCAGACTCAAGACATTGTATCAGTCACAGTGACCCCAGCAGCCCCATAGTGTCATCACCAAAATCTAATAATACAAGACGGATGTGTAGGCTGATGCACATGCCCCAGTGCAGCTTCACCATCTTCCAAGGAACATGCCAACTTCTCTTTTTTACCTTCCATCTGAAATCTTCATTGGCAACTCAAACTAACCAAAAAAACTGTAGATAGTGCACAAAGTGATCTCTGGAATTTTAATGACAGTAATTCTACGGGCCTGATTCTAGCCCTCCCTAAAGACCCCACAGAATCCACTGTGTGGAGGGGGTGCTGTGGGGCACCTCCTGGATCCCAACCCCATTCTCTGTGACCACTGTGCCCATCCTCCTGCACCCAGACCACCCCGTGGGCTCAGCCCAGGCCTTGATTCTAACACACTGCAGGGTAACAGTCCTCAACCCGATTCCACTTCCTTCCTTCCTCCACAGGTGTGATCATGTGTTTCCCAATGAAACCCAGTCATGCAAACCTCAATCACAGCATCTGTGTCCCAGGGAAACTGAGCTAAGACACTACGGCATGCCCATCGTTCCACACAGCCCACAATTGGCCATGAGCCCACATCCAGGTCCTCCAGGTAGAACTGAGACCACCTTTGTCAACAGTTCCACACACCCCGTGATCCCACAAGTATGAATGTCTCTCTCTCTCACACACACACATACACACATACACACACCCATTCACTGGGTTCATTCAGAGGCCTACTCTTGCTGCCACAGCCCTCCTGGAGACTCTGACAAGCTCCCCTTCACTTTCCCCCAGTTTTCTACCTCTTCATGCATGGTTGAACAAGAGGGCTAAACAGCAGAGACCAAGGGCAGGAGCATCGCAACAGAGTTGCGCACAAGCTGCAAATCCAAGGACACTCGGCACTCAGTACAGAGACCAAGGAGCTGGCCCTCCTGTGAACACCTGCCAGCAACTTGGGACATCAGAAAATTTTACAGGCACTTGAGATTTGGTTGGATTGAGCTCAGTGAAGAATTAACAAAGATAGAGAGACCCCAGTCTCACTGACCCCTGTTCCCCCAGGTGAGAGCTAACTGGAAGATATCACCCATCTTTAAGGAACAGGGGGACTCCTTCGTATCCCCTTGGATTCCAAACCTTCTGGCCACTCTAACCACAGTAAACTCAGCATCCCCTGCTCTGAGCAGATGAACTGCTGCAGAGGTACTGTCTAAGATGGCAACTGGTCCCTGGGTGGACAGAATTTAGAAGACCTGGGGGCTGCCGTGAGCAGTTACACAGCAGACTAAAACATGGGGACACCTCAAGACACTAGATCTATCGGGCTCATTAGGACTCCCCGTATCTTTTTGCTTTTCAGTAATTAAGTGTCCACATGGGGTAAGGATCAATTAGATTTGAAATGTTCAGAACAGATACAGGAACCATCATCACGTACCCTGTCCCCTCTGTCTCCCCTGAGAATTCTTCAGCCCAACCCACATTCCCAGTCCTCACCCCCCAGAGTGAGATGCTGTGAGCATCCAGGGAAGAAGAGGAACACAGTGCATCCTTCAATGGAGGGAAAAGAGGAAAGACTCCAAACAGTCAAAGGACAAGGGCATTTCTGATGAAGGTGATTAAAATAGAGGGAGGAAACCTGGTTAATGTGACAGAGAATATGGGAAGGAGATGGGGAGACCTCGCTGGCCTAGACCTGAAGGAACAGAAAGAGCAAGGGCCACAGTGATTAATGAAGAAAGGCAGGCATAGAAACTAAGATCCGAGATGGAGAAGGTTTTGGTGTCTATGAACAAGGACTAAGTGAATGTGACCAGGACAGACTAACCATGAGAACGGAGTCAGCTCCTAGGATGAGGCTGGAGACACTGGCAGCGACCTGAGAGTGACAAAGGGCTGTGGAGCCACCTGAGGAGTCAGGATGCTGCCCTGAGGACATGGGGAAGCCAGGGGAAGTGGGAGGCCTCCCTGCAGATTGACCCTTATTCATAGAAGACATCTGCTGATAATCTATCTCACTCTAAGCATATGTTCCTGCCTCCATCCTACTGTTGTCCTTTCTCATTTTGCAAAACTGGGACCCATTTCAAATTCTAGTAGCAACTGGGCTCTCCTTCGAAGAAGAACTGCCACACACAGTCACACACCCAGTTTGGCCAATCATTTCAGCGGTCACTGTTGCTCAGGTTCTGGACACGAGGGAAACATCATCAGATCACCTCATTGCTCACTAGTTACCAGATGACATAACAGAGAGGAAAATGGAGTACCAGATGAACTGCTTAAATTAGGTCGTGACTCAATATAAAAGATCACTGATATTCTTCCTAAGTACTCATCAAAACAGTCTACACCTCTTTACTAGTTACGAGAAAAATGCTTGAAAATATAACATCAAGAAGAAACAGCGAACAGGCGTCAAATAAACATGAAACAAAGTTAAAGTGAATCAGCTTGTTAAAAAATTTTCCACTGAAGAATTAAGGTGTCAAGTGAAAAAAAATTTTTGAGAACACAGCATACTTAGAAAACAATGACATGAATTAACTACAGGAGGGCAACAAATCTTATTTCAGAAGCGAGTAATTCTTTACAAGAAAGTTGGTATTGAATGATCTAATCTATCCCAAGCTACAAAAAGAATTAAATGTAAAGAATGGAGAAAGCAAAAAAAAAAAAAAATGATCACTAAGAACATATTTAATGTTCCTGGAAAAGGCACCATGTAGTAAGACAGTCAGTCAGTTCTGCACATGGATGTTACCTTTTAACACAAACAATTACAAAAGGCACAAGCCTTACAAACAGAAGTTTTGCAATTCTCATCTGTATAATGTAAAGAAACAAGTTTTAAATTTATTAGATCCTAAAGCCAAAAATCAATGTGTCGGTTTTGTCACTAAATCGTGTCAGACTCTTGCGATCCCATGTACTGTAGCCCGCCAGGTTCTTCTGTCCATGCAATTCTCCAGGCAAGAATACTGGAGTGGGTTGCCATTTCCTTCTCCAGAGGATCTTCTCCACCCAGAAATTGAACTCGGGTCTCCTGCATTGCAGGCAGATTCTTTACTGACTGAGCTATGAGGTAAGTGAAAAATCAATGTATCAAGACTTCATAATCCTTATCCAACCAATTCAGCACTCTCCTGGATCCAGTCCCCTCCCCCACCTGCACACTACTTGTTTTCACTTCATTTAGTTCATCTGCTTCCCTACTTCTTTCTCTGTCTCCCTTTCTCTTCCCCTCTGCTCTCCAGCTGTCCTCCTCTCTACTTCTTCCCTGACTTCCATCCGGCCTCTCGCTGCCATCTGTTCCCTGTAAAATGCTTTTAATCCAACCTCCTGATGATCCTAAAGTGAAGTCGCTCAGACGTGTCCGACTCTTTGCGACCCCATGGACTGTAGCCTATCAGACTTCACTGTCCATGGGATTTTCCAGGCAAGAGTGCTGGAGTGGATTGCCATTTCCTTCTCCACCTGATGATTCTAAATCTCCCATGAAATTTCTGCCCATCTTCCTCCATCTCTGCCCTCCCTTCCTCCCAACTCTCTGGCACCCTCAAGTGGCTATGTTTCCTTTCACCTTGCTTGCTTTCTCACCTCCTCCAATTACTGGATGAGTGAATGTCGCTCAGTCCTGTCTGACTCTTGCGACCCCATGGCTGTAGTCCGTGGATTCTCCAGGTCAGAATACTGGAGTGGGTAGCTGTTCCCTTCTCCAGGGATCGTCCCAACCCAGGGATCGAACCCAGGTCTCCCGCATTGCCAGCGGATTCTTTACTAGCTGAGCCACGAGGGAAGCCCGATCACTAGGAGTCCCCTTTCTCTCCCAGCAGGATATGGCTCTGTAAGCCAAGGTTCCAACTCTTGTATCCCCTTTGCGGGCTCTCTGTGTGAACCGCCTCTCCACTGTCACCCTCCTTGGGACCCCTGATTTACAGCCCCTCTGCTTGAAGGCTATAGAAGGGGTCAGCAGAGGATCAGATGGTTAGACAGCATCCCTGGACTCAATGAACAGGAATCTGAGCAAACTCTTGAGAGATACAGGGGTCGCCAAGACTCGGACTGAACAATACCTTCCTATTTTGCTCACGTTTAACTCTCCGGAGATCCTGCTTTCCTCTAAACTTCTGTCCTTGTCTACTCGCAACCTTTAAGACTTCCTCTCTTTCATGTTGTCTTCGCAAGTTCCTCACCAATTCTCTTGTCATAGATTCTTCCTCAGGTTTTTCAGTTTTCTCTTTCTCTCGATGTCTCTGCATCTCATGACACCGCACCCCACCCCGACCCCACTATTTACAGGAATGGAGTCTGAATAAGCAGCCCTCCTCCTGCAAGGGCCAAATTCCAGCTGGTGGAATTTGGCATGGAAGAAGCACGGGGGTCAAGTGGCTGGCGCAGGTCACCCACCCCGACACAGGTTCAGGGGAAAGGTCATTATGAAGACCAGGCCCACGGAGACATGGGCGCTGAGAGGGAGTGGGTCTCAGGAGCGGGGTGCGCTCCCCAGAATCCCAGGACCTGAGAGAGGACGCGGCCTCCAGGGGCCTAGAAGGCGAGGCTGAGGACCGCAGAGCGTAAATACCCACCTCCTAGAAGAGAATTTTAAGCGCTGCAGGAAGTGCAGAGGGGTCCGTAAATGGTTTTAAAGCAGAAGGACGTGCAAAACGCAGCGTTTCCGAGTTCCAAAGGCAGGAACAGGCTTCAGTGCAGACTTTAAACCAAAGCGAGGCACCCCTTCGCTGCTCAGGGAGACGTCTGGATTTGCTGGGGGTTGGTGGGCCGGGCGCCGGGATTTAGAGTCAGCAGTGACCCTGAGACCGGGGTACCGAGGGAAGCCGAGTGAGAACCGCACGTGTGACTAAGAAAGAGAGGAGCTCACGGCGCGCTGCTGAGACAGCTGCACCGCCGGCTCTCCGCTTCGGGATGTGGGAAGCTGCGCGGACGGCAGTGAAACGGCGGGGCGGCCTGGGGAGGCGGCCTAAAGGGGAGACAGGCTGTCAGGGTGCGGGTCACGGAGGGAAGCCGGGTCTGCCCTGCACCTTGGCAAAGTGAGATGAGCGGAGCCGAACAATTCAATACTGTAATCTCTGAGGAAGCTAACTGCAGGAAATTAAAAGACGTCTGCTTCCTGGAAGGGAAGTTAAAAAGCAAAGGCATCACATTGACAACAAAGGTCCCTTTACTCAAAATAACGTAATGTTAGTTGCTCAGTCGTGTCCGACTCTTTGCGACCCCATGGAGTCGGACTCCTCTGTCCGCCAGGCTCCTCTGTCCACGGAATTCTCCAGGCAAGAATACTGGAGCGGGTGCCTATTTCTTCTCCAGGGGATCTTCCTGACCTACCGATCAAACCGTGTCTCCTGCAATGCAGGCACATTCTTTAACGTCTGAGCCACCAGGGAAGCTCAGATATAATGTAAGTGAGATGGAAACAGTTGAGATGGGTGGCAAATTCAAGTTGTCATTTTTAAAATATCATGGAATTTTCCCCCAAAATATTTTCCATGCTTCGATTGAATCCATGGATATGCAGATACGAAGGGTCGACTGTATTTTCTTCTATCCAAATATCAAATTCCTAGCAAATAGGTAATATTATATACAGTTTCAAATTAAATTCAAGGGTTTTTTGTTTGATTTTGCTTTAACTTGTCACATAACATACTGCCGTTGAGTCTTTGGATGTGGCATCTAACCAAAAACAGCTGCATATGGTAACCCTCTGCATGAGAGGTGTAAATAGGGAAGAAGACATTTTTGTGGACTATTTTTAAAACATGATAAACGGCATTGTCAACATTATTCACGACTTAAATATTATGTATACATTACAGATCATCTCCATTTCAACAATTATGTAAGGGGAACACTGCTGTTGCTGCTAAGTCACTTCAGTCGTGTCCAACTCTGTTCGACCCCATAGATGGCAGCCCATCAGGCTCCCCAGTCCCTGGGATTCTCCAGGCAAGAACACTGGAGTGGGTGGCCATTTCCTTTGCAATGAATGAAAGTGAAAAGTGAAAGTGAAGTCGCTCAATTGTGTCTGACCCACAGCGACCCCATGGACTGCAGCCTTTTAGGCTCCTCCATCCATGGGATTTTCCAGGCAAGATTACTGGAGTGGGGTGCCACTGAAAATAAAAATTTTATCATGCTCTTATGCAGTGCTTAAGCAACTGAATGTTTTATCTGAAGAGCCTATGATATAAAAATTAGAATCAAAGTTTTGTGTTTTGAATGCTGGTCCATAAAGAAGGCTGAACATAGAGGAATTCATGTTTTTGGACTGTGGTGCTGAAGACGACTCTCGAGAGTCCCTTGGACAGCAAGGCGAGTCCTCTAGGACCATCAATCTCTTGGGGCTGCTTTGAGGAGGGCAAGAAGAACTCCATCTTGAGGCCTGTCACTCATCTTAAGACAGCAGCTGAACTGGGCCTGAACTTTGCCCAAGAGAGGAAACCATCCTTAAAGTAAAACCAGGTCTCCTTGGAGACCTCTCTCCCCCACAGATGGCAAAGACTGGAGTTAAGATCAGGCTGCCCAGGTTCAGTTCAGTTCAGTTTAGTCGCTCAGTCGTGTCCAACTCTCTGCGACCGCATGAATTGCAGCACTCCAGGCCTCCCTGTCCATCACCATCTCCTGGAGTTCACTCAGACTCACATTCATTGAGTCAGTGAAGCCATCCAGCCATCTCGTCCTCTGTCGTCCCCTTCTCCTCCTGCCCCCAATACTTCCCAGCATCAGAGTATTTTCCAATGAGTCAACTCTTCGCATGAGGTGGCCAAAGTACTGGAGTTTCAGCTTTAGCATCATTCCTTCCAAAGAAATCCCAGAGCTGATCTCCTTCAGAATGGACTGGTTGGACATCCTTGCAGTCCAAGGGACTCTCAAGAGTCTTCTCCAACATCACAATTCAAAAGCATCAATTCTTCAGTGCTCAGCCTTCTTCATAGTCCAACTCTCACATCCATACATAACCACTGGAAAAACCATAGCCTTGACTAGACGGACCTTAGTCAGCAAAGTAATGTCTCTGCTTTTGAGTATACTATCTAGGTTGGTCATAACTTTTCTTCCAAGGAGTAAGAGTCTTTTATTTCATAGCTGCAGTCACCATCTGCATCTGTTTCCACTGTTTCCCCATCTATTTCCCATGAAGTGATGGGACCGGATGCCATGATCTTTGTTTTCTGAATGTTGAGCTTTAAACCAACTTTTTCGCTTTCCTCTTTCACTTTCATCAAGAGGCTCTTTAGTTCTTCTTCACTTTCTGTCATAAGAGTGGTATCATCTGCATATCTGAGGTTATTGATATTTCTCCCAGCAATCTTGATTCCAGCTTGTGCTTCTTCTAGTCCAGCATTTCTCATGATGTACTCTGCATATAAGTTAAACAACAGGGTGACGGTATACAGCCTTGACATACTCCTTTTCCTATTTGGAACCAGTCTGTTGTTCCATGTCCAGTTCTAACTGTTGCTTCCTCACCTGCATACAGATTTCTCAAGAGGCAGGTCAGGTGGTCTGGTATTCCCATCTCTTTCAGAATTTTCCACAGTTTACTGTGATCCACACAGTCAAAGGCTTTGGCATAGTCAATAAAGCAGAAGTAGAAGTTCTTCTGGAACGTTCTTGCTTTTTCCATGATTCAGCGCATGTTGGCAATTTGATCTCTGGTTCCTCTGCCTTTTCTAAAACCAGCTTGAACATCAGGGAGTTCATGGTTCACGTATTGCTGAAGCCTGGCGTGGAGAATTTTGAGCATTACTTTACTAGCGTGTGAGATGAGTTCAATTGTGTAGTAGTTTGAACATTCTTTGGCATTGTCTTTCTTTGGGTTTGGAATGAAAACTGACCTTTTCCAGTCCTGTGGCCACTGCTGAGTTTTCCAAATTTGCTGGCATATTGAGTGCAGCACTTTCACAGCATCATCTTTCAGGATTTGAAACAGCTCCACTGGAATTCCATCACCTCCACTAGCTTTGTTTGTAGTGATGCTTTCTAAGGCCCACTTGACTTTATATTCCAAGATGTCTGGCTCTAGATTATTGATCACATCATCATGATTATCTGTGTCATGAAGATCTTTTTGTACAGTTCTTCCATGTATTCTTGCCATCTCTTCTTAATATCTTCTGCTTCTGTTAGGTCCATACCATTTCCGTCCTTTATCGAGCCCATCCTTGCATGAAATATTCTCTTGGTATATCTAATTTTCTTGAAGAGATTTCTAGTTTTTCCCATTCTGTTGTTTTCCTCTATTTCTTTGCATTGATCACTGAAGAAGGCTTTCTTATCTCTTCTTGCTGTTTTTTGGAACTCTGCATTCAGATGCTTATATCTTTCCTTTTCTCCTTTGCTTTTCACCTCTCTTCTTTTCACAGCTATTTGTAAGGCCTCCCCAGACAGCCACTTTGCTTTTTTGCATTTCTTTTCCATGGGGATGGTCTTGACCCCTGTCTCCTGTACAATGTCATGAACCTCTGTTCATCAGGCTCTCTATCTTTCAGATCTAGTTCCTTAAATCTATTTCTCACTTCCAGTGTATAATCATAAGGGATTTGATTTAGGTCATACCTGAATGGTCTAGAGGTTTTCCCTACTTTCTTCAATTTGAGTCTGAATTTGGTAATAAGGAGTTCATGATCTGAGCCACAGTCAGCTCCTGGTCTTGTTTTTGTCAACTGTATAAAGCTTCTCCATCTTTGGCTGCAAAGAATATAATCAATCTCATTTTGGTTTTGACCTTCTGGTGATGTCCATGTATAGAGTCTTCTCTTGTGTTGTTGGAAGAGGGTGTTTGCTATGACCAGTGAATTTTCTTTGCAAAACTCTATTAGTCTTTGTCCTGCTTCATTCCGCATTCCAAGGCCAAATTTGCCTGTTACTCCAGGTGTTTCTTGACTTCCTTCTTTAGTATTCCAGTCCCCTATAATGAACAGGACATCATTTTGGGTGTTAGTTCTAAAAGGTCTTATAGGTCTTCATAAAACTGTTAAGCTTCTTCAGCGTTGCTGGTTGGGGCATAGAATTGTGATACTGAATGGTTTGCCTTGGAGATGAACAGAGATCATTCTGTCGTTTTTCAGGTTGCATCCAAGTCCGGCATTTTAGACTCTTTTGTTGACCACAATGGCTACTCCATTTCTTCTGAGGGATTCCTGCCTGCAGTAGTAGATATAATGGTCATCTGAGTTAAATTTACCCTTTCCAGTCCATTTTAGTTCACTGATTCCTAGAATGTCGACCTTCACACTTGTCATCTCTTGTTTGACCACTTCCAATGTGCCTTGATTCATGGCCCTGACATTCCAGGTTCCTATGCAATATTGCTCTTTACAGCATCAGATCTTGCTTCTATCACCAGTCACAGCCACAGCTGGGTACTGTTTTGCTTTGGGTCCATCCCTTCATTCTTTCTGGAGTTATTTCTCCACTGATCTCCAGTAGCATATTGGGCACCTAATAACCTGGGGATTTCCTCTTTTGGTATCCTATCATTTTGCCTTTTATACTGTTCATGGGGTTCTCAAGGCAAGACTACTGAGTGGCTTGCCATTAGCTTCTCCAGTGGACCACATTCTGTCAGAACTTTCCACCATGACCCGCCCATCTTGGGTTGCCTGCAGGCATGGCTTGGTTTCCTTGAGTTAGACAAGGCTGTGGTCCTAGTGTGATTAGATTGACTAGTCTTCTGTGAGTATGGTTTCAGTGTGTCTGCCCTCTGACGCCCTCTTGCAACACCTACCGTCTTGCTTGGGTTTCTCTTGCCCTGGTTAGATTAACAATGAAGATATCCCCCTTGAAGTATAATTACTGTTCCCCTTTCACCTTAATTGTTAGTTCTCCCTACACCTACATGTTTTAAAACTAAATCATATACATCAAAAAAGTTGCAAACATGTAAACACTCACTCAGTGAGGGGTATAAAACTGAGTCTCTTGAAAATGTCAGGGTCCTTGTTTGGAACTGATTCCCCTGGGACGTGCTGGGGTAACAAACTATACTCCACTGTCTTGAGTGTCGTCCGAGGTGTGCTTTGAGACTCTGGATTGTCATTTTTCCATAACAAATCCTAAAGGAAATCAACCCTGAATATTCCCTGGAAGGACTGATGCTGAATCTGAAACTCCAATACTTTGGCTACCTGATGTGAAGACCCGACTCACTGGAAAAGACCCTGATGCTGGGAAAGATGGAAAGAGGCAGAAAAGAGGATGGGATGGTTGGATGTCATCACAGACTCGATGGACAGGAGTTTGAGCAAGTTCTGGGGATGGTGAAGGGCAGGGAACCCTGCCTGGTGCAGTCCATAGGGTTGTCAAGAGTCCAACAGGACTCAGCGACTTAACAATGACCCACTCCAGTATTCTTGCCTGGGATCCCAAGGACACAGGAGCCTGGCAGGCTACAGTCCCTGGGGATCTCAAAGAAATCTGACTAAGCACTATGACCAATTATATTTCTCTTTGATTCTAATGTTCGTACAAGTAACCAGCATCACTGAAAATAATCTCCTAAAATGAAGTCTTTGAGTCAATTTACTACCATGCTCATATAAAACAGAAAAGGACAGTAATATGCCTCCCTAACACTCGAGAAAGAACTTCAGCTCAAGCACCAGCCCCAAAGCTGAAATTCTAAACTGCTTCCTGAACACGTGATTTGATACTTATAAAATTATCAAATGCCACGTCATCATTAAAATTACTTTTTCCTTATAAATCACTCTGTATTTCGTGCACTGTATCTGTTACCTCAAGTTCTTACATCAAGAGGAAATCAGACCTTGGGCCTCTCACAGCAACAGCTGAATTTATTTGGGCTAGAGGAAGGGGTTAGAGAATAGGGAGGTGTGAAGTGACTGGAGACTACAGATAGGGAGGAGAAGGGACACCACAGGCCCAGCTTAACAGCAAAAACAAAAACAAGTACCTGACGCTTCTAATGGTCGACAGCACCTACCAAGTCTCAGCTTCGGGAATTGGCTGTAGAATTGCTTGCATTGAAGCGAGGACGCGACACTCCTCAGCCATTGGTATCAGAAGAATGCCGCAGCTGAGGGTGGGGCGTAGGGCACACGCATGCGCCTGGGCGTGAGGGGGCGGGGCGTAGGACTCGCGCCTGCGCCTGGGCCTGTGAGGAGCCGAGCGAGCCGGCGGAGCAGGGCCAAGAGGGCACCCGCTGTGTTCTTCCTTTTGGTTCCCAGGTATCTTGTCAGGGTTTAGAAGTACGTGAGGGTTTTCCCATCTTGTGTGGCATCATTGATTCCTCATAACTGTAACAGTTTTAAAGTAAAAACTTAAAATTCTGTGGATAATTGCGCTGGAGAGTAAGGTTTCCTCTTAACAGGATTCCTGCTGATGAGGCTGAAGTAGTTAAATATGGGAACTGAAACCTGGTGTGGTGGCCGAGCTGGGGGTGGGTAGGGGTGGGTGGGGGGTTGATGTGGGGTGGTGGCTGGACCCAGAAATATTTCTGCAATTAGAATTAATTTAAGCAGTTTAAGTAAACAAGAACTGGCTTTGTGTAGCGATGACAAGCTGGAATGTGAAACACACACTTCTTAGTAACACCTCATAGTAACACCTAGAAGGAGAAAAATATCTTGACATTCCACTTCTTCAAAGGTTAAGCTTATTAGTCACTGCAGCAGCCCAACGACAATGCACCCTGAGGGGAATGCAGGCTGGAGCCAAACAGGTACCATTCTGAGCTTACGACATAGTAGCCTTGGTAAATCAGAAACAGCCTCTCGGGCCCATCATCCTCCTCAGGAAGTCCAGGTAAGTTTAGGGAGTCTCTCCTGGTTTTCATATCTCCCAGTTATGCGGTGATGAACCCAAATCTTATTTTGCAGGGTATTAACGGTTAAAAGACACAGGAGGACCCTGGTTGAAAGATACTGGATTTGTTCAGTTGAAAGGCACTCAGTGACACTTCCCTGGTGGTCGAGTGATAAGGAATCCACCTGCCAATGCATGGGAGACAGGTTTGATCCCTGGTCTGGGAGGATACCATGTGCCTTGGAGCAACTAAGTCCGAGCAACACAAGTACTGAGCCTGTGCTCTAAAGCTTGTGCTCTGCAACAAGAGTAGCTATAGCAGTGAGAAGCTAGCACAGCAATTAAAGTAGTTCCTGCTTGCTGCAACCAGAGAAAGCCCACGTGTGGCAAAAAAAAAAAAAAGGCTCAGCACAGCCAAAAGAAAAAAGACATCGAGGGATCTGGACTGATCCAAACAAGGAGATTCAGAATGCCAGTCTGCAACCAAACACCAGCCACGTTTATGTATTTTATGTACAGAATTTATAGCCCCTGCTCACAGCAAAGAGAGAAAAGCCAGGGGCACAGTGAAGACCCAGCATGGCCAAAAATAAATTTTTAGTTATTAAAGAAGAGAAAAAAATTTCCTATCATGAGAACTGCATTCTTCTTTATAGAAACTGTTTCTGTTCCATGCTTATGATGACATAGCTTCAAATACTTTTGAGAAAAACTTATTTACATCATAATATATGTCATATACATATAAACATCATAAGTGAATACTTCCTCAATGTAATGGAATGTCAAAATTACTAGATGATCACTTGACAGTAAATAGGCAGTTTTACTTTTTATTTACAAATTATATATTCTCTCTATTCTTTGCTATCTGTTTCCAAAAGTTCCATCAGATGTGGACAACAAAGCAGACTGTAAAATCACATCTTGAGAAGACATTACAATTTAGTTTCACCAAAATTATCACCAATATTGCACTATTTATAAATATTTCTATGTGTATTAACTGCCTGAACTCAAGTCCTAAAGGAACTTTCTTCATGTTTCTAGGGCAGCTACTATGTTCCCTGTCATTGTCTTCTGTGCATTTTCACATTACAAAAGTCTCAAAATAACCCACTGACTTATGCATTTGTTAGTGTAAGGCAGAGAGGAAATGTAAATTAAACTTTAAATCTCAGTCACAACATGTGGACAGAAAAAATAACACTAAGGAAAAAACTTGAAAAACAAAAGAAATAGGGTAGCATGATTTGAATCACATTGAAACATATATATATTACCATATGTAAAATAGATAGCCCGTGGGAGTTTGATGTATGACTGGGCATCCAGAGCCATTGCTCTATGACAACTTGGAGGGATAGGGTAGGGAAGGAGGGAGGGGACACATGAATGCCTATGAGCGATTCATGTTGAGGAATGGGAAAAACCATCACAGGATTAAAAAAAAAAAAAAAAACCTCAAGAAAAAGGAAATTCTACTACAGCTGACAATGAACTATGGAGCATATTTATTAATTCTATAATGTTACATCAACATTTTAATATGCTTTGGGAAACTGGACTTCTATTTAGTATTAATATTAAATACTTCTAAACAGTACTTTTCATTAGGCTAGTGTAAAAATGTCTTAAGGAATAGATAGTAAATAGTAACATTTCTGTTTAGTAAAACAGATAAATAGTAATTTACTACCATCTTCCAACAACCATATAGAACAATGGAACATATCTGTGCAGCAGAAAAAGGAATGTAACAAATTCATAGCAGGAGTAAACATTCAGTGTTTTGTTAAACAGTCTCACTCTGGTGTCTCTGATGTTTGACAGCTGATACCTTTAGACTTTAAAGCCAACCCCTTCCTATGCTGCCTATCTGGGCAGGCTGAGAAATTCCCATCAGGCTCGAAGTCTACAGTGCTCCACTACAAAGCTTCATCAAACATTCTCATAACATATCATCTGTCCCAGTATCCAAACCAGACTTTGGGTTTGGTTCATTCTTGTGCTTTCGGTGACTTCAAAGTAACAAGAACAAACATGTTGGGGATTGAATGCATGAAATCTCTATCTTATCAAACCAACAAAAAAGTGCCACCATGTGGTCTGCATTTTCAATGATTTCTGGGACTTCCCTGGTGACTCGGGCATAAGGAATCAGCCTGCCAATGCAGGAGATGAGGGGTTAATGCCTGGTCCAGGAAATTCCCACATGTTGTGGAGCCACTAAGCCCCTGAGCCACAGCTGTTCAGCCAATAATAAATAAATAATCCCAAATAAATTATTTCAGAATTCTCCAAGATCAAAAGAGAGAGCACTTTTAACCTTAGTTCTGCAGTTTACTTCCTAATCATTTAAATGTTTATTTTCCTGTTTTCACTTCATGTAAATCAGGCACATACTATTGGTTTTATTGGCAACAAAAGAGGACATTGGGAAATATCATACAGGAACATCCATAAACAGGGGAGTAGGTTTTAGGGGCTAGAGTCTACAAAAGCTCCACTATGGACAGAGTGTGGAGAGAATAGCTCAAGTGCAAATTATTAGTATATAACCCCAAATTAACTCTTCTTTGATTTCATCATGAAAAGAAACTCTAATAGATTCTTTCAACCTTGAGAGCCTTTGAGGCATTACTAGGTTCTGTTATGAAGAACCGAAATCGGATAAAACTGTGTCATTTGAAGAAAAATGATTGTTGTGAATAAAGAAATATTGATTATACAAATGCAGGTAACTCCTTCAAAATACTGATTTTTCACAGGACATTCCTGGTGGTCACAGAACCTGCCTTGCAACAAAGGGGACTCAATCCTTGTTCAGTCCTTGGTTGGGGATATAAGATCCAACATGCAGCAGAGCAACTAAGCTCAGGTACCGCAAAGACAGAACAAGCATACTCCTGAGCCCCCTGCCAGGATGAAAGGGCATGTGTGATGCAAAAAGATCTCGTGATCCACAACTAAGGCCCACTGGAGTCAAATTAATAAATTTTTTTAAAAATATACTGATTCTGCTTCCTTTGCGTATATAATCAGAAGTGAGACTCTGAGATCCTATGCATGTTCTCTTTTTAATATTTGAGGAACTTCCATACTGTTTTCCATGTACTATTTACCCTACTCCAGTACTCTTGCCTGGAAAGTCCCATGGACGGAGGGAGCCTGGTGGGCGGCAGTCCATGGAGTTGCCAAGAGTCAGACATGACTGAGCGCCTTCACTTTCACTTTTCACTTTCACGCATTGGAGAAGGAAATGGCAACCCACTCCAGTGTTCTTGCCAGGAGAATCCCAGGGACGGGGGAGCCTGGTGGGCTGCGGTCCATGTGGTTGCACAGAGTCGGACACGACTGAAGCGACTTAGCAGAGAGATTTACATTCCCACCAACCATTCACAAGAGTTCCTGTTTACCTGTATTGTGCAAGTATGTGGCACATGCACGTGATTTGGAAAGACATGGAGAGAACCCCACTGCACTGGAAGCAAGAAATAGCAGCTGCAATATCTCCAGAATAAGCCTTTGTACTCCAGATTGGCTATGGGGCCGATGGTCCTCGGAGTCTATGAATAATCCTTCCCTGTACCCGTGAGCTAAGATGCTTCAGTCATGTCTGACTCTTTGCGACCCTATGGACTGTAGTCCACCGGACTCCTCTTATCATGGAGTAGGTTGCCATGCTTTCCTCTGATTCAGGGATCAAACCTGCGTATCTTATGTCTCCTGCACTGGCAGGTGATTCTTTATCACTAGCACCACCTGGGGAGCCCGATCTTTCCTTACATCCTAAGATTTAATGGCCCCTCCCTAACGAAATCCCTCTGCCATTAAAGTTTACCACCATTTTCCTTCTAGGTTGAAAGACTCTTATGAAATTTCGTCTGGTTCAACACAGTCTCCACACACTCAGTAATAATCCATCCATCGTGCTATGCAATCCCCCGAAAGATTCCAAGGTTTAACAACTCATGCATTTATGATGGAATAATACACATGAAGGCGCCAGAGCAGCAAACCGGATTCAAGACAGCTTCTTATCAATCACAGTGACCTCAGCCAGCCCCAAAACTGTCATCTCCGAACTCTAATAATAAAAAGAAGATATGTATGCTGATGCACATGTCCCAGTGAGACTTCAACAACTTCCAAAGATACACTCCAAGGTCTGGTTTCCCTTCCAAATCCATCGGAAACCTTCTTCATTACAACTCAAAATAACAGAAAATACTAAAAGTAACCAACAATATCATCTCTGGGATGTTACCAACAGTTATTTTTAAGGTTCCATAGTGATTCTTGTCCTTCCAAAAGACATCACAAAATCCACTCCATGGAGTTGATGCTGTGGGGAACCTTCTGGATCCCACCTTCAGGACCAATGCACCCATCTGTCCCTGTGGGCTCAGCTCAGGCCTTGATTCTAACACACTTCCGGGTGACGGTCCTCTTCCCAGTTCCACTTCCTTCCTTCCTCCACAGGTGTGATCATGACCTTCCCAATCAACCAACACACACAAACCTCAGTCACAGCATCTGTGTCCCAGGGAAACTGAGCTAAGACACTGTGGCATGCCCACACTTCCAGGCAACCCACAATTAGCCATGAGCACACATTCAAGTCCTCCAGTCAAAACTGAGACCACCCTAGTCAACAGTTCCACACAACGTAATCCCACAACTGTTGCAGGGAAGAGCCAATTCTGATTCCAAGTTGGAACGGTTTCTTTGCCTTGCTTCTCACTGCTGTGGTTATTGTAATCATCCATAACGGCTGGCCTCAGAGGACCCTACCTCTTGGTCTGACTGTTAAACTAAAGTGCCTTTGTTGAGCACACAGGGAGATGCTCTGATCTCACATCCTGTGAATGGCTGCAGGAAAGAAGAGATGAACACAGAAGGCTGGCTGTCCCTGAGATGTACTGCAAGACTGATGGCCCTTTACACCTTACTTCCCCACTGCCTCTCCCTCTCAATCTTTCCTTCTGACTTTATTTCCTCACTGCTTCTTTCTCTGGTTTCATAAAAGAATCTGGCATCCAGACACCAACAAGATGGCTATTGTGAGATATTAGTTAGCCATCTTCTTGGTCAGCTGGTTTTCAAAATGAAGTCCCATTGTTTGCCTCAAGAAGTCATCTCCCGAAGCACTGGCCTCTCTCGCAGGCTGCAGAGCGAGCTTGAACTGGGTCACACCACTATGCTTGCAACACACGCATACACCATTCATAGGGCTCATCCAGAGGCCGAAAGCTGCCCTCCTCTCACAACTCTCCTAGACCCCCAATATCTTCCTCTCCACTTTCCCACATTTTTTCACCACTTTTCTGTGCTCTGCTGAGCAACAGGGCTAAACAGCAGAGACCACTGGGCCCGGGGAACACACAGAAACACACATGCCAAAAATGCAAGGGCTGGGCACTCAGTTTGGAGACTAAGAAACTGGCCCTCCTGGGAAAACATGCCAGGAACTGGGGATATCACAAAGTTTTAAAGGTCCTTGAGATATGGCTCGGCTGAGCTCAGTGAAGAAGTCACAGAGAAAGGCCCCAATCTCACTGCCGCCTGTTGTCCCTGATTGACCTAATTGGAAAATACTCCAGCTCTTTAAGGAAGTGGGGCCTCCCTCATAGCCCCTTAGATTCCAAAGCTTCTGGCCACTCTAACCACAGTAAAATCAGCATCCCCACTCTGAGTAGATAAACCACTGAAAGCAGTGTGTTTCCCCACTACTGCCCTCATTATGAAGTCTCCCATTAACAGGATTACCAATCCTCACAGGCTTCCATTCTTAAGATCTTATTATCCAATCAGCCCATATGTTGCACATCAAAACCTGAGCCTGTTAATAACCCTAACTCTACATCCCACACAGCTGTGTTCAGCACTCCTGTCACTGGCTTCACAATTCTAGGACAACCTCCCTTCTCTGATTAATTTTAATTAATGAAGACAACCCACTCCTACTCAACTCTATCAAAGGTCTGTTAGCTAGAAGCATTTTCAACCAATTTTTAATCTCTGACAATATTCCACCAACAACATTCCCACAAATAACCAGTCCTCATTACTTGAAGCAAACTGCTCCTTGTCCACCTGCCCCACATAATCATCTCAGGTTTAGTGTAGCACTGACAGTCAACCTTGATGCACAAAATCTAAAACTATCCCTCAAATGTCTTCAGATTCTCCAATCTCGTAAGATATTTTCCCACTATCATACACCACTTTCCACTGCACTTGTTAGACGTCCATAATTCAGCATTATCCACACTCGATCTCACTGACTAGAAAACTACCAACCAAAACTCATTTCTTTAATTCAAATAAAACAGTAGTATCAGACCAAAGAGGCATCCCAGATGGCTCAGTGGTAACATGGAGATGCAAGAGATGGGGTTTTATCCCTGAGTCAGAAGATCCCCAGGATTAGGAAGTGGCAACCCACTCCAGTATTCTTGCCTGGGAAATCCTATGGACACAGGAGCCTGGCGGGCTACACTCCATGGAGTCTCAAAGAGTCGGAAAAATCAGAGCATAGAGACCACTTTATATTTTTCTTTGATTCTAGAGCTCATACCAGTAACCAGCATCACTGAAAATAATCTCCTAAAGTGAAGAGTCTCTGTAGTCAATTTATTACCCTGGTCATATAAACCAGAAAAGGACAGTAATACGCCTCCCTAACACTCAAGAAAGAACTCCAGCTCCACCACCAGTTGCAAAGATGAAATTCTAAGCTAGCTCCTGAACAAATGTTTTGGTACATTTACAAAATTATCAAGTGCCATGTCTCAATGATAATGACTTTTCCCCTATAAATTTCTATACATTTCATGCACGATATTGATAGGGCGAATGGCTAGTCCCGAAAGCTAGCTGACTCAGTCAGCCGGAGCCAGGAAGGACGGCTAGTCCCAAAAGCTGGCTGACGTCAGTCAGCCGGAGTCGGAAGAAGACCGGCCTCTCGGGGCCGGCCCTAAAGCCCCGATCCAATCAGGGGACAACGGGAAACCATAGACACCAATCACCGCTGTAGTCTGCAAATGCTACCTTGGTGGGAAAAAGACCTTGACCCATCTGCTAGCTCTCAAGATAAAACTTTCCCGCACCCCTCCCCACCTCGCAGACTCCCTTTGTTCCCCTGCTCGCTTGCCCCTGGGAGTTCTGCCCAAGAGCGACCGCCCAAATAAAGGCCTTTTTACTAACAGTCCCTAGAGGTGGCTTTTTCTTCCCGCGCGGCGTTTTCTTACATCTGGCGCCCAACGTGGGGCTTGAGGTGAGGGCCTCCGGCACTTGCCGTTGAGGTCCCCTCGAGCTCCACCACCGCGGTAGCCCCGGACCCAGGCGACTGACCAACCTCCCGGATGGCAGAATACGGGGTAAGTCCCTTTGGCTTTGGGGCCTGCCCTCCCTGGCGACCACTTCCTAGGGCCCTGTAACGGGTGCGCACTTACTGGGCTCTCCTGGTCATCAGTTCGTGAGGGAGACGTCCTGATCGACTGATAGACCTCTGGCTTCAGCCTCCCTCCGGCTTCAGCCTCCGGCTTCGGCCCCCCTCCCCAGGTCACCAGTTCTTGAGGGAGACGTCCTGATCGACTGTGTGGACCTCCGGCTTCGGCCTCCTCCGGTCCGACAGTCCGTGAGGAAGACGTTCCGAGCAGCTGCCTGGACCCCCGGCTTCCCCAGTGTGTCCAAAGACGTTTGGATACCGGGGTTTGCCTCCGCTGTACGTGGTCGCCATGGGATTGACAGCCTCCAAACCCGACCCCCAATATTCTACTCCTTTAAAGTGCCTACTGGCTAATTTGCAGACCCTAAGACTAAGGGATATATCCGCCTAAACAGCTTACTTTTTTGTGCTCTCAGGCCCGGCCACAATATTCTCTGGATAATGGCTCACTGGCCAGCCGCAGGGACATTAGACTTTAACGTCCTCCGTGATTTAGATAATTACTGCCGGAGAACGGGAAAATGGTCTGAGGTCCCTTATGTTCAGGCCTTTTTGGGTGTTGCGCTCTCGCCCCCCCCGTGCACCACGTGGCTACCAGCCAAGTCCTACTCACCATGGCTCCCCCGACTCCACCTTCCCTGGCCAAGCCAACTCCTCCCGTCTCTGAGTCCTCTGCTTTCTCTGTTCCTCCAGAAGACCTGGTGGCTCCTCCTCCCTATACCTCTCCCACGGCTCCCTCCCCTTCCACCCCGGCCCCAGCCTCGCCCTCAACCCCCAACCAGCCGGCAGCTAACCCTATTCTTTCCCCTCCTCCGACCCTGGTTTTCTACCCTCACCCTGCCCCTCCACTCTGGCCCCTCCTACCTCCGTTCCGCCCCCGAGACTCCGCCGCCAGCCCTGGATCCTCTGGCCCTAAACCCTATCTTGTATCCTCCTCTTCCCTCCGTCGGCGCCCGCCCCCTCCACCTTCTCCGGTTAGCTCCCACACTCGCTCTCACAGCAGTCCACAAGAACCTCCTTCTTCTACCCCACCCCCTTCTTCTGTCCCAGCCTCGCTCTTTCCCTTGCGGCAGGTGGCTGGAGCTGAGGGCCTAGCCCAGGTCCATGTCCCCTTTTCTCTCCAGGACCTAGCCCAGATTGAGGCCAAGCTGGGATCTTTCTCTTCCAACCCCACTCACTATATCAAACAGTTCACGGGCCTGACCCGTGCCTATGCTTTAACCTGGCAAGACATCTATGTTATTCTGGGGTCCTCCACCACCCCAGAAGAGAGGCAGGCCATCTGGATGGCAGCCAAAGCTCAGGCCGATCAGAGGTACATTGCCAATCCCTCTCCCGAGCACCCCCTGGGGGCTCAGGCGGTCCCTGACGTTGACCCTGATTAAAACTACCAGGAGAGGGGTGGTGGCCAGCAGCGAGTAGGCTATATGATAGAGTGCCTTCTTGATGGGATGGAGGTGTCCTCTCACTAAGTTGTAAATTTCCTTAAATTGGATGAGGTGACTCAGGGGCCTGATGAAAATCCAGCCATGTTCCTCAATCGGCTTACTGAGGCCCTCATTCAATACACCAGGCTGTCCCCTGAGTCCCCCGTAGGGGAGCAGCCACCTTGGCCAGTCGTTTTATCTCTCAGTCTGCCCCTGATATCCGGAAAAAGCTGGCCAAGGCTGAGGATGGCCCTCAAAGCCCTATCCGAGATCTGGTAAAAATGGCTTTCAAGGTCTACAACGCCCGTGAAAAAACTGCTAAAGCCAGCCGAAAGGCAAGGCTTAAACAGAAGGCAAAGTTTCAGACTAACCTCCTCAACCAGCAGGCAAACCTCTTTAATCAGCACAAGCCTTGGTGGCGGCCCTGCGGCCGGCTGCGGGTTCAGGGTCCCAAAAGCCCCCTCTGGGGGCTTGCTTCAAGTGCGGCCAAGAAGGACACTGGGCTAAGGCCTGCCCCAACCCGCGCCCTCCATCCAAGCCATGTCCGCTGTGTAAACAACGGGGACATTGGGCCACCGATTGCCCCCAGGCCTCTTGGGCCTCGACCCCTAGGGGCCGGGAACCAGAGCGCCCCAGGGAGGCTTCCAGCCCTACTCCGGCTTTGGAGCTGCTGAGCTTCGACGAAGACTGATGCCGCCCAGACTCAGGGACCCCGATCACCCAAGCCGAGCCCAGGGTAAAGCTCCAGGTAGCGGGTAAGTCTATCAACTTCCTGGTTGATACGGGGGCTACCTATTCGGTCCTTCCTTCCTTTGGGGGCATGTTACATCCTTCCCAAATCTCGGTTATGGGAATTGACGGCCGACCTTCATGTCCTCTCCAGACACAACCTGTCTTGTCAGTTAGATTCATCCATGTTCACGCACTCCTTTTAGTCATTCCCTCCTGCCCTACCCCACTCTTGGGGAGGGACATACTCGATAAGCTAAAGGCCACACTCCACCTGACTCCCGGATTGGCCCCCACGTCAGGGGCCTTCCTGATGCTACTCGCAGACCCCTTGGCTCCTCCTGTTAGCCCTGAGGTCTGGGACACCCGAGTTCCGGTGGTGGCTTGGCACCACGCTCCAGTTCTCATTTGGCTAAGAGATCCCACCTCTTTTCCAGCTCGACCCCAATTTCCCTTGTCGATCCATAGCCTTAAGGGATTAAAGCCCATCATCGACCGCCTCATGGGACAGGGTCTCCTGATCCCCACGACCTCCCCTTGTAACACGCCCATCCTTCCTATCCGGAAGGCCTCTGGTGACTACCGGCTGGTGCAGGATCTCCGCCTGATTAACGCGGCGGTGGTTCCTGCACACCCGCTGGTCCCTAATCCTTACACCCTTCTTTCCTCAATTCCTCCTCAAACTTCTCATTTCACTGTCATTGATCTCAAAGATGCCTTCTTTACTATTCCACTTCATTCCGATTGTCAGTTTCTCTTCGCTTTCACCTGGACAGATCCTGACACCCAATTGACCACTCAGCTCACCTGGACGGTCCTCCCTCAGGGTTGGAGACTGGCCAAGCTTGCAGGGGTGAGTGGAGGACCTCAGGGGTACGGAGGAAGCCCAAGGGGCCGTGGCCACAGAGGGTGGCCTTCAGGGACAGTAAGCGCGGGCGTGGTGGAGGGCAGCCAGCGCTGGTGTGGCAGGGAGGTGGTGGAGGGAACAGGTGACAGAAGGGGGTCCATGGGGCCCCAGGAGGCAGGGATGAGGGTGCATGGATTGGATGCGGGGGTTCGAGGATGTGTTGACAGGGACAGAGGTGGGAGCAGGCCAAGGGCTGGGCGTTTGCAGGCAGTCACGCCCTCATAGTGGCCCATGAGTGCCCCTCGGCTCACCCAGAGCTGGCCAGTCCCCAGCCCACCCTGAGGCCCCAGCGTCCATGGGGCCCTGGGCAGCAAGCAGCCAGAGCAGGAGGGACTGTGTTTCCTTGTTGGTGGTGATGCATGCAAACCAAGTGGGTGTGTGGCAACAACGTCTGGCCCTGGCTTCCGGTCGGATGGGTGGGCAGATGCACTTTGGGATTCGTTTTTGCCCCTGGACGGATACACACGGGAAAGATGCCTACACTGGCAAATTTACCTCTGGTCAAAGCCAGATGGGCCAGATCACTATTCCACTGGTATGATTATCTAGCAGCTGTGTTTGTACCCTCTGTGGGAAATCTAGATGTCATGACCCAGGTCGACTACAAAACAGAATGGCCCTCGACATTCTCACAGCTGCCCAGGGAGGGACCTGCGCTATTATCAAGACAGAGTGCTGTGTATATATCCCAGATCTCTCCCAAAATGTCTCTAACTCTTTGACTGAGGTAAGAGACAGTATCTCCCGGTTGGGTGATAGCTCCTCCTCTCTTCTAGATGAGATTACCTCCTGGTTCAAGTTCAGTTGGTGGAAGCCCATTTTCATATTTGTCCTTGTAGTGCTAACCCTTCTTCTTTTTGAGCCTTATATCCTCAGCTACTTGTCAAACGTGACCCTAAACATGTGCCAGCTGGGACGAAGGCCCAACGCGGTTCAGCTGATGGTGCTGCGACAACAGTGCTCAGGGTCCACTCCGAGAGATCTCCACCAAATCTAAAAGCCAGCCCAAAACATCCCGACCACCCTTTCCCTTCGTCGCCCTTGTTCAGCAGGAAGTAGTCAGAGAGATTCGGTGCCCCTCTTCCTTTATCAAAGAGGTCGGGATGATAGGGCGAACAGCTAGTCCGAAAGCTGGCTGACTCAGTCAGCCGGAGCCGGGAAGAACGGCTAGTCCCGAAAGCTAGCTGACTCAGTCAGCCGGAGCCAGGAAGGACGGCTAGTCCCAAAAGCTGGCTGACGTCAGTCAGCCGGAGTCGGGAAGAAGACCGGCCTCTCGGGGCCGGCCCTAAAGCCCCGATCCAATCAGGGGACAATGGGAAACCATAGACACCAATCACCGCTGTAGTCTGCAAATGCTACCTTGGTGGGAAAAAGACCTTGACCCATCTGCTAGCTCTCAAGATAAAACTTTCCCGCACCCCTCCTCGCCTCACAGACTCCCTTTGTTCCCCTGCTCGCTTGCCCCTGGGAGTTCTGCCCAAGAGCGACCGCCCAAATAAAGGCCTTTTACTAACAGTCCCTAGAGGTGGCTTTTTCTTCCCGCGGCATTTTCTTACAGATATGTTACCTCAGGATTTTACACTGAGTCAGAGGGAAATTAGACCACTGACCTCTCAAGGTAACAACTGAATTTACTTGGGGAGGAAAGGCTGGGGGATTAGGGAGGTCCGAAGTGACCCAGGACCACAGATATAGAGTAGAGGGGACCCTACAGGCGGAGCTTAACAAGACTGAAAAGCAAAAAACAGTACCCTCACTATTTCCGGGGAGCCCACACCTACCAAGTCTCGGCTTCAGAAATTGCTGTAAACTCAGGAGTGGAGCGGGGAGGGCATCTTGTCAGGGGTAAGTAGTACTTGAGGGTTCCTCACGTCTCGTATTGCACCATTGATTGCTCATTGGTTTAGGTAACTATAACACTTTCAATCGGAGAAGGAAATGGCAACCTACTCCAGTGTTCTTGCCTGGAGAATCCCAGGGACGGGGGAGCCTGGTGGGCTGCTGTCTATGGGGTCACACAGAGTCAGACACGACTAAGCAACTTAGCAGCAGCAGCAGCAGCAGCAGAGCAGCAGCAACACTTTTAATAAACCCTTAAAATTCTGTGGGATAATCACAATGGAAAGAAAGGTTTTGGCATAACATTTGGAGTCCTGCATGTCCAACGACAGAGGGTGAAATGGTTGGATGGCATCACTGACACAATGAATCTGAGTAAACTCTGGGAGTTGGTGATGGACGGCGAGGCCTGGTGAGCTGCAGTCTATGGGGTCACGAAGAGTCGGACATGGTTCTTTGGTTCAGCGACTGAACCAAACTGTCCGTGGAGTCCTGCTGCTGAGGCTGAAGTGATTCAGAGGCCTGGGAACTGAAACCTGGTCTGGTGGCCAGGTTGGGGTTGGGTCGGGGTTGATGTGGGGTGCTGGTGGGGTGGGGCTGGATGTGGGGTGTTGGCTGGGCCCAGGAATATTCCTGCAATTAGAATTTAAGCATTTTAAGTAAACAAGAACTGGCTTTATGTAGGGATGACAAGCCAGAATGTGAAACACACAACTCTTGAAAGGGCTACTTCATACTAACACGTCTAAGGAGAAAAATGTCTTGCCATTCCACTTCTTCAAGGATCAAGCTTAACAGTCACTGCAGTGGCCCAGCGAAAGTGCACCCTGAGGGAAAGCAGGATTGAGAAAAGCAAGCACCATACTGTGCTTTGGACATTCTGGCATTGGTAGTTCAGGAAGGGTCTCTTGGGTCCACCCACCTCTTCAGGAAGTCCAGAGAAGTTTGGCGGAGTCTCTTCTGGTTTTCAGATCTCCCAGTTATTGATTGATGACCCCCATTTTATTTGGCAGTGTTTTAACATACATAGCGCCCAGTTAAAAGACACTGAGTAGAACTTCCCTGGTGGTCCAGTGGGAAATAATCTACCTGCCAATACAAAGGACCCGGGTTTGATCCCTGGTCTGAGAGGATACCACATGCCTCAGAGCAACTAAGCCGTGCACCACAATTACTGAGCCTGTGCTCAGCAACAACAGTAGGCACAGCAATGAGAAGCCTGCACACAAGTAACTAGAAACTCTCTTCTCCTTGCTACAGCTAGAGAAAGCCCACGTGCAGCAAAAAGAGGCTCAGCACAGCCAAAAAAAAAAAAGACTGAGTCCTCTGGACTGACCAAAAGAAGCATCAAAATGCCAGTCTCCACTCAAACTCCAGCAAGGTTTCTGTGGTGCATTCATAGCCCGATTGCTGCACAAAAAGGAAGAAGCCAGCACAATGAAGACTTAGCATAGCCAAAAATGAATTTTAAACATTATTAAAGAGAGAGAAAAAAAAAAACTTTTAATGAGAAATGAACTCTTCTTTATCAAAGTTTCTGTTCCATGCTTATGATGACAAAGCTTCAACTACTTATATGAGAAAAACCTGTTTACATCATAATATACAATACTTAAGTCAGTACTTCAATGTAATGGAATGTCAACTTAGTATAGGATCACTTTATGGTACATAGGCAATTTATTTCTTGTTGAAAAATTGTAATATATTTTCTCTCATGCTTTGTTGTCTGTTTCTGAACGATCTGTCACTTGTGGACAACAAAGCACATTGTAAAATATAAAGTCTTAAGAAGACATTAGAATCTATTTTCACCAAAATTATCAACTTGGCACTATTTATACATATTTCTATGTGTATTATCTGACTGAATTCAGGTGGTAAAGGAACTGTCTTTCTTTATATTTACAGGGTACCTACTATGTTCCCTGTCATTGTCGACATGCTTTTTAATGTTACAAAAATTTCAAAATGACCCACTGACTTTGTTAGTGTAAGGCAGGAAAGAAATGTAAATTAAACATTAAATCTGTGTCAAAACATGTGGATGGAAAAACTAACAGTAAGGAAAAACTATTGAAAAAAATACAAAAGAAATAGGATGGCAGGACTTAAGAGATTAGCACTGAAACATATATATTACCATATGTAAAAGAGCCTGTGGGAGTTTGATGTATGAGCAAGTGCTCTGGGACAATCTGGAGGGATACGGTGGTGACAGAGGTGGGTTCAAGAGGGAGGGGACATATGTACGCCTATGGCCTATTCATGTTGATGTACAGCAAAAACCATCACAATATTGAAAAAAAAAAAAAAGTGATGGTGAGTTAGGCCTGAACACAGAATCTAAGCTTTCCCACACCTAACACATTTGTGTAGTTTTCCTCCAGTTTTGATTTTCTGAGGGTCAAAAAGTTGATATATTTTACCACATTCTCTACATGTGTAAGTTCTCACTGCTGTATGGAGTCTTAGATGATCTGCAACATCATTCCTTGTGACTGAAGGATTTGCCACATAATAGCATTTATGTGATTTCTCTCCTGTGTGAACAGCCTAGGGCAGTTCATGCTGAACATGCACTAGAAACTGCCACATTCATTTCACTTGTATCTTTTCTATGCAGTATGAATTCTCTGAATTATAAGGCCTGAACACTGACTAAAGGCTTTGTCACACTCACAACATTTGCACTAAAATGTTTCTCACAACTGTCACATTTCTAATGTTTCTCTCTAGTGTGAATTCTCTGATGGTTTCTAAGTTCGTCATTTCAAGTAAAGCACCAGCCATATACATCATATTTATATGGTTTCTCTCCTGTCTGACCTGCCTGATGATGAGTTATGGATGACTGTGCCTAAATGGTCTGTCACAATTTTTATATTTGTAAATTTCTCCCCAGTATGAATCCTCTGATGAACTGCAAGGTTTGTATTCACACTGAAAGCCCTGCCACATATACCTCATTTATACGGTTTCTCTCCAGTATGAACTCTTGATGAATACCAAGTTTTCCAGTATGACTAAACGCCTTGCCACACACATCACATTTATGTGGTTTTTCTCCAGTATGAACACTCCGGTGAACAGCAAGGTTTGAACTTACTCTGAAAACCTTGCCACATATATCACATTTATGTGGTTTCTCTCCAGCATGAAGTCTCCGATAAACAGCAAGGTTGGCAGTATGACTAAATGCCTCATCACATACATTGCATTTGTATGGCTTCTCTCCAGTATGAATTCTCTGAGGAAGTTCAAGTCTTGTAGTTTGATTAAAGGCCTTGCCACATGCATCACATTTATATGGTTTCTCTACAGTATGAATTATCTGATGAACGGCAAGACCTGTAGCTTGACTAAAGGCCTTGCCACACACATCACATTTATATGATTTCTCTCCAGTATGAACACTCTGATGAACAGCAAGGTTTGAACTTACTCTGAAAGCCTTGCCACACACATCACATTTATAAGGTTTCTCTCCAGTATGAATTCTCTGTGAAATTCACATTTTGCAGTCTAATTAAAGGCCTTGCCACATACATCACATTTATGTGGTTTCTCTCCAGTATGAATTCTCCAATGCATTGCAAGTTTTGTAGCTTGATTAAACGCCTTATCGCACACATTGCATTTATCTGGTTTTCCTCCTGTATGGATTCTTTGATGTCTAGTGAGTTCTGAGTCCTGAAGAAAGGTTATGTCACACTCATTACATTTGTCAGGTCTTTTCTTTTGTGTTTCATGGTGTGGTAACAGTTCTGAAGGACGCATAACAGCATTCTCATGTTTATGAGAAAAGCCTTTGCAGACATTACGAGTTCTCTGAGATGATAAACCTGAGGTGCTGACATGTGTCACAACTTGACTACATTCAAAAATTAACCATTCAGATTGTACCATCTGCAATTCATCCTGAAAAGTCCGTCCGTGCCTTTCAAAGCTCTGTTTCCCGTATCACTTCTACTATGATGATCTCTTCCATCAGTGAGGTTTTGTTATGGGACGTAGACATTCCTTTGTCATTTCTTTCATCATCTGTCCACAGACAATCAATGTCATGTGTATTTTCCTGGATCTTCCTGAGGTGAAAATCTTTGATTTCAAGGCTTTCAGCTCTTCCAAACATCACTCTTTGAAAAATTTCCCCTTTCCCATTGTTTGCTTTTGCCTGTAATTTCTTGGTCATATGTATATGAGACACATCTACAAGACATAAAGAACCACAGGTATTCTATTAGTTACAACTCATAAATAAATTATTTTTTGTCAAATACATGATATTATACCAAAAGTCATATCCATCCTGAACAGAATTATGAATCTTCGTAATGATGATCTTAAAACTATAGAACACTAAAGGAATAGAATTCTTTTAAAAAGAGTGATCCTATGTAATTCAAATTAAATTTAGGGTAGTGTAGTTACAAATACAATCAGAAAACATTCATTTTATGCAAACTCATGTCAGTTTTCAAAGAAAACATATATTTCCACCATGATCTCAAAGCTCATCCTACTTTGTACTAAACACACTGCTGTCTCACAATTGAGGAGAAACTAATGGTATATTGTACATATTTTATACATATTTATACATATTTAAAAGGTAAAGAAAATACAGGACTAGAGAGGTGACTCAGTGGTAAAGACACTGCCCGCCAATGCAGAAGACACGGCACAGGGGGATACAATCCTTGGGTAGGAAAGATCCCCGGAGCAGAAAATCACAACCCAATGCACTGTTCTTGCCTGGAAAAAATTCCATGGATAGGAAAGCTTGATGGGCTACAGTTCATGATGTCACAAAGAATCAGACAGGACTGAGCAACTGAGCAAACAAGCATCAATCAGGGAATACATTGAAAGGGTAAACAATGCAAAAGAAGCATTCTAATGAATAATGCAAAAAATAAATGGCAATTAGTAACTGTTCAACAAATACTGCCTTGAGAAAATAAAGAATTCTGTAAAGTTTTTATCAGTTCAGTTCAGTTGCTCTGTCGTGTCTGACTCTTCGCGACCCCATGAATCGCAGCACGCCAGGCCTCCCTGTCCATCACCATCTCCCGGAGTTCACTCAGACTCACGTTCATCGAGTCAGTGGTGCCATCCAGCCATCTCATCCTCTGTCTTCCCCTTCTCCTCCTGCCCCCAATCCTTCCCAGCATCAGAGTATTTTCCAATGAGTCAACTCTTCACATGAGGTGGCCAAAGTACTGGAGTTTCAGCTTTAGCATCATTCCTTCCAAAGAAATCCCAGGGCTGATCTCCTTTAAAATGGACTGGTTGGATCTCCTTGCAGTCCAAGGGACTCTTGAGAGTCTTCTCCAACACCACAGTTCAAAAGCATCAATTCTTCAATGCTCAACCTTCTTCACAGTCCAACTCTCACATCCATACATGACCACAGGAAAAACCATAGCCTTGACTAGACGGACCTTAGTCAGCCAAATAATGTCTCTGCTTTTGAATATACTATCTAGGTTGGTTATAACTTTTCTTCCAAGGAGTAAGCGTCTTTTAATTTCATGGCTGCAGTCACCATCTGCAGTGATTTTGGAGCCCCCAAAAATAAATTCTGACACTGTTTCCCCATCTATTTCCCATGAAGCGATGGGACCAGATGCCATGATCTTCGTTTTCTGAATGTTGAGCTTTAAAACCAACTTTTTCACTTTCCTCTTTCACTTTCATCAAGAGGCTCTTTAGTTCTTCTTCACTTTCTGTCATAAGAGTGGTATCATCTGCATATCTGAGGTTATTGATATTTCTCCCGGCAACCTTGATTCCAGCTTGTATTTCTTCTAGTCCAGCATTTCTCATGATGTACTCTGCATATAAGTTAAATAAATAGGGTGACAGTATACAGCCTTGACGTACTCCTTTTCCTATTTGGAACCAGTCTGTTATTCCATGTCCAATTCTAACTGTTGCTTCCTGACCTGCATACAGATTTCTCAAGAGGCAGGTTAGGTGGTCTGGTATTCCCATCTTTTTCAGGATTTTACACTCACACACACACACACACACACACACACACACACACACACACATATATATTTTGCTGGAACATGTGGCTTATGAGATCTTGGTTCCCTGATAATGGATTAAATCCATACTCGCTACAGTGAAACTACTGAATCCTATCCACTGTACTGTCAGGGAATTCCCTAAAGTAATTTAAAAAAGAAAAGAATAAACACTTTTAAAATACCTCTTAGAAATCAGATAGACATATAGGCATTTTATGACTATTAATAAGTGGTTCATGTAGGTTCTATTGTGTAATACAAAAAGACCATCATTTTTAAAAACAAAAATAAGTGAAACATTCTCTGCTTACACAATAATCATTCACTACATCAACTCCCTATCTACACAGTAACCTAAACTCACCCAGTTCATTGGCTCCAATATATATGTAAAGGAACAAGCTTTGGGGCTTCCCTTGTGGCTCAGAGGTAAAGAATCCGCCTGCTACTGCAGGGCACACAGGTTTGGTCCCTGATCCGGGAAATCCCCACATGCTTGAGAACAACTAAGCTTGTAGGCTACAAGGGATGATTCTGTGCTCTAGAGCTGGGGAGTCACAATTACTGCGCAAACACACAGAAACCATGCATTGCAACAAGAGAACCCACTAGAATGAAAAATCCATGCACTGTAACTAGAGGGTAGCCCTTGCTCACTGAAAGTAGAAAAAAGCCCCTGAAGCAACAAAGACCCAGTGCAGCAAAAAACAAATGAATTTTAAATAAATTTTTAACATACTGTTATGAAGATAAAGGAATGTGATTGGAAAACTTAGTTAACTAGAGTCAGAGACAACTCTCGGGAGAAATGTAAAATAACAACATACGAGATGTAATGTAGATGAGACATGTGACAATAAGCATGACAGGAAGTAAATACATCTTTTAAGCAAAAGTAACCTTTCAGGCAAACTCCCTGTGGTCCAGTAGTTAGGACCATGTGCTTCCACTGTAGGAGGCACAGATTCCATCCATGAATGGGAAAACTAAGAACCAGACTGCCATGTGGCACAACAAATAATAATAATAAACTTCTAATTTTTTCTATAAAACATGCAAGAGTCTATGCTACCTAACAGCACTAATTACCACAGGAGGGGGACAAGGGGAAGCAAATCCCTTTGAAATAGCTCATCACATGCTACCCAAAGTCAAGCAACAAAATTGACAGGAGTCAAATGACAGATTGTTGCAGAATATACAAAGACCTTGCCTTTGGGGACTTTTGGGATCTCTTTTCTTGGAGTCCAATTTCCATGAACCTCTCTCTCGCTCGCTCGCTCTCTTTTTTTTAAATCACTTTGTTCATTTAGAAACAGCCATCTGTAGGTCAGAGGTACTTTGCATTTTCCTTATTAAAATCTAATTTTGAGGTAGGAGTTGGAAGGGCTGCAGGTTGGACATCTATAATCAGCTACCCTCCTCTTTGCATGCCCTGAGATAAGAGATGGGTGGGCTCCAGTGGAGGAACTTACAGCCAACAAAAACAGCGTAAATGGCAGTTTGTCTCTTAATTCAAGGCAACAATCACGGCAAGGACAAAGAAAGGAAAACACCTGTCTGATACAGGAGACAGTACACAAGTGCAGAAAGGCGCCTTGGAGTCAAAAGTCAGAGGATCAGTCCAGGCCATAATGAGTTCTGCTCCGCTGAGAAGCCTTTACTTCAAGATCCAGGGTGTGCCTGTGTACCCAAGGGGAGGGTCCTGAGACAAATTAACCAGGGGGGACAAAGCAAGGTGATTGGCCCACATTTCTCATACCTTTCTTACCAAAAACACACGTCTTACTTTCCTTAAGCATTCATGAGCTGTCCGTTATATTAGCATTTTGTAGACTGGTGAACATAAATATCAGTGATAATGTCTAAGAATATTTGTTTTCTTATAGAGAACATCCCAGGGTGGCACCAAACGTATTCATTAATAGTCCAAAATCTCTTTTGTTTGTCTGTAAGACAAAATGAATTTTCAGTAATCTGTGTTTTAGAATCTTATTTTATTTGGAAATGACCTAGATATTCAATGAACTATCATCACTTAGTTTAACACACCCCTAGAAATTCATGTTATTTAAATCTGGAGAGATTATTTTAGACAGACATGTCTGAAGTATAATCATTCCTAACAGAGTTTATCTAAAAGCTCCAATCGCATTTGCCTTCTTTCCTTGAAAGTTTCTTCACTCGAGTTACTTTAAGTGTTGACAAACTTACTTAACATTAAACCTAGGTACAATAAAAGTATTAGACAATGTTGAAGACACAAGACATGTCTTAATTATATTAGCAAACAAATATTAATACTAGATATTTAATGTTGAATATTTCCCAGTTCACGTGAACCTGAAATTCATTTAGGTGAATTTCTCTTATAATTGTTTGATTTGTAAGGGCTTACTTTTTTAACCAAACAATTGAATTAGAGCTCACTTACAAATTCACCTCAGCAATATTATACAAAACCAAAGACACACACTGAGACAAACATAAATGCAGATTGACAGACATAAGAGCTCTCATACTTTCCTGCCTGAGATTTAAAATGTCTCCTTCATGCTTTTTTTCCCACCCCCTGCCCCGTGGTTTAAAATTCCAATTTGCTCAAGACTGACATCCTGGAAAAATGGGTTATGTACTTCAAGGACATGGCATAGGTTGCATGCTATGCAGGGTCACTTCAGTCCTGTCCAACTCCCTGCAACCCTCTGGGCTTTAGCCCACCAGGCTCCTCTGTCCATGATGGGACTCTCCAGCAAGAATACTGGAGTGGGTTCCATTCACTCTTCCAGGGAATCTTCCCTACCCAGGGATCAAATCCATGTCTCCTGTGTCTCCCTCAGGGGCTGGCAGGTTCTTTACCACTAGAGTCATCTGGGAAGCCCTGGCAAAGGATAACTTTGAGCTTTTTTTTGGGGGGTAGGTCTTTTTTAACAAGCTTGCTGTTTTTAATTCCACACGTAAAAGAACCGGTTTTGCACTTTCAAAGAAAAAAAAATCATCTTAACCAGTTTTCTCCAGAGTCTAAACAATATGGCTCTCCTGTATCTAACAAGTTGTCTTTCCTTTCTATAGTCATAGCTTCATGGCCAAAATACAGATCAAATAGTGCTCAAATTGACTGTGATAACAGGGCCAGAAGGACTGATAAAAATCTTGGAATGTCCCTCCACGGAGATGGGGGTGTTGGATCAGAAGAATCTAAAGGGATAAACAAGCTTGCTAGAGTTGGGGAACCTGGGCTCCCCTTCCCCACTCAGAGACTGGGGCAGTTAGAAGGGGACCAGCTGATGGAGAGGGAGACAGAGGGGTTGGGAGGGGTGTAAGGCCACAACAGGACAAAGAATGGAGAGAGAAATGCAGTGAGGGACATTGTTGGAGCTGTGGGCCAGCTAAAGAGAGTCAATTTAAAAAGTGAAGATTTGATCAGCCAAAATAAAATGTGACATTGTAATATGGATAATCATCTTCACAAATCACATAGTTCTTTTTCAGTTGTAACTTCTCTTTACATAGTTTTAAGTTACCTTTATTTACCTCATGGTAGGCAGAGAGGAGGATCCAGGAGCCATCTTGGATGGTGCTAAGCCTGGGGTTGGTTGGAAGGGTCCCTGCAAAGGCTGAACAATCTCAAGATTTGTTCCCATTCTTATCTATGGTGCTGCAAGCCTTGCACTCACAGGAGAAAGTCAGGACATTCACACTCAGGGCAGTTTCCATGTAGGTTAGAAGCAAGGTCAGAGGAATGCACTGCTTTGTCTTGAAGCCTAAACAAGACTATTTATTTAATATCCCTAACACTCTGGTAAGAGAAACCCAAGTAAGATGGTAGGTGTTGCAAAGAGGGAATCAGAGGGCAGACACACTGAATCCACACTCACAGAAGACTAGTCAATCTAATCACACTAGGACGACAGCCTTGTCTAACTCAATGAAACTAATTCATGCCCGTGGGCCAACCCAAGATGGGTGGGTCATGGTGGAGAGGTCTGACAGAATATGGTCCACTGGAGAAGGGAATGGCAAACGACTTCAGTATTCTTGCCTTGAAAACCCCATGAACAGTATGAAAAGGCAAAATTATAGGATACTGAAAGAGGAACTCCCCAGGTCAGTAGGTGCCCAATATGCTACTGGAGATCAGTGGAGAAATAACTCCAGAAGGAATGAAGGGATGGAGCCAAAGCAAAAACATTTCCCAGCTGTGGATGTGACTGGTGATAGAAGCAAGGTCTGATGCTGTAAAGAGCAATATTACATAGGGACTTGGAAAGTCAGGTCCATGAGTCAAGGCAAATTGGAAGTGGTCAAACAAGAGATGGCAAGAGTGAATGTCAACATTCTAGGAATCAGCGAACTAAAATGGACTGGAATGGGTGAATTTAACTCAATTGGCCATTATATCTACTATTGCGGGCAGGAATCCCTCAGAAGAAATGGAGTAGCCATCATGGTCAACAAAAGAGTCCAAAATGCAATACTTGGATGCAATCTGAAAAAGACAGAATGATCTCTGTTTGTTTTCAAGGCAAATCATTCATCATCACAGTAATCCAAGTCTATTTATTACTAAATTCAGATTTAAATTGAAGAAAGTAGGGAAAACCGCTAGACCATTCAGGTATGACCTATATCAAATCCCTTATGATTGTACAGTGGAAGTGAGAAATAGATTTAAGGAACTAGATCTGTTAGATAGAGTGCCTGCTGAACTATGGAGAGAGTTTCCTGACATTGTACATGAGACAGGGATCAAGACCATCCCCATAGAAAAGAAATGCAAAAAAGCAAAATGGCTGTCTGGGGAGGTGTCACAAATAGCTGTGAAAAGAAGAGAAGCGAAAAGCAAAGGAGAAAAGGAAAGATATAAGCATCGGAATGCAGAGTTTCAAAGAATAGCAAGAGATAAGAAAGCCTTTATCAGCGATCAATGCAGAGAAATAGAGGAAAACAGCAAAAGGGGAAAGACTAGAGATCTCTTCAAGAACATTAGAGATACCAAGGGAACATTTCATGCAAAGATGGGCTCCATAAAGGACAGAAATGGTCTGGATCTAACAGAAGCAGAAGATATTAAGAAGAGGTGGCAAGAATACACAGCAAAATTGTACAAAAAGATCTTCATGACCCAGATAATCATGATGGTGTGATCACTCATCTAGAGCCAGACATCCTGGAATGTGAAGTGAAGTGGGCCTTAGAAAATATCACTATGAACAAAGCTAGTGGATGTGATGGACAGTTGAGTTGTTTCAAATCCTGAAAGATGATGCTGTGAAAGTGCTGCACTCAATGTGCCAGCAAATTTGGAAAACTCAACAGTGGCCACAGGACTGGAAAAGAGCACTTTCATTCCAATTCCAAAGAAAGGCAATGCCAAAGAATGCTCAAATTACTGCACAATTGCACTCATCTCACTCGCTAGTAAAAAATGCTCAAAATTCTCCAAACCAGCTTTATGCAATACGTGAACCATGAACTTCCTGATGTTCAAGCTGGTTTTAGGAAAGGTAGAGGAACCAGAGATCGTATTGCCAACATCTGCTGGATCATAAAAAAGCAACAGAGTTCCAGAAAAACATCTATTTCTGCTTTATCAACTATGCCAAAGCCTTTGACTGTGTGGATCATGATAAACTGTGGAAAATTCTGAGAGAGATGGGAATACCAGACCACCTGATCTGCCTCTTGAGAAATCTGTATGCACGTCAGTTAGAACTGGACCTGGAACAACAGATTGGTTCCAAATAGGAAAAGGAATACGTCAAGGCTGTATATTGTCACCCTGTTTGTTTAACTTCTATGCAGAGTACATAATGAGAAACACTGGGCTGGAAGAAACACAAGCTGCAATCAAGATTGCCGAGAGAAATAGCAATACCCTCAGATATGCACATGACACTACCCTTATGGCAGAAAGTGAAGAGGAACTAAAAACCCTCTTGATGAAAGTGAAAGTGGAGAGTGAAAAAGTTGGCTTAAAGCTCAACATTCAGAAAACAAAAATCATGGCATCCGGTCCCATCACTTCATGGTAAATAGATGAGGAAACAGTGGAAACAGTGTCAGACTTTACTTTGAGGGGCTCCAAAATCACTGCAGATGGTGACTGCAGCCATTAAACTAAAAGACGCTTACTCTTTGGAAGGACAGTTATGACCAACCTAGATAGCCTATTCAAAAGCAGAGACATTACTTTGCCGACTAAGGTCCGTCTAGTCAGGGCTATGGTTTTTCCTGTGGTCATGTATGGATGTGAGAGTAGGACTGTGAAGAAGGCTGAGCACCGAAGAATTGATGCTTTTGAACTGTGGTTTTGGAGAAGACTCTCAAGAGTCCCTTGGACTGCAAGGAGATCCAACCAGTCCATTCTAAGGGACGTCAGTCCTGAGTGTTCTTTAGAAGGAATGATGCTAAAGCTGAAATTCCAGTACTTTGGCCACCTCATGTGAAGAGTTGACTCATTGGAAAAGACTTTGATGCTGGGAGGGATTGGGGGCAGGAGGAGAAGAGGAATACAGAGGATGAGATGCCTGGATGGCATCACTGACTTGATTGACATGAGTCTGAGTGAAGTCTGGGAGTTGGTGATGGACAGGGAGGCCTGCTGCGCTGCGATTCATGGGGTCACAGAGAGTTGGACACCAATGAGTGACTGAACTGAAGTGAACACCCAGGTGGCTCAGTGGTAAGAATCTGCTTACTAATGCAGGAGACATGGGTTCGATTCTTGTTTTGGGAACATCTCACATGTCATCGAGAATAAGTTGATGAGCCACAAATACTGAGCTTGTATGGTAGAACTCCACAAGGCTGTTTGCCTAGGGCCAAGGTTCACAACAAAAGAAGCCACCACAATGAGAAACCGTGCTCCCAGCAACTAGAGAGCAGCCCTCCTCTCAAATAGACAAAAGTCCACACAGCAAAAAAGAGCCGGTACAGGCCTAAAAAATTCACCTTGCCTTCATCTCTGTGGGGGCTAGAGAACCACTCATGGGTGCTGTACATTTCACATGTCTAAGAACAGAGCCCTAAATACAGAGAAGAAAAAAACTCCTGTGAGAGTTCACAAACATTAAACATCTGTTTTCTCACAGAACTCTCCCACTTGGAAAGTTTCCCAAACACCATGAATGGTGTGGCTTCCTCTCTGTCCTTGTGACAGTTGACCTATGATCACACTGTGGATACTTTCCCACTCATCTGGAGGTTTGCTATTAGCACCTCATTCTCCACAACCCAGGGGTCTTCTTCCTTGTGCCACAAGAATGGAGGTAACGTTCAGATCAGAAACAGAACTTCCTACTCAGAAGTAATGCCATATACTGTGGCTTCTTCCAGAATCCAACCTCTCTCTCTCTCTTTTAAATAAATGTATCTGTTATTTTTAATACATTGGGGTATTCATTTATTCTGGCTCAGGTGAGTGTTCACTGCTGCTCAGTCTTTTCTCCAAGTTCAGCAAGTAGGGGTCACGCTCCAGCTGCAGGGCGCGTGCTCCTCACTTGCTGCGGCTTCTCAACAAAAGAGCACGTTAGAGAAAGATCTCGTCCACCTTACTGTGGAGAAAAGTCTTTCACTCTAAGAAATCTCTCAGATCAAAAGTGAAGAAATGAGGCAACAGCACCTGAGCTCAGGTGGTTGGGAGTGACAACTGAACCTAAAGAATCAACCAGTTAACTAGCAGAAAAGGAAAGAGCATCCACAGAGAGTTCCCTGAGAATACCTGAATCAAGTTCAAGGAAGCGGAAGTACAATAGAACAGCATAAATGGTCACGATACAGGGTCACACCCTCTCCACGGCAACCCAAACAATGTCAGTACTCTGACTACAGTTTACATCATTCATGTGATGATGTAGAAAAATCAACTCCATGAAATACACTTAAGATACAACTGAAACTGCTACAAAGCATACACCATTATTTATTAGATGATGTTTTTGTAATAAAACCATGGAGTTACATATCCATGCATTCATGCATGCATGTGTAAACACACAATTGATTGAAACAAGAGTTGTCTTTATTTTTTTTCTTTCATTCTATAAAATTTCATTCAGTGTCAGCTTTGTGCCTCAAACTTGAAAAACAGCACTGAACATGATGGAGCTTACAGCCCAACAGCCAGCCAGTCAATTTCATCCACAATTTTAAAGTAACTACTGAAATAAGTGCTCTGACACAAGCCCAATGCTAAGACAAGATTAAACAGAAAGTCTTAAGCTACACTGACAAATCAGACAAGGTCTCTTTGTGGAAGACACTTAGGATTGGCAAGGCAGGAAACAGAAGAGTGTTGCAAGCAGAGAGAACAGCCTGAGTACCAGCTCTGAGGCAGGAAGATATTCACTGAACAGAAAGTCAGCCAGTGTGATTGGGATACAGGGAATGTACATGGGGTGATGACAGGCAGAGACTAATTTATGCAAGATCTATGGATTTAGGACTTCATTCCAAAAGCTACTGGAAGTTACTGAAGAATCTGCAAGAGGAAAGTTAGACACTTAGATTTGTTTCTCAAAGCTCAATCTGCTGTGTGTGGAAGTGGTTGTTTACCTGCTTACTCATGCCAGACTCTTCGCAACCCCACTGAGGGCAGCCCGCCAGCTCCTCTATCCATGGAATTCTCCAGGCAAGAATACTGAGTGGGTTCCCATTCTCTTCTTTATGTTACTTCTGCATTCACTAACTTTGTCAACATCTTATTTCTTTTTCAAGCTCACTTATTTTGCTTATGTTGGGTCCTTGCTGTGAGTGGGCTTTCTCTAGTTGCAGCTGAAGTGCCCAGGCTTCTCCTTGCAGTGGCTTCTCTTGTTTTGGAGCACAGGCTCTAGAGAGTGCGGGTTTCCGTAGTAATGGCTCCCGGGCTCTAGGGCACAGGCTCCGTCGTTGTGGCCCATGGGCTTAGTTGCTCTGAGGCATGTTCCAGGACCTGGGATGGAACCCGTGCACCCAACATTGGCAGGCACATTCTTAGCCACTGTACTACCAGGGAACTCCTCAACATTATCTTATTCTAGTTCAAAAAATAAAGTAATACAAGCAGAAAATAACATACAGATTTCTTCCAACCTTTATAAAATACCTGTATTTAAATATATGTGGGCCTCCCTATGGGTAAGTGGTAAAGAATCCGCTGGGCAATGCAAGAGATGTGTGTTGTTGCTGGTCAGAGATCCCACATGCTGAGGGCCAACTAAGCCCATGAGTTTCAGTTTCTGAGACAGAGCTGTAGAGACCAGGAGATGAATCTACTGAAGCCAGCACGCTCTAGAGCCTGGGCTGCAAGACAAGAGAAGCCACCACAATGAGAAGCTGTGCACTGCAACCAGCGAGTGGCCACCACTCGCCAGATCTAGGGAAAAGACACTGAAGCAATGAAGTCAGAGTACAGGAAATAAATATATTTTAAAAATCATAGTGTGATTTTTATAATTAATTTTAGGTATGTACTTATTAACAACATCAAAATTTATTATTTTTTCCATTAAGAAAATACTGAATCAAGATTAATAAAGTTGTAGAATTCCCTCATGGTTCAGTGGTTAACATCCCTCACTTTCACTGCAGGGTTTCAGGTTCGATCCCTACTCAGCGAACTAAGACCCTGGAAGTTGCATCATGTAGTCAAAAAGAATGAAAAAAAAAAGTGGTAAACCTGGTTTTACTGTTTAAATTAGATGGTCTAATGAAACACTCCCTAGCCCTGACATCTCTTTCTGAATGTTGTGTTCCATCCCCAAACACTTAAGATTTCAAGGAGGTGTTCATTAACTTTTAAATGTACTGTAAAAAGCCAGAACTGATTCCCTTCATTGGCCTCTGTTGCAGATTTTGCCATGTACTGTGCATGTTAACACCTGAGGTTCACCTACAGCTGTTTTATCCCGGTTTACAGAGAGCAGACAGTGCATCCAGATGGGTCCTAAGCAACTCCTGCTGCCAACAGCACCAAGACCCTATCTCCAACCCATGAGTGAGAAGCCCGCCCAGGAGAGCGCCCAGGGGAGCCTCCTCACAAGGCCAGGTCACCAGGTCATGGGGAGACGGGATCTAAGTGGAAACAACAGGCCCTGAGGGATGGCGTGGTGAGTGTGGGTGTACAAGAGTCAGACAGGATATTTCAGAGTCAGACATGATTAGTACGTCCAGAGAAGGGCAATTCAGGAAGGACAGATGGAGAATTCACTGAGAATATGACCTTACCAGAGAAAAATCCATGCCTGACTCCTGTTCTTTCCTCTTCTGGGCTTCTTCGTCCATGAGTCTTCACAGTTCTATCATGAAAGTGGAAAACATGCTGTTGAATGCTCAGGGTCAACACACCCCCTTCCTGAGCCCCAACCACATACACAGGGAAGCCCCCACCATGAGGAACAGACAGTCCCCTGTGGCCACTGTCTCAGGAGGGACTCAGGATGGTCAACTCCCTCACAGAGTCCAACATGGGACTTTCCCACACTTTCCCGCGGATCACACTCCCCTCCTGGTGAGGCCTAATGCACACAACAGCAGGGGGTACCTGCAGTCACCTCACGATGCCCTTCATGTCATACAGCAGGCCCTGGTCCAGCCCCCACTCAGAGCAGAGCGCCGTTCCCTCCCCTAGGGCCTGATCTCAGTCTCAGAAGCGGAGGCTAAGAGCCCTGGTGCTCAATGCAGGATCCAGATCGGAATCATCTGCGGCCTGTGCACATTCCTGGGGCGAAGCCACACACGAGAACCTGAGGAGTCTGTCTGATGAGGGAGGGGTACAAAACATGCCTGGACCCCCAACACATACTTTTCAGTAACAGCACTGCAGGTGGATTCTTTACCAGCTGGGCTATGTAGCTCAAAACACGTCCCAAATCTGGAAAACCATCACGTAAGGCCTCAGCCTGTTTATCTGTAGCTGGTCCCAGAGCCTCAGTGTTTCATACTGCAGCGTCTCGTAAGGCTTTTATCTCAGTTATATAGTTAGTTAATCTGTTTTTCAGTTTTGTTAGTGTCATTTGGTCATAAGGGTGGCTTCCTTGCCCTCAAGAATCAGAGTGGAGCCTAATTTAACTAGGAAGTCCCTTGAGTTAAAAGAGAGGTGACAGGCACAGAAATCGATGTAGAAATCACTGACCATTGTTGGAGCACGAAGGGGCTTCCTGGAAAGCGGGCCTTGTGCTGGTGCTGATGTTCCCATTATGTATATTTTATGGCTGTTAAAATTTTCAGCCCTTGGGTTAAGACAGAAAGGACTGCGCTGGTGTCCGAGGAATTCCATCTCAGCCCCCGCTTCAGTGACCCCCAAGCTTCAGCACTAGTTATACACACGGTGCTGTAGGCAGAGCCACTTGTAACCTCAGGGCCCCTCAGTGTTGGGAAACCATCCAAGGCCGAGGGGCCCCATGGATCTCAGGTGTCTGGGGCATTCCCTCCTCCAGTCCCCTGACTGTCTATAAAAGGGCGAGTCCACCACAGTGTCTCCTCCAGTGCCCTTCTGTCCACAAAGGGCATCTTGGGTTGGTCTGGGTACCTGTGGGATTTGTGGTCCACCATGGCCAGCTGGGCCTGCAAAGGCTGACCTCTGCTCTGGTGGTCTCTGAGTGGACAAAGCTACAATCATCATTTCAGCCATTTGTGTATTTCTCTGGGAGCCTTTCCAACTATGTTTTTATTATCGAAAACTGAATAAGCCACTTGGAGCAAATCGCTCATAGGCATCTGAGGACTAGCAGTTGTTTTCTGAATCTGGCTCATGATGTCAGTGGCAGGGTGGGCTATGAAATGCATAGCCAAAATGGCCTGTCCCTCGAGGGAGAAGGGATGCACACTCCTATGTATATATGTTGTCTATGCTCTGCCTTTGTTGCTCTGTGGGCTTCTCTCAGCATGGGCTTCTCACTGCAGTGGCTTCTCTTGTTGCAGAGCACAGGCTCTAGGGCCTGGGCTTTGGTTCAGCTCCAGGCTTAATTGCTCCATGACACATGGGATCTCCCTGGATCAGGCATAGAGTCCATGTGCCCTGCACTGGCATGTGGATTCTTTCCCAGTGAGACACCAGAAAAGCCCCTGTTATATTTTTTTAAAGCTTCTATCAACCTCTCTTGAAATGCTTTATGATTTTCATCTCACCTCTGTTGTACTACCTGCACTTGTTCATAACTGACAGGTTTAACTGCAAGTGTTTTCATAACCTCTGTTAAACAATCATGTAGCCATGGACCTGCCTCAGGGACAGTGGCAGTGCCCCCTGCCCCCCGCGTGGCCCTGTTGGGCTTGGGCCGCCACTGGGTCAGCATGAACCCTAGATGCCTGTGGGAGAGTAAAGTCTGTAAATCTCCCTTTGGATGAGGTCAAAAGATCTCATTAACTGGGTAAAGTCCACCCTGGAAAGTTCAGGGTTCTCAGAAAAATGTATCAGTTTGTCTTCTGCTGACTTATGGACACAGAGATGGACATGGAGAAAGGCACTTCTCACAGAGATGGAGCCATGGGGCAGTTGGTCCATAACTTACACGCGGCAGGTGCTGTCTGGGCTGAGATTTGGCCCTTGGGTAACTCGGGGTACAGAGAAGGAGCTCCTGAATATAGTGGGCAGTCTCCTCACCCTTGAGTCCCCTTGACTCTGGGCTAGTGGCCGTGGCTGGAGCAGCAGCTGAGACAGTCCTTGGCATTCCCATCCCTCGAGCAGTGGTTAGCTATCCAGATGTTACATTCCTGTGTCGCACTTCACTGTGCAGTTTAGTCAGGACTTGTGCTTACAGCTTTAGATGTTATCTCTTCCGTGTAGTCTCTCAGCCAGGTGTGAATGGCTGAGAAACTGTCCCAAAGGAATAATACAGAGTGTGTCCAGTGGAATTGACAGAGAGCTTTCAGGAACTGGCCTGGCTGCAAATTGGAAGTAAAGGGTCAGGGGAGGAGGGTAAATCCTGGAAGCTGATTCCCTTCAGTATCCTTGTGCAGGATATCAAGAATACCTCATAAGAGGCATTTATCCAGGCTGGACACAGTCCTTTAAATGATATATTGTTTTTTTCCTAGGACGTATAATCCCCTGGATATAGATTATGGGCACCTGATCTGCATCCAAAGATAGCTTACACTGCTGAGCTTCAGACCCAAGCCTAGAATATCTTCCTACCAACTCAATTACAAGAATATGACAAAAGTGGTATTTTAAAAGTGAGTTTTAGACAGTAGATACGGCTCTCAGCCAAACTAAAATTTAATATCTATTAAAACATAATTCCTTTCTTCTTAAATCACCCTCACTTGTCCTAAATGTAGCCAAGTTAAGATTAATTTGTTTGTATAATGAGTCTGGTTGATTGATAACATAGGCTTGTAAAATTTGTCCAGGAAAGTGAGTGTCTTGATAACTAAAAATTGTACAAAGTACACCGCAAGTGAAAAACACATTTCAAAATATTTTTTTAATTTAATTTTGGCTGTGCTGGGTCTGCACTGCTGCTCGGCCTCTCTATTTGCAGCAAGCAGGGGCTACTGTTTGCTGAGGTGCACTGTTCTCACTGCGGCGGCTTCTCTTTTGCAGAGTACGGACTCTAGGGGGCGTGGGCTTCAGTAGTTGTGGCTTCCAGGCTTTAGAGCACAGGCTGGGTAGTTGGGTCACATGGGCTTAGTTGCTCCACTGCATGTGCCATCTTCCCAGATCAGGGATCAAACCCATGTCTCCTGCAGGGGATTCTTTACTGCTGAGTCTCCAGGAAAGCCCATGAGTTAATCTTCTTGTAGACAAACTTTACAACAAATATACTTACTGACTTTGAGTAAACCTGGGTACCATAAAGACATTGTGCTTAATAGTGATGTGGCTAAATGACATGTCTCTACTAAATAACAAGCAAACAACAAACTTTAATGCCAGATGCTAATTTAATGCTAAATTTTTCTTGGGTCATACGGATCCAAAACCCATTTAGCTTACTTTCTGTTATATTTAGAAATGTTTAATTTGTAAGTACTTCTTTAAAAGACAGTTAAATAGAGCTCACCAACAAATTAACCTGAGCAATACATATATCCCAATAGAGATCTCACAGTTTCATTTTTAAACTACATCATAAAACAGGCCCTGCAATGCAAAACTTACCAGCTAAGAGATATTTGAGGAATTCCCTGGTGGTCCAGTAACTAAGACTCCGTGCTTTCAATGCAATGGGCCCAGGTTTCATTCCTAGATGTGAAACTAAATTCCATTTGCCACAGCTAAGAGTCATTGCAGCCAAATAAATAATAAATAAGTATTTATTTTTAAAAAATACATAAATAACAGGTAGAGTAACTAAATTTATAGATGTGAGTTTTAACAGGGTTAGATTTAGAACATAGGAGAAAAATCCCCAAATTAAGAAGAATGTCGATTTTCAGATCCTGTGAGCAGCACTCAGACAGTAAAATTTCTTCCTTCTCACATACCATCTACCCTGTCTCCTGTGCTAGCAACAGGATCCTTTCTGTGTCTCTAGACATCTATGCCATATTTCTATGGCAGCCTGTGCTGACTGAAAAAAAAAAAAGAAAAAGATAGGACACTTGTGAGGCTTACAAGTAGAGGGGGGAGAGGGGCCCAGAGTAATTAGTGGGCTACAGTTTTATAATAAAAGGAGAAGTGGGGAGAGGGAGAGTGTCTTTATCTCTCTCTTCTGTTTCCTCTTCTTGAGTTGTTCAGCTGCTCAAGTTGTGTCCAAGTCTTTGTGACCCCATGATTGAAGCATACCAGGCTCCCTTGTCCTTCACCATCTCCCAGAGCTTGCTCAAACTCATGTCCATTGAGTCAGTGATACCATCCAACCATCTCATCCTCTGCCCCCTTCTCCTGCCTTCAATCTTTCCCAGCATCAGGGTCTTTTCTAATGAGTCACTTCTTTGCATCAGGTGGCCAAAACTTTGAACCTTCAGCTTAAGTCCTTCCAATGAATATTCCAGGTTGATCTGCTTTAGGATTGACTGGATTGATCTCCTTGCCATCCTAGGGACTCTCAAGAGTCTTCTCCAACACCATCACTCAAAAGCATCAATTCTTCAACACTTAGCCTACCTTATGGCTCAACCCTCACATCTATACATGACTACTGGAAAAACCATAGCTTTGACTAGATGGACCTTTGTGGGCAAAGTAATGTCTCTGCTTTTAATATGCTGCCTAGGTTGGTCATACTTTTTCTTCCAAGGAGCAAGTGTCTTTTAATTTCATGGCTGCAGTCACCTTCTGCAGTGATTTTGGAGCCTAAGAAAATAAAGTCTCTCACTGTTTCCATTGTTTCCCCATCTATTTGCCATGAAATAATGGGACTGGATGCCATGATCTTAGTTTTTTGAGTGTTGAATTTTAAGCCAGCTTTTTCACTCTCCTCTTTCACTTCAGTTCCTCTTCACTTTCTGCCATAAGGGTGGTGTCATGTGCATATCTGAGGTTATTGATATTTCTCCCAGAAATCTTGATCCCAGCTGGTGCTTCATCCAGCCTGACATTTTGCATGATGTACTCTGAAGCTAAGTTAAATAAGCAGAGTGACAATATACAGCCTTGACGTACTTCTTTGTACTCCATTACCAATTTGGAACCAGCCCATTGTTCCATGTTTGGTTCTAACTGTTGCTTCTTGACCTGCATACAGGTTTCACGGGAAGCAGGAAAGGTGGTCTGGTATTCCCATCTCTTTAAGAATTTTCCAAAATTTGTTGTGATCCACACAGTAAAAGGCTGTAGCGTAGTCAGTGACACAGAAGTAGATTTTTCTGACATTCTCTTGCTTTGTGGATGTTAGAAAGCTGATCTCTGGCTCCTCTGCCTTTTCTAAATCCAGCTTGAAAGTCTGGAAGTTCTTGGTTCATGTACTGCTGAAGCCTAGCTTGGAGAATTTTGAGCATTACTTAGCTAGCATCAACACTATGAAAAGGCAGAAAGATACGAGACTGAAAGATGAACTCCCCAGGTTGGTAGATGCCCAGTGTGCTACTGGAGGAAAGCAGAGAAATAGCTCCAAAATGTGTGAAGAGGCTGAGCCAAAGCAAAAACAATGCCCAGTTATGGATGTTTCTGGTGGTGAAAGTAAAGTCTGAAGCTGTAAAGAACAGTATTGTGTAGGAACCTGGCATGCTATGTCCATGAATCAAGGTAAATTGGAAGTGGTCAAACAGGAGATGGCAAGAGTGAATCAATTTTCTAGGAATAAGTGACCTCAGATGGACCAGAATGGGTGAATTTAATTCAGATGACCATTATATTTACTACTGTGGGCAAGAATCCCTTAGAAGAAATGGAGTAGCTCTCATAGTCAACAAAAGAGTCCAAAATGCAGTACTTGGATGCAATCTCAAAAATGACAGAATGATCTCTGTTCATCTCCAAGGCAAATCATTCAATATCATGGTAATCCAAGTCTATGACCCAACCAGTAATGCTGAAGAAGCTGAAGTTGAACGGTTTTATGAAGACCTACAAGACCTTTTAGAACTAACACCCAAAAAAGATGTCGTTTTCATTATAGGGGACTGGAATGCAAAACTAGGACGTCAAGAAACACCTGGAGTAACAGGCATATTTGGCCTTGGAATGCAGAATGAAGCAGGGCAAAGACTAATAGAGTTTTGCCAAGACAATAAAATGGTCATAGCAAACACCCTCTTTCAACAACACAAGAGAAAACTCTACACATGGACATCACCAGGTGGGCAACATTGAAATCAGATTGATTATGTTCTTCGCAGCCAAAATGGAGAAGTACTATACAGTCAACAAAAACAAGACCAGGAGCTGACTGTGGCTCAGATCATGAACTCATTGCCAAATTCAGACTCAAATTGAAGAAAGTAGGGAAAACCGCTAGACCATTCAGGTATGACCTAAGTCAAGTCCCTTATGATTATACAGTGGAAATGAGAAATAGATTTAAGGGCCTAGATCGGATAGATAGAGTGCCTGATGAACTATGGAGAGAGGTTCGTGACACTGAACAGGAGACAGGGATCAAGACCATCCTTATGGAAAAGAAATGCAAAAAAGCAAAGTGGCTGTCTGGGGAGGTGTTACAAATAGCTGTGAAAATAAGAGAAGTGAAAAGCAAAGGAGAAAAGGAAAGATATAAACATCTGAAAGCAGAGTTCCAAAGAAGAGCAAGAACAGATAAGAAAGCCTTCTTCACCAATCAATACAAAGAAGTAGAGGAAAACAGCAGAATGGGAAAGACTAGAGATCTCTTCAAGAAAATTAGAGATACCAAGGGAACATTTCATGCAAAGATGGGCTCCATAAAGGACAGAAATTGTATGGACCTAACAGAAGCAGAAGATATTAAGAAGAGGTGGCAAGAATACACAGAAGAACTGTACAAAAAAATCTTCACGACTTGGATAATCACGATGATTTGATCACTTATCTATCGCCAGACATCCTGGATTGTAAAGTCAAGTGGGCCTTAGAAAGCATCACTACGAACAAAGTTAGTGGATGTGATGGAATTCTATTACTTGAGCTATTTGAAATCCTGAAAGATGATGCTCTGGAAGTGCTGCACTCAATATGCCAGCAAATTTGGAAAACTCAGCAGTGGCCACAGGACTGGAAAAGGTCAGTTATCATTCCAATCCCAAAGAAAGACATTGCCAAAGAATGCTCAAACTATGGCACAGTTGCACTCATCTCACATGCTAGTAAAGTAATGCTCAAAATTCTCCAAGCCAGGCTTCAGCAATACGTGAACTGTGAACTCCCTGGTGTTCAAGCTGGTTGTAGAATAGGCAGAGGAACCACAGATCAAATTGCCAACATCTGCTGGATCATGGAAAAAGCAAGAGAGTTCCAGAAAAACATCTGTTTCTGCTTTATTGACTATGGCAAGGCCTTTGACTGTGTGGATCACAATAAAATGTGGAAAATCTGAGAGAGATGGGAATACAAGACCACCTTACCTTCCTCTTGAGAAATCTGTATGCAGGTCAGGAAGCAACAGTTAGAACTGGACCTGGAACAACAGACTGGTTCCAAATAGGAAAAGGAGTATGCCAAGGCTGTATATTGTCACCCTGCTTATTTAACTTATATGCAGAGTACATCATGAGAAACGCTGGGCTAGAAGAAACACAAGCTGGAACACAAGATTGCTGAGAGAAATATCAATAACCTCAGAAATGCACATGATACCACCCTTATGGCAGAAAGTAAAGAGGAACTTAAAAGCCTCTTGATGAAAGTGAAAGAGGAGAGTAAAAATGTTGGCTTAAAGCTCAACATTCAGAAAACTAAGATCATGGCATCCTGTCCCATCACTTCATGGGAAATAGATGGGGAAACAGTGGAAACAGTGTCAGACTTTACTTTTGGGGGCTCCAAAATCACTGCAGATGGTGACCATGTAATTAAAAGATGCTTACTTCTTGGAAGAAAAGTCATGATCAACCTAGATAGCATATTCAAAAGCAGAGACATTAGTTTGCTGACTAAGGTCCGACTAGTCAAGGCTACAGTTTTTCCAGCAGTCATGTATGGATGTTACAGTTGGACTGTGAAGAAGGCTGAGCGTTGAATAATTGATGCTTTTGAACCGTGGTGTTGGAGAAGACTCTTGAGAGTCCCTTGGACTGCAAGGAGATCCAACCAGTCCATTCTGAAGGAGATCAGCCCTGGGATTTCTTTGGAAGGAATGATGCTGAAGCTGAAACTCCAGTACTTTGGCCACCTCATGCGAAGAGGTGACTCATTGGAAAATACTTTGTTGCTGGGAGTGATTGGGGGCAGGAGGAGAAGGGGACGACAGAGGATGAGATGGCTGGATGGCATCAGTGACTCGATGGACGTGAATCTGAGTGAAGTCTGGGAGTTGGTGATGGACAGGGAGGCCTGGCGTGCTGCAATTCATGGAGTCGCCAAGAGTCAGACACGACTGAGTGACTGAACTGAACTGATGAAGACTTACAGATTTCATAGAACTAATACCAAAAAAAGATGTCCTTTTCATACTAGGGGACTGGAATGCAAAAGTAGGAGTCAAGAGATACCTGGAGTAATAGGCAAGTTTTGCCTTGGAGTACAGAATGAAGCAGGGCAAAGCTAACGATTTTGTTAAGAGAACACACTGGTCATAACATACGCCTGTCAACTACAAAGTGGCATTGACCAAGAGCACTGCTAGTGACTGAACAACAAGGTGCTTGCCGTCTGCCTCTATGGAGAGTGAACCCCATGCTCCTATAGCTGTTGCCCTTCAACAGCTGTGGAGAGAGGCGCTCCACGCTCCAGGGCATCCAGTGAGATGGGTCTTCAGACAATATTGCTGTTGTTGTTGTTGTTTTTAATGTTTTTAGGAACAGATTTTATGGTCTCTATCATTGCATCTCCTCCTGTCTACAGAAGCACTACATACCTTTATGGTGACATCATATCCTCATGACTAACAAAAACCTTTTGTAAAATAAGTGCTTCAACGTATTGAACTTCCCATTCACCAAAACCTTATATATTGACCTTCCCCACTGCTACTTTGAAGCAGTCTCTGAGCTATCTGAGATGCTGCCTCTTGGGCTACAGTCCTCATTTTGCCCTCATTTTGTTTGGTGCCATCCTAAAATGTTCTCTCTAAGAAAGCAAAGGTTTTGGAAATCATCAGTGGTATTTATGCTCACCAATCTATAAAATGCTAATGTAAAAGTCAGTTCTTGGCAGTTAAGGTGTCCTCCCAGGAGAGGCAACGTGGCTCAAGCATTTGTGAACAGCAAGATCCAGTCTGGGAAGGCGGTCGTGTTCATTAACCCAACCTCCCCCTACTGCAGAAGGGCTCAGGAGCTCCTCAGTCAACTGCCCTTCAAACAAGGGCTTTTGGGATTTGTCAATATCACAGCCAACGGCGACACCACTGAGATACAAGATTACTTGCAAAAGCTCACAGGAGCCAGAACGGTACTTCGGGTCTTCATCGGTAAACAGTGCATAGGTGGATGCACTCATCTGGTAAATATTCATGAGAGAGGGGAACTGTTAACTCGGACAAAGCAAATTAGAGCTCTGCAATAATTACAGAGCAGATCTAGGCTGATATCCCCCTTGAAGACTGGATGGCTTTCCGATAATGACAGCAGTTCCTGGAGGATGGACCTGGGGCAACTTTACCCAGACACAGTAACTGTTTACTTAAAATTCGGAAATATGTTCACCTCAGTAAAAGGGACAGGCACTTTGGGAGGCCAAAAACAACTTCTTTTTGACTTAGTATTAAAAGTGGACCAACTTGGGGGAAAAAAAAGAGTCAATTTTTGGTTACTTAAGGAAAGTAAGAAGTGTGTTTTCAGTAAAGAAGGTATGAGGAATGAAATTGCATTTTGTGAAGGGAAAAGGAAGTAAGCCTGACTTACAGGTGACTTTTTAGGATGGAAGAACAAAGTAATGGGTACAGAAATTGATAAGGTTTGTGAAAAGTGAACCATGAGAACTGAGTTTTGTACATGGTTTAAAATAAGTGTAAAATAATTTGAATTTAGTTTGCCTTTTAAATAAAGTAAAACTTATTTAGCTTTAAATTTTGCTTTTCCATCTGTTGCAAAACTTGTATTTAGCTTTTCTGTCTGTTAAGATGACACCTTTTCTTCAGATGGTGAACTGCCTTTGATAACAGATCTAAATTTCTTTATCTCTTAAATGATCTGTTCTGAGATCTTTTATTGTTACCTTAGCTATATGAAAAACTATTGTTTCCCAATGACCTATAATCCTATCTGACTGAGTGTGCTAAACCTTTTGATATTTGTTGACGAAACTTCCATATCATTGTAATGAAAAACTTGATTTCTAGCTAAATTTGGGATGCTTCAGAGGTCCCTGAAACACCCCAAAGAGAGATATTACACAAATTCGGCTCATGTTCTATACAGAATGACATGGGAAGTATTGTCAAGTGAGAAATAAGTCTCAGGTTATATTGTATGGTCAATGTTACTAGTATAGTTATCGCAGAAACCATACGGTGCTCCTAAAATTCTGATATGTTTGGGTAAAATGTTATCAGGCATAATTCTAATTACTACTTCAAAATATTGTCATAGCACTAATCAAGTTTTGCAAAGATACTTGCTCTTCAAGAAGATGTACAGAAAGGACTTTCGGATAAATACCACTTTCTGAACAGGGTAAGGATTCTAATGGAAAACCTGATGACTTCACAAAGCTTAACAGAAGGGCTGATGAATATGCTTATAACTTTTATGGTTTGTATCTGAAAATTTGCTGGTTAGAATATGTTTTCCAGGTGTAAGGAAAAGACCTCCCCCTGAAACTAATTATGACAGCAATTTGGGAAAATTATATTTTATACACAATTGAAACATTTATCTTTTCTCTCTATCTGAACCCTTCTGGAATGCAAAAGTAGGAAGTCAAAAAACACCTGGAGTAACAGGCAAATTTAGCTTTGGAGTACAGAATGAAACAAGGCAAAGGCTAACAGAGTTCTGCCAAGAGAACACACTGGTCATAGCAAACATCCTCTTCCAACAACACAAGAAGAGACTCTACACATGGACATCACCAGATGGTCAACACTGAAATCAGATTGATTATATCTTTTGCAGCCAACAATGGAGAAGCTCTATATAGTCAGCAAAAACAAGACTGGGACTGGGCTGTGGATCAGATCATGGAACTTCTTATTGCCAAATTCAGACTGAAGTTGAAGAAAGTAGGGAAAACCACTAGACCATTCAGGTATGACCTAAACCAAATCCCTTATGAATATACAGTAGAAATGCGAAATAAATTTAAGGGACTAGATCTGACAGACAGAGTGCCTGATGAACTATAGACAGGGGTTCATGACATTGTACAGGAGACAGGAATCAAGACCATCCCCAAGAAAAAGAAACGCAAAAAAGCAAAATGGCTGTCTGAGGAGGCCTTAAAAATAGGTGTGAAAAGAGAAGTGAAAACCAAAGGAGAAAAGGAAAGCAGACCCATCTGAATGCAGAGTTCCAAAGAAAAGCAAGGAGAGATAAGAAAGCCTACTTCAGTGATCAGTGTCAAGAAATAGAGGAAAACAATAGAATGGGAAAGACTAGAGATCTCTTCAAGAAAATTAGAGGTACCGAAGGGAACATTTCATGCAAAGATGGGCTCAATAATGACTGGACTGAAGCAGTTGATCAAGTGTATAGCTCGATATGTGATTAGTGATTGTAATAATGTTACTATAGATATAGGAGTAACTTCCCCTTCCAGATGTTCAAGCTGGATTTAGAAAAGGCAGAGAAACTAGAGATCAAAATGCCAACATCTGCTAGATCATAAAAAAAAGCAAGCGTTCCAGAAAGACATCTACATCTGCTTTATTCACTATGCCAAAGCCTTTGATTGTATGGATCACAACAGACTGAGGAAAATCCTTAAAAAGATGGGAATACCAGATCACCTGACCTGCCTCCTGAGAAATCTGTATGCAGGTCAAGAATCAACAGTTAGAACTGGACATGGAACAACAGACTGGTTCCAGATTGGGGAAAGGAGTATATCAAGGCTGTGTATTGTCACCTTGCTTATTTAACTGATACGCAGAGTACATCATGCAAAATGCAGTGCTGGAGGAAGCACAAGCTGGACAAAAGATTGCTAGAAGAAATATCAATAACCTCAGATATGCAGATGACACCACTCTTATGGCAGAAAGTGAAGAAGAACTAAAGAGACTCTTGATGAAAGTGAAAGAGGAGAGTGAAAAGGCTGGCTTAAAACTCAACATTCAGAAAACGAAGATCATGGCATCCGGGCCCATCAATTCATTGCAAAATGTTGGGGAAAAAATGGAAACAGTGAGAGACTTTTTTTTTTTCCCTTAGGGTGGAGGGCTCCAAAATCACTGCAGATGGTGACTGCAGCCATGACATTAAAAGACCCTTGCTCCTTGGAAGAAAAGCTGTGACCAACCTATACAGCACATTAGAAAGGAAAGATGTTACTTTATTAAAAAAGGTCCATGTAGTCAAAGCTATGGTTTTTCCAGTAGTCATGTATGGATGTGAGAGTGTACTATAAAGAAAGCTGAGCACTGAAGAATTGATGCTTTTGAACTGTCATGTTGGACAAGACTCTTGAGAGTCCCTTGAGCTGCAAGGAGATCAAATCAGTCAATCCTAAAAAGAAATCAGTCCTGAATATTTATTGGAAGGACTGATGCTGAAGCTGAAAGTCCAATACTTTGGCCATCTGATGTGAAGGACTGACTCACTGGAATAGGCCCTGATGCTGGGAAAGACTAAGGTGGGAGGAGGACGAGACGGTTGGATCGCATCACTGACACGATAGACGTGACTTTGAGTAAGCTCTGGGAGTGGGGGAGGGACAGGGAGGCGTAGTGTCCTGCAGTCCATGGGGTCACAAAGTCAAACACGACTGAGTGACTGAATTGAACTGAGATATGGGAAGATGCAACAATAAGGAATACTTTCCTGGACCATAACTAGAAGGCAGGTCTGCAGAGATCTTTGACTATGGAGACCCAGTCCAGTAATAGTACATTTAGTGACCTGTCAGCAAAACCTTCTTCAGAACGGGGAACAAGCCTTCCCAGCAACGAGAGAAAAAAATGTTCATAAAATGGCCCCCAAAACATGATCGTATGTATGGCCACAGAGGGCCGTGTCAACTACAAATTGGCACTTACCGAGGGCATTGCCAATGAGTGAACAGCAAAGGCATTTACCCTCTGCCTCCATGGAGATGGAACCCCACTCTACTAAAGCTGTTGACGTTCAACAGCCCTGGAGGGACTTCAGACTGGAGCGAGGCACTCTGCTCCACGGACTCTGGTAGGACTGGTATGTAGATAGTTGGATGTTTTTGGGAACAGACTTTATGGTCTCAATCCTCGCATCTCCCCTATCTAGAGATGCACTAAATCCCTTCATGGTGACATCAGATCCTCATGACTAACAAAATTTTTTTTGTGAAATGAGTGCTTCATGATATTGAACTTCCCCTTCAGCAAAACCTTATATATTGAACTTCCCCCACTGCTGCTTTGGAGCAGTCTCTCAGAGTGCTCAGACTGTTCTACTGATATGACTGTTTAGCAAATATGACCCTACTTTGGGAGGCATTTCATGACCATTTGGTCCCATATTGCTGGGAAGGCTCATTCCCAGTTCTGAAGAAGGTTTTTGCTGATATGCTGCTCAATGCACTATTACTGGACTAGGTCTTAATAGTCAAAGATCTCTGGACACCTGTCAGAACTAGCTGAGATGCTGCCTCCCTGGCTGCAGTCCTCATTTTCCCCAAATAAAACAACTTGCAACTCTCAAGTTGTACAACTTTTTTAGTTGACACATCCTCTTCTGATGAAATGAGATGACTCTACACAAGGACATCACCAGATGCTCAATACCGAAATTGGATTGATTATGTTCCTTGCAGCTGAAGATGGGGAAACTCTATACAGTCAGCAAAAAACAAAACCAGGAGCTGACTGTGACTCAGATAATGAACTCCTTACTGCCAAATTCAGACTGAAATTGAAGAAAGTAGGGAAAACCACTAGACACCATTCAGGTATGACCTAAATCAAATCCCCTATGATTACACGGTGGAAGTGACAAATAGATTCAAGGGATTAGATCTGATAGACAGAATGCCTGAAGAACTATGGACAGAGGTTCATGACATTGTACAGGAGGCAGTGATCAAGACTATCACAAGGAAAAAGAAATGCAAAAAGGCAAAATGGTTGTCTGAGGAGGTCTTACAAATATCTGAGAAAAGAAGAGATGCAAAAGGCAAAAGAGAAAAGGAAAGGTAAACCCATTTGAATAAAATGTTCCAAAGAATAGCCAGGAAAAATAAGAAAGCCTTCATAAGTGAACAATGCAAAGAAAGAGAGGAAAGCAATAGAATGGGAAAGACTAGCGATCTCAAGAAAATTAGAGGTACAGAGGACAGAAATGGCATGGACCTAACAGCAGAAGAGATTAAGAAAAGGTGGCGAGAATACACAGAAGAACTATACAAAAAGGATCTTAATGAGCCAGGTAACCATGATGGTGTGATCACTCATCTAGAGGCAGACATCTTGGAATATGAAGTCAAGTGGGCTTTAGGAAGCATTACTGTGAACAAAGCTAGTGGAGGTGATGGGATTCCAGCTGAGCTATTTCAAATTCTCAAAGATGATGCTGTGAAAGTGCTGCACTCAATATGCCAGCAAATTTGGGAAAACCCAGAAGTGGTCATAAGACTGGAAAATGTGAGTTTTCATTCCAATCTCAAAGAAAGGTAATGCCAAAGAATGTTCAAACTACCACACAGTTGCACTCATCTCACACACTAGCGAAGTTAAGTTCAAACTTCTTGATTAGAAGTCAGCTTCCATCATCAGCTCCTCCTCCTCATCGGGTTGGGGAATTTTCTTGTCCTTATATGGTCAAGATATGACTCTCATGGCTCAATGGAAATGCACAAAAATTTGGTAAATCATCTCAGGTTTCAGCATGATGTCACCCTTTCCTTATATTTTTGTTTTTAGTGCACACAAAGAAGCATGTCCTAGGGGGTCATTAACTTACTGAGCCCACTGGGCAGGATGTGGGGCTCATGCCCCTGCTGTTTTATTGTTTGGGGGCAGGTCCTGTGCCTTTGTCACATGGTTTTGTTGTTGAGAATACCTGCTTTCTTGAGTGATCCTTTAACTTACAGAGTCTCCCATACTTTTTTCTTTACTTACAATCCCCTAGTGGGATTAACTATTTAATCACCTACTCTATCTCTTTGCTCTATCCTTACCAACTTGATTTACTTTAGTCTACTTACCAATCTGGATGATCCAGGTTCCTGTGTTGGGTCCCCATCTGGGGAGGTCTGACAGCAGTCTTTATTTTTAGCATGAATCATGCAAGTTTGAGGGGCTCACTGGATGGTCTTCCACAGGTTAGGCTCCATTAGGAACTTGTGAATCCATTGTGGCATCTCTCCTGGTGTGGGTGCTGTTACAGTGTGGTGTGGCAGGGTGTGCAAGAGGGCCTCAAGAGTCAGGACAGTTCCACATGCACACATCTCCCTGGGTGTGGTGTGGTCCAGAGTGAATCCTCACTCCTTTTCTGGATACACCAGAAAGCTGATCTGCAGTGACCCTCTCATGGCTTGAGAATCGCCTGCCTTTGCTGCCTGCCTTTCCAGCTTGGTCAGCTAACTGGTTGCTTTGGATTCTATGAATTTCACCCTTCTGGTGGCCTGGACGATGCACTCCAGCCACCAGTGAGGGCTTGTGGATGGCTTCTCATCGTGACAGGATCTCAAACCATATTTTCTGTCTTTATTGTCTGAGGCGAGGAACCCCCTTCTCTGCAGATGGTCCTGTGAGGAGGCACCGCAGAGAAAGCAGAGCAGGAGCCTCTGTATGTATCACTCACGTGCCTTCAGGGAGCAGTAGAGCTCTTGTCAGAGCAGTGACTTCTGCCTCCTGAGCTGAGCTCCCCAGGGGCAGGGCTTTTGCTTCTACCACCTTTTCAAGGGTTAGCAGCACAGGACTTCCCTGGCGGTCCAGCGGTTGACTCTGCACTTCCACTGCAGAGAGTGCGGATTTGATCCCTGGTTGGGGAACTAAGATCTTGTAGGCTGTGTGGCAAGAAAACACACAAAGGGTTTTCACTACATACCGAATACGTCCCCTGCCTTGGTCCACGAAGTTGCTTCCATCCATGAACAAGTTCACCTCCGGCTCAGCCAAGTGTTGTGTGTAGAGCCCGGTCTGCTCGAGGCAGTCATGCTCAGGGGATTGTGCAGCAACCTTCTGAAGCAGTGATGCTGGATTCAGGGCCAAAGTGACCTGAAGTTCTAGAGTGGAATTGCCTGAGAGAATGGCTTGGTACTTCCCCATTCTCCCAGAAGTCAGCCAAAAGCCTTCCTTTTGTTCCAGTGAAGAAAGGAAATGAAATGAAGTGAAAGTCGCTCAGTTGTGTCTGACTCTTTGCAACCACATAGACTATACAGTCCATGGAATTCTCCAGGCCAGAATACTGGAATGGTTAGCCTTTCTCTTCTTCAGGGGACCTTCCTGACCCAGGAATCGAACTGGGGTCTCTTGCATTGCAGGCAAATTCTTTACCAACTGAGCTACCAGGGAAGGCCAAAGAAAGGACATGGTGAGAGACGTACACAGTGGTAGGTTGCCCCAGGGTGAACTGGTCGGTTTCCTGAAGTCTGGCACAAGGAGTTGCCACAGCTCGAAGGCTAGGGGGCCACCCTAAACAATCTGTTTTAGTTGAGAACTAAGTAGTGGGCTGAGGGATGTTCCCTGGAGCTTGAATCAATATGTGAGACTCAGGCCTTGTTCCTCAAGGACCTACAGTGTGAAAGGTTTAAGTCTGCTAGCTCCAAAGCTGGAGCCAAGACTAACCTTGTTTTTATCATTTCCCAGGCTGTTTGGTGCTCTTTTGTTGAAATAAGAGCTCAGGATATGTTCTTTTAAAGCTTGAATTCGAGATCCTAATTCAACAGAATCCTGCCTTTCCCAGAAGCCCCTCAGCTCTGTGTGTCTTGGGATTTCCCAAGCTGGCACTTGCCTATTTTCTGTCAGGCAGAAGATGAAACCCAGGTATGTGACTTGTTAACTACATACTTGAGCCTTCTTCTGGGAGCCGTTCCATCCACAATTGGCCAAGTTCAGGGTTCTTATGGCATTTTTTAGACACTTTGCTTGTTGTGAGCAAGCCATCCACACACATTGCAGTAAGAGCCCGAGCCAACATTTCCCCAAACAAGGTAGGGGAAATCTTCAGTCCCTGAGGCAACACTGTCCAGCAGTACTGTTGGACTCCCTATGTTTCTGGATCCTGCCACCAGAAAGCAGACAGCTGCAGTGGTTCTTCTCCAGTATGAATGCAGGGGGAAAGTATGCTTCAAGTCCAGAACTGAGAAGCAGCTGTATTGTCCCACAGTATTTGTGAGCAGAACATATATGGACTACTTACTAGAGGCTGCAAATCTTGGGCTGTCTCACAAATGGCCCTCACGTCTTGGACAATGATTCGTACACTGCTGAGTTCGGCTCTTTGGGAGGATAAGAGTTTGATATAGGAATCTACAAGGTTTAATTAGTCCCAGTTAAGCCAACTTTTCAAGAATTGTCTGAATTATCTTTGAGGTCTCTTGCCTCAGAAGATATTGTTTTAAATTAGGTGTCCCACACAGTTTGCAGGATCCTAAGTTCCCTCACCAGGAACTGAACCCCGGGCCACTGCAGCAAAAGTGCCAACTTGTAACCGCTGACCCACCAGGGAATCCCTCCAGGGTCCCTAATAACAGGATTTGTACTGGCCACGTGTTTGTCGGCCTTCCCTGGGGTGCTGTCAGTCCACACTTCCTGCCTTACCTTTTTGTATACTTGGGGAGGGGGAATCAGTCTCCTTCTCCACAATGTCCACAAATGTCATCTGCCTGCTTACCGGGTGCCCTGACAGGATGCAGAGGTCAAGCTGTCCTGGTGAAAAAAATTATTTGTGCGTTTAATTTACAGAAGAGGGATTGGACATGTTGGCATATATAAGAAACTGTGTTTCAGGTTAAGGTCCCCTATCGGCATTGCAGAGGTTGTAAAAAGAACTGCTTTGCACTTCTCCAGAAACTCCTGTGACCGGGATGGGCTGGAGTCGTTCTCTGCGCCATCTTGGTATCTACCAGAGTGTGCTGCACTGTAGCTATCAGAAGGTCGGTCAGCTTGTCCCCACTGTCTCAGGTACCCGGGGCTCCTGGGGCATCATCAGAGTGTTCACCTCTTCCTACTGCAGTGACAGGCTCCTGTCTGTTCCTGTTTTCCTTCTTACTCCTTAGCCAAGCACAGTCTGCTTTCCAGTGCCCTCCTTACACTAAGTGCATTGTTCCCTCCCCCACGGTGGCTCACCTCTGCTCAGGTTACTCGTGCTCTGGGAATCCACTGCTGCCACCAGGTAATGTGGCTTTCAGTCTTGCATCTTCTTACTTCTTTTGTTGTTCCTTGTTGTTGAACACTTTTAAAGCAACATCTGCCATTTGAGAAGGGGTCATTCCAAGTGGACCGTCTAAATTTTGTGATTTTCTTATGTCTAGGGAGCTTTGTCCAATACAGGTTATGTTTACCAGTCTCATTATTTTCAGAGGCCTCAGGGTTTGCATCAGAGTAGTGCCTATAAGTATGATAAACTCTTTCTAGAACTCTGATGGATCGTCATTGGGTTTTTGGTGTATCTCTTGAATTTATCTAAGCTCTTTTGCCTGGGTACTCCTTTCCAAAGCCTGCTCAGATACACTTACTGCAATGGTTTCGGTTCAGTTCAGTCTCTCAGTCATGTCCGACTATCTGCAACCCCATAGACTGCAGCATGCCTGGCTTCTCAGTCCATCATCAACTCCCGGAGCTTACTCAAACTCATGTCCATTGAGTCAGTGATGCCATTCAACCATCTCATCATCTGTTGTCCCCTTCTCCTCCTGCCTAAATCTTTCCCAGCATCAGGGTCTTTTCCAGTGAGTCAGTTCTTTGCATCAGGTGGCCAAAGCACTGGAGTTTCAGCTTCAGCATCAGTCCTTCCAATGAACACCCCAGACAGATTTCCTTTAGGATGGACTGGTTGTATCTCCTTGCAGCCCAAGGTAATCTCAAGAGTCATCTCCAACATCACAGTTCAAAAGCATCAATTCTTTGGTGCTCAGCTTTCTTTATAGTCCAGCCCTTACATTCATACATGACTACTGGAACAACCATAGCCTTGATTAGATGGACCTTAGTCGGCAAAGTAATGTCTCTGCTTTTAATATGTTGTCTAGGTTGGTCATAGCTTTTCTTCCAAGGAGCAAGTGTCTTTTAATTTCATGGCTGCAGTCATCATCTTCAGTGATTTTGGAGCCCCCAAAATAGTGTCTCACTGTTTCCAATGTTTCCCCAACTATTTGCCATGAAATGATGGAACAGAATGCTGTGATTTTAGTTTTCTAAATGTTGAGTTTAAGCTAGCTTTTTCACTCTCCTCTTTCATGTTCATCAAGAGGCTCTTTATTTCTTCACTTTATGCCATAATGGTGCTGTCATCTGCATATCTGAGGTTATTTATCTTTCTCCTGGCAATCGTGATTCCAGCTTGTGTTTCATCCAGCCGGCATTTTGAATGATGTACCCTGCATATAAATTAGATAAGCAGGGTGACCATATACAACCTTGACGTACTCCTTTTCCTATTTGCAACCAGTCTCTTGTTCCATGTCCAGTTCCAACTGTTGCTTCCTGATATACATACAGATTTCTCAGGAGGCATGTCAAGTGGTCTGGTATTCCCATCTCTTGAAGAATTTTTCACAGTTTGTTGTGATCCACACAGTCAAAGAGTATTCAATGAAGCAGAAGTAGATGGGAGGAACATTCTATTTAAGGGGCAGGGTTTCTGGGAATTGGGCCTCTGCCTACCTTTTGGCCTTTTATGGTTACCCTGTAAACTATCATTGTGCCTGTGCGTGTGTCATTTAGGTGATGTGTTAGAGTGAGAGTGTAATGAGGCTTAACGTCAACTGGAAGTAGACTCTTCTGCCATCTTGTGCCTAGTTTTTGTCATATCCTTTTTTCTCAATGATTGTGTCATCCCGTCCCCCCACTTCTTTTAATGGTTGTGCCCTGCCCCCTCCCTTCTGTCTCATTGTGATCCTTTAGGATATTGAGAATGTTGTCTTCTAAGGACTGATGTGGCTTGGTGCCAGAGGAAGAAAACTTGATCTTTATGGTTGAGCAGGTTCTTCAATCGGGATCTGGTTAACAGAGGGCTCATGTGAGAGGAAGGAGGGGGCCAAAATGGGCAGAGGAAAAGTTTGCATTTAAATTTCCTGTCTTGCCTTAAACTGCTGAGTTTTCATTTCATCAGTGCTCTCTCAGGAGGCAGACATTTTAGTGCATCCCACCTACTCTGAATGTGTGGGCAAGAGGGATCAGGAGACAGAGTGAGTGAGAGAAATAGAAACGAGAGGAGAACAGAAGAGTAGGTGAGATCAGAGGGCAGTGTGGAGGATGGGTGTTTTGCAAGGAGATGGTAAGAATGAAAGAATAAACAGTGAAAGTAGTAGAAGATAAAAAAAACAACAACAACAACAAAGTGAAAGAAAGTTGGGATCTCTTGGGACATGAAGGAGTAAAGACAGAATAGGAGAGGAGCCCCTGATCAGTATGAAAAGGAAGTTTAGTCCCTTAGTCATCTCTGACTTTTGTGATTCCCATGGACTGTGTCCACTAAGCTCCTCTGTCCATGGAATTCTCCAGGTGAGACTACTGAAGTGGGTGGCCATTTCCTGCTCCAGGGCTGATCAGTATAGTGAGGGTATAAAAGGGCGGAAGACATGACCTAGGGAGACACTTGATGCTGGGAGAGAAGGGCTGGAGTGGGGACAAAGTGAGCAGAGGGTGGAAAGGTAGTTCAGCCAACAGAGTCGGGGCAGAGTGGGAGGAGGGGCGTTTCACAGATTCAATGGTGGTAACCTGGAGGACTAAGAGAGAGGGACACAAGGAAACAGATCAGAAAGGTTGAGGGGAAACAACGCGCAGAGGCAGGACAGCAGAGGGAACCAGAGAGACAAACCAAACGAAAGGGAAACACGTGGAAGTGAGGGGGTGGGGATCTGGACCCAGATGAGTACTGAGCTGTTTGCTTATGCATGATTAAGTTGTGATGTATTTGATTTGTGGCTTTGGACTCCAAAATATACCTTTTCACATTATTCTGATAAGGATGAGAATTGAAAATGTCCTGTCTGTATGTGTGCATCTTGTAATTATTTGTGTCATAATGGAGCTTCCATTTGCCATCCTGTTCAGCCCAGGGGACAATGACTGGACTCAGACAGCTGTGGGTCACCCCTTTATTTCCTGGTGTGGAGTAGAGGATGGGGAGACTGGTGGAGCCAGAAATGACATCTGTCACCCTGCGGTGACTTTCTGAAGGAATGTTAAATGTGCTTTTATTCCTTCTGGTGATGGTTTTGCTTTTTGCTTTACATTGAATTGTTTTCTATAAAGAATTATTCTGAAATGTACTTTGCTGGCTTCCTATACTCCACTCATATTCTTATGCTATATTCTAAAACTTTTAAAATATTTGGCTACCTTGGGTCTTAGTTGTAGCATGTGGGATCTTAGCCACTGTACACCTAGGGTAGAAGGAACATGACACCAGACTTTTTTTAATTAAAAAAAAAACTTTATAGTTTCTTTTTATTTTTTTCATTCATTTCAAGTTTAGATCAGGACTTGTATGGTTTCTCCTCTTTATGTTACATGTTGAAAAAGTTTGTAGGTAATAACTTACTAATTTTACACTTTTGGTGAATACTTGGAAAGAAGTATTACCAAGTATTACCAAGTACTTGGACTGTAGTCTGCCAGGCTCCTCCATCCATGGGATTTCCCAGGCAAGAATATTGGAGTGGGTTGCCATGCCCTTATCCAGGGGATCTTCTGGACCCAAGGATAGAACCAGAGTCTCCAAATTGCAGACAGATTCTTTACCATCTGAGCCACCAGGAAAGCCCAATAAAGAAAGTTGCTGAGCATTTAACAGTCTCTTTTCTTCCCTTTTTTTATAATGTAAAACAGTGAGCTGTGAGGTACTAAATAGAGATTCACCTAAGTCCCCTCTCTGTAAATGAGAATCTGTCTATTCATGATGAGATAAATAGACATGTTTGTTCAGCATATTTCTAACCTAACTCCATTTCAGTGTTTTCCTGGAGTAGCTATGTTTTTGCAACTCGTTTTTTTTTTTTAAGTATTTTATTTCCATTTGTTATCTATGTGACTAGGGATTCCTTGTTTGCTCAGTGGTAAAGATTCCACCTGCCATGCAGGAGGCATGCAAAGACCCTCTAGAGAAGGAAAAGACAACCCACTCCAGTGTTCTTACCTGAAGAATTCCATGCACAGAGGAGCCTGGCAGGCTATATAGTCCATGGGGTTGCAAAGTTGGACACTGAGCAACTAAACCACCACCAGTGTGATCAGATCTTGAAAGAGAGCTTGCCTTTGTGCTTATGGACACAGAAGATGGTCCCAGTGTTTTTAAGTGGGATGCACACTAAGGACAAACTGCCCACTGACTAGCCCATCATGCGATGTTGGGGGCCAGTGTGAGGAAATCCGCCCTTGGCAAAGGTCATGAGGAGGGGGCTTCAGTATGCGCAAATGCGTGATGAAGCCTCAGGAAATTCCCCTGCTCCCAAGCATCTAACCCCCAAAACCAGAGTCTGTCTTGTACTCTCACCTATGGGGAGCGCTCCCCCATAACCGTTTCTCTCTGAGAAGGAGTAAATGTGCAGCTCCAAGGCAGTAAAAATTCCTGGGCCTGACTAGAGTGCTTCAACTTACGGGACTCCTCTGAAGGTTATCTAGCCTGCCTATATAGGTTCCTCCAGCCACAACAGCCATGAGAGGCACGAGATGTTTTTGACTTACTAAAGGCAAATTCTTGTGAGAAGTTAGAAATTCTTAGTGAAGAACTTTTAGGTTAAGGGAATTATAGTAGTTTTGATGTTAGCAAAACAAGGCTTTTGGGGATAATGAATTTCTCTTTGTTATAAATCATTGTATTCGTCTTTCTGTAAGAATGTAACTTCATTTAGTGCTTTCTGAGAAGGGCACTGGAAAACTCCTAGGTTAAAAGTTAAACCTGGAAGGCAGAATGTGCCGCATAGCTTTCCCCCCTTATCTTGATGACTCAGAGCCTCCTGACTGCTCCTTATTCTTAACTGATAACTTATGACTTAGTTTCCACTGTGTAACTGACCTTTCCTCAAGGATGCATTTCCCGTACCAGGCACCGCTGGGTGGTCAGTCAACTGTCTCTACTAAATCACCTGTAAACCGTCCCCACCAATCAAATGTCTCCACTTCATCCCTAGACCCCCTTATCGCATTGTTCCCTACATTCCGATCTCATTCCCAGTTGTCTTTGATCTTTCTGCATAAAAATCCCTCTCGGTGAGTGTTCGAGGTTCACTCCTTCCGAGGAGATCGAACCCCGGCGTGCCGGCCTAATAAATCCTCTTGCTGATTGCATCAAATTCGAGTCACTGTGGTCTTTGGGGCGACGGTTCCCGAGAAAAGGCCGCGAGGTCTTACATTTTGGGGGCTCGTCCGGGATCGCCTCGCTCACTCAGACCCTTTGGCTTTTGGATTCGGAGGTACGCTCGAGCAATTCTGTGTCTCCGTGTACGTCTGTAAAAGGTCTGTGACTAGTCTGCTCTGTGTTAAATCTGTATTGTCTCACTTTTCTCTCCTGCTGCTTGACTTAATCCTTCAGAAGTTTCAGTGAACAGGCGAACGGTTGTGAGGCAACTGATTAGTCCCGGCCAGGGCTACTCCCTGGTGGACTTTGAAGGCCTTATGACAGGTGAGCCCCAGTAACTATCGCCCGGCTGGGTGAAACTTCCCTGTCTTTCTTGTGAGGATATGGCCTAATATTACCTTTTTGTGGGCACGGGTCAGGCACTTAAAAGCCATTAGGGCGCCTGCCACTTGAAGACTCCCGTGACAGGATAAGGGGGTCACAGAACGGGCCAGAAGCCGCTAAGGCGCCCCGCCCCCAGCAAGAAAAACTTCCGTGCAACGGCATAGGCACACGAGTGAACGCAAAGCACACCATAAGTCCACCTCTCTGGCCGCCACCATTCCCGGTAGGATTTTTGGTGGCTATCCTCAGTAATCTTTCTTTTCTTCCCCCTGGTCTTCTCCGGCTGCTGAAACAAGGATCTGTGCCCTCGCGCACCTGTCCGCCTGTATCTGTGGCATTTGCCAGGGACGCCTGGAACGCCCGACCTGGGAGTAGGGATCGTGAGATTCTTCTCCGTCTGAATTCTGTATCTGTGGAGCTAGGAAGCTCATCTGCTTAAGACTTGCCGAGGGCAAAAGTTTACAGCAGCCGCTTTTATCTGATTTTTCCGCTGCTACTCGTCTTACTTTGTACTCGTTAAGTGTTCATTTTTGTGACAAACTGACGATGGGACAGACTGTGACAACCCCGTTGTCTCTGACGGTAGATCATTGGACAGAAGTAAAATATCGGGCCCATGATCTTTCCATGACAGTGAAAAAAGGAAAATGGCAGAATTTATGCGCAGTAGATTGGCCCAGTTTTAATACCGGCTGGCCGCTGGAAGGGTCATTCTCTTCAGAACAAGTCAAACAGATTAAAACTGTAATTTTCACCCCTGCTACTGAACACCCAGACCAGGTGCCATATATTATGGTCTGGGAAGATCTGGTCCATTCACCCCCGGTGTGGGTTCGACCTTCGTTTTCCCCACAGGAAAGCCGTTGGAGCCTGCTGCAGAGATCTTTGCCCTAAAATCCACGGCAAAGAAGGAAGAGACAAAGGCTCCCGTCAAAATATATATCCAGACCTGCAAACTGACTTCTTACTCTTAGATTCTCCCCCACCCTACCCGCCTGTACAGGTCCCACCTCCGGCACCTCAGAGGGCACAAGCGACCGCCTCGCCTGAACAGCCAAAAGAAGGGGAAGAAATGGGCCCGGCGGCAGGAACGCGGAGCCGTAGAGCTGTCACCCCGGACTCCACCGCTCTCCCCTCCGGGAGAATGGGCCCCCTGATGACCGCGGGGTTCGGCCACTCCAATATTGGCCATTCTCTGCCTCTGACCTTTACAACTGGAAAAATAACAACCGTTCTTTTTCTGATAACCCCCAGGCGCTGACCTCTTTGATAGAATCTCTTGTTTTCTCACATCAGCCCACTTGGGATGATTGTCAGCAATTGTTGCAGACCTTGCTCACTACAGAAGAAAGACAGCGAGTACTATTGGAGGCTCGCAAAAATGTGCCAGGAGATGACGGACGTCCCACAGCGATTCCTAATGAAATAGATGCTGGTTTCCCCCTGACGAGACCTGACTGGGACTACAATTCTCCGGCAGGTAGGGAGCACCTGAGGGTCTATCGCCAGGCTCTGGTGGCGGGTCTCCGAGGGGCAGCAAGGCGCCCACCAATTTGGCTAAGGTAAGGGAAGTGACTCAAGGGCCTACCGAGTCACCTACTGTATTCCTAGATAGGTTAATAGAGGCATTCAAGAGATTTACCCCCTCCCCGAGCCTAGGGTAACTCTAAAGGTGGAGGGGAAGCCTGTACAGTTTCTGGTAGACACAGGAGCCCAACACTCCGTCCTATTACAATCCGGGAGGGACATTGTCCACAAAAAGGCATGGGTACAGGGCGCTATAGGGTATCGACAATACCCATGGACTACCCGAAGAACAGTGGACCTTGGTGTGGGCCGGGTATCCCACTCGTTCCTTGTGATCCCTGAATGCCCTCACCCCTTGCTGGGACGGGACTTGCTCACGAAAGTGGGGGCTCAGATCCACTTTCACACCGAGGGCACCACGGTGACAGACGGGGAAGGAAGGCCGTTGCAGGTTTTGACCCTGAGGCTAGAAGATGAATACAGGCTATACGAGAGCCCTTCCCCTGAGACCATGAATATGCAGACCCCCCTAGCCTGGGCTGAAGTCTCGGGCATGGGAATGGCCGTCCACCAGCCCCCAGGGGTGGTAGAAATCAAGGCCTCTGCCACCCCCATCTCAGTCCGCCAGTACCCGATGAGTAAAGAGGCTCGAGATGGGATCCGCCCACATATTCAAAGGTTTCTTGATCTGGGAATTTTGATAAAGTGCCAATCGGCCTGGAACACCCCGTTGCTTCCGGTCCGGAAGCCTGGAACGGGCGAATATCGGCCTGTACAGGACCTGAGAGAAGTCAACAAGCGGGTATCCGACCTACACCCAACAGTGCCCAACCCCTACAACCTGCTGAGCACCCTTCCCCCAGCCGGAAGTGGTACACTGTCTTGGACCTGAAAGATGCCTTCTTCTGCCTACGACTCAGCCCCGCTAGCCAGCCTATTTTTGCTTTTGAGTGGAAAGACCCCTTACAGGACTCTCCGGACAGCTAACGTGGACCAGGCTGCCGCAAGGATTCAAGAACTCGCCAACAATTTTTGACGAAGCCCTCCACCAGGACCTCGCGCACTTCCACACCACAAATCCCCAGGTAACTCTGCTCCAATATGTAGATGACTTGCTTTTGGCCGCAGATACCGCAGAGGAGTGCAGGGAAGGGACTGAGACCTTACTGACCGAACTTGGCACCCTCGGCTACCGTGCTTCTGCCAAGAAGGCCCAGATCTGCCAGCAACAGGTTAGTTACCTGGGGTACCAACTCAGAGATGGGAAGCGATGGCTCTCAGAGGCCAGAAAAGAGGCGGTGGCCAGAATACCGGCCCCCGAAAACTCCCGACAAGTCAGGAGTTCTTGGGCACTGCAGGGTTCTGCAGGCTCTGGATTCCGGGGTTCGCAGAGATGGCCGCTCCCTTGTACCCCCTGATAAAGGGCAGTACACCCTTCGTCTGGGGAAAGAGCGAGCAAAAGGCTTTTGACAACATTAAGCGCGCCTTGTTGTCAGCCCCTGCCCTGGGACTTCCAGATGTGGACAAGCCGTTCCATCTCTATGTGGCTGAAAATAATGGCATTGCTAAAGGGGTCCTCACCCAAAAGCTGGGACCATGGAATCGGCCGGTGGCATATCTGTCAAAGAAACTGGACCCCGTGGCTGCTGGCTGGCCGAATTGTTTGCGTATAGTGGCTGCCATGGCAGTCCTAGTAAAAGATGCAGACAAGCTGACACTGGGGCAGAACTTAATTGTCACTGCGCCCCACGCTTTAGAAAGTGTGATTCGCCAACCCCCGAGAGATGGCTGACTAACGCCAGGATGACCCACTATCAGACGCTGCTCCTAAACTCTGAGCGAATCAGGTTCACGCCGGCTACCGGACTTAACCCTGCCACGCTGCTGCCGGACCCCAGCCAGTCCGAGGTGACCCACGACTGTCAAGAAATTCTGGCGGGAGTACATGGAGTTCGTCATGATCTCTCCGACCAGCCGCTTCAGGATGCCGAGGTGACATGGTATACGGACGGAAGCAGTTTTCTTGAAGAAGGTAGGCGGCGGGCAGGGGCAGCGGTGGTCGATGGGACTGAGGTAATCTGGGCAGCTGCCCTCCCTCAAGGTACGTCAGCCCAAAAAGCCGAGCTGATTGCCCTCACAAAGGCCTTAGAACTGGCACGAGGGAAAAGGCCAACATTTACACTGATAGTAGATATGCCTTCGCAACTGCACATGTCCATGGAGCTATTTACCAACAGAGAGGGTTACTTACATCGGCCGGCAAGGAGATTAAAAACAAAAACGAAATCCTGGCATTGTTGGCTGCCCTGATGTTGCCAAAAAGATTAGTATAATCCACTGCCCCGGGCATCAACGAGATCGATCCCTGGTAACTAAGGGAAACAATATGGCCGATCAAGCTGCTCGAGAGGCGGCAACAAAAGACGAGCTATCAAGATTGCTGGCAATATGCTCAGAAGATAAAAGTAATCCTAGCCCCTCTCCGCGGCCCAGAGGGAAACAGGCTACGACGGAAGGAGAAGCCAGAGAAATGTTAAAACAAATGCACCATTGGACTCACTTAGGGGCTAAAAAGCTAGTCTCTCTTTTAATTAAAGCAGGATATGAGGTGCCGGGACTTTTAAATTGGCTGAGCAAGTGGTCCTGAACTGCAGACCTTGCCAAGAGGTAAATGCTGGCCGAAACAAGACGGGCCAAGGTAAGCGGCTGCGTGAAGACCGGCCGGGGACTTACTGGGAAGTAGATTTCACCGAGGTATGTCCTGCGCGGTACGGCAATAAATATCTGCTGGTTTTTGTAGACACTTTCTCAGGGTGGGTAGAAGCTTTTCCCACCAAAAATTAAAGTGCACTCACAGTAACTAAAAAGATCCTAGAAGAAATTTTTCCACGCTTCGGAGCGCCAAAGATGTTAGGGTCAGATAATGGGCCAGCTTTTATTGCCCAAATAAGCCAAGAGTTAGCTAAGTTTCTGGGGACCGATTGGAAATTACATTGTGCATACAGACCCCAGAGTTCAGGACAGGTAGAAAGAATGAATAGAACTCAAAAGAGACCCTAACTAAATTGTCCTTAGAGACTGGCGGTACTGACTGGACGGTGCTCCTTCCTCTGGCTCTGTTCCGGGTGAGAAACACACCCTCTCACCTTGGTCTCACCCCTTTTGAAATTCTATATGGAGCACCTCCCCCATATTGACACTTAGAGAGGGATTCGACCCCCGAAACTTTAACAATGGTGATCTGTGTGCTAGGCTGAAGGGACTCCAGCTGGTTCAGAAAGAGGTGTGGACTCAGCTTGCTGCAGCCTACCAACCCGGTACCCCAGAAGAGGCCCATTCATTCCAGGTGGAGACTCCGTCTACATTACGACCCCCACTGCCATCAAGGTTGACAGAATCTCATCCTGGATCCACGCCTCCCACGTTAAAGCTGCACCAGAACCAACACCTCAATGGAAGGCTCACCGCACCTCTCACCCTTTAAGGCTCAAGCTCTGTCGATCACCGGATTCCTGATCATCCTCTACCTAAACCTCCTGACTGTGAGTGGATTCAACCAAAACCCATATTTACCTCAACAGCTGACTTGGCAAGTAATTTTGCAGGCAGAGAAGGTCGTGTGGTCTAGCTCCACCATAGCACCACCTAACTCCTGGTGGCCTGACCTTTATCCTGACCTTTGCAAGCTATCAGTTGGAGCACCCGAACCATGGGACCTTGAAAAATACTCAGATCTGCACCAGGCCCCGTTAATGCGTTGGCCTGATAAACTGGATCTCAATGGTTACACTGATGACTTTGATGAAGGATGTCCGGATTGTGGTGGAGGGTGTGCCAACCAGGCCAGAAGGGTCCAGTTGAGAATGTACACCTTCTATGTGTGCCCTGAAAAACGTCAAGACCAAAATAACTGTGGGGGGAGGGAAACATTTTTCTGTGCTAAATGGGGATGTGAAACTACAGGTAATGTTTATTGGAAAACCTCCGGTAGCTGGGACCTCAATGCGGTCAGGGCCAACTACACCAGGCCCCGACTTGGTGATGTGGTTCCCAAATGCACTTCATGGTGCCACCCCCTCCATGTTAAATTTACTAATAAGGCAAGACAGGTGAGCATAACCGAATGGGTAAGGGGTTTCACTTGGGTTATACAGCTGTATAAGCAACATTATCATGACGGCCTCATTTTTACAATTAGATTACAAGTAACTTCCCCGCCTACCCAGCAGGTAGGACCCAATCCTGCTCTAAATCGCCCTAGTGATCGGCTGGCCCAGCCTACCCAGGAAATATCAGCAGTCACAAAAGTCTCTATACACACTGGAAGCCCTCCTGATGTTCAGGAGCGGATGTTGGCTCTCATAGACAGCGCCTACCGAGTCTTAAACAACACCAACCCAGAAGCTACCAAATCTTGCTGGCTCTGCTACACCGTCCCTCCGCCTTACTATGAGGCCACTGGGATAATGGGGGAAATAAAAGGTACACTTGATTATACTCAATGCAGATGTCAGCAACATGGGACCGTCAGACTTACTCTGTCTGCGGTCTCTGGGCAGGGACTATGCATAGGGACTCCCAACCCTTCTCAGTCACGTCTCTGTAACTATACAAACAAGGTCCTTAATTATTCAGGGTATCTTTTACCCCCTGGAGATGGATGGTGGGCATGCAACACTGGGCTCACTCCTTGCGTTTCCATGAATGTATTTAACAAGACAACTGATTTTTGTGTTTTGGTGCGGTTAGTGCCTAGGCTTCTTTATCATACTGACGAGGCTTTCCTAGAAGCCTATGAAGGCAAACACCGCGCCAAACGAGAGCTAGTAACCCTCACTCTGGCTGCCCTGTTAGGGCTCGGGGTGGCTGCTGGAATAGGCACCAGTACAGCTGCTCTCATACAACAACCCCATTATTATGACAGCCTGCAACAAGCCATAGATACAGATCTTAAAGTTTTAGAAGATACTATTGCTAAACTAGGAATCCCTGACCTCTCTGTCTGAAGTGGTGATGCAAAATCGGAGAGGTTTAGATCTTTTGTTTTTAAAAGAAGGAGGTTTATGTGCTGCCCTTAAAGAAGAGTGCTGTTTTTACATAGATCATTCTGGAGTCATCAAAGACTCTATGAATAAGTTAAAGGAGAGATTGGAAAACCGGAGAAAAGAAAGGGAAGCCACTCAGGGATGGTTTGAATCCTGGTTTAACAAGGCACCATGGTACGCCACCCTAATATCCACTCTGACAGGACCAATAATTATCTTACTTCTCCTTTTGACAATAGGGCCTTGCATTTTCAATCGATTGATCTCCTTTATCAGGGAACGCGTAAGTACCGTGCAAGTGCTTATGCTAAGACAACAATATGCAACAATTCCCCAAGGAGACTTCGATCTATGATTTCAGGATTGAAATCATGAACAAGAAGAAGAGGGGAATGAAGAACTTTTAGGTTAAGGAATTATAGCAGTTTTGATGTTAGCAAAACAAGGCTTTTGGGATAATGAATTTCTCTTTGTTATAAATCATTGTATTCGTCTTTCTGTAAGAATGTAACTTCATTTAGTGCTTTCTGAGAAGGGCACTGGAAAACTCCTAGGTTAAAAGTTAAACCTGGAAGGCAGAATGTGCCGCATAGCTTTCCCCCTTATCTTGATGACTCAGAGCCTCCCTGACTGCTCCCTATTCTTAACTGATAACTTATGACTTAGTTTCCACTGTGTAACTGACCTTTCCTCAAGAATGCATTTCCCCATACCAGGCACCGCTGGGTGGTCAGTCAACTGTCTCTACTAAATCACCTGTAAACCGTCCCCACCAATCAAATGTCTCCACTTCATCCCTAGACCCCCTTATCGCATTGTTCCCTACATTCCGATCTCATTCCCAGTTGTCTTTGATCTTTCTGCATAAAAATCCCTCTCGGTGAGTGTTCGAGGTTCACTCCTTCCGAGGAGATCGAACCCCGGCGTGCCGGCCTAATAAATCCTCTTGCTGATTGCATCAAATTCAAGTCACTGTGGTCTTTGGGGCGACGGTTCCTGAGAAAAGGCCACGAGGTCTTACATTAGTATAGTGGGTTGGTTGAGAATTATATTGATAAAGGGTTTCTTCATTTGTTGTGTCAATAATTGCTGCTAATTCCCTGCCCCGGGTGGGACAAGGTCGTCTCAGGTTAAACCTCTCTGTGGACACATGATGGTTTACTACCTCTCAACCATAAACAGCACAGAGAGTTTTGGAGTATTTTGAGAGTCTTAATTAACATAGGGCTTTTTCTTTTTGTTGTGTCAATGATTGCCGCCAGGCCTCCATATCCTTTAGGTACATGGGAATATATTAATCAATGTATTTGGAATATAGAAAAGGAAATATAGTCATTTTTTATGTTAGAGAAAAAAGTATTAACCTCAATATTAGACTTTTTGAGTTAATGAATTTTCTCTCTTGTAATAGATCACTGTACTTTGTTGTAAATCACTGTGTCCCTGCTATGTAAAAATGTAACTTTGTCACTGTCTTAAGACTAAGTAGATCTTAAGAGGAACATTGGTGAAAGGATTTTCATTTGTTGGACTGATGTTTGCTGCTAAAATCTCCATATTCCCTGCCCTTATAATGAATATAACCAGCATATAGGAGAAATAAGTATTAACCCATAGGACAAATAAGTATTAACCTCTAAGCATATAGGAGAAATAAGTATTACCCATAGGAGAAATAAGTATTAACCTCTAAGCATATAGGAAAAATAAGTATTAACCCATAGGAGAAATAAATATTAAACTTTAAGCATATAGGAGAAATAAGTATTAACCTATAGGAGAAATAAGTATTAACCTTTAAGATTAATCATGTTAATCTTGGGTTAAATAAATTCCTTTCTTGACTGTAACTCATTACACCCTCACCCTATAGGAATGCAACTTTATCTGGAGAGTGGTGCTTGGTTTAAGGAAAAACACCCTTGGAAAAAATAAGTTTTCTGGTTATCAGAAAGAAAGGGTTGTAAATGTCAGCAGGCAGAAATGGCTTGAAGATGATGTAAAACCTCTAAGACTTTTTTATGTAAAGCACCTGATTTTGATAAGGTCAGGACTGCTGACCCCTGCATGACTCTGTATTCATCTCTATATGTAACAAAAGGTATATAAGCAAACCCCAAAATAAAGAAATCGGATCAGTTCCGGAAAGACTGATTGCCTCATGTTGTTCTTTTCTGCTCCCCAATTTTCTGGCTGAATTCCCATCTGGAGCGTGGGTGCCCACCATTCAGATGGTGCAAATTCCTTGTCCGGAATTTTATTGGTACCCCACATAAGCCAAGTTATTCTGCCCCTTTCTCTCTCTCTTACTATTTTCTGGCCAAATTCCCATCTGGTGCATAGGACCCACCAAGCCTACTAACTTTGCCTGGGCTTCTAAGATCGGACCAGGGGGTCTCAGTGCCTCCTCTCCTTCAGGAGAACAGGAAGACACCTGCGGCCTACGTAGGTGGTGAGTGGTACCCTGTGTTATCCAAGTTATTTGGCCTCTTTTTCTCTGCTAAAATCTTAGTCCCTGTCTATCTGTAATTAAATAAGTTTTGCCTAGGACTCCTACTCCATCCCCACCTTCGAATTACCCTGGCTCCACCGGGGCTGGACCTCGGCAATGCGACCTCTCCAGAATTCAGTTATACCTGGTTATTTCACTCAACTCAAGACAATTTTAGAAATGTCTCCCGGGTGGGCCTGAGGGAGATTGAGAGACCCCTGAAGTCATTGGCTCAGTTGGGTGTGTGTCTGTGTGTTCACGAGGGTAGTGCCTACTTGTAATTCAAATTTTGAATGGATCCCAACAAATTATCTGGCTGTCCAGTGGTTAGGACTCAGTATTTTCACTACCTCTGGGAGGGACTTGAGGAGCTAAGATGCACAAGTCGTGTGGAATGCCAGTCCTTTCAGAATGAAAAACAAAAAGTGTCAGAGTGCAGGCTGGTGGAGTCATATGTCTTTCTCTGCATTAGGATAAACATGACAAATTATGTGCTCCACGGGCTTCTAGTTGTCTGTCCTCTGGACATGTAGTCACAACTCCACCCTAGGCAAGGACCGTTCTCTCATGGTTCACTCTGCTCCGGTCACTTTCACCTTTTCTTTCTCAAAGTTGAGGTTCCCATTCCTCTCCTTTGTCTCTCAGATCTTCAGGTCTAGGCTCAGAGACATCTTCCCATCCATCATGTACTTTTACCATGGTTTTAGGGCCTCTCTATCAACAACCACATCAGAACTTCCCATCTCCTTTGATTGAGTTTTCCTTCCTTTCTCTTCATCGACAGGCACGCAATGTTTATTTTCTTCCCTGAATGCCTGCAATATGTCACTCTGGGGATGTGTGTAGGCATGTGTGCAGGGGTTAAGACTAAGTAATCCTTAGGAAAGGCCAAGGGGTCAGCACAGGTCTGGATGGTTCCATCTTTCTTCTGCAAAGTTCAAATGAACAACCAGTGTCCTTGGATTTGGAGCTTGTGTGCATTTCTGTTGTGACCCCAGTGCCTGGAGGGAGGAGAGTGTGGAGTTCTAGAGGAACCCATTGAATGGTGTGTATCGCAGGTGATTGTGAGATCAAGCAGTGTGTGGAAATGCTGGACGTCTCAGGTCTGATTGGAAGCCTGAGGCTGAGTTTATGGGTAGTTTCAGGATCAAGGAATTGGTGTGAGGTGCCACAGTGGGTGGTGAAACTCAGAGTTGCATGCCTGGGGTTTTAACTGGGTAATTGATAATCATATCTGGCACAGAAAGGAAGGAAGCAGAATTAGGCAGAGAGAATATTATTAGAAACCAGCCTTGAGCTGAGCTCACATGCAGTGTGCTCAGTGAAGAACAAGGACCTTGGCCCTGCGGTATTTTTCTTTTTGATAGGGCAGACTGGGAGTTAAGGAAAACTCCCATTTGCATGCCATTCCTTAATTTCTCTTTCTGACTTTTAGCATACAGAAAATGCAACAGATTTCTGTATGTTTAATATCCTGCGATTTTTTATCAAGTTCACTGATGCGGGCTATAGTTTGGTTTTTTTTTTTTTTTTTGTGGTGATATATATACATACATACATATATATATGTCCCCAGACAGTGACAGTTTTACATGAATAAAAGGAGCAATGGGCATCCTTGCCTTATTTTTTGATCATAGAATGTTTTCAGCTTTTCACTCTCAACTGGGATGTTAGATGTGAATTTTATGAAGAAGTCTTTTTCTGTATGTAACATTTACTTGACTGGAGTCTTTTCTTACGAATGCCACAGGTGTTACTTAGTTTCTGCAAAAATCCCACAATCAAAATGTTAATATGGAAAGAAGGGAAGAAGGAAGAACAGGGAAGAGGAGGAGAGGGAGGAGAAGGAGGGAGGTGGCGGCCGCCGTGGCGGAGGAGCAGGAGCAGGAGGGGGATGGCGAGGAGAAGGCTCCTGGGTGGCATGGCGCTCCTGCTCCTCCAGGCGCTGCCTGGCCCCCTGTCAGTCAGGGCTGAACCCCCGCAGGATAAGGAAACCTGCGTGGGTACCAACAACCAGAGCTACATCTGTGACACAGGACACTGCTGTGGACAGTCTCAGTGCTGCAGCTACTACTATGAACTCTGGTGGTTCTGGCTCGTGCGGACCATCATCATCATCCTGAGCTGCTGCTGCATCTGCCGCCGCCGCCGAGCCAAGTATCGCCTTCAGGCCAAGCAGCGGCAGCATGAAATCAACCTGATCGCCTACCGGGAGGCCCACAATTACTCAGCGCTGCCATTTTATTTCAGGTTTTTGCCCAACTATTTACTACCTCCTTATGAGGAAGTGGTGAACCGACCTCCAACTCCTCCCCCCACCATACAGTGCCTTCCAGCTCCAGCAGCAGCAGCAGCAGCTGCCTGCACAGTGTGGCTCTGCAGGCAGCAGCACCCCCAGGCACCGACCCCACCAGAGGCTCCCAGGGGGCTCAGAGCAGCCCCTTTCCGGGCCCAGCAGAAGTAGCACGCGACCCCCAAGCGTCACTGACCCTGAGCCCTCTGACGTGCCAGCAGACCCAGCAGCCACCAAAACCTCTGGCATGGAGCCCAGCGGCTCTGTGGCTGGCCTGGGGGAGGTGGACCCCACGGCCTTCCTGGACAAGGATTCCGAACGTAAGGAGCAGCTTCTGAAAGAGTACAGCTCCGAGCAGGGCAGCGCCCTCCCTGACAACAAAGACAAGACACCCGGCAGACACCGCCGCTTCACAGGTGACTCAGGCATTGAGGTGTGTGTGTGCAACCGGGGCCACCATGACGATGACCTCAAAGAGTTCAATGCACTCATCGACGATGCTCTGGACGGGCCCCTGGACTTCTGCGACAGCTGCAAAGTGTGGCCACCTGGCGACGAGGAGGAAGGTCTCTGCCAGCCCTCCGAGGAGCAGGCCCGGGAGCCCGGGCATCCACACCTGCCAAGGCCGCCTGCCTGCCTGCTGCTGAACACCATCAACGAGCAGGACTCCCCAAACTCCCAGAGCAGCAGCTCCCCCAGCTAGAGCAGGTCCTGGCTATACCTGAGAACTTGGCGATGCAACCAGGGTAGGGGGAAAACCATGCGAGAAGCATTAACTGTGTTCCTTTCCCCACACCCCCTGCTCCTGCATTTTCCTGCATCTCCAGGTACAGTTTGGGGTGTGGGTGGCTTGCCCCCAACAGAAGCACAGTGCCGTGGAGGGCTGACAAGTTATCCTGTGACTCATTCCTCATACCCCACCCCATTCCCCTTTACCTCTTTTAAAGTCACATCTCACTACCTGCTTGGGTCAAGGAGATGTGTGTTCGGAAGCCCTCAAGGAGGGAATGAGACCGTGCCCTGAGGTGACTGTTGGTGATGGAATGGATGTGCTTTCCAGTGTTAGTTTATGAGAACCTTGCTGCATCTCTGTCCAGAGGAGGTGGCTAGTCTCAGCCCTGGATGAAGAAGGAAACTCACAGAGGCCCAGGGATTGTCGTCCTTTGCTACCAGCATCTGTGGAGCCAGAATTGTGTTCTGCTATGGTGGGGATGAGAGTTGACTGGCAGTTGTGTGTTAGGTTGGTAAGGGACTTGTGCTCTCAAATTCCAGGTGACGAGCTCACGGTGCCAGGGTGTCCTGGAGGGACCCCTCCCTTCTCAGCAGGATCTGGCTGGCTGCAGGCTGGTTCCAGGCTGGAAGATTATATACCTGCCTTTTGTTTTGTTTTTTAAAGAAAAAAAAAAAAGCCAAGCTGAAAACAAGAACTTGACCAATGGGCAGGCAAGAATTCTGTTATGGAAAAGGAAAGTTTATGTCTTTTTCTCAACTTGGCCTTCAAAGAGCCTGGCTATAGTTGAGCCGGGAGATACATGATGTGCAGGCTTGGGTGGGGGGCTGTCTCTGGAACTCCTGTGGATGAGCAGGAGGCCCTGCAGTGTGGCAGCAGATGGAGGTGCACCTTGCCATTGTCTCTGCCCTTTGATCTGCACCAGTGCCCTCCCCCGTCACAGACACACGTCTGCCGGCCTGCATGTCTCACTGTTCTCTACGAACAAATGAGGCCGTGGGTCCTGAGAAAGGGCAGGCCCACAGTCTGGCTCTCACACAGTATTTTCTCTTGATTCTGAATTTGCCCTTTGCCTGCTCCACACCACCCCTTGAGTGGGGTATGTAATTTTTGTAGCCTATGTAAAGAGTCTCAGTGGCCCAGATAGGCGGGTGTAGGCAGCCCTCCTGAAGGACCACAGGATCCTTAATTCCTGTAGTTTTGCTTCAGAAACCAGGTGAGCTTTGATAGGAATAATCTGAATGGAGAAAGCAAACTGCCGAAACTAACATTCCCTTCCCAGCCCTGTTCACATGAAGAGCTTGGTTCTTCCCCAACTCTTGAATAATGATATTCAGAGTAGGCGTTGACATTTCGGTTAAGAAAGGAAGGCATATATCTGTATATATATGAATACACACGTATCTGTGTGTATGTGTATATATATGTATATGTATATAAACACATACACACAAAATAGACAAAGCTGAGGCTGTGAGGTGAACAAGTGTCTGCATTTGGAGTCCACAAAACCAAAACCCATGTTGAACAAGTGCAGTCTGTATACGATGACTTTTCCAGTAACCTGTGTGTGTCTGTCCATTGTGTGTGAGCCCCCAGCCCTGTTTTCCTGTGACTATACTTTGAACGGCAGCCACTCTGTTCACATTACCCATGCGTTCGGAGCAGGCGCAGCCCCTCTCAAGGTAATTTATTTTACGCATTTACTGTTTACTGAGCAAATGTCTGACTGTGCATTTGGGTGTCAGCAGTGCTGCTGGCGGCAGTCCCCACGTTTGCCAGAGATACTGTGCTCCAAGTAGAGGTTTTACTCTACCCCTCACTGCAATTTGCACATTGCTCCATGGACACGCGGAGGCCTGTGTCCTGTTCCCTGTAAGCAGAAAGCGCTCTGAACCTGTCCGCTTTCCCCAGCTGCTCCCAGCCCTCGGCATCGGCCCCCAGGAGGGTCCAGACCCCCTCGGGACAGAGGGCCAAGGTGGAACCTCAGACAGAAGCTTGACTGGACCTTCAGGGTCAAGCACAGACTGGCTTTGGCCCAGGCATCGGCCCTACCCAGAATTGCCAGGAGGCTTTGATGGCCACCACAGTGCCATAGGGCTTACCTCCCTCTGCTGAGGGTCCAGCACATGGCCGATGTGTGGCCAGAGCAGGCAGGAGTGTGCCTGTAGCCCCCTCAGATGCCTTTCCTGACGCCTTAAAAAAAAAAAAAAATCCCACACAACTCACTGAAGTGTCTCAAAGGCTACCAAGTTTTACCAAAATGAACCCTGTTTGAGTTAACTGGTTAAAGGGGTGGATTCTGGCCCTCTGAAGATTCCTTCTCCAGTCAGAGTGGGGAACTGGTCTGCAGGTTTACTGCTGGCTTCACTGCAGTGTCTGACCCTAAAGGCACGAGAAGAAAACGAAAATGCAGCGAGTGGAGCTGGACTCGAATCCAGTGTCACCGCCTGGCCCCTGCTACATGAGGCTGCCCTGCACATGAAAGCACGGGAGTAGGGAGCTGAAGGACCCTTGAGGTGCCAGGGAGATGAGAGGGAGCCTGGTGTTCCAGGCAAATGAGAAGAAAGGGATGGGTCAAGGGTTTGGTGCTACAGTCGGAAGATTTGCAATTGCTAACACATTCCTGTGTGAGGCACATCACTCTTTATCAGTTATTGTGAATATGTGTATTTTAAGCAATAAGATTCAGCTGGTCAGACTTTTCTGGGCAGTCTTGGTGACACATTTCCTGTGCTGTGATTGTTCTGAAGACAGAGTGGCTCTAACCACTGTGAGAAGCCCAAATAAAATCCATCCCCAAAACCTGAAAAAAAATGTTAATATGGTCTGGTATCACATGGATGATTTTACAATTAATGACTGTCTCCTTTGCTCATGGGAGATCCACTTGATCATGGTGCTGATTACTTTTAAACATTTCTTTTACCAGGGTGTTTGTTGGAGGCCTTGTTGAATAAGTCTTAGAAGCATCCTTCTCTCTAATTTTTGGAATAGCTTGAGAAGAATCAGTGAAGTCTGATTTAGACATCACCCTGTAAGCTGATCTGGTATTTTCTTCGTGGTTCATATTGTCCATTTCATTTGCCTAGAGGTTTTTTTTTTTTTTAATTCTTATGTATTTTGTGGTTTTGATTGTAATTTTTTTCTCATTTTATTGATTTTGACCCTCTTTTCTTGACTTCATCAATCTTTTTTATTATCTTCTAAAATTTCATTTCTGTCTGTTCTGATCTCTTTGGGTTTTCTTCTTTTTCTAGGTATAAAGATTCTTTGAGATTTTCCTTATTTCCTGAGGTAGATGGTAGGTATAATTTTCCCACATGTGAGTTGTGTTTTGCTTTCATTTCTGTCTCAGTTCAGTTCAGTTCAGTCACTCAGTCGTGTCCAACTCTTTGGGACCCCATGAATTGCAGCACACCAGGCTTCCCTGTATATTACTAACTCTGGGAGTCCACCCAAACCCATGTCCATTGAGTCGGTGATGCCATCCAACTATCTTATCATCTGTCATCCCCTTCTCCCCTGCTCTCAATCTTTCCCAGCATCAGTGCCTTTTCCAATGAGACACCTCTTTGTATCAGATGGACAAAGTATTAGAGTTTCAGCTTCAACATGACTCCTTCCAATGAACACTCAGGACTGATCTCCTTTAGGATGGACTGGTTGGACCTCCTTGCAGTCCAAGGGACTCTCAAGAGTCATCTCCAACATCACAATTCAAAAGCATCAATTCTTCGCTGCTCAGCTTTCCTCACAGTCCAACTCTCGCAATCATACATGACCACTGGAAAAACCATAGCATTGACTAGATGGACCTTTGTTGACAACGTAATGTCTCTGCTTCTTCATATTCTGTAAAGGTTGGTCACAACTTTGCTTCCAAGGAGTAAGCTTCTTTTAATTTCATGGCTTCAGTCACCTTCTGCAGTGATTTTGGAGTCCCCCCACCCAAAAAAATAAAGTCTGACACTGTTTCCACTGTTTCCACATCTATTTCCCATGAAGTGATGGGACCAGACGCCATGAGCTTCGTTTTCTGAACGTTGAGCTTTAAGCCAACGTTTTCAGTCTCTACTTTCACTTTCATCAAGAGGCTTTTAGTTCCTCTTTACTTTCTGCCATAAGGGTGGTATCATCTGCATATCTGAGGTTATTGATATTTCTCCCGGCAACCTTGATTCCAGCTTGTGTTTCTTCAAGCCCAGCATTTCTCATGATGTACTCTGCATATAAGTTAAATAAGCAGGGTGACAATATACAGCCTTGACGTATTCCTTTTCCCATTTGGAACCAGTCTGTTGTTCCAGGTCCAGTTTTAACTGTTGCTTCCTGACCAGCATACAGATTTTCTCAAGAAGCAGGTCTGGTGGTCTGGTATTCCCATCTCTTTCAGAATTGTCCACAGTTTATTGTGATCCACACAGTCAAAGGCTTTGGCATAGTCAATAAAGCAGAAATAGATGTTTTTCTGGAACTCTCTTACTTTTTCCATGACCCAGTGGATGTTGGCAATTTGATCACTAGTTACTCTGCCTTTTCTAAAACCAGCTTGTACATCAGGGAGTTCATGGTTCATGTACTGCTGAAGCATGGATTGGAGAATTTTGAGCATTACTTTACTAGTGTGTGAGATTAGTGCAATTGTGCAGTAGTTTGAGCAATCTTTGGCATTGCCTTTCTTTGAGATTGGAATGAAAACTGAACTTTTCCAGTCCTGTGGCCACTGCTGAGCTTTCCAAATTTGCTGGCATATTGAGTGCAGCACTTCCAGACCATCATCTTTCAGGATTTGAAAGAGCTCAATTGGAATTCCATCACCTCCACTAGCTGTGTTCATAGTGATGCTTTCTAAGGCCCACTTGACTTTACATTCCAGGATGTCTGGCTCTAGATTAGTGATCACACCACCGTGATTATCCAAGTTGTGAAGATCTTTTTTTTACAGTTCTTCTGTGTATTCTTGCCACTTCTTCTTAATATCTTCTGCTTCTGTTAGATCTGGACCATTTCTGTCCTTTATCGAGCCCATCTTTGCATGAAATGTTCCCTTGGTATCTCTAATGTTCTTGAACAGAACATTAGTCTTTCCCATTCTTTTCTTTTCCTCTATTTCTTTGCACTGATCGCTGGAGAAGGCTTTCTTATGTCCTCTTGCTATTCTTGGGAACTCTTCATTCAGATGCTTATAACTTTCCTTTTCTCCTTTGCTTTTCACTTCTCTTCTTTTCACAGCTATTTGTAAGACCTCCCCAGACAGCCATTTTGCTTTTTTGCATTTCTTTTCCATGGGGATGGTCTTGATCCCTAACTCGTGTACAATGCCACGAACCTCATTCCATAGTTCATCAAGTACTCTGTCTATCAGATCAAGGCCCTTAAATTTATTTCTCACTTCCACTGTATAATCATAAGGGATTTGAGGTAGGTCATACTTGAATGCTCTAGTAGTTTTCCCTACTTTATTCAATTTGAGTCTGTATTTGGCAATAAGGAGCTCATGATCTGAGCCACAGTCAGCTCCTGGTCTTGTTTTTGTTGACTGTGTAGAGCTTATCCACCTTTGGCTGCAAAGAATATAATCCATCTGATTTTGGTGTTGACCATCTGGTAATGTTCATGTGTACATGTGTAGAGTCCTCTCTTGTGTTGTTGGAAGAAGGTGTTTGCTATGACCAGTGCATTTTCTTGGCAAAACTCTATTAGTCTTTGCCCTGCTTCATTCCGCATTCCAAGGCCAAATTTGCCAGTTATTCCAGGTGTTTCTTGACTTCTTACTTTTGCATTCCAGTCCCCTATAATGAAAAGGACATCTTTTTTTGGGTGTTAGTTCTAAATGGTCTTGTAGGTCTTCATAAAACCGTTCAACTGCAGCTTCTTCATCATTACTGGTTGGGGTATAGACTTGGATAACTGTGATACTGAATGGTTTTCCTTGGAGACGAACAGAGTGGCCTCTTACAAAATAGAAATTAGAGACTGCTAAGGTCCATCTAGTCAAGGCTATGGTTTTTCCACTAGTCATGTATGGATGTGAGAGTTGGACTGTGAAGAAGGCTGAGCACTGAAGAATTGATGGTTTTGAATTGTGATGTTGCAGAAGTGTCTTGATAGTCCCTTGGACTGCAAGGAGATCCAACCAGTCAATTCTAAAGGAGATCAGTCCTGGGTGTTCTTTGGAAGGAATGATGCTAAAGCTGAAACTCCAGTACTTTGGCCACCTCAAGCAAAGAGTGAACTCATTGGAAAGACTTTGATACAGGGAGGGGTTGGGGGCAGGAGAAGGGGACGACAGAGGATGAGATGGCTGGATGGCATCACCAACTCCACCAACTCTATGGACGTGAGTTTGAGTGAAGTCCGGGAGTTGGTGATGGACACGGAGGCCTGGCGTGCTGCGATTCATGGGGTTGCAAAGAGTCAGACACAAGTGAGCGACTGAACTGAACTGACACCCTCTTCCTTATATAATCATATAAGCTGTTATAAACGGTATCAATGGACTGTGTTGCCTCAAGGAATGATGAATTTCCCACCATGTGTCAATATTATATAGCCAAAGCCCTTGAACTTGTGAGAAAACAATTCCCTGACTTTCTTGTTATTCATTATATGGATGACATACTGTCTTCAGCTCCATCTATTTCAGAAACTCCACAGATGTTTGACATAGCTCAACAGTGCTTAAAAGCTTCTAAATTAATCATTGCCCCTGAAAAGATTCAAACATCTACACCTTATTATTAGTTAAGAGATTTGTTGTTAATAGACAACATATTACTCCCCAACTAACACAGATTCATATTAATAAATTATCAACCTTGAATAATTTTCAAAAACTTTTAGGTGATATAAATTGGATTAGACCCTCTTTAGACATTACAAGTTATCAGCTAATTTACTGAAAACTTTAAAAAGATCCCAATTTAAATAGCCCTCTTTCACTTTCACAAGAGGCACGAGAAAAACTGTTTAACACAAAATAAATGGCAAAAGCAATTTCTTACTCATATTAGACTTAATTTACCTCTAGCATTATTTATACTCCCCTCTCTTCAATCTCCCATAGGACTTCTTACCCAACAAGAATACCCAATAGAATGGATCTATACCCAGTTTAGAGGGACAAAGTCACTTACACCCTATCTTGATTTGATCGTGCTAATCATTATCAATGGAAGAAAGGGAGCCAAGACTTTAATTTGCTCTGAACCTCATATAATTGGAGTACCTATTAATAAATCTCAATTCGAAAACACATTACAAACGACTACTGATTTCAAAATAGCCTTTCTGGAATAATTTGGAGAAATTTCATTTCATTATCCTTCTAACAAACTCTGGAATTTCTTCAAAAATACTGAATTTATTCTCTCTCATCTTGTCATATCACAACATTTACCTCAAACTGATGTTTTCTATATAGATGGGACTAAAAACACCGAAGCCTCATTCTGGTCTCTCAAAGAATATAAAATCTTTTATACTAAATTTCACCCTGCTCAACAGAACGAATTAGATGCTCTCATTCAGGTTATTCACCTACATCCTTATCCTATTAATATAGTTTCTGACTCCTTATATTTAGTTTTTGTATTAAGAAATATAGAAACTTCTACCATAAATTCTAATCAATCTATTATCCAACAACTTTTTCTTGAACTACAATTATTGTTAAGAACCACACTTCCCTCATTTATATTCAATTCAGTTCAGTCACTCAGTCGTGTCTGACTCTTTACGACCCCATGAACTGCAGCACGCCAGACTTCCCTGTCCATCACTAACTCCTGGAATTCACTCAAACTCATGTCCATTGAGTAGGTGATGCCATCTCGCCATGTCATTCTCTGTCGTCCCCTTCTCCTCCTGTCCCCAAACCTTCCCAGCATCAGAGTCTTTTCCAACGAGTCAACTCTTTGCTTGAGGTGGCCAAAGTACTGGAGTTTCAGCATCAGTCCTTCCAAAGAACATCCAGCACCAATCTCCTTTAGAATGGACTGGTTGGATCTCCTTGCAGTCCAAGGGATTCTCAGGATTCTTCTCCAACACCACAGTTCAAAAGCATCAGTTTTTCGGTGCTCAGTTTTCTTCACAGTCCAACTTTCAGGTCCATATGTGACAACTGGAAAAACCATAGCCTTGACTAGACGGACTTTTGTTGGCAAAGCAATGTCTCTGCTTTTCAATATGCTATCTAGGTTGGTCATAACTTTTAGCAAAGGGCCCATATTCAAACACATTCTTGTCTTCCTGGCCTGATGGCTCATGGCAATGAACAAGCTGATAAACTTGTCTCTTTTGTTACTCCTGAAGAGCATCATGCTCTATTATACAATAATGCTGGCTCATTACATCAAATTTGGAAAATTCCATACCAATCTGCTAAAGAAATCATTAATAATATCTTTACTTGTAGGCCCCTACATCTTCGACCCTTTGCACAAAGTATCAGTTTTCTAGGATTACAATCCAATGAACTATGGCAAATGCGTGTAACTCATTGCCTTGAACTTTCTCCCTCTTCCTTCTTACATACCTCAATCGATACAAAGTCTTTTATATGGGCCACACCTCCCCGAGGTGAAGCTACACATGTTATAACCCACCTATTAACTTGCTTTACAATAATGGGAACACCTAGTTCTATAAAAGCAGACAATGGCCCTACATATATTTCTAGGCCATTCAAACAATTTTATAATCATTTTCTATTAAACATATTACAGTTATTCCTTATAATCCACAAGCATAGTGCATAGTTGAATGAGCACATCACACACTGAAACTGCATATAAAGAGATTTAAAAGAGGGAATACACAGGAACACTTCTATCTTCCTTATTTGTTATGGTCTTTATAGACTGGGCCATGGGGACTAGAGTCGATGAAAAGAAGGCAAAAAAAGGATGCAGGGGACTCAAGTCTCAAGTGAAACAAGGGTATTTTATTTTCAGAAACACATGCTTATATATCCTCAATAAAAATGATTACTCAGCCATTAAGAATGAAATTCCATCAGTTGCAAGAAAATGGATAGTCCTATAAGTAAAAGGTCACTGAAGGGAATTGAAGCAGGTGCTATTTCTCATGATCTCAGTCCTGAAAACTGTGTGCAGCTCTGCTCGTTCCTGTTTTCTAGGAACTGATAAGGAACAGAAAGTCTTGAGAAATGACACACGAAGGAAGAAAATGCAACATATTCGATCCCTTAAAGCTGAGAATTCCCCCATTTTAATTTTTTCATAATTTGGGGTGACTGTAGACACTTTTTGTGAAAAAGGCCCTGACCAATTGAGTTTGCTTAGTTTGAACAATTTTAGTTGAAAAGCATCGGTATACTACAAATATAATCACCAGGATAATTATCAGCATTATAGCTCCAGATCCAGTAATACATGTAATTCTTTGAAACCATCCTTGAGGGTCTAGCCCAGATAATTGATCAGCTAGCTGTTCCACTAAGGTTTCCAAATTGTTGGAAGAAGGTAGACTCTTAGAGAAGGTTTCAAAGATTTCCGTTTGTAATACTTGTACATTTAAGGAAGCATTATCATGTATGTCTTGCAAAAGAAATTCGATTTGTTCCCGATAGTAGGAACAAATCGATTCAACTATAGCTGAATCGAACAGGGTAATGCAGAACTGAGGAGAATTTAAGTCCATTTTAGTATAACTTGTTCTTGTAAATCTATTAATTGATCGCTGACTCCTTGGATGGCTGTTTTTATTTCCTGTATTTCATCTTGAACTTCCTCATTTATCTGAGCCTGAGTGGTCCACATCATATGCATATCTTTGCTCCAATCTTGAATAAAGTTGTGTGTTTGAACTGAGGCTTGCAAAGAAATGCCTGCGACAGCGGCAGTAGTGCAAATGGTAGTGAATCCCCAAATGCTAAGGATTAACCATCCAGTGAATCGTTTAGATCATCGAAGTAATTTAGTAAGTAACTGGGAGGCAAGTCCTGCCATGGGACCCTATTCCCAGGGTCGTTGGAGATCTACTGGCAACCATAGATTACGTCGAGATTGAAGAATCAAAAGGGATTCATTTTTCAAGGAAACCTAGGAAATAAGACAAACATACAATTTGCAATCTATACAAGTCACAGAATATAAAGTCTTATTAAACTGCAAGTTCCCTACAGCTATAACAAAAGGAAGGGGAACACAAGCTTGTATGAAATATGCATGACTATAATGAAAGGAATAGTTACTATGACTACAGCTGGTCCCCATGAAATATCCAGTTTAAGTTCCAAGTTCTTCGGTGCTTGTGGCAAGTTTCCAGATGTCCCATTGTTCAGGCCCAATCCGTTTACTGAGGACAATTCGAGGGCAAAGGGGTGCCATTTCATCATCAAGCCAGCCAAGAAGTCCTTTGATGGCAATGTACCATCATAGTATCAGTAACGTTCTATGCTACTTGAGTAGCATAATCACAGACAGTGCTATTAATATCATCTGAACAGTTAGACAACCACATACCATGGAGTCCCCAACCAACAATGGTGTAGTTGGCCACAAACATTAATTTCCTTGATTTAGCTCGACATCTGTATATTCATATATGAACAGGAGTGTATTTAAAGTTCTTACATGTAAAACCTTTGCATAATGATGTTTGTCCTTTTCTTAGAGTTTCAGTAGTGTTGACATGGTTCTCATAGAAAGAAAGGGCAGTAAACAGTCCAAGCAATGTCCAAAAGTTCTTCTTTGGAGGCAGAACGAGAACCCATGTTTGGCGGCTAATGTTAATGCATAATTCTGCTGGACCCATGCAGAGAGGAAGGACTTCATACCCTAGAGAAATATTAATTAATCTCCCTTCTTCCTCAGGATGAAAGGGCCCCTCTAAGCTCCAAGGAGGAGGCATATGTATTGAGTCATTTGTGGATACAATCGGTCCTTTATATGTCAATTCTACAACCTGCAGTAAAGGGAGTTGGGTATATAGGCCCAATAATCCTGATTAATTAATTCAGCTTGAGCAGGGGAAGCAAAAGCAAGCAAAGCAAGCATAGCAACAAAAATCTTTTCTGGATTCTGAGGCATTCCCTGTTGAGAAACCAGATTTTCAGCTTGATAAGTAAAGGTTTTTTTTTTTTTTTTTGTCCCCACGTAGGGAGATCATGAGGTCGATGACATCAAAGGAGATGCTTCTTGAAGATTTTTAGACCCACCATGACATTTATTGGAATATTTTTCTCCCAGGGTTTTTTTTTTTTTTTGTCTTTATTTTGAACACTGGAGGCTCGCCTGGGGCAAAGGATACCAATCGAGTTCGTTGGATCCATCTGGAGAAATACAAGCATACCCTTTTCCCTGTAAGATAATTTCCCAAATTTCCATTGCTTAGTTAACCCGTCTTGATACCAAATGGGCAGAGGAAGAGAGGTATCCTTTAATTCCTCAAAAGGTTTTTCTGCTCTGTCAAGATATCTCCTTAAGGTAAGTTTAAAAAATTTAAAACAAATAAAACTGTATTAACAATTGTTATAGGATCAGAGAGTACACAGTGTTGAGATCTAGTAAAATCTGCTCTGGATAAGGAAGATAGAAATGTTCCTGTGTATTCCCCCCTTTTAATTTTTTATTTGTAGTTTCAGTGTTTGATGTGCTCATTCAACTATGCCCTGTGCTTGTGGATTGTAAGGAATGCCTGTAATATGTTTAACAGAAAAAGACTGTAAAAATTGTTTGAATTGCCTAGAAGTATAGGCAGGGCCGTTGTCTGTTTTTATAGAGTTGGGAGTTCCCATTATTGAAAAACAAGCTAATGGGTGGATTATAACGTGACATGTAGCCTCACCTCGAAGAGAGGTAGCCCATATAAAAGAATTTGTGCTGATACAGACATGTAGGAAAGAAGATGGAGAAAGTTCAGGGCAATGAGTTACATCCATTTGCCATAATTCATTGGGTTGTAATCCTCGAGGATTAACACCCTGTGCAATGGGTCGAACATGTAGGGGACTACAAAAAGAGCAGTTATTAATGATTTATTTAGCATGGTGGTATGGAATTTTCTAAATTTGGTTTAAGGAGCCAGCATTATTCTACAATAGAGCATGTTGTTCCTCGGGAGTAGCAAAAGAAACAAGTTTATCCGCTTGTTCATTACCATGAGTCATAGGGCCAGGAAGGCAGGAATGTGTTGGAGTATGGGTAATATAAATGGGGGAAGTGCAGTCCCTAATAAGAGACTGTAGTTCGAGGAAAACTTGTTGAATAATAGGTTGATTGGAATTTATAATAGAGCTTTCTATATTTCTTAATATAAAAACTAGATATAAAGTGTCAGAGACTATATGAATAGGGTAAAGATGTAGGTGAAAAACTTGAATAAGAGTATATAATTCACTTTGTTGAGCAGAGTGAAATTTATTATAAAAGACTTTGTATTGTTTGACAGACCAGAATGAGGCTTTAGTGTTTTTAGTCCCATCTATGTAGAAAACATCAGCTCGAGGTATAGGTTGTAATGTGACAATGCAAGAGATAATAAATTCAGCATTTTTGAAGAAATTCCAGTTTGTTAGAAGGATAATGAGATGAAATACCTTTAAAATATTCCAGAAAGGCTATTTGGAACTTGGTAGACGTTTGTAGTGCATTCTCAAATTGAGATTTATTCATTACAATGTTATAAGGATCGGAGCCAATTAGAGTCTTAGTTCTATTTCTCCCATTGATAATTATTAGAGTGATCAAATCAATACAGGGCATAAGTGACCTTGTCCCTCTAAAATGGGTATAGATCCATTCTATCAGGTGTTCTTGTTGGGCAAGAAGTCCCGTCGGGGAATGGAGAGAAGGGAGTATAAACAACTCGAGGGGTAAATCAAGTCTAATATGAGTAAGAAACTGTTTTTGCAATTTATTTTGTATTGAACGAGGGCTATTTAAATAGGGATCTCCTTTCAAAGTATTCAATAAGTTAGTCAGTTGATCATTTGCAATGCCTGAAGTGGGTCTAATCCAGTTTATATCACCTAAAAGTTTTTGAAAATCATTCAAGGTTGATAATTTATCAACATGAATCTCTGTTAGTTGGGGAGTAATATGTTGTCTATTAACAACAGATCCTAAATAATGTTAAGGAGTAGAGATTTGAATGTTTTCAGGAGCAATGATTAATCCAGAGTCTTTCAAGCATTATTGAGCTATGTCAAACATTTGTTGAGTTTCTAAAACAGATGGAGCTGAAAACATTATATCATCCATATAATTAACAACAAGAAAGTTAGGAAATTGTTTTCTCACAGGTTCAAAGGCTTTGGCTACATAATATTGACACATGGTGGGAAAATTCATCATTTCTTGAGGCAATACAGTCCACTGATATCGTTTATTAGGCCCAATATGATTAGGATAAGGAAGAGAGAAAGCAAATCTCTCTGGGTCTAGAGGGTATAAAGGTACAGTAAAAAATAAGTCTTGTAAATCTATAATAATAATATGCCAGTTTTGAGGGATAGTGGTAGGTGATGGAATTCCTGGTTGCAATGCACCTATAGGTTTCATAGATAGTATTAATTTTTCTAAGGTCTGTTAAGAGATGCCATTTGCCAGATTTCTTTATTACAAAAATAGGAGATTCCAAGGGGAATAAGATTCCTCAATATGCTTTGATTTTAATTGTGTATTGATAAGTTCTTTAGTAGCCTCCATTTTCTCTTTTGTGAGGGGCCATTGCTCTGTCCACATAGGCTCGTCATTTTTCCAAGTAATTTAAATAATTGCATTGATTGTTAAGTGAGCAGTGGCCCCTAAGAAAAATGTGGAATATATATTTGAGTTTGCCATTGCATAAGTAAATCTCTTCATATTAAATTGAGAGGTGGATCTATCACATAAGGTCGTAATGTTGCAGGCTGGCCTTTTGGTCCCTCACATGGGTATATTTGGACACTTTGATAAACCTCTTGTGCTTTGGTTTGAGAAACTCCTGCAGTTTCACAAGAAATTCTCTGTATGGGCCAAGATTGGGCCATAAATGTTTGGAAATAATAGTAATATTGGATCCAGTATCAAGAAGACCAGAAAAATTTTTGCCTTTAATTTTGATATTTATATTTGGTCATGCATATTCAGATACTATTGACGTCCATGAGGACTGTTTTTGATCTGTACTACCAAACCCACCTGTCCAGATGCCATTAGAGGAGTTAAGAGACATGCAAGGTAAAAGAAGTAGTTGGGCAATTTTGTCCCCCTTTTTGAACTGCCATAGTATCTGAGATGACATCATAATTTGAATTTCTCCCTTATCATCTGAATCAATTATGCCTAGGTGAACAGTAATTCCTTTAGAAGTCAAACTAGATCGGCCAAGTAAAAGGCAGCAGGTTTGCAGGGGTAGAAAGAGTATCCACCTCATTCGTTTAAGTGGGACCTTATATACTTCTCAACTAGCTGCTGAGAAAAAAAAGAATACCTCAGTGTTATAAGAGGTCTATTAGGCTCTTTCCCAAGACATACATCCTGAGATAATTTTGGTACAAGATTAGCCAGGGACAACAGGTTCCAGACAATGTCTCTATGCAAGATATACTGCTGCTGTGTAAGCAGGGGTATAAGTCTTGAGATATAGGTTCCCAGGCAAGATTTGTTACAATTATAATCAATACCATAGAGCCTAAGAAAAGCATTTCCATGAGTAAGACGTTCCGCTGTGTAATCATTAGTTCTGGACCTAAAGGAAGGTCAGTTCTCTGGCAAGATACGTTGTTGCACAAGGCTTAAGGAAAGCATGAGTGAGAATGTTTGCCTCCTCCTTACAGGGCCTTGGACTATCTGCCTAAGCATTCACTCTTTCATTTCCTCCTGCTTTTAGGAGAATATTGTTGCCACGGCAAGGGGTTGAGAAATCATTCTCTAACTTCTGCCTGCTGGGAAGGGGTGTAGACCCTAAATTGTTGAGGCAACATATTCTCCTCATCCTCATATTGAGGGGCTCTGATCCAGTGGCCCTGAGTAATAGCTAGAGGAGGCAGCGGAAACTGCAGGAGCATGAACAATCACTTCTAACTTAAATGCCTAAGCCACTTAGATACAAAGTTAATTATATAGTTACAGATATAAAAGCAAACAGCAAGAACCAGATGACTACAATTATTAAAGTCAGGATAGTTTTCCACCAAGGAGGGCTTTGTATTTGAGCTTCTATAGCATCACATTGTCCTGTACCAGTTAACATTTCAGAAGTAATTTGGTTTTGGGGAGTACCAGCTCAAGCAATAGAATTGGCATGATCTTGGGCCACACCCTGAAGCCACACAGTCCACTGAAGATATTCTCCTGGTTTAGATGAGCCCTTATCAAAAGTCGCCAATCATAAAGTTACAACATTTCCAGTGGAAGATGCTATAGCGTTTAAAAGTTCCATAGTAAAAGGCAAATGAGGGCGTACATAGTGACAGCTTTTATCATTTGTTGCATGTGAGAAAAATCACTGCCTTCCTATTGAGGTATTATTTGCCCTTGGGGGTTAGTATTTCTCAAAAACAGGAAAAGCAGAGAAACCATTGGCCTCAGTGATTTGAGACTGCAAAGCTAGTAACTCAGAAAGCCTTCATCGTGAAGGAGAGTGAGTGGATAGTACTTTTTCATAAATACGAGTGCATACCAAAGGCTTATCATTATCAACAAGAAAAATATTGTCAGCCTTAGTGTCAAAAGGAGCCTCAGAAGAATTATCTTCAGGGTCATTTTGTTCTTGAATTGAGGGGAATTTCAGCTTTGTGCCCATTGCCAGAGGAGGAAGAGGACCACTTGGGTCAGAGCTGGTGGGAAAACTTTGAAATCTTTTCTGTTGTTCTAATTGAGCCTTTTGTAAAGTTTCATCATCTAATTCATATTCATGTAACAAGTGTTCCACCTGTTGTTGAATATTGGGGAGGGGGGAGGGAAATGGCAGAATCACAGCTTTATTAATAAGAGCCCATAAGGGCCAGAAATCTTTTGGAATAGTTTTTCCCCATCTTGAGCCTCGTTTAAGATTCTCTTCAATCTGGTTCCAAATTTCTAAATTGAAACTGCCTTCATCAGGGAACAAGGGATTATGTTCAACCACCATTTGGAGATAAGCCTCTATTCATTGATACAAAACTGAAAGTCCTTGAACTTACACAAGGAAGAAAATGCAACATATTGGATCCCTTAAAGTTGAACGTCCCCTGACACTTATCCAGAGTCAGGGAATCTTTAACAGGAGGATTCCTATGTGCTGTTTCTCATAAATCCTCTGTTCCTTATCAGTTTCTGTTGTCAGAAACCAGTGGAACAGCACACTGCTCCCAGGACTGAGGTCATAAGATGAGAGAGGCTTGAATCTCCTTCAGTAAACATTTTCCTTATGACAAAACTGCTTAGTCTTGATCCTCTTTCTTAAGATATAGATTGTCTCCTGACCTTGTGACCATTATCAACCCCTTATTCCTTTGATAACGGTTGCTGTACGTTTGGTTTTCTGATCTTTATCATTACCGAAAGAAATTTCTTGTACAACAGTCTATATATGCTCACAGAAATATTTAAGCACCATCAGAGCTTGGGTCTCCATGCCTTTCAGTCGTTATCTCTTTCTTTTTCTCTCTTCCACTTTCTTATCACTGACTCCAGACTGCCGGGTTCTGGTCCATTAAAGGAACCAAAGTGGCGTCCGAACAGGGACTCTGGTATACATGGCATTTCGGACAGAGGGACTCAGGGCCTATTGAGGTTGGGACCTATTGAGGTCGGTAAGTGCTAAGACACGAGTCAAATGGCTGGAAAACCCCATCTTTTCTCTACTTTATTTTACCATTTGTTTAAAGCTCAGAGACTTTTGGCTTTGTGCCAATGAATAGAGGCTTGCTTTCAAACAGTGGTTAAATGAAACCCTTGGTTCCCTAATAAAGGTCGTTTTGATTTAGAAATTTGGTACCAGGTCAAAGAAAATGTTGAACGAGTCACCAGGCATGGAAAAAAATATTCCAGTTGATTGCTGACCCCTATGGTCTCCCATTAAAGCTGTATTTCTGCCATTTCAAGGTAAATTCTAGCCCTCCCAATACTCGACAACAGACAGAACACTTACTGCATGAATATCAAGTAGATGATAAAACTTTACAAAAGGCCAAAATAGAACATAAAATATGTCAAAATTTTCCTACTAGCCCTGCCCAGCTGCTTCAAAAGCTCCTCCTCTGCCAGCAGGCACAAATCCAGAAGTCTCTCCTTTGTTAGAACCTAATGATTCTGACAACGACTCTCCTAAGATGTTGTTTAAAGGTTCTTCAGATTGCCCTCCTGCAAGCTCCTGCTTTGAGCTTGCCCACAGGGTCAGAATTTAATTTGTTTGTCACTGAAAGAAAAGGTGTGGCCTTGGTAGTGTTGCCACAACCCGGAGGGCCTGACCAGCAACCTGTTGCTTATCCAAGCAGAGAATTGGATGTAACTTCATGCGGGTAGCCCCACCACCTAATTGGGGCAGTAATTGGGACAGAAGCTTTATTAGTACCTGAAGCTTATTAATTGATGAAACCTTACTGTCCTGACTTCTCATGATGTGAGTGGAATATTAAATTCTAAGGTTAATATTTGGATGACAGATAGTAGGTTTCTTAAATATCAGTACCTAAGCTTAAAGTGTGTGGACATTTAAATCCTGCACTTTCTTTCCTGAGAAGGAAAATTAAACACCTAATCACGATTGTTCCCAATTTCTAACTTTAAACTATGCAGCTTGGGAGGATCTAATGGATACCCATTAGACGATCCTGACATGGAAATATTTACAGATGGCAGTTCCTTTGTTAGGGATGAAAAGCATAAAGCAGGTTACTCCGTGGTGACTGCTGAACAGTTTTGGAAGCAAAATCTCTCCCCCAGGAAACCAGTGCTCAGTTAGCGGAGCTTGTGGCTCTGACCCGAGATCTAGAGTTAAGCAAAGGGCAGTGAATACATATCTACATGGACTCTAAGTATGCCTTTTGACTTTACATGCTCATGCTGCAATATGGAAAGACAATTTAAAATAGCAACAGGAGAACCTATTAACCATTTCAGAGAGATTGAGAGAGTTTTAACTGCTATATACTGTCCTAAAGAAGTAGCTGATATGCATTGCAAAGGGCACAGCAGGGATGGGAGGAAAGCCAAAGCAGCTGAAGGTAATCAGCTGGCTGACTGTCAAGCCAGGAAAGGGGCACTTTAAGAAACCCCTTCACTAAGACATCCTTGATCTGGACAGGTCCTGTAGAACAGGAAAACCACAGTATACTGAGGAAGAATTAGAAAGATATAAGAGGAACTTAAGATTATGAATAAAGGATGGTTACGGTCAGAGGATGAACGATTAATAATTCCTGAAAAGGCTCAATGGAAAATTCTTAAGGGTTTACACCAGAGTTTTCATTTGGGTGCAGAGAGTACTTACCGGGTGGCATCTCATTTGTTTGAAGGTAAAAATGTAATGAAAACTTCAAAGAACATTATCAAAAGGTGTGAGGTTTGTCAGAAAAATAACCCAAAGACTGAAAAGCTAGCAAAATCTGGATTACAACGAAGTGGAAAGTATCCTGGAGAAGACTGGGAAATTGATTTTACTCATATGCCAAAAGCTAATGGGTATTCTTGCTTACAAGTCTGGGTGGATACTTTAACTGGATGGATCTCTGCGTGCTTCAGCAATGACCTTCATGCTCTTCTGAACAAAAGTCCTTGGCACAGACTCATATTTGCAAAAATCAGCACTTACTCTCCTCTGCGACAGAGGCTCTCTGAATTACAGGCTTTGCTATGACAAGTTTCTGACGCCTATGGTTTCTCCATCTTTCCAGTTTTAAAAAATTCTGATGCGCAAGGGCACATAATGCCTCAATATGACGGTATTAATTTTTTTTTACATGCAACAAACGAAAAAGGCTGTAACTATGTATGGTTCACATTCGCCTGTCACTAAAGAGCTTCTAAATGTTGTGACATCTTCTATTGGAAATTTTACTCCCTATGATTGGCGAACTTTAATAAAAGCTCTCCTTAAACCAGGAGAATATCTTCAGTGGACAATGTGGTTTCATGATATAGCCAGAGATCATGCTAACAAGAATGCTCGAGCTGGCACTCCTCCAAACAAAATTACTTTTGAAATGTTAACTGGCACCAGACAATTTGATACCATAGAAGCTCAAATACAATGCCCTCCCTTATTGCATGAACAATGGAAAACAATGGTCCTTGAAGCTTGGGATCGTATTACTCCTCAAAGAGAGCCTACAGGTAGCTACACTAAAACATTACAAGGACCTAATCAACGTCATGCTGGTTTTTTAGCTAGATTAGAAACTGCTATTTCCCGTACTATAGTCGGAGAAGAAGCCAAAAAACAGCTAGATAAATTACTTGCTTATGAGAATGCAAATCAGGAATGTCAAAGAGCTATCCTTCCAATTCGTGAGACTGGGACTATTATTGATTGTTTGAAGGCTTGTCGCAATCTACAATCAGAAACTCAAAAGATGCAAATGCTAACTAAGACAATGGCTGCTGCCTTCTAGAAAGGGAAATGAAGGATATTTACATGTGGAGATAAAAACCATTTAGAAAGGGATTGCCCTAAGAAGGCTAATAAAAAACTTTGAAGAATCTGGCCTCGCTGCCAGAGAGGAATGCACTGGGCCAAAGACTGTAAATCTAAATTTGATATGAAGGAAAACCTATTCTGGGAAACTCCAAACAGGGGACCCCTCTCCCTCCGCAGGTCCCCTACAACAAAAACCAGGGGCAACTTCTATCTTTTCCTTCAAACCCTCAACATCCGGCAGTGTTGCTGTCAATGTACCAGCCCTAAATGATTTTTCCCTTTACCCTCAAGCAGTCCCTTCTAGAGTACCTACCGGACTTTTTGGACCCCTGCCCCCACAAACCTTCGGTCTTTTACTTGGCCAATCTAGTTTGACTTCTAAAGGAATTACTGTTCATCCTGGGGTAATTGATTCAGGTTATAAAGGAGAGATTCAAATTATGTCATCTCAGATTTTATGGCAATTCAGAAAGAGGGACAAAATTGCTCAATTATTTCTTTTGCCTTACATTTCTATTAACTCCTCTAATAATGTATGGACAAGCAGATTCGGCATCTCTAAAACAATCCTTAAGGACATCATTGGTATTTCAATATGCCCAACCAAATATAAATATCAAAATTAATGGTTCAAGATTTTCTGGTCTCCTCGACACTGGATCTCATATTACTATTATTTCCAAACACTTATGGCCCCAAACCTGGGCTCTACAAAAGATCTCTTGCCAAATGACAGGAATTTCTCAAACCAAAGTTCAAGAAACTTATCAAAATATTCACATCTACCCATATGAAGGACCGAAAGGCCAGCCTGCAACATTAAGAATTTATGTGATAGATGCACCCCCTTAATCTAATAGGAAGGGACTTATGCAATTGCAAACTCAGATATACATTCCACATTTTTCCTAGGGGCCACTGCACATTTAACAAACAAAGCAATGATTAAAATAACTTGGAAGAATGATGAGCCTATTTGCACAGAACAATGGCCCCTCATGAAAGAAAAATTACAGGCTATTAAAGAACTGATAGACACACAATTATAATTAAAACATATTGAGGAATCTTACTCTCCATGGAACTCTCCTATTTTTGTTATAAAAAAGAAATCTAACAAATGACATCTCTTAATAGACCTTAGAAAAGTTAATGCATCTACGAATCCCATGGGTGCACTAAAACCAGGGATCCCATCCCCTACTACTGTTCCTCAAAATTGGCACATTATTATTACTGATTTACAAGATTGCTTTTTAAATATACCTTTATACCCTTTTATACCCTTTGACTTTCCTGGTGGCTCAGAGAGTAAAGTGTCTGTCTACAATGAGGAAGACCTGGGTTCGATCCCTGGGTCAGGAAGATCCCCTGGAGAAGGAAATGGCAATCCACTCCAGTACTCTTGCCTGGAAAATCCCATGGACAGAAAAGCCTGGTAGGCTACAGTCCATGGGGTCACAAAGAGTCGGACACGACTGAGTGACTTCACTTTTACATCCTTTAGACCGAAAGAGATTCACTTTCTCTCTCCCTTTTCCTAATCACATTGGGCCTCATAAAAGATTTCAATAGACTGTGTTACCTCAAGGTATACTTAACAGTCCTATTTGTCAAAATTTTGTAGCCAAGGCTTTACATCCAACGTGACAGCAATTCCCTCATGCATATATCATTGATAATATACTGTAACTACAAAAAGGAGAAGTGATATTTTTGACACTGAATGGCCATGATGCTCATTCTTTAGACTCCAGAAAAAATTAATTAAAATAAAACCTTTTTTGAAATTGCAAAACCGGTTCTTCTTACATGTGCAGTTGGGACAAGGTTAACTTGTTAAAATACTTTTTGGAGCTCTAATTCTGCCTGGGAAACAAAAACGGGCCTAAGAAAAAATTTAAGTTAACTCTTGTCATGTCCCTGGGATACACAGCACACTATCTGGGACTCCAGCCATAAAAAATTGCTGGAACTCAGGGGGAAAAAAAATATATATATATATATATATATATATCTCAGAAAGAGATTTTAAATGTCAAGTGGAACACTATATCTGTCTATGTAAAATTATCTATGTCTCAACATATGTCTTTGTTTTTGGATAATATAAAATTAATGAGCTCTATTTAAATTCAAGTTCCTGTGAACTGAAAAATATTGGATGTTAAATGTTTATTTAAATATAAATATAATTGTTTGCTAATCTAATTAAGACATGTCTTAAATCATCGTTATATAATACTTTTATTGTGCTGAGATTTAAGGTAAACTAAGTTTGTCAACAAAAATATAACTCTTTGTGTATATATATATAAATATATAAATGAGATGAAAACTCTTAGATAAACTCTAATAAAAATAATTATATTTTCAAAATATCTACCTAAAGTAATCTCTTAGGATTGGGTTAACTTAAATTCATAATATTGTACTAAATGAAATAATAAAAACTTATTAAATAGCTAGGTCATTTCCAAATAAAGTAAGATTTTAGAACATTAATTACTGAACACTAACTTCCTCTTGCAAAATGTTTTTCTTACAGAAAAGCTAAAGAGATTTTAGACTATTAATAAATATATATTTTATTTGCCATAATGATGAATACAAACATATAAAAAAGGTTTGTGACAAATGAAAGGGAATTTTATGGCAAATGGATGGAATTCATCGCTCTGAACTTTCTTCCTCTTCCTTCTTATATATCTCAATGGATACAAATTCTTTTTATATGGGCCACAGCTCTCCGAGATGAAACTACACGTTATAATCCACCTGTTAGCTTACTTTGCAATAATGAGAACACCTAATTCTATAAAAACAGACAATGACCTTGCCTGCATTTCTAGCATTTCAAACAATTTTTACATTCATTATTTAACAGATTACAGACATTTCTTATAATCCATAAACACAAGACACAGTTAAACACATTACACACTGAAACTACAAATAAAAAATTAAATATGGGGGAATACACAGGAACACTATCTTCCTTATCCAGAGCAGACTTTACTAGATTCCAACACAATATATTCTTTAAGCCTATAACTATTGTTAATATAGCTTTGTTTTAAATTTTTAAACTGACTGCAAGGAAATATCTTGACATGAGCAGAAAAACATTTCGAGGAACTGAAGGACTCTTCTCTTCTTCTGCCCATTTGGTACAAAGACAGGTTGAATGAACAATGGAAATATGGGAAATTAATCTTATAGAAAGAGGAGTATGCTTGTATTTCCCCAGATGGATCCAACAAAGTCACATGGCTTCCTCTTTGGAAGAGCCGACCCAAGGGGGCCCCCGGCCTTCAACATAGAAATGAGGCAACAAAAACCCCAGGAGGAAGAAATCCAATACAGGCCATGGTGGCTCTAAAGATCTCCAGAAAGCACCGCCCTCGGTGCCATCAACCTTATGATCTCTGGTCTTGCGGAACAAATAAAAACCCTTACTGATGAAAATCCAATTTCTCAATAGAGAAATGCCTCATAGTCCTGAAAATATTTTTGTAGCCCTGCTTGCTTTCCTTGCTGGTGCCTCCCCCAACTCAAGCTGAACTGATCAATCACACTGGGCTTACACACCCAACCCCCTTTACTTCAGGTTGTAGAATGGACGGAGAAAGGACCAACTGTATTAACCAATGACTCCATACATGCCTTCTCCCTGGGGTCTTAAAGGGCCCTCACACCCTGAAGAAGGGAAACCAATATCTCTCTAGGTTATGAAGTCCTTCCTTTGTGTATGAAGTGAAAATGAAGTCGCTCAGTTGTGTCTGACTCTTTGAGACCCCATGGACTAGTAGCCTACCAGCCTCCTCCCTCCATGGGATTCTCCAGACAAGAGTACTGGAATGGATTGCCATTTGCTTCTCCAGGGAATCTTCCCGACACAGGGATCGAACCCGGGTTTCCCACATAACAGGCAGACGCTTTAACCTCTGAGCCATGGGGGCTAGACTCCTTTGTGTATGAGCCTAGCAAAATTATGCATAAACGATAACAGGCAAACTTGGGCTTTTGCCCAGCCTCCAAAAGAGGACTTTGGGATGTTGCTTAGATTATTTACTGCCCTTTCTCTGTCCGTGAACCATGTTTATACTAATGAAACTTTACAGAAAGAGTTAGGGAAAGAACAAAGAACACTATGCAAAGAGTTTACTAATAAGAACTTTAAATATACTCCGGTTCATTGGGACAAGTGTCAGGCCAAATCAGGAAAATTAATGTTTGTGGCTAATCATACAGTTGCCAATTGGGGACCCCATGGTATGTGGTTATCTAACTGCTCAGACGATATTAACAGCACTGCATGTGATTATGCTACTCAAGTAGCATAGAAGGGTAGTAACACTATAATGCAACATTACCATGACCAAGGACTTCTTGGGTGGCTTGACGGTGGGATGGAACCTACCTCGTCCTCGAATAGTCCTCAATAACCAGACTGGGCCTGAACAATGGGACACCTGGAAACTTGCTGCAAGCACCGAGCACCCAAGAACTTAGGACTTGGACTGGACATTTCACAGGGACTAATCATAGTCACAGAAACTATTTCTTTTGTTATAATCAATCATATTTCATACAAACTTGTCTTCCCTTCCTTTTGTTCTAGCTATAGGAAATTTACAATTCAATAACACTTTACATTCTGTAACTTGTATAAATTGCAAATTATATACTCATCTTAACTCTTCTGTTTCCTTAAGAAATGAATACCCTTTGATTCTTCGATCTCGATGTAGTCTGTGGTTACCAATAAATCTCCAGAGGCCCTGGGAAGAAGGCCCCATGGCTGGACTTGCTTCCCGGTTACTTACTAAACTGCTCCAGTGATCTAGACGATTCATTGGATGGCTGACTCTCGGCATTTGGGGATTAATAGCTATTTGCACCACTGCTGCTGTCACTGGCATTGCTTTACAAACCTTAATTCAAACACATAATTTTATCCAAAATTGGACCAAAGATGCTCATACTATGTGGGCCACTCAAGCCCAGATAGATGAGGATATTCAAGATGAAATACAGGAACTAAAAACAGTCATCAACTGGGTTGGAGATCAATTAATAGATGTACAAAAACAGGTGATGCTAAAATGTGATTGGAATTCTACTCAATTTTGTGTTACACCTGTTCAATTCAATAATAGTACCTAGAACGGGGAACAAATCGAATTTAATTTACAAAACATGCATAACAATGCCTCTCTGAATGTACAGTTATTACAAAAGTCTTTGAAACCTTTTCTAAAAATCTGCCCTATTCCACGAATTTGCAAACTTTAGCTGAACAACTAGCTGATCTGGGTTAGACCCATGCCGATGGTTTCAAAGCATTACTCACAGCACTGGCTCTAGAACTGTAATTTTGGTTATTGCCTTGACAGTTACATTTCTCATTCACCATTGCCTACATGCAAAATTGTTAGAACTAAACAAACGCTAATGGTCAGAACCTTTTTACAAATATTATAAATAAGTGGGAATTGTCAGGGAATGTTTAACAGGAGGATTCCAATGTGCTGTTCCTCATAAATCTTGTTCTTTATCAGTTTCTGTTGTCAGAAACCAGTGGAACAGCACGCCACTCCCAGGACTGAGGTCACAGGATGAGACAGGCTTGAAACGCCTTCAGTAAACCTTCTCCTTAGGACAAAACTGCTTAGTCTCGATCCTCTTTCTTGAGATATGGATTGTCTCCTGACCTTGTGACCATTATTAATCCCTTGTTCCCTTGGTAATGGTTGCTGTACATTTGGTTTTCTGATTTTTATCGAAAGAAATTTCTTGTACAACAGCCTATATACACTCACAGAAAGATCATTAAAGCACCTTTGCTCCATCAGAGCTTTGGTGCCTGTGTCTTTCTTTTTTATTGTGGACTCCGGACCGCCAGGTTCCGGTCCATTAAAGGATCCCAACAGATTCCAATGCAATATACTCTTTAATCCTATAACTATTGTTAATACAGCTTTATTTGCTTAAAATTTTTAAACTTGCCACAAGGGGATACTTTGACAAAGCAGAAAAACATTTTGAGGCATTTAAGGATACCTCTCTTCCTCTGCCCATTTGGTATCAAGACGGGTTGACTGAACAATGGAAATCTGGAAAATTAATAGTACAGGGAAAGGGGTATGCTTGTATTCCTCCAGATGGACCCAACGAAATCAGTTGGTTCCCTCTTCGGAACATCTGCCACAGTGGAACCACTGGGATTCAAGATAGAGAAGAAACAGCAAAATCCCCAGGAGGAGGAGTTTCCAGTACAAGTCATGGCAACTTGAAAATTTCCAAGAAACACTGCACTCGAGGTCATCGACCTTATTATTTCCCCACTTGGGGACAGATAAAAACCCTTACTAATCAAGCTGAAATCTGGTTTCTCAACAGGGAATGCCTCAGAATCCTAAAAATATTTTTGTTGCTTTGCTTGCTTTTGTTTCCCTTGCTCAGGCTGACTTGATTAATCACACTTATTGGGCTTATATACCTAACCCCCTTTACTGCAGGTTTTCAAATGGACAGATATAGGAACGGTTGTATCCACTAATAACTCAGTATCTATGCCTCCTCCTTGGAGTTTGGAGGGGCCCTCTCATCCTGAGGACGAAGGAAGATTAACATTCCTTCCTTTATGCATGGACCCAGCAGAATTATGTATTAATGTTAGTAGACAAATGTGGGCTTTCATCCTGCCTCCAAAAAAGAACTTCCACACATTGTTTAGCTAAATCATGGAAATTCATGCTTGTAGCCAATTACAGCATTGTTGACTGGGGACCCTATGGTATGTGGCTATCGAACTGCACAGATGATATTAACAGTACTATGTGTGATTATGTTACTCAAGTAACATGGAAGATTACCAACAGGTCAATGGAACACTTCTACAACAAAGGACTCCTTGGCTGGCTTGATGGTAGAATGGCACCTCCTCGCCCTCAAATTGTCCTCAATAAACAAATTGGGCCTGAACAAAGGGACGTCTGGAAACTTGCTAGAAATAATGAACACTCGGAACCTGGACTGGATATTTCACAGGGACCAGTCATAGTCACAGTAACTATTCCTTCCATTATAATCATTCATATTTTATACAAGTTTGCATTCCCCCTTCCGTTATCACCATAGGAAACTTACAATTTAATAAGACTTTACATTTTGTGACTTGTATAGATTGCAAATTGTATACTTGTCTTAATTCCTCTATTTCTCTAAAAACACGAATCCCTTTTGATTCTTGGATCTCGACGTAGTCTGTGGTTGCCAGCAGATCTCCAACGACCCTGGAAAGAGGATCCCATGGCAAAACTTACATCCCAGTTACTCACTAAATTACTCTGACGACCTAAGTGAGTAATTAGATGCCTGATTCTTGGCATTTTGGGGTTAACATCCATTTGCACCACTGCCATTGTCACAGGCACTGCTTTACAAACTTCAATTCAAATACAAAGCTTTATTCAAAATTGGACTAAAGATGCTCATACTATATGGGTCACTCAGGTTCAGAAACATGAAAAAAATTCAAGATAAAATTCAGGAATTAAAAAAACAACCATCCAATGGGTTGGAGATCAATTAATAGATTTACAAAAGCAAGTATTATTAAATTGTGATTAGAATTCTACTCAATTTTGTATCACTCCTCTTCGGTTCAACCATAGTGCTTACAATTGGGAAAAAATCAAATTTCATTTGCAAGATATGCATAATAATGCTTCCTTAAATGTACCATTGTTGCAAAAGGAAATCCTTGAAACCTTCTATTCCAACAATTTGGAAACCTTAGCTGACAGCTAGCCGATCAATTATCTGGGTAGACCCTCAAAGATTGTTTCAAGGCATTACACAAAGTATTGGATCTGGAACTATAACGCTGATAATTATCCTAGTGATTATAATTGTAACATACCGATGCCTTTCAACTAAAATTGTTCAAACTAAACAAACTCACTTGCTCAGGGCCTTTTTCACACAAGTATCTACAGTCATCCCCAATTATGAAAAAGTAAAAAAGGGCGAACTGTTAGGGGACATTCAACTTTAAAGGATCTAACATGATATTTTCTTCTTTTGTGTGCCGATTCTCAAGGACTCTATTCTTTATCAGTTCCTGGAAAACAGGAACAAGCAGAGCTGCAGGCAGTTCTCAGAACTGAGGTCATGAGAAAGAGCATCTGCTTGGAATCCATTCAGTGATTCCCTTCAGTGACCTTTACTTGAAGGTAATTTGTTCAGTTATGCCCCTCTTCCTCAGAATATGGAATGCTTTCTTGGCCCTTTCAAGACTGTTACTTGCTTCACTTTGTTTTTCCTCAATGTTTTTACTGCCTAAAGCTGCCTTGTATTAAGATACAAAAACATGCGTTTTTGCAAATAAAGCATCCCTGTTTCACTCGAGACTTGGGTCCCTTGCTTCCTTCTTCTCATCGACTCCATTCCTCAGGTCCGGGTCTACAAAGACCATGACAGCTCTGTCTTCATTTTCCACAAATAAGAATAACTCTTCTTTAATCATACACACAACAGTTATCTCTATCCAATGGAGAACATGACTCTATTCCTATGCATTGTTCCTAGCACACCATCAGTTCCTCTCCTCCTACAAAAAGCCCAGGCCTTTTAACATTTTGCCTGCTCTGTTCAAGGTCAGTTGGTAGAACATTATGTTTTATAACAGACTGGACTATGTACGGAAGGGCTTCCTGATCCTACTGACCGTGATGAGTCATGTCCTAGTTTTACATTATTTTCTTCCCTCCCTGTTGCTAATTCACACACACTATTGAATTTTGTAATTCACGCTGTGTGTTTTTCCAGGGAACATGGATGTGAATGAACTGTATCTAATGAAGTTGGTCCCTTCATCTCATTGATTCCTTCCCAGAGACCATTGTGCAACGCATGTAGCAAATGCATTTGATCAATGTATTATCAAAGCCAAGCTATTAGAGCTCACCACACAACAGGCCAATAAACTGACAGACTACTTGTTGGGCAAGAATTAGTGACTTTATTCAGAAAGCCACGAGACCAAAAAGATGGCAGACTACTGTCCGAAAGAATCATCTTTGCTGAGGTAGAATTTGGGTTTCTTTTACACGAAAAGATCTCTATAGCTTCTCTTCAAATATGGACTTACTGCAGTTGCTGAGTACCTGAACTAAAGTCATCAGAGAATACACATAGTGAAAAAGGCAGGGATTTGCCACAACCACTGAGTCTGGGAAGTAGGGCTTCACTACGTTCCTATTTTGTGACTTCTGGGTAAGATCCTTGCCACACATTACATTGCTGTGTTTTCTCCAGGATAAATAGTCTGATACTACTGGTGAAATGTGAGGATAGGGTTATTTATTTTTAAAAAAACATTTGTGAAATTGGTGAGGAATCTTTCCAGAATGAATTCATGTTCTAAAGACCTAATAAATACATATATATCTGGCTTCTATCCAGTATGAATTTTCTCATGAAGCCTAAGATGTTGCCACACTCATGATATTTGTATGGTTTCTCAGTAGGATGAACTCTCTGAGCAACAATAGGGTGTGAATTTTGAACTTTGAATTTTTTAGACTTCTACCATATACCACATTCACGTGAGTTTCTCTCATGTATGGATTTTCTGATGTTTAGTGAGTGCTGAGACCTGAGTAAAGGATTTTCCACACTCGAAACATTTGAAAGGTTTCTCTATATGTATTCTCCAGTGTTTTTTAAGGAGTGAATTTTGACTGAAGAACTTGCCACACTCATTACATCTGAAAGGTCTCTCTCCAGTATGAATTCTCCAGTGAAGTTGAAGATGTGGTTTTTGACTGAAGACTTTTCCACACTCATCACATTTGTAAGATTTCTCTCCAGTATGAACTGTCTGATGATTTAAAAGGGCTAACTTCAGACGAAAGGCCTTGCCACACTCATCACATTTGTAAGGTTTCTCTCCAGTATGAACCGTCTGATGACTTAAAAGGCTTGACTTTACACAAAAGGTCTTGCCACACTCATCACATCTGTAAGGTTTCTCTCCAGTATGAACTGTCTGATGACTTAAAAGGCTTGACTTTACACAAAAGGCTCTGCCACACTGATCACATTTGTAACGTTTCTCTCCTGTATGAACTGTCTGATGACTTAAAAGGGTTGACTTTAGACGAAAGGCCTTGCCACACTCATCACATTTGTAAGGTTTCTCACCAGTATGAACTGTCTGATGAGTTAAAAGGGTTGACTTTACACAAAAGGCCTTGCCACACTCATCACATTTGTAAGGTTTCTCTCCAGTATGAACTGTCTGATGATTTAAAAGGGTTGCCTTTAGACGAAAGGCCTTGCCACACTCATCACATTTGTAAGGCTTCTCTCCAGTATGAACTGTCTGATGAGTTAAAAGGATTGACTTTTCACGAAATGCCATGCCACACTCATCACATTTGTAAGGTTTCTCTCCAGTATGAACTGTCTGATGCCTTAAAACGGTTGCCTTTAGACGAAAGGACTTGCCACACTCATCACATTTGTAAGGTTTCTCACCAGTATGAACTGTCTCATGCCTTAAAAGTGTTGACTTTAAACGAAAGGCCCTGCCACATTCATCACATTTGTAAAGTTTCTCTCCAGTATGAACCGTCTGATGACGAGCCAGGTTTGAATTTTGGCTGAAGACTTTGTCACATATATCACATTTAAATAATTTCTTTCCTGTATGAAATTCTTTATGTCTCTTGAAGTATGAGCTGTGAGTAAAGGCCTTGCCACACTCATCACATTTGTAAGGTTTCACACCAGTATGAACTATGTTATGACTTAAAAGGGTTGACTTTACACGAAAGGCCATATCACACTCATCACATTTGTAAGGTTTCTCTCCAGTATGAACCGTCTGATGACGAGCCAGGTTTGAATTCCGGCTGAAGACTTTGTCACATATATCACATTTAAATAATTTCTTTCCTGTGTGAATTTTCTTATGTCTCCTGAGGTCTGAGCTGTGAGTAAAGGCCTTGCCACAATCATCACATTTGTAAGGTTTTTCTCTGTATGCTTTGAGTTCTTGTGTTATTCTTGAAGGATTCATAAAATCTTTTCCATATATATTAGAAACACTGGTTTGGACACAAGAAGGAATTCTTTGAACAGGTAAAAATGAGAAACTGTTGTTGACAGAACTCTTAACTTCATTATATTCAGAAATTATCCCACCAGTTTGAAATATCTGCAGTTTATCCTGAAAGTTAAATCCAAACCTCTTTCCATAGAGCTTGATGCCTGCATCCTTTCCATCATGTGAATCTCTTCCATCAGGCACATTTCCATTAAGGCTTACAGGTGTGCCTTTGTAATTTCTTTGTCATCTCTCCCCTGACACTCAAAGTCACACATGTTTTCCTGACTTTCCCAAAGATGAAAATGTTTGATTTCACAGCTTTCAGGGCTTCCCAGCATCAATGTGTGAAATGTTTCTCGTTTATCACTGTTCACTTTGGGTTGTAAATGCTTGATCACATGTGTAGGAGAGACATCTGCAAGATAAAAAGAATCATAGGTATCCTGCTCACAATAATTCAAAAATAAATGTTTCATGTTGAATATATATTACACTGAAAGTGATACTTACATCAAGTTTTGAAACACAACAATGTCACCTTAAGTGTTTAGAAACACTAAAGGAATAGAATTCTTAACTTAAGAAAGCATAACATAAATTCATCGTTACGGTAGCCTAGTTTTAAAAACCATATGCCAAATACACTAACATTGGACAATCTTATGCTAACTCTCAAAAACAGAGTGTTTCTCTACCAGGACGCTTTAGGAACGTATCAATCAACAGTTGTCTCAAATTGAAAAGAAAAATATTACACTATTATTTATTCTGCAAACTTCTTATACATAAATAAATTCTAAACAATATATTATATATTGTAACAGTAAATAATCCAAAACCAAGCTTACCCAATGAATAATTAACTATTCATAAGTGGTTGTATACAATTGAAAACAAAAGAGAAAATAAAGAATATGACTAAAACAATTTTTTTGAAACAACATAGTTTTCTAAATCTGCTATAGAACTGCATAGCCAAAAAGAAAAGGCATTTTACAATGTTAACAAGTAGTATGTGTCAGCTGTATTACAGAATACACGCTAAAAGACCATCATCTGTAAATGACACATAAATTAAGATGTAAAATATTCACTGGTTTTCTAACAGCCAATAAACAATGCATCCCCCATCTATGTTGTTGTTCAGTCGCTCAATCCTGTTTGCCTCTCTGCAACACTGTGGATTGTAGCGCACCGGACTCCTCTGTCCATGGGATTTCACAATCAAGAAAAGTGGAGTGGGTTGCCACTTCCTTCTCCATGGGATCTTCCCGACTCAGGGATCAAACCTGCATCTTCTGCATTAGCAGGTGATTTCTTTACAAATGAGCCACCAAGGAAGGCTAATTTCTGCTGCTGCATTGCTTCAGTCGTGTCCGACTCTGTGCTACCCCATAGACAGCAGCCCACTAGGCTCCTCCGTCCCTGGGATTCTCCAGGCAAGAATACTGGAGTGGGTTGCCATTTCCTTCTCCAATGCATGAAAGTGAAAAGGAAAAGTGAAGTCTCACAGTCTCTTAGCGACCCCATGGACTGCAGCCTACCAGGCTCCTCCATCCATGGGATTTTCCAAGTGGGATTTCCCACGGAAAAATAGTGGAGTGGGTTGCCATTTTCTTCTCCATGGGATCTTCCTGACTCAGGGATCAAACCTGCATCTTCTGCATTAGCAGGTGAATTCTTTACCACTAAGCCATCAAGGAAGGCTGACCTCTAGCCATGCACTATTCTTAATTACCTAGTTTAATGGCACCAAAATATAATAAATAAAAAGTGAGTGCTTTGTGTATTTATTGACTAGCATCAGACACAATATTGCTGAAAAATGTTGCAAGTGAAACGCATACAAGATATAATGTAGTTGAGGTTTGACAGCAAACAAAATTCGGTAAAGCCATTATCCTTCAATTAAAAAATAAATAAAATTTTAAGAAGATATAATGTAGAGCTAGAACAAATAATTTCACAATTTGTATGGAAATACAAAGAACCTTGAATAGCCAAAGCAATCTTGAGGAAGAAGAATGGAACTAGAGGAATCAACCTGCCTGACTTCAGGCTCTACTACAAAGGCACAGTCATCAAGACAGTATGGTACAGGCACAAAGACAGAAATATAGATCAATGGAACAAAATAGAAAGCCCAGAGATAAATCCACGCACCTATGGACACCTTATCTTTGAGAAAGGAGGCAAGCATATATAATGGATTGAAGACAACCTCTTTAACAAGTAGTGCAGGGAAAACTGGTCACCACTTGTAAAAGAAAGAAACTAGATCACTTTCTAACATGATACACAAAAATAAACTCACAATGGATTAAAGATCTAAACAGAAGACCAGAAACTACAAAACTCCTGGAGGAGTACATAGTCAAAACACTCTCTGACATACATCACAGCAAGATCCTCTATGACCCACCTCCCAGAATACTGGAAATAAAATAAAAAATAAACAAACGGGACCTAATTAAACTTAAAAGCTTCTGCCATCTCCACAGCATAAAACACAATAAAGTAACTCCTTTTGCAGCAATATAGACAGACTTAGGGATTATTCTAAGTGAAATTGGACAGAGAAAGACAAATATCAGAGGATATTATATGTTGAACTGAAATAAATGATACAAACGAACTTATTCACAAAATAAACTCACCAGAATAAAAAACAAACTTATGGTTACCAAAGGGGGTAGTACAGGATGGTGATGGGGGCAAGAAAGGGAGAGATAAATTAGGAGTTTGTATATTTACAAACTACTATATATACAAAATAGATAAAACAACAAGAACATACGATATAGCTCAGGGAATTATATTGAGTATCTTGTAAACTGCTGTATACCTGAAACACAACATTATAAATTAACTATACTTAAAAAGTGGAGAAGGAAATAGCAATCCACTCCAGTATTCTTGCCTGGAGCATCCCAGGGACAGAGGAGCCTGGTGGGCTGCCATCTATGGGGTGGCACAGAGTTGGACACAGGTGAAGCAACTTGGCATGCATGCATGCATGCATTCGAGAAGGAAATGGTAACCCACGTCAGTGTTTTTGTCTGGAGAATACCAGGGACAGAGGGGCCCAGTGGGCTCCTGTCTGTGGGGTTGCACAGAGTCAGAAACGACTGACGTGACTTTGCTGCAGCAGCAGCCGCATACCTAATAAGAATGGTTAAAACCAAAAACACCTCTTGCAGAGATGTTCAAAAGATGTTTCACAAGGGTGTAAAAACTATTAAATGAAGGAAGTAGTCTATGAAACAAGACATGTTGACAAAACCGAATATTCACCAGCAAAAGAATTTACTTGGAACATTATCTTACACTACAGACAAAAATGAACTCAAAATGGTTCAAAGACCTAAACCTAAGTCCCAAATGTATAAAACTCCTAGAAGTAAACGTGTAGGAAATGTTTCTTGAAATTGGACCCCAAATGATTTACCAGATATAATACCAAAAGCACAGGCCACAACATAAAACCAGATATTAAAATTATAAATTACCATGCATTAAAGTGCAGTGAGTTTGAAAAGACAATCAACAGTAGAAGAGAAAATATGTGGAAATCATACATCTGATAGTAAGTGAGTACAAAGAATATATAAAGAATTTTAAGAGGGACTGATCACCAGTTCTACCATAGGGACCATTCCCCAATCAATCATCCAATGCATTGCAAATACAAAACAGAAACACTAAGAGTAACACAGAAATTTGAACTCAATGATAAAATTGAAAAATACCTACAATGCACAGGACAGTGCAACCAATAGCCCCATAGATATGAGAATGTGAACTTGGCCAAAGTTGTCCTGGGATAAATTTCGATACCATTTACAGAGGCTAAAATATATGGTCCTTTATACACATGAACAACACTGTCACGGTGCCCTTGACAGAGTCTCCAAAGCCAGAAAATAACCTGGAAAGATGTATCAGGCTCTCATGATTCTTTCTCTCTCATAATCCTAGAACATACTGACCACTCTACTGGATAGCTTCAAGTGGTGACTTTGTACAGAGCAAGAAAATAACATTAGGAATACTGTCTCCATCACAGTTTTCTGTTACCTACTAAATCCACTCCACAAGACTCACCAGAGGCTGCCAATTAAACATAGGTGGATTATCACATCAAGGAAACCAGATACAATTTCAGACCCTCAGGAATATATTTGAAAGAAATTGAAGAGGTAAAATGATACAAAGTAAGGAGAATGGAACATCAGGAACAGCTGACATTCCCAGACTGGGTAGAGCAGCACAAGAGTAAAAATAATAGAACATGAAGGTCAGACATTACAGCATCTTGAGATGGGACCACGCACTCGCCCTACAGATGGCAAGCTCAGAACCTGTGAGATTCACATATGCTTCCCTCGTAGGATCTATGATCAAAAGATGATCTCTCTACCCACTCTTATATTTTCCTAAGTAATAACCACAGAGGATCTAATCCACCAACTTGTCCCACTCCTAAACAGAAAAAACAGCCCTTTTGTTTTTCTTTATATGCTGTAGTTTTGACTACTTTTACATCACTCCCCACTGTCCAGAGCTTTTTCTCAGGCTCCAATGTGGAGATAATATTCAGAACAGGAACAGGAATTCTGGGACTTCCCTGGTGATCCACTGGTTAAGACTCTGCATTTCCAGTGCAGGGGGTGCAGGTTTGATCCTTAGTCAGGGAACTAAGATCCCACATGCAGAATGGTGCAGCCATAAAAAAGTAAAGAAGCAAGCAAAAACAAACAAATAGATATTCAGCGTTATCAGAAGAAAGAAATCTAAAGTGCTGTGGATTTTTTTTTAAACACTGAGCCAAAAGTCAAAAGGTAGAAAATAGGAAATTGGGTTTTTGGTATTTTCTTTTTAACATTTGCTACTGAGCTTTGTAGACAACCTCAGATATGACGTGAAACAGACAGAGCATCTGAAGAGGGTCAGTTTAACCTTGTGAAGCTGTGTCATGCCCCAGTCACCAGAACACTCAGATGAAAGACATCAGGGCCTCCCAAGGGGCACACAAGGAAAATGCAGATACCCAAGGGCAGCTCTGGAAGGAAGTCATCCTCACCCACAGACAGCAGGTTCCTATAGGTCTCCAGCATCACATGCCTGTACAAGGCCCTCTGAGCAGGGTCCAGGAATTCCCACTCCTCCTGAGTGAATTCGATGGCCACATCCTCAGAGGTCAGTCGTTCCTGAAATGAAACCACATGTCACCAAAAGGGCCATAAAAAGTTCTCATTTTCATGCAAAAGAGAAAGGGTGGTAAGGGGCAAGGATTGACTTGGTTGAAGTATGTGTTCTAACAGATCCATGCAGGGGTATCTAGGAAAGTATGGATCTCTAATTTTAATTTCTTATGCTTTTTCCTAAGAACTTATGAGATCCTCCAATTAATATGGATTTTTCATCATTGTTCAAAATCCATAAAATATAAAAGCTTAACACTGTATTGGCTATACAGAAGTGTCAGATATTTTGTTCTACCCAGTGAGTGCAACTCATTATCTAGATGAGGTACAGCATGAGTGGTGTCTTCAGAGATGACAAAGTCCACGGCACTTTTAATGGAAAGGTCAAAAGTTTCAGGTATGATGTTGATAACAGCAGCAAGGACTAAAAGTGTCTGAAGGCTTCCTGTTGCTCTAAATTACTGTAATATTACTCTAAACAGTAAATAAGTACTTTACAGGCAAGAACCTGTCATCAATATAATAGCTCATTAAAGAACCATCTGTTCCCACCTTACAGAAGAAAACCTGTGTCACAGACACTCTGAGAAACTTGACTCAGATCAAAAAGGTAAGAAATATTACATGAAGCACCTGAACTCAGAAGCTTGGGCTCAGCAACTGAAGCTTAAACATCTAACAGTTAATACAGACAACATTAAAAGTCCTTTGACAGAGGGCTCCTAAAGAAAACTTGAAAGAAGTCCAAGGTGAGCCTCCCTCCCTGCCCCTCCGTCTTCTCTGCAGGGGGAGCAGCTCTCAGGCCTTGGGCCTTTGGCCTTCATCCCTTGAAAATGGATACCTGTGCCAAATTAGTCTCTACCCCCTCCCTGATTGGGAGAACCTCCCCACTGTTGAGTGATCACTGTCCACAGTGGTGGTGAAGGACTGGAAACACTGACCGATGAGAGCCACAGCAGCTTGGCACCCCCAGGTCCCCAGACCATCTCACTTATTCCTAGCCACAGCTTCCAAACCGGTGCCATTTCAAAGGACTCTGAAACAGCAGCCAAGTTCCCTGGAGCTGGAGTTGCCACAGCAGGGGTGGCTGGCTCCAGGGCTGGAAGTGGGACTGTGTTCAGGAGCTTCATCACTGTTATGCCAGGAACCCTTCTCTGAAACAGTAGCTCTTCTACGCCATGGGCTTGGCCCTCTCAAAGGCCATGGGGCTCTTTTGCCTGATGGTGGTCTAGCTCATCTTCTTCACAATATGAAGGAGCTGTTTCCACCTCCCACATTTCTTTCTCCTGTATCTGCCGTGTATGTTCCCTTTCCTGTAAGTCCCCAGGCAGCCTGGTGAAAGTGGTGGGCTCAGGGTTTGACAGAAGGAAAACAAATAAATATTGTATTAATATGACAAAAAAAAAAAAAAAAGTCCAAGGTGAACAATGTGGAATGGCATGAAAGGTCATTATAGACATGGATACACAAACACAAGTGTTAGTAATTTACTACATAAAACACTAACAGGATTGTTTAGAAAATTTCAAGGCCACAGATTATACTGATAACATAATTTCAACTGAAAAAAAAGGTGATATGTAGTTTTTAAGTCATGATGTCTTCTGTCTAAATCACAGACTTGCACATGCATGCATACTTATCTAGAAAAATTAACTGACATGAGAGGATTCATCTTTTGACAGATTTTTGGACAATTATATATCATCCTTTTATTCACATGTATTTCAGCATCCTTCAGACGATAAATATGTATCCTTTGTACTCAGCTGAGTTTGTCAACAGGATTCTAAAAGAAAACTGGTAAAAACATTAAAAAAAAATACTTGAACTCAATTCATAATAAAATTACCATATACAAAGATACAATTTTATCCATTTAAATTTACATAGCAAGTCATTAACAGAAGCCAAAGACTTTCTTTGCCTTTTTTCCCATTAATAAAACAGTGATTTGAAATTAGAAGAGTCATCAGTTTAGGACAAAAAGAATTATCACAACAACAATGTAGAAAAACTTCTCAGAAAATTAAAAATCATGGCAAAAAGAATATGGGAAAAAAAATACAGTTATTAAACAAGACTATCTGGAGAAACACCATGATAGTAAGGAAACATTCAATACATTCCTTCTGAAATTACAGTGGCATGAAAGGTGCTGTCCAGGGTGCCTGTCTTTCACCACCATAGGATGCACTGGAGCAGGGTCCACTAGAAGAACAGGAGGAAAAAACCAGGGCAAGACACCCAGAGTTTGTCAGAGAGTTGAAACATGTAGTACTCACAAACCTAAGGACATGGAAAAGTGAAAAGTGAAAGGATGGAAAAAGACAGTCCATCCTAAAGAGAGCAGGGGAGACTGTTATATCAGACAAAATAAACTGAAGAAAAAAAAGTGCCATGAGATAAATATTATATATCGATAAAATGGTCAATTTACCAAAAAGCTGTAACAAGTAAAAAAATATATACATCTAACATTAGATATCTCAGAAAAATGAAACAAACATTGAACACACATGTACAGATCACACGGCTCAATAAAAGCTGAAAACACATGTATCTCAAGGACACATAAAACATTCTCTATGAGAGACCACATGTTAGGCCAAAATTAACCATTTTAAGAGACTGATACTATACCATAGAAGTATCCTCCCTAACAACAACGAAATAAGCACAAGAAAAAAAAGAAAATTCCTCACATGTGGACATTAAACAACTCACTCTTACACCACAAATGGGTCTAAGAAAAAAATCACATGGAAATTTTAAAATACACGGATCAAAACAAAAAGACAACATTACAAAATTTATAACACAGAGAGACCACTGTATTAAAAGGAAAGTCTGAAAGGTGAAATGCTTACAGTAAAAAGAGAAAAGATCTTAAACCTGAAATCTATTTTCAGACCTCTGGGAAGCAGAAAACGGAAAACAAACTAAACTCAAGTTTAGCAGAAGGAAACTGGTAAATAAGAAAGAGTAAACCAGAGATACAATAGAAAGTAGAAAAATATAAAAATCAACAAACCAAGAGTTGATGTTTTGAAAAAACTGTATAGGAAGACCCCCACCTAGACTAAAGACAAGAGACAAAACTAAAAACAGATATGAAACAGGAGTGATTGCAACTGATGTCAAAGAAAGTTTCTAAAGATAAGGAAGTACTATGACCAATAATGCCTATAAGTGACAGTATATAGGAGATACTGGCAAATTCTTAGAAACATACAAACTATTTTACTTATTAAGAAATTAAAAAATTGAGAAGTTTTGAAAGTGAAAGTGTTAGCCACTCAATCGTGTCTGACTCTTTGTGACCTCATGCACTGTAGCCCAAAAGGCTCCTCTGCCCATGGAATTTCTCCAGACAAGAATAGTTGACTAGAGACTCATTCCTTTCTCCAGGGAATCTTCCAACCCAGGGACAGAACCTGGGTCTCCCACAATGCAGGCAGATTCTTTATGATTTGAGGCATCAGGGAAGCCCATTATAACTAGAGAGATTTAAAAAGTGGTGAGAAACCTCTAGGAAATATACAGGACCAAATTCTACCAAACATTACAGAAGAATTACCACTAATCCTGCTAATTCTATGGAGCAAGCATGATTCTAATAGTTTGCTGATTTCCCAAAAGACACAAGAAAGGAAAACTATAAACCAATACCCCTGATGAATACTGATGCAAAATTAAAATACTTGCAAACCAACTTCAACACATATTAAAAAGATCTGGAGAAACAGACACAGAGAACAGATGGAGGGGGGAGGGGAGGAAGGAGAGGGTGAGATGTATGGAGACAGTAACATGGAAACGTACATTATCATATATAAAGTAGAGAGCCAATGCGAATTTGCTGACTGACTCAGTGAACTCAAACAGGGGCTCTCTAACAACCTACAGGGGTGGGATAGGGAGGAAGATGGGAGGGAGGGGACATATGTATACCTATGGCTGATTCATGTTGGTATTTGGCAGAAAACAACAACTTCTGTAAAGCAATAATCCTTCAATTAAAATAAATAAATAAAAAGATCTGACACTATGACCAAGTGGATTTTATTCATATAAGGCAAGGAGAAGTCAACATACAAAAATCAATTAATATGACACACTACATTAACAGATTAAAGGGGGAAAAAAACAAGATCATCTCGATACAGGAAAAAAAAAAATTCAACAAAAATTTGACAACCTTTCAAGATGGAACACTCAACAAACTACAAACAATAAATTATACCAACATCAACATAACAAATGCCATTATGAAAAGAGCACAGCAATGGGGAAAGAATGAAAGCTTTTCCTCTGAGGTCAAGAAGAAGGCAAGGACGCACACTCTGCACTACACTTCAACAAAGCACTGAAACTCTTAGAGCAATTAGATGAGAAAAGGAAATCAAAGGTCCCCAAATTGAAAAAGAAGTAAATGTATCTTCTTTCCCACATGACAAAGTTTCATCAGTAAAAATCATAAAGATTACAAAAGAAACATGTAATATCAAAAAGATTCTTTAATAACCACACAAAGGGTCAATCAACCAATTAACTCATTATCAAAACTGCCATGACAATCTTTGTAGAAGCAGAATAAAACATGGTGAAAGTCATAGAACTATTCAAAGAGCAAACAGCAAAACTCTTGAAGAAGGAAGATGGAGGTCTTTCTATTTCAACACCTATTACAAGGTAATCAAGGTGATGTGGTACTGGTATAAAAACAGACAAATAAACCAACTGAACAGAACACAGTACTCAGAAATAATTCTTTGTGAAATATATGTAAGGTATATTCACAAGGATGTCAAGATACACAAAAGGGAAAGGACAGGCTCAATTGATCTGATTCCCAGATTTTACCAGCTATTGTGCATACTAACACCTGACTTCCACATGCAGTTTCCTTACCCTGGTTGACAGAGCAGACAGCACATCCAGATAGGCCCTAAGCAATCCCTGCTGCCCAACAGCACTGAGACCCCAGCTCCAACCCGTGGGTGAGAAGCCCTGCCCAGGACGGTGCCCAGGGGAGCCTCCTCACAAGGGCCAGGTCACTGGGTCATGGGGAGATGGGATCTAAGTGGAGATGACAGGGCCTGAGGGAAGGCCCCGGGTGAGTGTGCATGACAGGAGTCACACAGGACACTCCAGAGTCAGACACGATTAGCGAGTCCAGAGAAGGGCATTTCAGGAAGGACAGACTAAATATGACCTTACCTGAGAAAGAGCCATGCCTCACGCCTTTTCTTTCCTCTTCCTTAACTTCAGGGCTTCCTCAGGCAACACGAGTCTTCAGAGGTCTATCATGAAAGTGGAAAACATGCCGTTTAATGCTTACAGTCAACACATCCCCTTGCTGAGCCCCAACCACACACACACAGGGAAGCCCTCACCATGAGGAACAGACAGTCCCCTGTGGCCACTGTCTCAGGAGGGACTCAGGACAGTCAACTTCCGCAGAGAGACCAACATGGGACTTTCCCACACTTTCTCTCAGATCACACTCCCCTCCTGCTGAGGCCTCATGTACACAGCAGCAGGAGGCACCTCCGCTGACCAGGCAATCTCCTTCAGGTCACACAGCAGGCCCTGATCCATCCCCACTCAGAACAGAGCACCCCCTCCTCAGCCCAGATCTCAGCCCTCAGGACTGGGAGGCCTCAAGAGTCCTGATGCTCAGTGAGGGATCCAGACTGGAATCAACTGGGCCATCTTAAACAGTCTCGAGCTGTGGACCAACACAAACTACCTGAAGGGGAATCTCTGGTCAGAGGGTACAAAACATGTCTGTCAGGAGCCGCGTTAGGCATTACTGACAAAATGGAGGCATGGCCCCAACCCCCTCTCCTTGTCCCGCAGGCACGGACCCAGGATGAAGGAGTTAGGTCTTGTGATTCTGACTTGTTTTTTCTTTTCCTCGGTTGAGTTGACTGAAAAGAATGTTAAGGTGCTCATTGTCCTTGAGAGGAGCATGAGAAGGCACAAAGCCTCCTGCAGTTGTGCCCAGAGAATAATCCATAAAGTTAACCATTGACATTTGTTCAAGGATCTTTACAAAGAGTGTTCCAGGATGATCACATAGGCTGCAGCTTGAGGCCTTGGAAAGGACTGTCATCCTGAGACCTATTTGTGAGGGAAATGTTTATGGCAAAGAAAGTTTGCTGAATTTAGGGTTTAGGAATAATTAAGAATCGTTAGAAGCTAAAAATTTAAGGAATGTGGTAGTGCTAGCATGTTTTACTATATCTTATACAGATTAGGAATTTCAGAGATAGTAATAGCTGCTGCTGCTGCTGCTAAGTCGCTTCAGGTCATGTCCGACTCTGTGTGACCCCAAAGACAGCAGCCCACCAGGGTCCGCCATCCCTGGGGTCTGAGATTCTCCAGGCAAGAACACTGGAGTGGGTTGCCATTTCTTTCTCCAATGCATGAAAGTGAAAAGTGAAAGTGAAGTCACTGAGTCGTGTCCAACTCTCAGAGCACCCCATGGACTGCAGCCTACCAGGCTCTTCGGCCCCTCCATGGGATTTTCCAGGCAAGAGTACTGGGCTGGGGTGCCATTGCCTTCTCCTTATTAATAGCTAGAAGCCTTTTTAGGAGTTAGTGAGCTTAGGATGCTAAGGGCAAACAGGATTTAGAAAGATAAGAAACAAACTGAGGAATGTGGTATGCAGCCCAGACATAAGCATGAGTTACAATGTAATCACAAGTTAAAGTAACCAGGATTCTGAGAGAAACTCTGTTTGAAGCAGAAACTCTCTTTGAAGAGCAACAATGTTTTATGGAGACAATAAATCTGGGTGAGGAGTAACTGAAAATGCCAAACCTCTGACCTAATGCTTTTGTCAACGTATAAAAAAGAGAATCTGAAGCTTGAAATAAACATGCAGTCCCTTACCTTGAGTCTGAGGCTGCATCATTCTCCGCCGACACCGCTCATCTCCTCAGGCTGATTCCCTGGCTGCTGGAGCTGGACTCTGGCACATGTGTATGCAAAATGCGTCATCAATAAAATGTGAAGCCTAGACTGAGCACCATTCAGAGGAGAAAAGCACCCCCAATCTCTTTCTTCTTTCCTAGCCTTACTAAGGTGTAACTAACAAAAATGGTATAAATGTACTGTGTACAAAGTGATCATGTGATAGACTCATACACTGAATAACTATTATAGTGGAGTAAGTTACACTTCCACCTATGACTACACTGTATTATTTCTCTCTGGGCGAATTTCAAGGATATAGAAACACTACTACCGGCAGCATGCAGTACCTCAAACCCCCCAAATTTACTTATTTTACAATGGAAAATCTCTGCTCTTTGACTACCAGTGCCCCATTTCCCCCTCCACCCACCTCCTGGTAACAGCCTTATTACTCGATGGCTCTATGAGTTTGACAGTTCTAGTTTCCACATAGGGTCTGTCCTCCCTTGTCAGGCTTATCTAACTTGGCATAATGTTCTCTAGGTTCATTCATTCTGGCATAAAGGCAAGATCCTTGATTTTTATATTTATATACAGAAAAAAATAGTTCATGAATATACAGTATATAATAAATATCTCTATACCACACTTTTGTAACCTATTCTTTTGTCAAGAGACATCTGGGCTGTGTCTATGCCTTGGCTACTGCAAATCCAGTCACACTCATGAAACTGTGGACATATCCCTGAAAAACTGATTGCTCTTCCTTTGGATATCTGTCAGAAATGGGTTTGACAGACTGTAGGCCTGTTCTATATTAATTTGTTAAGGAATTTCCATTTTATTTTCCAACATAGCAGTACCATTTACATTACCACCAACAGTGCAGTTAAGATTCCGTGTTTTCTGTACTGTGCCTGTATGTGTGCTTATTTTGGGAGGGACAGGAGTAGATAACACAGAACCCAGCCTGGCAGCAAGACAGTTGCAGCTGCATCTTCTAGAGGACAAGCCTCCAGGCTGCAGATCACTGTGGCATCGCTGCCCTCTGATTTTTCGGAGCCATCCTCCCCTATGTCACAGGACTTTATGACTCTTCTCAGGTTGGGCCCAGAGATCCCTACTGAGCAGGACCACCTTATAACAAGCATTCTGTGATCTTACCCTTAGTACTCCTATTTTCCCAGCGGGACTCAAACAAACTTACAAACTTTCATGGTGTCCAACAGAGTGTCCACAGAGCCCATAATGAGCCTCTAACCCTCTTATACAAACACAAAGCATTCCAAGCCCTGATAGCTCATGCATGAGGCAAAATACAAAAGAGAACACCCAAGGATCCACAGACACAAGACACCATATTTTCATTTACAGTGAGTGATCCAGGTCAAACATCGAAATCTCCAAAGACTATGAAAAAGAGGGATAATTCCAATGATGCACATGGCCCACTGAGACCTCAGCATCTTCCAAGGAAACACTCCAGATTCTCTTGGTATCTTCCCAAATGCACATGAACCTTTCTGCACCGGCAACCCCAAGTACACAATGATACCAAAGTTGATGCAAAAAATGACCTGAGATTTTCCCTGTTACTCTATGGTGCCTGCCTGCTAAAAGAGCCAACAAAAGCCAGGGAGTGGGGTGGATGCTGGGGGCACCTGCTAGAACCAGCCCCTCAAGCCCAAGGCTCCCATCCTCCTGCACCCACAGGTGCCTGTGGGCTCAGCCCAGGCCACAGTTCTAACAGTGGAAAAGACTTCTCTTGGCTGAATTCCACGTCCTTCATTGCTGCTCACGTATGGTCACGAGTTGTCAAATCAAACCTGTGCAGGCACATGTCAGCCTCAGCACTACTGTCCTGGGGAACATGAGCTCAGGCAGTAGAACCTCAAACCACTCCATGTGGGCTCTCCAACAAACCCACTTCCAGGTGCTCCAGCCTGAATGGAGACATTCTCTTCCAACAGATCCACACACCCCTTGTCCCTGCAACTACACTTGGGATGGGTGCACACTCCATTCACTGGGCTCACCTTGATGCCCCCAAGTACTGCCACAACCCTCCTGCAGACCCCACCAGGCTCCCTCCGCTTTCCCCATTTGTCTACCTCTCCTCCCTGATGACTGGACTAAGCAAGACTAAAGCGCACAGGGGTTTCCTGGCAAAGGGGATCACAAGAGGAGTGCCCATGAGCTACCACCCAAAGGACACTGCACATGCAGTATGAAAATCAAGAGACTAGCCCTCCTGGGAAAGTCTGCCACCACCTGGGGACATTATGGAGTCCACGTACAAAGGCATTTGAGATGAGGAAGTCTCAAAGCAAGGGTCTCCAGGTCTCACTATCTCCTGTTTTCTCCACCCACACCTACCTGGAAGATATTCTAGCTCTTGGGGGGTGCGGGGGCAGCATCTCCTTCCTGCCCATTAGGTTTTGGATTTCTGCCGCAGTTCATCCTCAGCACACTGAAATCACAACGCTGACACGGAGCACATGAACTCCTAGATGGCAAAGCTGCTGTCCACGATGGTGACTGGTCCTGGATGGACAGAGCTTAGATCTGGGGGCTGCAGAGGATGAAACCCAGCAGACTAAACATGGGGACATCTTAGCCCACTGCTTGAGGACACCAGTTCTGTAGGGCTTTTCAGGACTTCCTATATTTCTTGGCTCATCTTTTGAGTAATTAAGTAGTCACATGGGGTAAAGATCAATTACAGCTGAAATGTCCAGAACATGGGAAACATCTTCATCACCTGCCCTGTTCTCTTGGTCTTCCCTGAGGATTATTCAGCCCAACCCATAGTCCTGTCATCTAAAGACATTTCCAGTAACAGGTACTGCAGCCATGCTGGGAAGAAGAGGAACACTATGAGCCCTAAAAAGAGGGGAACCAGGAAGGACTCAAAATAACCCATGAAGAAGGGCACTAATTTCTACTGATGGAGACTGATACAGAGGCAATAAACCTGGGTAACATGAGAGAGACTGTTAGGAGGGGATGGGGAGACCTCTCTGAGCCTAGACTTGAATGGGTGACAAAGGGTCTGAAGCACGGTGACCTGAAGGTGAGAAAAGGAACTACAATGTCAGACAGAAATGGTATTTGGAAACAGAGAAAAGGTAAATGAGACCAGGACAGGCTGAACCATGAGCAAAGGGTCAACTCCCAGGATGAGGCTGGAGACACTGACAGGGCCCTGAGCTTGACAGAGGGCTGTGGAGAAACAGCAAGGAGTCAAGCTTTTGACCCAAGAACAAATGAAAGCCAGTGGAGGTCTGAACGTCAGGACGTTAAAAAAAAAAAAAAAAAAAAAAAAAAACCTCCCTTCAGATTTAGCCTTATTCATAGAAGTCATCTAATTCTGAGCCTGTGATCCTGCCTCCATCCTACAGTTTTCCTTTTCGTTTTTCATTCAGGGAGGACTGGGATCTATTTACAATTCTAATTACCACCAGACACTCCCTCCAAACCAGAACTGCCACACACAGACACACAGTCAATTGGGCTAATCATTTCAGGGGTCAGTGTTGCTCATGCTCAGAGATTCTGGTCTAGTCTCTCATCTGCATGTTACAAGTGGGCTCCCTCAGGCCCAGAGAGAAGCCATTTATGAGAAGGTCTGAGCTGAGTGAAGAGAACTGGGTATAACTGAATAATGAAATGGGAGGCTGAAGGGCAAGAGGGCCAAGTTTGTCCTTATTGCCCATCCCACTTAAGACCAGGAACATCTGTCATGTATCTGAGCAAAAGAAACTTTTCTTTCAAGATTGGGTCAAACTGATACCAAGCAGGTAATTCTTTATTATATGATTGCAGTAAAATATTTTAAAAATACAGAATTGCAAATATATATCCACTGGTACAAAAAACATTGTAAGGGGTCAGCTTGGAAATAGGATCTGAGCAATCTTTTTCATTATGAATAGAGAGGCTCTGTTGGAAGGCTCCAGGTCAATCCAGCCCATCCTTCCTCATTTGCACAGAAAAGTCAAAAAGGGACTTGAGGGAAATATCTTCATATCACCGCACAGCTCACTTATTTTCACTGTCATAAAATGGAGAAAACAGACCGTTAGACATACCACTTAAACTAGGTGGTTTTTTTTTTTTCCCTTTTTTGAAAGGAAAGAATGAAGCATTTTGTTGGTTTTATCATGTTAAATGTTCTTTTATTTTCCCATTTCTCAAAGAAATGCCTTTAATTTCACAAGATCTAATGTCATACCTCCGTTATTCTCTGGTAAAGAGCTGAGACCAGAAATATCCATTTGTGTGTGCACACATAAAAACACACACACAATTCATGTCTTTGGTAAAACCACAGTCGAAAATATGTCTATTTTATTACAAGATGTTGAGAGGGTAACAGGCAGGAAGGCCAGGGGTCCCATGGAGGATAGGCTGCAATGCAGGCATTTCCGCCCCTTTGGGGGGGGGGAAAACGGGTCTCCAAATAGGGAGGAAATAGGCTGCAAGTGTCAGACATTTTTCTCTCTCTTAAGCAGCAGGAGGAAACAAATTAGCGATATTTTTTCCTTCGCTATACAAATCTAAAAGGAGGTTTCTCTTAAAATACTGTGTTGTCATAATGACACCTGGGGTCAGACTCTCAAGACAATCAGGACTGAAGGTGCCCAGGGGTCCCCACACAAGCTCCTGTCCTAATTACACCTGAGGAACCCAAGGTATTAATAACTGTGGGGGGGCCAATCCATTGATTTCCTTTTAGATACTGGGCAACTTACTCCATGCTTACTGAAGCCCCTGGCCCACTTCCTTCCGGATCCGCTTCCATAATGGGACTGTCTGGACGGGCCAAAGGGTATTATTTCAGTTAGTCTTTATGTTGTAACTGAGATTCTGTGCTATTTTCACACAAGTTTCTGATTGTGCCAGTCTCCCTCACCCCTTTTGGTGAGGAATATACTGAACAAGGCCCATGCCTCTGCTTTCATAAATATGGAGCCCTCACTTTCTCTCCCTTTAGTTGAACAAAATGTAAATCCTAGAGTATGGGCTGATGGAAAATCTGTGGGTTGAGCACAAAATGCTATTCCTGTAGCTGTCAAGCTCAAAGACCCACTTATTTCCACATAAGAAGCAGTATCCACTGAAACCTGAGGTTAAGGGTTAAAGCACATCATCAAAAATTTAAAGGAGCAGGGATTACTAGTTCCCTGTAACAGTCCATGCAACACTCCTATTTTGGGTATAAAGAAATCAAATGGTAAATGGAGACTAGTTCAAGATTTATAAATAATAAATGAGGCTGTAGTTCCTTTACACCTCATGGTGCCTAATCCTTATATGCTATTGTCTGAAATTCCTGAATGAGCCAAATATTTCTCAGTAATTGATTTGAAAGATGATTTCTATTCTGTGCCTTTGGCAGAGGAAAGTCAATTTCTATTTGCCTTTGAAGACCCTATGCAGCCAGCTTCTCAGTTAACCTGGACAGTTTTGCCCCTGGGATTTTGTGACAGTCCTCACTTATTTGGACAAAGTTTGTCATGGGATCTACAAAACTTTAATAGCTCCGAAGCGGTGGTGTTACCATATGTAGATGATATTTTGCTCTGTGCTGAGACAGAGGAAGCTTGTTCAGGAGCCTCAGAAGATTTCTTAAACTTTCTGGCAGGCTGCAGTTATAAGGCATCAAGAGAAAAGGCTGAGCTTTGTCAACAATCTGTTAGATATCTGGGCCTAATCGTATCAGAAGGGACTAGGGCCACAGGCCCTGAGAAAATTAAACCCATACTAAATCATCCCCTACCTATGACTTTAAGACAATTGAGAAGATTTCTGGGAATCACAGGCTACTGTCATATTTGGATTCTGGGTTATGGGGAACTTGCCCCGCCTTCATATAAACTTATAGTTGAAACTCAGCAGGCCCAAACAGACAGACTGCTTTGGTCTCCAGATACTCAAAAGGCTTTTAAGGTTCTTCAGACTGCCCCTCCTGCAAGCTCCTGCTTTGAGCTTGCCCACAGGGTCAGGATTTAATTTGTCACTGAAAGAAAGGTATGGCCTTGGGAATTTTGACACAAGCCTGAGGGCCTCACCAGCAACCTTATTGCTTATCTAAGCAGTAAATTAGATGTAATTTCACGTGGGTGGCCCCACTGCCTAAGAGTAATTGGGGACAGCAGCTTTATTAGCACCTGAAGCTTTAAAACTAATTAATCGATAAAATCTTACTGTCCTGACTTCTCAAGATGTGAGTGGAATCTTAAATTCTAAGGTTAATATTTGGATAACAGATAGTAGGCTTCTTAAATATCAGTCATTGTTGTTAGAAGGACCAGTAACTAACCTTAAAGTCTGTGGACATTTAAATCCTGCCACTTTCCTTCCTGAGAAGGAAAATGAAACACCTGATCATGATTGTTCCCAATTCCTAACTTTAAACTATGCAGCTTGGGAGGATCTAATGGACACCCCATTAGACAATCCTGACATGGAAGTATTTACAGATGGCAGTTCTTTTGTTCGGGATGGAAAGCATAAAGCAGGTTACGCCATGGTGACTGCTGAACAGGTTTCAGAAACAAAATTTCTCCCCCAGGGAACCAGTGCTCAGTTAGTGGAGCTTGTGGCTCTGACTCGAGCTCTAGAGTTAAGCAAAGGGCAGCGAGTAAATATCTACATGGACTCTAAGTATGCTTATTTGACTTTACATGCTCATGCTGCAATATGGAAAGAAAGACAGTTTAAAACAGCAACAGGAGAATCTATTAAGCATTTCAGAGAGACTGAGAGACTTTTAACTGTTATGCTGCTGCTGCTGCTGCTAAGTCACTTCAGTCGTGTCTGACTCTGTGTGACCCCATAGACGGCAGCCCACCAGGCTCCCCTGTCCCTGGGATTCTCCAGGCAAGAACACTGGGGTGGGTTGCCATTTCCTTCTCCAATGCATGAAAGTGAAAAGGGAAAGTGAAGTCGCTCAGTTGTGTCTGACTCTTAGCAACGTCATGGACTGCAGCCTACCAGGCTCCTCCATTCATGGGATTTTCCAGGCAAGAGTACTGGAATGGTGTGCCATTGCCTTCTCCATTTAACTGCTATATATCATCCTAAAGTAGTAGCTGTTTTGCATTGCAAAGGGCACAGCAGGGATGGGAGTAAAGCAGCTGAAGGTAATCAGCTGGCTGACTGTCAAGCCAGAAAAGCTGGCACTTTATGAAACCCATTCACTGTAGATGCCTTTGATCTGGACAGGTTCTGTGGAACAGGAAAAACCACAATATATTGGGGAAGAATTAGAAAGATATGAGAAAAGATGAGCAAAGATTGCAGGTAAAGGATGGTTACAGTCTGAGGATGGATGATTAATAATTCCTGAAAATGCTCAATGGAAAATTCTTAAGGGTTTACAACAGAGTTTTCATTTGGGTGCACAGAGTACTTACCAGATGGCTTCTCGTTTGCTTGAAGGTAAAAATGTAATGAAAACTTTAAAGAACATTATCAAAAGGTGTGATGTTTGTCAGAAACATAACCCAAAGACTGAAAAGCTAGCAATATCTGGATTACAACTAAGTGGAAAGTATCCTGGAGAGGGCTGGGTAATTGATTTTACTCATATGCCAAAAGCTAATTGATACTCTTGCTTACAAGTTTGGGTAGATACTTTTACTGGATGGAGTGAGGCTTTTCCCTGTTGTCGTAAGCAGGCTAAGGAGGTTATAAAGACTTTAATCCATGAAATTATCCCCAGGTTTGGGCTGCCACGGAGCCTTCAGAGTGACAATGCCTCCGCATTTAAAGCTGCTGTAACTCAGGGGGTATCTAAAGCTCTAGAAATAGGATATCACTTACACTGTTCCTGGAGACCCCAATCTTCAGGAAAGGTTGAAAAATCTAATGACATCATCAAAAGACATCTGTGCAAATTAACTCAAGAGATGCAGGACAATTGGATTAAAGTCCTACCCATAGCTTTAATGAGGGCTTCAACTGCCCCCCAAAAGGAGGGACTGTCCCCCTTTGAATGTATTTATGGAAGGCCTTTCTTATGCACAGACATCGTTATATACCCTGAAGCCTTGGAATTGACTAGTTATGTAACTCAGTTCTCAGCTTTTCAACAAGTATTGACAGAATTCCAGGAGACGACTCCTGACCCCGACTCTGAGTCAAGCAAGCCTCTATTTGAGCCAGGAACTGAGGTCCTCATAAAAACATTGGGATCTGGGGGCCCATCCCTTGAGCCCCTCTGGGAAGGCCCTTACCAGGTTATTCTTTCTTCTTCCACAGCTGTCAAAGTGCCAGGAATTGATTCGTGGGTACATCACACTTGAGTTAAGAGGTGGCACTCTGACCAGAACTAAGTGACTTCACTTTATGTCTTTACTTTCTAAGCTCTGACTTTTTACTTTTCAGATGGGCTTGTTAATCTATGTGAGCCTACTACTGCTGACTCCAAAATCCTGAGTGTGCCGTCTGATCCTCAAGACAATGCCTTCCTGTCCTGGGCTCACTCCTACGCTGCTTTCCACAATTGGTCTAACTGCTGGGTCTGAGGAGTGCTCCCCTCTTCATCATGAAATGCTTTTGTGGTGGACATTTCCACTTCAAGAAAAGACTTTCTCCAAGTCTCCGAATACCTTCGACAACAATCATATGTGATGCCTCTTCTTCATCTGATGACATCTACCAGCCCTACAATGGACTGGTGCACCACTTTGTACTTTAACTATGGACATAATGTAACTTTTAGTTTTGATTATACATTGCCTTAGTTTAATGACTATCTCACTACACATAAGGCAAACAGGTCTGGATCTAATGGTTTTTTACCTGAAACTTATCAAATATGGGATGAGGTTATATGGCTAACTCCTGAAAAAGAACATCTAGTATCTATTACCCCTATATGCTGGGATTAAACAGTCATCCTCAAAAGTCAGCCAACAACTTCATTACAATGATTGGAAACAATTGGGATTTTTGCCTCAGGAACTATGCAACGTAATCATTCCCGTGTTTCCCAACCCCAATTCAGGTCCTCCCTTTGGCCAGGCACTAACTGGGACTGGATATCTTAGTCAGCTGGCTTGCTCCAAATGGGACTTATTGGATATGTGGCTCTTACCTATGGGCATGGCTTCCCTTTGGTTGGATAGGGAGATGCACCCTGCGTCTAGCCTTTACTCACAGCTTTATATTTTGAGAGCTTCCAGAAAAGCCTGCTAATTTACCCCACCTTAAAACTCAGTGGGCAAGGTCTGTATTTCACTGGTATCATTATTTGGCTGCAGTCTTTGTTCCCTCTTTGGGAACTACAGATGTTATACTACGAGTGGATCTTTGACTAATTTTACTCAACAGGCATTACAAGATTCTCAAAAAGCTGTTTCAGCTCTTACTGCTGAACAAGCACAAATTAGAAAGGTGGTTTTACAAAACAGATTAGGTTTAGACATTCTGACAGCTGCTCAAGGAGGAACTTGTGCCATTATTCATACCCAATGCTGTACATATAAACCTGATATGAGCACTAATGTTATTCATTTGACTAAACACATGAACAAGATGATTGAGGCTATGGATATTCCTGAAGCCTCAACTGCCTCATTTTGGGAGATGTTAACTAATGCCCCATGGTGGAAAACTATCTTACTTACAATAATTCTGATTGCTTTGTTTTTGCTGTTTGCTCACTGCATCTGTAACTGTGTAACTGGATTTGTTTCTCGTTGCATGAAAGCTTTTAAGTTGCAACTGGCTGTGTTAGGGGAAACACACTGATTGAAATGGCCCACCCTGGCCAGGCACCATAGCAACCATTTGCATGAGTTGTTTTATGATAGGAGATCCTGATAAGGAATAGGGAACTAATGAACCACCACCAGCTTGAAGAGCTCCAGAAAGGTCGAAAGGAGACAGGGAGTGTCTGTCCACTTCCCAGAATCTCTCTCCCTAGCATCCATCTTGGCTGAGCGATGCATGCGCCACCAGGAAAGACTCCGAATTAGAATGACTGGCCAAGACCCGGACTAACAGACCACCCGGAGACGTCAGAGCAGTTCTCCTGGGTTTCCTTACCCTACTGCTCTCCACCTCGGGTGCCCTTTCCCAATAAAATCTCTTGCTTTGTCAGCACATGTGTCTCCTCAGACAATTCATTTCCAAGTGATAGACAGGAGATCAGTTTCAGACCCAGGAAGGGGTCTCCCTTCCTGCAATAGTTGCTCAAACTCCTGCTACTGCTGCTGCTTCTTCCAACTACTATTTGGGGGCCATGGATCAGACATCTGGGGGGGGGGACTATGCACTTACCCTAGACTTTCTCTTCAAGTCGGTTCCGCCTAATGGGTGAGAACCTACTTCACAAACCAGTATGTTATACTCAGATATTGTTCCATAATCTATGCAAACAAAATTATTTGTATGGTAATCTGCCCTTCTACCAGATTCATGTTAATCTTTTAATGGCCTGGGATGAATCATCTGCTGCCAAGACTATCCCAAAATGCTTTTTATGGATGAGGGGCCTGGTGCCATTCTAAGTTTTAAAACCTTCCTTTCCTTCATTAACAGAGTGTTAGTGACTATAATGGCACCCCCACTCCAGTACTCTTGCCTGGAAATTCCCATGGATGGTGGAGCCTGGTACGCTGCAGTCCAAGGGGTCGCTAAGTGTCTAAGTGTCAGACACGACTGAGTGACTTCACGTTCACTTTTCACTTTTATGCATATGCATTGGAGAAGGAAATGGCAACCCATGCCAGTATTCTTGCCTGGAGAATCCCAGGGACAGAGGAGCCTGCTGGGCTGCCATCTATGGGGTCACACAGAGTCGTACACGACTGACACAACTTAGCAGCAGAAGCAGCCCCCCTATTCTGAACCCCCCTTCCACCTCCCTCCTCACCAGATCTCTCTGGGTTGTTCCAGAGCACTGGCTTTGGGTGCCCTGCTTCATACACTAAACTTGCACTGATCATTCTATTTTACATATGGTAATTTATGTTTCAGTGCTATTCCATCAAATCATCCCACCCTCAACTTCTCCCACTGAGTCCAAAAGTCTGTTCTTTACATCTGTGTCCTCCTTTGTTGCCCTGCATGTAGGATCACTGGTACCATCTTTGTAAATTCCATATACATGCATTAATACAGAGTATTTGTCTTTCTCTTTCTGACTTATTTCACTCTGTATAATACGCTCTAGCTTCATCTACCTCATTAGAACTGATAAACCAGGTGACACTTTTGCTAAGTACGACACAAAATAGTCTAAGATGATTTACTACTTACCAAAGAAAATTTCAAATGTATGAGATGAAGAGAAGAAAGCACTCAGGCAAGGAATGAATCTAAAAATAACTGAAACAAAAACCTGAGAATTATTTTTAATCTAAAAATCAGGCGTCAAAGTTTAAAAAAATGTGGAGAATAATCATATTTAGAAGAGGATAAGACTAGAATACTGGAAACTAAAAGCTTATTTCTGAAGTTAAAAATGAGTACAGAAACTGAATGAATTAAGACATATTCCAAGCTACAAAAAGCACCATACATAAAGGAAGGAGAAAGTGTGAATCCGTTTTTAAAAAAGTGTTCCTTTAAAAATGCTACCCAATTATGATACACTGGATAAGAATCTGCCTGACAATGCAAGAGGCATGGGTTCTATCCCTGGTTCAGGAAGATCGCACAAGTACAAGCAACTAAGCCTGTGCACAACTACTGACCCTGTATTTAGAACGTGGGAGCCCCAACTCCTGAGCCCACGGCACAGCACAGCCAAAATTCATTAAGAAAGAAAACTACCACAGAGTGACAGTCTAGAATCAGTCATTTCTTGCCCCAGGTCTCTTCTTCCCTGACCTCTACAGAACAAGGGAAGGGCGTCACTCACAACTCAGTGAATCAAGCCACTGCCCCAGGCTCAACAGGGTTTGCAAATGAAAGTCATCTTCTGCCACAACTAAAAAAAAAAAAAAAAAAAAAAAACCACACACACACACAGAAAAACACAAGCTTTATAGACAGGAGTTTTGAAATTCTCAGCCTCCTCTATATAACCAAAAAAATCATCTGTATCCAAACAACTGGCCACACCTGGCTCGAGCTTACCCCTCTGTTCACCTAGCTCCCTATTTCATCTGGGGGTTCGGTGTCTCTTTTTCTCCTCCTCTGCTCTCCTGCTGTTCCTGTCCTATTTCCTCCCTCACACGTGTCCCGTCCCAGGCTGCTGCAATTCGTTCCCCCTCCAAATGCTCTCTCTCCCCAACCTTCCTGAGTCTTTCAAAAATCCATACCTATGTCTGCCTCTTTCTTCCCCCATTTCAGCTCAGGAGACGCGAGGACAGAGGGGCTGGGAGGGAGGGGGCTCAGGAGCGGGGCGGCCTCTCTGGGATCCCAAGACGGGGGGGGCGCGCGGCCTATCTGGGCTCTGCCTCCAGCGGTCGAGAAGGCGGCGTGGCGGGCGCAACTCCAACTGGCGAGAGAGGCCAGAGGTCAGAAAGGGTTTTAAGCAAGAAAATGTCGTCAGAGGCGGTGTCTACGCGCACCGAGGGCCGAAACCGCCTCAGCAACATTTAAAACCCAAAGGAAAGATAACTGGGCCGCAACGGCAGCGGCAGCGTCTATTTGGGGCCGAGCACCAGGTGCCAGGGTTTTCAGGTCGCTGGCAATTCCCACACCATGAGGACGAGTGAGCGGGGGGCGGAGGTGGGGACTGGAGGGGTGGTGAGCTCTGCAAACTTACTCCAGAAGGAAGCTTAGGCGCCGCTGGGGACCTCGGCTCCGCGCTCTCCAACTTCCGGCTCTGTGGGAAAGGGCTTTTTGTATTAGAGCCGCGGCTTCCGACCAGGGGCGGGGCGAGCACCCGCTGTGCGCACTGTTCCTGGGAGGGGCGGGGCGCGGAGGGGGCGGGGGCCTGTTATCTTGACAGCATTAAGTTACCACCTTGTAACACTGCTCAGGTAAAAGCTTCAAGTTATGTCGGAAGCCAAGAACTTCCTCTTAAGACTAAAAGGGCTTATTCTCAATAAAAAACTGTTTTTCACAGCATTTTTTGCTCAGATCCTGCTAGTGAGGCTGAAGCAATTCAGGGATCTGGGGACTTGGGCAGTTTTAAGAAATAAGAATGAGACTAGTCTCTATATTACAAATACAAAACATTGCCTGGGTTCAGTTCAGTTGCTCAGTCGTGTCCGATTCTTTGCGACCATGAATCGCAGCACGCCAGGCTTCCCTATCCATCACCAACTCCCGGAGTTCACTCAGACTCGCGTCCGTCGAGTCGGTGATGCCATCCAGCCATCTCATCCTCTGTCGTCCCCTTCTTCTCCTGCCCCCTATCCCTCCGAGCCTCAAAGTCTTTTCCAATGAGTCAACTCTTCGCATCAGGTGGCCAAACTAGTGGAGTTTCAGCTTTAGCATCATTCCTTCCAATGAAATCCCAGGGTTGATCTCCTTCAGAATGGACTGGTTGGATCTCCTTGCAAACCAAGGGACTCTCAAGAGTCTTCTCCAGCACCACAGTTCAAAAGCATCGATTCTTCAGCGCTCAGCCTTCTTCACAGTCCGACTCTCACATCCATACATGACCACTGGAAAAAACCATAGCCTTGACTAGACGCACCTTAGTTGGCAAAGTAATGTCTCTGCTTTTTAATATGCAATCTAGGCTGCTCATTACTTAGAAATGGGCTATTCCCTACTCATACCCTACAAAACAGCAAACTTAGTGCTGAGTTCAATAAAGTCAAGGTTAGTATCTGGGTGTCTGAGATGTAGAACTTAAGGGATGTGATTATTTGGGTCACTAACCACAGCCTTTTAAGAGCAAGACATTTTAAATGATCATAAACTGCATTATTGTTTCTTTTATCCAACGTGTTGTAATTATTTCCTCTTTCTAAACCCAACTCTTTAAACAGTGACATAAAGGGAGTTGTATAAGCAACTCTTACAATGACAAATATCATTGTGTAAGTTTAAGCTACAGAGAAAAAATTAACTAATACATATACTGCGAAATGATTATGGCAATGTTTGCCTAGCATTCATAATTTCATATCGATAACCTAAAAATGATTCTTGACAGTGGATTCACAAATGATTTATCAGATACAAACCAAAAGCTCACACCAACAAAATAAAGAGGTAAACTGCACACAATCTAATTATCAAATATTGTGCAGTAAACCATCCTCAGCAGTGAAAAACAATGTACACTATAATACCAAGAAATTGCCAAGCATATATTCAATAATAGTTTAAATCATCAAGAATGCATAAGGAAAATAGTTTAAATAGTTTAAATCATCAAGAATACATAAAGAACTCTAAAAAGTACTGATCACCAATTCCACCATACGAGGTGGGGGCTTTCTTAACCAACCAGCCCACATATGGCAAATAAAATACAAAGAGTACCATAAAATAGAAACTTAATGACAAAAATAAAGACAATCATTTATAATGCATACAAATATAAAAAAAGAAAGTAGCTATGCCTTGAAAAAAAACAAATGATGGTTCATCACTGAAGTTATCACCCCACTACATAAGCTCTGTCATTAAGTTGCCACAAAATTAAGTGTGGAGGAAGAATGATCAGTAGCACCCAGGTGACAAGCATGCAGCATCAGCAACAGTTTAGCCAACAGCCTCACAACCATGAGGGTGTGAACCTGGACAGTACCCTTGTCAGGAGGCGTTCCTACACCTCTTGGTGAGGCTCAAAGGGCATGGTGATAGTACACGTGAACAACACTATCACAGTGCCCTTCATGCAGGCTTCTCTGACATCACTCAAAGACAGAAAATGATGTACAGGTCAAGGTCTTCAGATGCGTTCTCATATCACAGAACATGCTGAACACTATACTAAGTAGCTTCAAGTGGTAATTCTGTATGCAGCAGGAAAATATTACAACCAACAAGGGAAAGTATTCTCCTTTAAAAATTTTCTCTTACCAAGTAAACCCACAGAGAGTCCATGAGGAGCTACCTTTTAAACACAGGCAGATTACCACAGCAAAGAAACTGGACATGACTTCAGACCCTAGAGCCACATACTTCAAAATCAAATTTAAAAGGAAAAATTATACAAACTAAGGAGAAAGAAAAGTCAGGAAAGAGTCTACACTCCCAGACTAGATAGACCAGTACAAGAGTGGAAAACTATAAGAAATGGGCGTCTCATATCCTAAGACCTTGAGATGGGACTATTTGGTCCACCCAGAGATGCCAAGCTAAGAGCCTGAAAGATTCACACATATTCCCTTTGTTGGACTGCTGTCCTTACAGTTTTCCTAAGTAACAGGCACAGAAGATCCAATCCACCAGCCTATTCCACACACCCTGACATGTATGGCAGCAAAAGGAGAACAGCAGAAATGGCTGAGCAATCTCAAGAGGCAGACAGGGACTAAGACAGTTCATTACAGGTTCTGAGGTGCCAGAGAAAATTAAAGAGCAGCCCGTATTTTCCCATTTTCTGATTCTATCTTCCAAATATGACAACTGTGATGACAGTAGCACCGGATCAGGGGTTAGACGCTTGGGGCATCAGCTCTGATCCATATGGACTAAGAATTGAGTAGCCAATAGATCCAAGCCCACAAAGAGTAGAGGGGGGCAAGGCAGCCCACCTCATGCTCCTCGCACTCAAGAACAACCAGCTCACAGCAGGGAGATGGCGAGTGTTACGGATACAAACCTTGCCTTTGTGTCTGATGGAGCTGCAGCACCACTGGTGGGAGAATACATGATACATGTTGAAGGACAGGCTGAGGACTCGGGGAAAGGTTAAGCTTCCTCTGGGACTTTAATAAACAAACTTCTCTTTGGCCAAAGATCTAAGAGATTCAGTTCCTAGGTAGGTTGAGAAATCCGGGGTACCTGAGGAGGAGAAAAAGGTTTGGGGCTCTCAAGGTGGATAGAAAGCAGTCTGGAATTATCAAGGAGGAGAGAAGGACAAACTTTTTTTCTTTAAGCCCAGAGCTGATGATTACCCAACAAAACAACTCCACTTAAACTCTGTAGTTAGCAGAGACATTACTTTGCCAATAAAGGTCCATCTAGTCAATTCTATGGTTTTCCTGTGGTCATGTATGGATGTGAGAGTTGGACTGTGAAGAAAGCTGAGCACCGAAGAATTGATGCTTTTGAACTGTGGTGTTGGAAAAGACTCTTGAGAGTCCCTTGGACTGCAACAAGATCCAACCAGTCCATTCTAAAGGAGATCAGTCCTGGGTGTTCTTTGGAAGGAACAATGCTAAAGCTGAAACTCCAATACTCTGATGGACATGAGTTTGGGTGAAATCTGGGAATTGATGACGGACAGAGAGGCCTGGCATGTTGCAATTCATGGGGTCGCAGAGTCAGACATGACTGAGCGACTGCACTGAACTGAAGCTAATATAACAACAATGTATCCTGCTTGAGGACAGGTTTCTCCTTCTTGAGAACCTTCTGACTAATCCTATCATCTTGAAATGTAAATTCGGGGCATGGGTCTGGTAAATCCTTTACAACCTTGAGACATTATTTTGACTTCCTGTAATAACCAATTGAGAAAGTATATAGCTCCCTTGCTAAGACTAGCGGGGGGGGCGGCATTCTCCATCCACCTTCTGATGTCTATGTCAGAAGCTTTCTCTGTCCCATTTCACACTTTAATAAAATTCTGCAACACAAAAGCTCTTGAGTGATCAAGCCTGGTCCCTGGTCCCAAAGCTATATCTTCTCTGGAGATGATGAATCTGACGTTGTTCACCATAAGCTTTCATCTCTATGTACCATTACAAGAGGTTTCCAACCACTATTAACGTTATGCTTTCCTCTCTCCCAAGCCAGGCTTCAACAATACGTGAACCGTGAACTCCCTGATGTTCCAGCTGGTTTAGAACAGGCAGAGGAACCAGAGATAAAATTGCCAACATCCGCTGGATCATGGAAAAAGCAAGAGAGTTCCAGAAAAACATCTACTTCTGCTTTGTTGACTATGCCAAAGTGTTTGACTGTGTGGATCACAAGAAACTGTGGGAAATTCTGAAAGAGATGGGAATACCAGATCACCTGACCTGCCTCTTGAGAAATCTGTATGCAGGACAGGAAGCAACAGTTAGAACTGGACATGGAACAACAAACTGGTTCCAAATAGGAAAAGGAGTACATCAAGGCTGTGTATTGTCACCCTGCTTATTTAACTTCTATGCAGACTACATCATGAGAAACGCTGGACTGGAAGAAACAAAAGCTGGAATCAAGATTGCCAGGAGAAATGTCAATAACCTCAGATATGCAGATGACACCACCCTTATGGCAGAAAGTGAAGAGGAGCTAAAAAGCCTCTTGATGAAAGTGAAAGAGGAGAGCGAAAAAGTTGGCTTAAAGCTCAACATTCAGAAAACAAAGATCATGGCATCTGGTCCCATCACTTCATGGGAAATAGATGGAGAAACAGTGGAAACAGTGTCAGACTTTATTTTGGGGGCTCCAAAATCACTGCAGATGATGACTGCAGCCATGAAATTAAAAGACGCTTACTCCTTGGAAGAAAAGTTATGACCAAACTAGACAGTATATTCAAAAGCAGAGACATAAGTTTGCCGACTAAGGTCCGTCTAGTCAAGGCTATGGTTTTTCCTGTGGTCACGTATGGATGAGAGAATTGGACTGTGAAGAAGGCTGAGTGCTGAAGAATTCATGCTTTTGAACTGCGGTGTTGGAGAAGACTCTTGAGAGTCCCTTGGACTGCAAGGAGATCCAACCAGTCCATTCTAAAGGAGATCAACCCTGGGATTTCTTTGGAAGGAATGATGCTAAAGCTGAAACTCCACTACTTTGGTCACCTCATGTGAAGAGTGGACTCACTGGAAAAGATTCTGATGCTGGGAGTGATTGGGGGCAGGAGGAGAAGGGGACGACCGAGGATGAGATGGCTGGATGGCATCATGGACTCAATGGACATGAGTCTGAGTGAACTCCGGGAGATGGTGATGAACAGAGAGCCCTGGTGTGCTGCGATTCATGGGGTCTCAAAGAGTCGGACACAACTGAACTGAACTCAACTTCCTCTCTGCCCTGAGATCTCATCTCTGTTCACACTTTTGATTCATTCCCGTCCATTTGGGTTTTTTGTTTTGTTTTGTTTTCAAAACAAGTATCTCAAACTAATATATATGATGTATGAAAAGAGCACATCTAACATTGTTCTCAATGGTGAAAGACTGAAAACGTTTCCAGTGAGATGGGGAAGAAGGCAAGGACGTGCACTGTACATCACCATTCAACAAAGGACTGACATCCCTAACCAGAGCAATTAGACAAGAAAAAGAAATCAAAGCTTCCCAAAGTGAAAAATTAGAAAGTTACCTTCTTCCCTAGAGAACAAGGTCTTTTGTGTATAAACTGTAGATTCCACACAGAAAAAAAAAAACCCTGCCACATCAAATAGCAACTTTAGCAAACTTGCAGGATACAAAAGTCAATGTGCAAATTAGCTGCATTTCTATACACAATGAACAACGTTAAAAGAAAATCACATAACAATTTTATTTACTATTGAATTAAAAATGGATGAAATATTTAGGAATTATTCACCAAGGAGGTGAAACATACACTGAAAACTACTTAACAATTTCTAAAAGAAATCCAAAATAAACAAATAAATCTAGTATGGACTGGAAATCCCAGTACTCTCTATTTCCAAGTTACTCAAAGTGTTCCACATATTTAATGAATTCATTATGAGACTTACAATAGAAATATTTGCAGAAATAGAAAAAAAACTTGCCAGAAGTCATAAAGAATCTCAAGGGGACCATAAACTGCAAAAATACTCTTCAATAAGTACAAAGATGAAAGACGAAGATCACCCTTTTTAAAATTTCAAGCCATATCACAATATAATCCAGATGGTGTAGCACTGGCATAAACACGGATTTATACGCCAAGGGAACAGAAGAGAATGTTCAGAAATAATCATTTGCATATATTTAAAATCTAATGACAAGGATGCTAAGAAAATCCAGTGGAAAAAGACAGTTGCCTTAACAAATGGTGAATCTATGGATCAAACAATACAGAGGAAACCTCACCTGCATCAAAAGTAAAAGCATCTCTGTGCCAAACCACAAAATGAACACAGTGAAAAGACAAAATCCGAAGAATGAAGGCAATGAAAGTGAATTTCCAGCTCTCAGAGATTTAGATTCATGTTACAGTTTCAAACAGATAATGGAATAGCACACTCTCTATCACTGATACCTGATTCTGAACTTTCCATCCCATTTCCAATCAAGATTTTGAAGTCAGTGACTCACTCACTTAGCTTCAATTACCTTAGAACAAATTTTCCTCTTTAGGTCTACTTCCAGATTTTACCAGGTACTGTGCATATTAATACCTAACTTTCACCCACAGCTTCTTAATCCTGATTGACAGAGAGCAGGCTGCACATCCAGAAGGACCCGAGGCAATCCCTGCTGCCCAACAGCACTGAGACCCCTTCTCAAAGCAGTGGGTGTGAAGCCCTGCCCAGGATGGTGCCCTCCACACAAGGTCCAGGACACTGGGTCATGGGGAGATGGGACTAAGTGGAGACAACAGGCCCTGAGGAAAGTTCCCTGGTGAGTGTGCACGTACAGGTGTCAGGAAGGATACTTCAGAGTCAGAGATGATTAGTAAGTCCAAAGAAGGAATTTCACGAAGGACAGACTGAGAATCAACTGAGAATATGATTTTACCTGAGAGCCATTCCTCTTTTCTTGCCTTTTTTTTCTCCTCTTCCCAGCTTCTTCCTCAGACACTGTAAGTTTTAGAAGTTGATCTCGCAAGAGGAAAACAGGCTGCTTAAGGCTTAGAATCAACATCCCCCTTCGTTTGCCACAACCACAAAAACAGGAGGACCTCACTATGTGGAACAGTCCTTTGGTGTCCACTGCCTCAGGTGGGATGCTGTTTCTGCCCTCCTATTTCTTTCCTCACACCTGTCCTGCCCCCTCGACAACTTGTTTCTCCTCCTGCTGCTCTTCTCCCCACCCCCACCCTTCTAATTGTCCTAAACATGTATACATCTGTCTCTTTCTTTCTCCACCTCTGCTCCCTCTCTGCCTTCTAGTCACACGCCTCCTCTCCCTGTTACACTCCCACTCTGGGGCACTCCAGGTGTCTAGGCTTCCTTCCTTCTCTTCTCTTGTAGTCAACACCTATCCCTGTTTCTCTCCTAGGATCACCCCTGGCAGCCCTCCTACCTCAGACGTGGGGCCCCCCGTCTCCTTGTCTCCAACTCCTGGAGATCCCACGCCTTTGTCCATTATTCTTTCACCCACCCGCTACTTTAAGGGCTAACTCTATTTTACCATCTGTTTGCAACTGCCTCAGCCATCTTGGGCGACCCCGTTGGTTCTCTCATTGTTTTCCACTTCTGAGTTTGCCTTTCACTCTCAGTCACCCTCGCACATGTATCTACAGAAATGATGAGTAAATGAAACGCCCACCCATCAAATGAGCACCTTTTCCAAGGTGATGGACTCCTGACGGAAAAACACTGGGTGTCACACGTCCAGCCCAGGGGTGAGGAAAAGGGACTCACCAGGAAGGGAGGCCTGCCGGGCAGAACGATCGGCCTGAGGAGACGCGAGGGCAGAGAAGCTGGGAGCCAGGGGTTTCTCGGGCCGGGCAGGCTCTCCTGAATCCCAGGACCGGGGAGAGGACGCGGCTTCTCCGGGAGCGGGGCTGCTGACGCGACCTCCAGGGGCCGACAGGGTGAGGTGGTGGAGGTGGGCATGCCCGAATCCCCCTCGCGCCCGGGCACTTTACACGGCACAGGCGGAGGTACTAACGGTTAAGTTTTAAGCAGGAAAATACCCCCAAAAGGCGGTGTCTCTGGGGCCAAAGGCCGAAAAGCAAACGGCAAGGACAAGCCTTGGAGCGATTGCGTACACTCGACCTGCAACCGCGGCCTCTGGGTTTATTTGGGGCGGACGGCGGGGTATTGGGATGTTACTGCCACGGAACCAGCGGGACCCTGAAGATGGGCGTGGCGAGGGCGGGTTGGACGGCTAAGCGGGCAGCACCCGTTTACACTGGGAGAAAAAAACTCAAGGGTCACCCAGGACCTTTCCTCGCGGCCTTCCGCCTAAACAGGAAACTGCGCACGCGCGGATTCCGAGGCGGAGCTTCCGGGTCGGGGGCTGGGCGGTTCGCTGCAGGCGAGGGGCGGGGCGAAGAGCGTCCAGGTCTGCAGAGCGGGAGCAAGTCGGGGCAAGGGGCCGGGGTATGTTTAACAGTCCTGTGATGCCCCATAAATTACAGCCTGTTTTTTTTTTTTGTTTTTAATTTGTTGCCTTTAACATCTAAATATATAGCGTATTCTTCTACAATTACAATATGGAAATGTCAATGAACAAAATAAACTTTTTGTCATATGTTGAGGAAAGAATGGTGGGAGCAGTGAAAGTCGCTCAGTGATGTCCAACTCTGCCACCCCATGGTCTATACAGTCTATGGAATTCTCCAGGCCAGAACACTGGAGTGGGTAGTCTTTACCTTCTGCGTGGGATCTTCCCAAGCCAGGGATCCTAACCCAGGTCTCCCGTGTTGCAGGCGGACTCTTTACCAGCTGAGCCACAAGGGAAGCCCCTGTTAGTAACATTCATCCAGTATTTTAGCAACAACATCTAAGCAGCCAGGGTATGGTCAGTGTTTGGGAACAGACTTAAAAATCTGCAATCCGTACCTAGCTTTGATTTCTTCTTTCAGTGCCTGTTGGCTGCTAGACAGTTCTCTTCTTAAATTCTTCCGATTTAATTTTAATTTTATACATTCCCCACAGCCTCCTTTTGAGGATTTGGGTCACTTTGAGCTCCCCCTCGGGATGCGAGGAAAACATGCACTGGGCACAGTGGAGAGGAGGGAGCTGGTGGGATCTGCGGACCAGAGGCACTGCTGCGGCGGGGGCTCCACGCCGCCATGCAGGCAGAGGCGGCCCGGCCTTCCCAGGTCGCTGTGTCACCCCATTACACTTTTAAGGCAAAAGCTTATAACTTTGTAGACCAGCATGTTGGAAACTAGGATATGTCCTCCTAACAAGTAGAAAAGTTTCAATGAAGATTTTATTTTCCTTTTTAAAATTTTTGAAATTACAAAAGTATGACAACACATTTACATGAAGCTTTCAAAATAGTTACAGAGAGTTCCACTATATATTACAAGTTTTTCAGTGGACAAATTAGGAGTTTTAGTTGGAATTTCAATATTAAACTCTCAAAATTAATAGAATGGACAGGAAAGTAGGATATACTACACCTGAAAAGAATTGTGAAACAATTCAACATAATTAAGACTTAAAACAATTTTCACACAAGAGCAGGATACAAATTTTATTCAAGTTCCCTTCCCATAGACTATTAACCAGGAGACACTGGAACATGATGTAAAACAAGGTAGAAAAGTTTCATGGCCTAAATAAAGAATATTGAAATCATACAGGGCCTGCTGTCTTATTACTGTGAAACTATGTTAGAAATCAATACCAAAAGGTATTTGAAAATAACCCACATATTTTCAAGTGCAATAAATAAATAAATGCTTTTGTCAACAGATTCTTGCCTGTCCTGCTCCTGTCAATTCAGGGGTTGGGATCTGGGGACTCCTGTAGGGCGGTAATTTCCTGCCATTAGAATAATTTAACCATCTTAAGAAAACAAGAAAAATTTCTGTATTTCTCTCTGTACTGCAAACTGAGAAATACAAAACTATCCCTGGGGAAAACGTGCCATTTACAGTGACATCCTGTATCACAACTTTCCTCTTTCCACATGGCTCAGTTCCAGAGACACAAGGTCAAAACCTACAGCCTGAGACTGGAGGACTAAGGTATGTGATGGGAATTTCCATCAGTATCTTTTTTTTTTTGAAATTGACAAAGTTCACTAACCATTGCTTTAAAAGAGAAATTTTCGTTGATCACTTGGTAAGTCGAATCTGACTCTGCAACTCCATGAACTCCAGCACACCAGGCTTCCCTGTCCTTCACTATCTCCCAGGGTTTTCTCAAACTTCTGTTCATTCAGTGGGTAATGCCATCCAAGCATCTCATCCTCTGTCGCCCTCTTCTCCTGCCTGCAAACTTTCCCAGCATCAGGGTCTTTTCCATTGAGTCCACTCTTTGCATCATGTGGCCAAAAAGAGCAATACATCTTTTAAAATGGATGAAAATCGCATTGTTCCTTTAGTACACATTCTAAACTTTTACTGCTCTCCACACAACAGGCCAATAATTGAGAGACAAGTTGCTGGGGCAGGAAAAAGACTATTCAGAAAGTCAGCAAACCGAAAATATGGTGGACTGTACCCCCAAAACCATCTTATCCGAATTAGAACTCAGTCCCCTTTCATATTAAAAGAGGAGGGAGTCAAGTCAAGTCAAATTCCTTTGAACCTAAGGAATCAAATGGTTAAGTAACAGAGCATAAAAGTCCATCACTAAGAATTCCCTGAGAAACCTCAAATAACATCAAGGAATTTGAAGAGCAATGGAAGGCCATAAAAGCTCATTGAATAGGGTCACTCCTTAACCCCTCCCCCAACACAATATCAGTAATCTTATTACTGTTTAAATCATTCATGTGCTGGGGTAGAAAAAATTTAAGGCTACATAATATATTTAAGATATAATTTCAACTGTTAAAAAGTACAAAGGTTATTTATGAGATGATGTTTTGTAATAAAACCATGGAGTTGCATATCCATGCACACATGCATGCACATGTAAATACACAATTGACTGAAATGAGGAGTTGCCTCTTGACACATTTTTAAATCATTTTCTCATTATCACTTTTAGTCATATGTATTGCAGCATCTCTGGGGCCATGAAAATGAATCAACTGTACTTAAGTTTGTCAATATTACATTTTTTCAAAGCTTGTTTATTTATTAAGGTTGTGCTGGTCTTTGTTACTTTGTGTGGCTTTTTCTACTTGCACTAAATGGGAGACACTCTGTAATTGTGGTGAGTAGGCTTCTCACTGCAATTGCATCTTTTGTTACAGAGAACAGGTTGCACGTGAACTGTAGGCACAAGGCTTCTGTAGTTGCAACACATGGGGTCTGCAGTTTTGGCTCACAGGCTCTCGAGCATGGGCTCAGTAGTTGTGGTGGATGGGCTTAGTTACTCCCAGGCATGCGGAATCTTCTTGGACCAGGGAGATCCAACCCATATCTCCTGCATTGGCAGACACATTCTTATCCACTGTACCAACAGGGACGTCTCAACTCTAATACTATATTAGTTTAAAAAAAAAAGAAAAAGTAGTAGACATATTAAAAAACCATATATAGAATACTTTGAGTCCAATCTCTATAACATATCTGTCTTCACAAATAATATGAGGGCATCTCTCCTGGCGCAATGGTAAAGAATCCACCCGCAGATGTGGAAGACATGGGTTCTGCTCCAGGATAAGGCCACAATGCCTCAGGGCAACTAAGACCAAGTGACACCACTACTGAGCCTGTGCTGTAACGCCCAAAAGCCCAAACTACTAGGCCCACGTGCTCAAACTACTGAAGCCCAAGCATCTACAGTCCATGCTCTGCAACAAGACACAATGAGAAACCCATGCACCATGACTAGAGAACAGCTCCCACTGCTGGCAACTAGAGAAAAGACCAAGCAGCAACAAAGACCCAGAACACCTAAATAAATAATTTTTATTAAAAAATGAGTTTATCTGCAGTTAATTTTAGGTATTTGGTTATTAACATAAACCAAAGTTTATTTGTCAATTCCACAATAAAACAATGAACCAAGATTAGTAAAGTTGGGGACTTCCCTGGCAGTCCCGTGGTTAAGACCTCCCGCTTACATTTCTGGAGTTTCAGGTTCAATCCATACTCAGAGAACCAAGATTCTGCAAGCTGCACCATGTGACAAAGAACACAAAAAAATCAGTAAACTTGGATTTCATAGTGAAAAATAGATGATGGAATGAAAAGCCTCTTAGCCCTGTTAAACATGCTGTTTAATACCTACAATCAACATTCCCCCTTCCTGAGCCCCAACTACACATGCAGGGAAGCCCTCCATGGGGAACAGACAGTCCTCTGGGCCCACTGTCTCAGGAGGGACTCAGGACAGTCAATTCTGGCACAGAGACCTACACAGGAGCTTGCCCACACTTCCCCTCGGATCACACTCCCCTCCTGGTGAGGCCTCATGTACCCAGCAGCAGGGGGCACCTCCACTGACCCCAGGATCCCCTTCAGGTCACACAGCAGGCCCTGCTCCATCCCCACTCAGGGCAGAGTGGCCTCCTCATCCCTGGGGCTGTTCTCAGTCTCAGAAGCGGAGCCTAAGAGCCTTGGTTCTCAATGTAGGATCCAGATCAGATTTGCTGCACTGTGAACATACCTGGGACTAGTACCCACACAAGTATCTGAGGACGTTTGATATGGCAGGGGTTACCATACATGGTTTTGCAAAATGCTTCATGGATCTCATGGGAAACATGGGTTGAATACCATTAAAGGTGCCAAACCCAGCCCACCTCCTCCTTTCTTCTTTTCCAGCCTTACTGAGATAGAACTAATGAAATGGATATGTGTATACTTATCATGCATGATGTGACCATTTGACAGAGGTGAAATATTTATCACAATCCAGTCATCAACACATCCATCAACTCCCAGTTCACATGTTTTGTATGGTGAGAACACTTAAGATTTACTCCGCTGGCAAATTTAAAGTATGTAGTAACACAGAAGAATTTACTACAGGTGGAATGCGGCACATAGCTCCCCAGAACTTACTCATTTTACAACTCAAAGTTCATACTTTAACATCTTCCCATCTATGGATTCCTTTGGGTAGAATATTCATTTTCACTATATTGATTCTTCCAATCCATGAACATGGTATATTGCTTTATCTATTTTGTGTCATCTTCTTTCACTAGTCTTTTACAGTTTTGTACACATAAGTCTTTTTGTTTCTTTAGGTGAATTTATTCATAAGTACTTTATACTTTTCATTGCAATGGTGAATGGGATTGTTTCTTTGTTTCTCTTTTTTCATTGTCAGTATATAGGAATGCAAGGGATTTCTGAGTATTAATTTTATATCCTGAAACTTTACTATATTCATTGATTAGCTCTAGGAATAGTCTAGTGGTATCTTTAGGGTTTTCTATGTAGAGGATCGTGTCATCTGCAAACAGTAAGAATTTTACTTCTTTTCCAATCTGAATTCCTTTTATTTCTTTTTCTTCTCTCACTGCTAGGACTTCCAAAACTATGTTGAATAGTTGTGGTGAGAGTGGGCACCCTTGCCTTCTTCCTGATTTTAGAGGAAACAGCATGCACAACTTTTGTGTGGTTTCTTTGAAAGACATATATTTTTAAGTCTAATACACTCAGATGTCTTGAGAAAGCCCTTGCCTACACAGTTCATGACTTCTCTTCAATATGGACTCTTACTGCATAATACTTCAACCCAAGGTGAAACTTTTTCCACGCCCATTGCATCTGGAAGGCATTGCTCTAGTATCATCCCCAAACTTTGCTGTTTCAGAAAATTCCTTCCTACACATTTGTGTGGCTTGTCTCCAGGATATATATTCCTACATACCTAGAGAGTGAGTAGTAATTGTAAAAACTGCCATAGTCATTGCATTTCTAAGTATAAAGTATTTGATAAATCCTGAGTTTAAGGCAGCACCTAAAAGCCTTGCCACATTACATAACACTTGTAAGGATCTCCTTAGTACGGATCATCTGATGATTGGTGAGATATGAGGCCCAAGTGAAGGTTTTACACATTCATTATCACTTGTAAGCTTTTCCTTCAGAATGACTTCTTTACGGAATCTTAAATTGAGACTGTTGTCAAGACACACTCATTTCATCAGCATAGCTTCTATGTATTAGAGTATGAATTTTCTCATGAAGCCTAAATGGAAACACCTGACAAAAGCCTCACCACACTGAATACATTTGTAAGGCCTCTTGCGTATGGATCACCTGATGTCTTTTTAGGCCTGAATGTTACCTGATGCATTTGCCCCTCTTATTACATTTCCTTTCTCTGGATTATGAATTCCCTGATGATGTGACTAATCAGATTTGTATTGAAGCAGTGCTCACAGATATTATATTTACACCCTTTCTCTCATGTACAGGTTACCTTATGGTCCCCCTAAGATTTACTGCACTCTAAATGTATGGCTTCTTTCCAGTATGATTTTTTTCACGGTTTGCAAGGTTTGAATGCCTTCTAAAACATTTGAGACAATCACTACATGGGTAAGATCTCAGAATTCATTACATGATGGTTAGTTAGCTCTGAACTCAGAATCCAAAGCTTTACCACACCCACTGTATTTGTGCAGTTTTCCTACAGTTTGTCTTTTCTGAAGGTCAAAAGGATGATATACTTTACTGCATTTATTACATCTGTAAGGTTTCACTCCATATGGATTCACTGACTATCTGCAAAATGATTCCTGTGACTGAAGGCTTTGACATACAAATAAAATTTATATCATTTTCCCTAATGGTCAGTTACAGATGAATGTGCAATGAAAGCTCTGTCACACTAATTATATTTGTATGATTTCTCTCTAGTATGCGTTCTCTGATGAATTATAAGGTCAGAAATCTGACTAAAAGCTTTGTCACATATGTTACATTTGTAAGGTTTCTCTCCAGTATGAATTCTCTGATGACTTCCAAGGTTGGCATTTTGAGTAAAGGATCGGCCACAAATTTCACATTCATACAGTTTCTCTCCAGTATTAATTATCCGATGAACTCCAACTTTGCACTTTGACTAAAGGTTTGCCACATATATCACATTTATATGGTTTCTCTCCAGTAGATAGATAGAGTGCCTGATGAACTATGGATGGAGGTTCATGACACTGTACAGGAGACAGGAATCAAGACTATCTTCAGGAAAAAGAAATGCAAAAAGCAAAATGGCTGTCTGAGGAGGCCTTACAAATAGCTGTGAAAAGAAGAGAAGTGAAAAGCAAAGAAGAAAAGGAAAGATATACCGATTTGAATGCAGAGTTACAAAGAATAGCAAGGAGAGATAAGAAAGCCTTCCTCAGCGATCAATGCAAAGAAATAGAGGAAAAGAATAGAATGGGAAGGACTAGAGATCTCTTCAAGAAAATTAGAGATACCAAGGGAAGATTTCATGCAAAGATGGGCTCAATAAAAGACAGAAATGGTAGGGAACTAACAGAAGCAGAAGACATTAAGAAGAGGTGGCAAGAATACACAGAAGTGTACAGAAAGATCTTCACGACCCAGATAATCATGATGATGTGATCATTCACCTAGAGTCAGACATCCTGGAATGTGAAGTCAAGTGGGCCTTAGGAAGCATCACTGTGAACAAAGCTAGTGGAGGTGATGGAATTCCAGTTGAGCTCTTTCAAATCCTGAAAGATGATGCTGTGAAAGTGCTGCAATCAATATGCCAGCAAATTTGGGAAAACTCAGCAGTGGCCATTGGACTGGAAAAGGTCACTTTTCATTCCAATCCCAAAGAATGGCCAAACTAGCACACAATTGCACTCATCTCACACACTAGTAAAGTAATGCTTAAAATTCTCCAAGCCAGGCTTCAGAAATACGTGAACCATGAACTTCCAGATGTTCAAGCTGGATTTAAAAAGGCAGAGGAACCAGAGATCAAATTGCCAACATCTGCTGGATCATGGAAAAAGTAAGAGTGTTCCGGGAAAAACATCTATTTCTGCTTTATTGACTATGCCAAAGCCTTTGACTGTGTAGATCACAATAAACTGTGGAAAATTCTGAAAGAGATGGGAATACCAGACCACCTGACATGCCTCTTGAGAAACCTGTATGCAGGTCAGGATGCAATAGTTAGAACTGGACATGGAATAAAAGACTGGTTCCAAATAGGAAAGGAGTACGTCAAGGCTGTATATTGTCACCCTGCATATTTAGCTTATATGCAAAGTACATCATGAGAAACGCTGGGCTGGAAGAAGCACAAGCTGGAATCAAGATTGCTGGGAGAAATATCAATAACCTCAGATATGCAGATGACATCATCATTATTGCAGAAAGTGAAGAAGAGCCTCTTGAAAATGAAAGAGGAGAGTGAAAAAGTTGGCTTAAAGCTCAACATTCAGAAAACTAAGTTCATGGCATGCAGTTCCATCAGTTCATGGTAAATAAATGGGGAACCAGTGGAAACAGTGGCTGACAATTTTTCTGGGCTCCAAATCACTGAAGATGGTGAATGCAGCCATGAAATTAAAAGACACTTACTCCTTGGAAGGAAAGTTATGACCAACCTACACAGCATATTCAAAAGCACAGACATTACTTTGCCAAAAAGGTTCGTCTAGTCAACACTATGGTTTTTCCAGTGGTCATGTATGGATGTGAGTGTTGGACTATAAAGAAAGCTGAGCACCAAAGAATTGATGCTTTTGATCTATGGTGTTGGAAAAGACTGTTGAGAGTCCCTTGGACTGCAAGGAGAGCCAATCCATCTATCCTACAGAGATCAGTCCTGGGTATTCATTGGAGGGACTGATGTTGAAGCTGAAACTCCAATACTTTGGCCACCTGATGTGAAAAGCTGACTCATTTGAAAACCGTGATGCTGGGAGGGATTGAGGACAGGAGGAGAAGGGGACAACACAGGATGAGATGGCTGGATGGAATCACTGACTCAATGGACATGAATCTGAGTGAACTCCAGGAGTTGGTGATGAACAGGGGAGGCCTGGCGTGCTGTCGTTCACGAGGTCGCAAAGAGTCAGACACGACTAAGCAACTGAACTGAATTGAACTCCAGTATGAATTCTCTGATGAACTGTAAGGTGTGCATTTTGACTAAAGGCTTTGCCACATACATCACATTTATACGGCTTCTCTCTAGCATGAACTCCCAGATGAATTCCAAGGTGTGCATTTTGAGTAAAGCACCAGCCACACACATCACATTTATATGGTTTCTCTGCAGTATGAATTCTCCAATGACCCGTAATATAAAAATCTGTAACAGAAGGCTTTGCCACATTAATTACATTTATACAATTTCTTTCCTGTATTAACTGCTTGATGGTTGGTTAGAGCTCAACGTGCATTGGAATCTTTGTCACACTCACATTTGTAAGTTTTTCTCTCTAGTATGAATTCTCTGAAGAATTCCAAGGCTCGCCTTTTGAGTAAAGCACTGGCCACAAACATCACATTTATATGGTTTCTCTCCAGTATGAATTCTCCAATGAACTGTAAAATAAGATCTGTAACTAAAGGCTTTGCCACATACATTTAAAGAGCTTCTCTCCTGTATGTCTTAACTGCTTGATGGTCACTTAAGACTAAAGGTGCACTAAAGGTTTCCCACCCGCATTACATTTCTATGGTTTCTGTCCATTACATATTGATGAATTATAAGGCCCCAACTCCAACTAAAGAATTTGCCACACTTCTTACATCTCTAACGTTTCTTTCCAGTATGAATTCTCTGATGAATTCCAAGGTGTGAATATTGATTAAAGCATTAAAGATGGAAAGAGCAATACTTCTCAAATTCATTCCCTCTCTACCTCCTTCTGAATGCATATAAGGAATAGTACGATATGCAAATATCTATTACTTTTAAAGAACTACTAAACCAAGACCATAGGGGTAGAAAATAGGAAATTGGATATTTCAAAAGGTTGGAAATCAACTTTATAAATACTTAAGCTCTAGAAAAACTCCTTGTGTAGCATGTAATGGGCAGATCCCTGAAGAAAGGACAAGTTTAAATTCCTAATGCCAATCATGAGGCTTTTCATGTCTGAGTCAACAGGGCTTTGAGCTCAGTCACTAAAAACAGGCTACCAAGAGGCATAGAGAGAAAATGCAGAGACACACCCCCAAGGCAGATCCCAGACTTCAGAGGCAAGTCATCCATACCAAAAGGGAGCACGTTTCTGAGGGTCTCTATCATCACATCCCTGTACAAGGCTCTCTGAACAGGGTTCAGGCATTCCCATGCCTCAGGAGTGAATTTGATGGCCACAACCTTGAAGGTCAACTGTCCCTGATATGAAAATACATTTCAGCAATAGGCCCTGAGCAGAGTTTTTATTTTCATACAAAAGGAGAAGAAGAAAAAGAGGTAAGGGTCATTTCAGTAGAAATAATATTCTGATAAATCAAAAGAAAGCTATTTGGAGCCAATTCTTGGTCTCTAATTGCCTACATTAAGTATTGTTTCCGAAATAAATAATGAATCAAAATTAGTAAAGTTGGGACTTTCCTCATGGTCCAGTGCTTAAGACCCTGCATTTCTACTGCAGGGGTTTTAGGTTCAATTCCTCCTCAGGAACTAAGATCCTGCAAGACGCAACTTGCAACCAAGAAGAAAAGACATAAAATATTAGTAATTTCATGGTTTAAATAGACAATGGAAAGACTAGAAACAATGAAAAGAATTTAAAAAAAAAGAAACTGAAAAAGAAGAAAAAAGATAAAACAGACAATGATATGAAACACCATCTATTCCTGAGATCTCTTTCTGAACTTTCCATTCCATTCCCAAACACTTAAGTTTTCAAGGAGATGCTTGCTTAGTTTTAAATGTACTATAAAAAGTTAGAATGGATTTCCACTCATTGGCTTCTTTTGCAGATTTTACCATGTACTGTACATATTAATACCTGAGGTCCACATACAGCTTCTTTACCCTGGTTGACTGAGAGCAGACAGCGTATCCAGATCGGTCCTACACAGTCCCTGCTGCCCAACAGCACTGAGACCCCGTCTCCAACACGTTGTGAGAAGCTCTGCCCAGGACAGTGCCCTGGGGAGCCCTCCTCACAAGGACTAGTTCACCAGGTCATGAGGAAATGGGATCTAAGTGGAGATGACAGGCCCTGAGTGAAGGCCCTAGGTGAGTGTGCATGTACAGTAGTCAGACAGGACACTCCAGAGTCAGACATGATTAGTGAGTCCTGAGACGGGCATTTCAGGAATGCAGTGTGAGAATCCACTGAGAATATGACCCTACTTGAGAAAGAGCCATGCCTGACTCCTGCTTTTTCCTCTTATGGGCTTCTTCATCCATGAGTCTTCGCAGTTCTATCATGAAAGTGGAAAACATGCTGTTTAATGCTTAGGGTCAACACATCCCTTTCCTGAGCCCCAACCACACACACAGGGAAGCCCTCACTATGTGGAACAGACAGTCCTCTGTGGCCACTGTCTCAGGAGAGACTCGGGACAGTCAATTCCCACATAGAGTCCAACACGGGACTTTCCCAAACTTTCCTTGGATCACACTCCCCTCCTGGTGAGACCTCATATACACAGTGGCAGGGGGCACCTCTGCTGACCCCAAGATGCCCTTCCAGGTCACACAGCAGGCCCTGGTCCAGCTCCACTCAGAGCAGAGTGCCCTCCCCTCCCCCAGGGCCTGATCTCAGTCTCAGAAGTGAAGAGTAAGAGCCCTGGTGTGCAATGCAGGATCCAGATCGGAATCATCTGCAGCTCTTTGCACATTCCTGGGGCGAAGCCCCACACAAGATCCTGAGAAGCATATCTGATGGGGGAGAACCGACTAACCAAAGGAGTGTGTGTATACACACCATACACCCTGTGACCATGTGACACGTGTACACTGTGAAATATTTATCACAAACCACTAATGGACACATCCATCACCTCCAAATTCCCATGTTCTGTGTGTGGTGAAAACACTGACGACGCATTCTCCTGACAAATTCCCAGCATGCAGTAACAGAACAGGATTAACTACCGTCAGCATGCTGTGCATTCCTCCCCAGGACGCATTCATTTTACAACTCAAAATCTGTACCTTTTGACCAACATCTCCCCATCTACTCCACCTCCCAGCCCCAGATGACCACCACCCTACCTTCTGGTACTAGTGAGTTTCATTTGTTTTTACATTCCATATAATGGAAGGACATATAATACCAGTCCTTCCTTGTCTGTCTTAATTCACTTACCATGATATTCTCTACATTCATCCAAGTTGTCCCTAGTGAGACAAATCTCCATAATTGTTTACAAGAAAGTTGCTACTGAATGAACAAATCTTTATCTCAAACTATAAAAACAATTAAATGTAAAGAAAGCGGAAAGCCAAAAGTAAAACCATCACAAAGAACATGTTTAAAGTTGCTTGAAAGGCATCATGTAGTAAGTCAGTCCAATTCTTGTCCCATTTCTTCTCTCGCATAACTTCTACTCTAACCAGGAATAGGGAAGGGGGTGACCCACAGCTGAGAGAATCAAGTCACTCACTGCCACAGCCCCTACCTCAACAGGCTCTACACATGGATGATCTTTTAATACAAATAATTACAAAATACACATGCCTCACAGACAGAAGTTTTGCAGTTCTCATTCTTATCTATATAATTTAAAGAAGCAAGATTTGCATTAGATTTTAAAACCAAGAATCAGTGTATAACGACTTAATAGTTCTTACCCAACTGATGCAGCACTCTTCTGGATCTAGTCCCCACAATCACCTGCACACTAGCTGTTTCTACTGCATTTGGTTGATCTGTTTCCCTACTTCTTTCTCTGCTCTCCTGCTGTGCCTGTCCTCCTCTCTACTTCTTCCCTGTCTCCCAACCTGCCTCTCTCTGCCATCTGTTCGCCTTCAAGTTGCTTTCTCTCAATGTCCCTGGTGATCCTCAATCTCCCTGTATTTCTGCCTTTCTTCTTCCACCTCAGCCCTCCCTTCCTCCCACCTCTCTGGCACTCCCAAGTGGTTATGCTTCCCTTCAGCTCGCTTTTTCTCTCAGCTCCTCCAATCTCTAGAAGTCCCCTTTCTCTCCCAGCAGGATATTGTTGCTCCGGTTCCAACTCTTGGATCCCCTTTGTGGGCTGTCTGTGTAATCGCCTCTCCACTGTCGCCTCTTTGGGACCCCTGATTTACAGGCCCTCTCCCTTGGAGGCTATAGAAGAGGGCGGCAGAGGATGAGATGGTTGGATACCATCCCTGGACTCAACGGACATGGATTTGAGAAAACTCTGGGAGATACAGGGCTCGAAGAATCGGAAAGAACCACCACACCTCCCTGTGTTGCTCACCCTTAACTCTCCGGAGATCCTGCTTTTCTCTGAATTTCTCTTCTTTCCCTACCCGCTCCCTTCAAGACTCATCCTCTTTCACGAAGCTGTCTGTTTCAAGCTCCTCACAGTCCTCTTCACTGCCATCGCTTGTCCCACAGGCTTTTTCTCAGTTTTTCATTTCTCTAGGAGTCACTGTCTCTGCTTCTCCTGAAAAGTGAAAGTGAAGTCACTGAGTCGCATTGAACTCTCAGTGACCCCATGGACTGCAGCCTACCAGGCTCCTCTGTCCATGGGATTTTCCAGGCAAGAGTGCTGGAGTAGGTTGCCATTGCCTTCTCCGAGTGAGTTCTGAGTCCTGAAGAAAAGTTATGTTACACTCATTACAACTGTAAGTATTTTCTTGTGTGCCTCCTGGTCTGGTATTAGTTGTGAGGTATGTATAACAGCACTCTCTTCTTTATGAGAATTGCCTTTATGGACACTACGAGTTCTCTGAGGTGGTAAACCTGAGGCGCTACTGTTGATATTCGCCACAACCTGACTACATTCAGAAACTGTCCTTCTGATTGAAGTATCTGCAACTGATCCTGAAAGCTTGATCCATGTCTTTCAACAGGCTTATTTCCTACATCACTTCTACTATCATGATCTCTTCTATCGGTGAGATAGGTGAGATTTTTATTATGGGATATAGAGGTTTCTCTGTCATTTCTTTCATCATCTGTCCACAGAGACTCAAAATCATGCATATTTTTCTGTATCTTTCTGAGGAAATAATCTTCAATTTCATGGCTTTCGGCTCTTCCAAATACCACTCTTTGAAAAATTTCTTCTTTACCACTGTCTCCTTTTGCCTGTAATTTCTTGATCATATGTATTTTAGATACATCTACGAAATATAAAAACCACATGCATTCTATCAATTACAATTCATAAATAAATTGTTTCATGCTGAGTACATGGTATTATACCAAAAGGCACATCCATGCCGAACAGAATTAGGCATCTTCCCAATGATGATCCTAAAAATGTTTGAAACACTAAACAAATAGAACTCTTTAAAAATCAAAGAGTAATCACATGTAATCCAAATTAATTTTAGGGTAGCCTAGCTTCAAAGATACAGTGAGAACATAGTTAATTTTTCCAAACTCATGTCAGTTCTTAAAGAAAAGGGTATTTTTGCACCATGACTTCTAAACTCATTCTACTTGGTAGTAAACACACTGCTGTCTCATAATTGAGGAGAAAATATAGCATATTGTACACACTTTATGCATACTTATACATAAGTAAACAGTAAAGGACACCTAGGGTTACATAGATAACTTGGTAGTAAAGAATTAGCCTGCCAATGCAGGAGACATAGGATAGGGAGCTTCAATCCCTAGGTGGGGGAGATCCCCTGGAGGAGGAAATGGTAGTCACCAAACCATTTTTGCCTGAAAACAATTCCATAGATAAGGAGCTTAGCAGGCTACTGTCCATGAAATGACAAAGAGTCAGACAGAATGATCAACTGAACAAGCATTCATTAACAGGCAATACACTGCAATGGTAAATAATCCCAAAGAAGCACTATAACGAATAATGGAAAACAAATAACAGGTGACAACTGTTCAGGAAATTCCCTAAAATAATGGCGGGGGGAGAAAACTTTTCTAAATACCTCTTATAAATCTATCAGTAGACAGATGTATAGGCATTTTTGACACTGACAAGTTGTTCATGTCAATTACATTGTGTAATACATAAAGACCATCATCTTTAAATAACAAAATATTAATAAATGATACATTCTTGATGTGAAGAACAGTACAGCAATTATTCCCTATTTATACAGTAACTTTAACTTACTCAGTTCATTGGTTCCAAGATACATGTCAAGGAACAAGCTTTAGGGCCTCCCTTCTGGCTCAGAGGTAAACAATCCACCTGGTAATTAATGCACAAGAGTTCCATTCCTCATCCGGGAAATTCCCTCATACATTGGGAACAACTAAGCCTGTAGGCCACAACTCCGTGGTCCAGAGTTTGGGAGTCACAACTACTGTGCACAGGCATAGAGCCAACACACTGTAGCAAGAGAAGCCATTAGAATGAGAAGTCTGTGCACTGCAAGTAGAGAGTAGCCGTTGCTTTCCACAATGGCAACAAAGACCCAATGCAACCAAAAATAAAATACATTTTAAAAATGTAATGTACTGGTATGAAGAAAACCAATATCATTTGAAAACCTATTAACCAGAGTCAGAGACAACTCTCATAAAAATGAAAAGTAAAATAAAAACATACAAGATATAAAGTAGACAAAGAGATGTCACAACAAGCAAGACAGGAAGTAAATATATTCTTTAAGTAAAAGTAATCTTTGAGGCAAATTCCCTGGTGGTCCAGCTGTTAGGACTACACACATACACTGGAGGGGGCACAGATTCCAGCCAGGAATGGGGAACTAACACAACTTGCCACATGGCACAGCGAAACAAACAAACAAACAAACAAAAAACAGTAACTTCTGAACTTTTCTGTAAAACAGGCAACATTGTATGCCACCTAACAGCACTAATTACCTCAGTTTTACAAATAAAGGTAGTGGATTCACAGGATTCCTGTACACAACTCCATGGAATATGAAAGTAAATGAGCAAAATCAGGACTGAAACCGAGACTTACAGATTCATACATGCTCTGAACCATCAGGGCCCACTTGGGCAGAACAGAGGACAAAAAGTTGCAGTGAACTTCAGGAGTGTAGAAAGGAAACTTCAGATCAGATACAAGAACTGACCTGTGTAATTGTGTTACTCAGCCATCCCTCTTGGAAACTGCTTCCAAGGCACCAACAAGATATTGATTCAGGTCCTGTCTAAGAGAGGACCACAATCAATATCCAGTATCCTTACAGGTTTCCTGAGTTACATTCACAGAAGATGCAAACCACATTCCTGTTACACACACCCCTGAAGGATGTGGCAAAAGTAGTAACAACAAGAACAGCTGAGGGCTGTGAACAGGAAGACAGGTTGAAGGCAGCTCTGTGTAGGATCTGAGACACCAAATGCAATCGAAGAGCTGCCAGTCTTCCCTTCTTCCAGTGAGGTCCCCCAAGTGCAGCAAAGAGGAAGAGAACCAGGCTGGGCCCGAAATAATCTTTGGAGGTGTCAGCGCTGTTTTACACGGACCGAAAGGCAGGCATCCGATGGAACCCAGCACATAAGGGGGACAAAGAAGAAATAGATCCCCTTGAACACCTCATCACATGCTTCCCATAGTCAAGCACAACACTGACAGGAGTCAAATGACAGATTGTTACAGATCATATAAAGACTTTGCCTTTTGGGACCTCTTTTCTTGGAGGTCCACTTTGCATAAAAACTTTTTTTTTCTAATTAAATCATTTTCTTAATTTAGCAACAGCCACCTGTAAGTCAGACCTACTTTCTTTCTCCCTAATAAAATGTAGTTTTCTGGTAGGAGACTGATGGGCTCCATGTTAAATGTCTCGAATTTGTCATCTTCCCTTTGCATTCCCTGAGATAAAGAGATACATGGGCTCCAGTTGAGGAATTTATACCCAACAAATACAGGGTAAATATACAGTCATTCTCTAATCTCAGGGAATAATTATGGCAAGGACAAAGAAAGGAAAAACCCTGTTTGTTAAGGGAGACCCTACACATGCCCAGAAAGGGTGCTTGGAGTCAAAACTCACAGGATAATTCCAGGCCATTATGAGTCCTGCTCCTCCCAGAAGCCTTCACTTTGAGATCCAACTTGGCTGAGGTGTGCATGCACACTCCAGGGAGGGTCTTGAGACAAATTAGCCAGGGCGAATAAACAAGGTGATTGGCCTGAGGGAAGATGAAGACCCAGAACTGCCCCTTTGTAAAGAATCTACACTTCCCAAAGGCAGCTCTCTCTCTCTCTCTGAGGTTGCCCATGTGCCTTGCCACATGTACTTTTCCTTTCAATAAACTTTTTCCTTTATACTTCATCATCTGCCTCATCATCTGAATTTGTTCTTGACTAGGCAGGCCAGACTAGGGACCTTAGCCCTAAATGTTGGCTCTTGTGGTCCAGGGGTTAGGAGTCTCAATCTGGGAAATTAAGAACTTGCTTCCAGCTTCTGCTCGCTCCCACTCACTGCTATGAGCATCCCAAATCAATGTCATTGCTCATACCTTTTGTTACTAAAAACACAGATCTTACTTTCCTTAAACAACCATGAACTGTCCTTTATATTAGCATTTTGTAGAATGGTGACCATAAACACCAGTGATAACTTCTAAAAACATTTGTTTTCTTATGGAGAACATCTCAGGGAGCAGCAAACATATTAATAACCCAAAATCTCTTTAGTTTCTCTGTGACAGGAAATTATCAGTAATCAGTGCCTATGTGTGTGCTAAGTCGCTTCAGGCATGTACAACTCTTTGCAAACCCATGGACTGTAGCCTGCCAGCTCCTCCGTGGGATTCTCCAGGCAAGAATACGGGAGTGGGTTACTGTTTTACTTCTCCAGGGATCTTTCCAAAGCAGGGCTTGAACTCTCAGTAATCAGTAAATACAATAAATACAATAAATAAATACAATAAAAGCATTACACAGTTTGATGACTCAACTCATGTCTTACTTAGATGAGCAAACAAATGTTTTTTTACTAGGTGTTTAATGATGACTACTTCCCAGTTCATGTGCATCTGAAATTCATTCAGGTTAATTTTTGTAACTGATTTGTAAGTGCTTAGTTTTTCTTTTTAAAGCCAACGGAATTAGATCTCACTTACAAAGTAACCTCAGCAATATTATCCAAAAACAAAAAGACACACAGTGTGACATGAATAAATCGAGACACACAGATGGACAGACAGAGACCACAGCTTTCTGCTTGAGATTTAAAATGTCTCTTTGACCTTTTTCTTTCCCTTTGGTTTGAAATTCTAATTTGCCCAAGATTGAGGCCTCAGGTAAAGTGGCTTATGTATGTCAAGGACTTGATAAAGGTTGCCTGCTGTGCTAAGCTGCTTCAGTCACGCCCAACTATCTTCGATCCCATGGACTGTATCCGCCAGGCTGCTCTTTCCATGGGACTCTCCAGGCAAGAACACTCGGTGGGTTGCTATTCCCACCTCCAGGGTATCTTCCTAACCCAGGGATCAAATCCACTTTTGCCACACTTGCAGGCAGGTTCTGTACAATTAGAGTCATCTGGGATGCCCTGGTAAGGGTTAACTTCAGGCTAGCTGTCTCAATGGGTTAGCTGCTTTTAACTGCATTTGCAAAAAGAACAGGTTGTGCACTTTCAAAGAGGAAAAAAAATATTTTAACCAGTTTTCTCCAGAGTCTAGAAAAGCACAATTATCCTATGTCAAAAAACTTACCTTTCCTTTCCATAGTCATAGTTTTGTAGCTAAAATACAGATCAAATAGTGCTCAAACTGACAGTGAAAATAACAGCAGATGGGGTGATAAAAATCTTGGATTGTCCTTCTGAGAAGATGGGGGTCTTGTATTGTTCAGGAGAAACTGAGGGGAAAAGAAACATCCTAGAGCGCAATGGCACCCCCACTCCAGTACTCTTGCCTGCAAAATCCCATGGACGAAGGAGCCTGGTGGGCTGCAGTCCATGGGGTCACTAAGAGTCGAAAACAACTGAGCGACTTCACTTTCACTTTTCACTTTGCTGCACTGGAGAAGGAAATGGCAACCTACTCAAGTGTTTTTGCCTGGAGAATCCCAGGGACAGGGGAGCCTGGTGAGCTACCATCTGTGGGGTCTCACAGAGTCGGATACGACTGAAGTGACTTAGCAGTAGCAGTAGAGTTGGGGGCAGGAGTGGGGGAAGCTGGTATCATCCTCCCCAGAGAGACAGGCGAAGTTAGAAGGGGACCAGCTGATGGAGAGGGAGACAGAGGGGGTTGGGAGGGGTTTAAGGACACAACAGGACAAAGAATGGCGAGAGAAAGGGCATGGGGGACACTACTGGAGCTGTGGGCCGGCTCAATAGAGAGCCGACTTAAAAAGTGAGGATTTGATCAGCCGAAATACAATTTTGACACTGTAATATGAACAAACATCCTCACTAATCACATAATTATTTTTGTGGTAACTTCTCTAAGACAGTTTTAAATTCGCTTTATGTACCTCATGGTAGGAGAGAGGAGGATCCAGTCTCTCACCCAGCAGGGCAGATTCTTATCCTTTCTCAAGGGGCAAGGGTCACCAACATTCAGTAACTTCTAAGGGTTCAGCCCTGTTTAATTTACGGTTCCACTTCTCACACAATCCAGAGAAGATGACTCATATATTAGCTAATGAGTAATAAGGTGAATTTTCCCATCTGGAAATAAAAACGTCATAAACCTTAATCTCTTGCTTCATAAAGAGTGGTGCTTTGTCTCACAAATGCTGCTCACAGTGCCAATTCATGCCTTGCAAAAGTTTTCACTTTTGTCTCAGGTTCCAAGGATTTGTTAATAGGCCACTCATTCTATACAAATAAATATTCCAATATTTATTAGAGAATTATCTAGCTGACTTTCAATATACTAACTAATCCAACCTGTCCATCTTAAAGGAGATCAACCATGGGTATTCATTGGAAAGACTGATGTAAGCCTTGTGTAACTCAATGAAACTAAGCCATGCTGTGTGGGGCCACCCAAGATGGGTGGGTCATGGTGGAGAGGTCTGACAGACTGTAGTCAACTGGAGAAGAGAATGGCAAACCACTTCAGTATTCTTGCCTTGAGAACCCCATGAACAGTATGAAAAGGCAAAATGATAGGCTACTGAAAGAGGAACTCCCCAGGTCGGTAGGTGCCCAATATGCTACTGGAGATCAGTGGAGAAATAACTCCAGAAAGAATGAGGGAATGGAGCCAAAGCAAAAACAATACCCACTTGTGTATATGACTGGTGATAGAAGCAGTAAAGATCCTGTAAAGAGTAATACTGCACAGGAACCTGGAATGTTAGGTCCACGAATCAAGGCAAACTGGAAGTGGTCAAACAAGAGGTGGCAAGGGTGAACACTAACATTCTAGGAATCAGTGAACTAAAATGGACCAGAATGGGTGAATTTAACTCAGATGACCATTATATCTACTACTGTGGGCAGGAATCCCTTAGAAGAAATGGAGTAGCCATCATGGTCAACAAAAGAATCTGAAATACAGTACTTGGTTACAATCTCAAAAATGACAGAATAATCTCTGTTCTTTTCCAAGGCAGACCATTCAATATCACAGTAATCCAAGTCTAAGGCCCAATCAGTAACGCTGAAGAAGCTGAACAGTTCTATGAAGATCTACAAGAACTTTTAGAACTAACACCCAAAGAAGATCTTTTTATTATAGGGGACTGGAATGCAAAAGTAGGAAGTCAATAAACACCTGGGGTAACAGGTAAATTTGGCTTTGGAATACAGAATGAAGCAGGACAAAGGCTAATATAGTTTTGCCAAGACAATGCACTAGTCATAGCAGACACTCTCTTCCAACAACACAAGAGAAAACTCTACACATGGACATCACCAGATGGTCAACACCAAAATCAGACTGATTATATTCTTTGCAGCCAAAGACGGAGAAGCTCTATACAGTCAGCAAAAACAAAACTGGGAGCTGACTGTGGCTCAGATCATGAACTCCTTATTACCAAATTCAGGCTTAAATTGAAGAAAGTGGGGAAAACCACTAGACCATTCATTTATGACCTAAATCAAATCCCTTATGACTATACATTGGATGTGAGAAATAGATTTAAGGGACTACATCTGATAAACAGAGTGCCTGATGAAATATGGAAGGAGGTTCGAGATACTGTACAGCAGACAGGGATCAAGACCATCCCCGTGGAAAAGAAATGCAAAAAGCAAAATGACTGTCTGAGGAGGCCTTACAGATAGCTGTGAAAAGAAAAGCTTTAAACCAAAGGAGAAAAAAATATATATATAAGCATCTGAATGGAGAGTTCCAAAGAATAGCAAGGAGAGATTAGAAAGCTTTCCTCAGCAATCAGTGCAAAAGAAATAGATGAAAACAACAGAATGGGAAAGACTAGAGATCTCTTCAAGAAATATAGAGATACCAAGGGAACAGTTCATGCAAAGATGGGCTTAATAAAGGAGAGAAATTGTATAGACCTAACAGAAACAGAAGATATTAAGAAGAGGTGGCAAGAATACACTGAAGAACTCTACAAAAAGATCTTCACGACTTGGACAATCATGATGGTGTGATCACTAATCTAGAGTCAGACATCCTGGAATGTGAAGTCAAGTGGGCCTTAGAAAGCATCACTACGAACAAAGCTAGTGGACATGATGGAATTCCAGTTGAGCTATTCCAAATCCTGGAAGATATGACATGAAAGTGCTGTACTCAACATGCCAGCAAATTTGGAAAACTCACCAGTGGCCACAGGACTGGAAAAGGTCAGTTTTCGTTCCAGTCCAAAAGACAGGAAATGTCAGAGTGCTCAAACAACCACACAATTGCATTCACTTCACACGCTAGTAAAGTGATGGTCAAAATTCTCCAAGCCAGGCTTCAGCAATATGTGAACCGTGAACTCCCAGATGTTCAGAATGGATTTAGAAAAGGTGCAGGAACCAGAGATCAAATTGCCGACATCCGCTGGATCATGGAAAAAGCAAGAGTGTTCAAAAACCATCTATTTCTGCTTTATTGACTATGCCAAAGCCTTTGACTGTGTGGATCACAATAAACTGTGGAAAATTCTGAAAGAGATGGCAATATCAGACTACCTGACTTGCCTTTTGAGAAATGCAGGTCAGGAAGCAACAGTTAGAACTGGACATGTAACAACAGACTGGTTCCAAACAGGAAAAGGAGTACCTCCGCTACGTCACTTCAGTCGTGCCCAACTCTGTGCGACATAGACAGTAGCCGGCCAGGCTCCCCCCTCCCTGGGATTCTCTAGGCAAGAACACTGGAGTGGGTTGCAATTTCCTTCTCCAATGCATGAAAGTGAAAAGTGAAAGTGAAGTCGATCAGTCGTGTTAGACTCTTCGCGACTTCATGGACTCCCACAAGGCTCCTCCGTCCAAGGGATTTTCCAGGAAAGAGTACTGGAGTAGGGTGCCATTGCTTTCTCCGAGGAGTATCTCAGGGCTGTATATTGTCACCCTGCTTATTCAGCTGAAATGCAGAGTACATCATGAGAAACGCTGGGCTGGGAAAAGCACAAGCTGAAATCAAGATTGCCAAGAGAAGTATCAATAACTTCAGATATGCAGATAACACCACCCTTATGGCAGAAAGTGAAGAGGAACTAAAAAGCCTCTTGATGAAAGTGAAAGAGGAGAGTGAAAAAGTTGGCGTAAAGCTCAACATTCAGAAAACAAAGATCATGGCATCTGGTCCCATTACTTCATGGGAAATAGATGCAGAAACAGTGGAAACAGTGTCAGACTTTATTTTGAGGACCTTCAGAATCACTGCAGATGGTGATTGCAGCCATGAAATTAAAAGAAGCTTACTCTTTGGAAGGAAAGCTATGACCCACCTAGATAGCATATTCAAAAGCAGAGACATTACTTTGCCAACAAAAGTTCGTCTAGTCAAGGCTATGGTTTTCCAGTGGTCATGTATGGATGTGAAATTTGGACTGTGAAGAAAGCTGAGCACCAAAGAATTGATGCTTTTGAACTGTGGTGTTGGAGAAGTCTCTTGAGAGTCTCTTGGACTGCAAGGACATCCAACCAGTCCATTCTGAAGATCAGTCCTGGGTGTTCTTTGGAAAGACTGATGCTAGAGCTGAAACTCCATTACTTTGGCCACCTCATGCAAAGAGTTGACTCATTGGAAAAGACTCTGTAGCTGGGAGGGATTGGGGGCAGAAGGAGAAGGGGATGACAGAGGATGAGATGGCTGGATGGCATCACCGACCCAATGGACATGAGTTTGAGTGAACTCTAGGAGTTAGTGATGGACAGGGAGGCCTGGTGTGCAGGTGCAAAGAGTCGGACACAACTGAGTGACTGAACTGAACTGAAATGAAACGAATCAGTCCATCTTAAAAGAGATCGCCCTGGGTGCTCATTGGAAGGACTGATGTTGAAGCTGAAGCTCCAGTACTTTGGCCACCTGATGCGTAGAGCTGACTCATTTGAAAAGACCCTGATGCTGGGAAATATTGAGGGCAGGAGAAGGCGAGGACAAGGATGAGATGGTTGGATGGAATCACTGACTCAATGGACAGGAGTTTGGGTTCAAAACTCCGGAAGTTGGTGGTAGACAGGGAGGCCTGGCGTGCTGCGGTTCATGGGGTGGCAAAGAGTCGGACATGACTGAGCGACTGAAGTGAACTGAAAAGACAAGGAAATGGAAACAGCAGAGGATACATCACCAAATTGGCTTCTGACCAACATCCCAACTGGAACAGCCCTGGGAAGTCCCAGGACACAGCACATCTGAGTCTGAATTGGGTAAAGGTACCCTGCAGCCTATCCACTCCATGGGTGAGGCTTTAACCCTTCAGTTTGGGGTTCCTGCTTATCATCCCAGGATGCAAACTGATACCATCCATCTGTGAGCAAGCAGCAGCTCTGGTTTCATCTTAATGCTGTTTGTTTTGTCTTCTGAAACTTGGATGTTCCTAAGTCTGGGGCTGGATTGGTCAGAGCCTCTTTGAACAATCTCAAAGGTGAACAGTCTCAAGATTTGTGTCCTAACTTATCTATGGTGCTGCAAGCCTTGCAAGCCTTGCACTCACAGCAGGCAGTCAGCGTACTCACAGTCAGGGTGTGTCCAGGCAGGTTGGAGGCAAGCACAGAAGAATGCACTGCTTTGTCTTAAAACCTAAACAGGACTATTTATTCTGGTGGCTGCATTGTAAAAGTTAGCTTGCCAATGTGGGAGACATGGGTTTGATCCTTATTCTGGGAAGATCTCACATGCCAGGGAGCAACTCAGCTGAAGGACAGATACTGAGCCTGTGTAGCGAAACTACTGAAGCATGTGTGCCTAGAGCTGGTGCTCCACAACAAAAGAAGCCACTGCAATAAGAAGCCATGCACCCTGCAAGCAGAGAGTAGCCCCCACTTGTCTTAAATAGAGAAATGGCCATCAGGAAATAGACACCCAGTACAGCCAAAAAAAAAAAAAAAAAACACACAATAAAAAAGCCTTGCCTTTGTCTCTGTGGGCATTAAAGCACCACTGGAGGTTGATGTACATTTCACAGGTCAAAGAACAGACAAGGAAGTTGAAGAGAAGAAAAATCTGTGAGAGTTCACAAACACTAAATATCTGTTTTCTCACAGAACTCTCCCACTTCAAGAGTTTCCCAAACACAGTGAATGGTGTGGCTTCCTCTCTGTCCTTGTGACAGCTGACCTGAAATCACACTGTTGATCCTTTCCCATTCATCTGATATTCTGCTAATTAGCATCTCATTCTCCACAATCCAGGGATCTTTCTTGTGCTACAAAAATAGAGTTATGATTTAGGTCAGAATCAGAAATTCTTGCTCAGAAGAAACGTCATACTTGGCTTCTTCCAGAATCCAAACTTTCTTTTTTAAAAAATAAATGCATTTTCCATCTTTAATAATTTTGTTTATTCATTTACTTCGGCTGGAGTGAGTGATCCTTGCTGCTTGGACCTTTCCCCAAGTTGGGCAAGTAGGGGTTCTCTCCAGTAGTAGTGTTTGGGCTTCTCATTTGCTTTGGCTTCTCCTGGGTGCATGGGCTTCAGTAGTTGTCCCATGTGGGCTCAGTAATCGTAGCTTCCAGGCTCTAGAATGCTGCTTTAGTAGTTCTAGCCCACGGGTTTAGCTGCTCTGTGATGTCAGATCTTCCAGACCAGGGATCGAACCTGTGTCTCCTGCCCTGGCAGGTGGAAAATCCCAGCTCTTTTGTAAGTCAAGAAATGAGGACATTATGAGGGACAGAAAAATATTTCACAAATTACTTGACTATTTGCCTCCTTCTGAATGCACAGGGAACAGTATAATATACAGTATAGTATGCATCAGGTATCTAGTTCCTTTCAAGAGTTACTGAACCAAGAACACAGGGGTATAAAACAGGCAACTGGATAGTTCAAATTTAGAAATCAGCTTTATAAACACTCAAGCTCTGGAAAAACTCCTTGTGTATCACACAGTGGGCAGGTCATCAGAAGGAAAGAAAAGTTTGAACTCCCGATGCCAAATATGAAGTCTTACATGTCTAAGTGAACAAGGTTTTCAGCTCAGAACAAGAAAAACAGGGCTCCCAAGAGACAGCGAGGGAAAATGCAGAGATACCCCTAAGTAGATCCCTACTTCAGAGGGAAGTGATCCTCACCCACAGACACCAGGTTTCTGAGGGTCTCTGGGCTGGGTCGAGACAGTCCTACTCCTTGGGGAGTGAAATCTAAGAACACATCCTTGAAGGTTAACTGTGCCTGAAAAGAAAACACATTTCACCAACAGGCCCTGAGGAGGGTTCTTATTTTCACAGAAAAGGAGAAGTGAGACAGGTAAGGTCAATTTGGCTCAAGTAATATTCTGATACATCCATGCAAATCTATATGGAGCAAATTGTTGCTCTCTAATTTAATTTGCTGTTTTTCATAAGATGATGATATCCTCCCATCAACATGAAGTCATCATGGGTATGGACAAGACAGGAAAAATATACAAATTCCAATCAACAGTGGGTCGTTGATGCAGAAGGGTAACATTCTACACATTGAGTGACATTCACTATCTAGATGAGTTACAGCAAGACTGCTGTCTTCAGAGAGGACAAAGTCCACATGGCTTTAAAAGAACACAGACTGTGATGAGGATGTCATTGTCACACTGATGAGAGGTGTCTCAACACTTAATACACACTAGCATTACTCTAAAGACTTTACCCATATGAACTTGTCATCAACATAACAGCAACAGTAGAGAAAGATCTGTGTCCATCTTACTGGGAGAAAGCTCTGTCACTCTAATAAATAGCTCCCATCAAACAGTTAAGATATGAGGCAACAGCACCTGAGCTCAGGTGGTTGGGAGAGACAACTAAACCTAAGGAATCAAAGAGTTAAGTAACAGTATAAAAGACCATCCCCAGAGAGTTCCCTGAGAATACTTGAAACACGTTCTAAGGAGCTGAAGTGCAATGGAACAGCATAAATAGTCACTGTACAAAGTCAGCCCCCTCTACCCCCTAACCCACACAATGTCAGTAATCTGACTACTATTTATATTATTCATGTGGTGAGGTGGAAAATATTAAAGGCCATGGAATACACACTTAAGATACAACTGCAATGGCTCTAAGCATAAACCGTATTTATGAGATGGTTCTGTAATAAAATCACGGAGTTATGTATCCATACACTCATGCATGCACAAGGAAACACACAATTGGTTGAAACAAGCGTTGTTTTTATTTTTTTCTTTCGTTCAATCAAAAGTTAGTGAGTATCATCTCTGTGTCCCTAACTGGGAGTACAGCAGTGAAGTGGCCAAAATACTGGAGTTTCAGCTTTAGCATCATTCCTTCCAAAGAAATCCTAGGGCTGATCTTCATAATGGACTGGTTGGATCTTCTTGCAGTCTAAGGGACTTTCAAGTGTCTTCTCCAAAACCACAGTTCAAAAGCATCAATTCTTCAGTGCTCAGCCTTCTTCACAGTCCAACTTTCACATCCATACATGACCACTGGAAAAATCATAGACTTGACTAGACGGACCTTAGTCAACAAAGTAATGTCTTTGCTTTTGAATATGCTATCTAGGTTGGTCATAACTTTTCTTCCAAGGAGTAAGATTACATCCATAATTTTAACATCACTATTTTTATATGTGCTCTGAAACAGGCCTGGTGCTAAGAGAAGATTCAACAGAAAGTCTTGACCTACATCCAGAAGTCAGACAAGGTCTCTGTGAGGAAGAAACACTTAGGATTGGCAAGGTGGGAAATGGAAGAGTTCTGTAAGCAGAGAGAAGAGCCTGAGTGCTCTGACACAGAAAGATATTTACTGAACAGAAAACCAGGCAGTGTGACTGCAACGTGGGAATAAGGACGGGATAATGTCAGGTAGAGGCTGATTTCTGCAAGGCCTATAAATTGAAGACATTATTTCAAAAGCAACTGGACAGGACTTAATAATCTGCAGGAGGAAAGTTAGAGGTTTAGGTTTATTTTTCATCAATCACTTTGCTATGTGAGGAGGTTGGGGTTCAGTTGGCTCAGTCATGTCAGACTCTATGACTGTAGCCTGCCAGGCTCCTCTGTCCTTGGGATTCTCCAGGCAAGAAAACTGGAGTGGGCGGCCATTCCTTTCTCCTATATTTTGGCATCTTTGGGGCATTAAAAGTGAATCCAATGTAAGTTTGATTCAGTAAGTTTGTTAACATTTTATTTCCTTTTCACAGCTTATTTGGTTTGTTTATGCTGGGCTTTCATTGCTGTGATCCAGCTCTCTCTACTTGTGGCTGCACTGCATGGAGTTGTATCTGCAGTGCCCAGGCTTCTCATTGCAGTGGCTTCTCTTGTTTCAGAAGACAAGCTCAAGCATGCGGGCTTCAGTAGTTAAGGATCCCGGGTTTCAGAGCACAGCCACAGCAGTTGTTGGGCATGGGCTTAGTTGCTCTGCGGCATCTTCCAGGAATTGGGATGGAACCCTTGTCCCCTACATTGGCAGACACATTGCTATCCACTGTATCACCAGGGAAGACCTCAACGTTATCTTATACTATTAAAAACATAAAAAGTAGTACAAGCATAAAATAATACAGAAAATAATGCCAATCTGTATAAAATACCTGTATTTAAAAATAATATGATGACATCCCCAGTGGCTCAGTGGGAAAGAGTCCACTGACCAATGTAAGAAACATAGGTTGTTGCCTGGTCTGGTAAGATCCCACATGCTGAGGGGCGACTGAGCCCGTGAATCTCAATTCCTGAGCCAGAGCTGTAGAGACCAGGAGGTGAAACTACTGAAGCCAGCGCGCTCTAGAGTCTGGGCTGCAAGATAAGAAAAGCCACCACAATGAGAAGCGTGCGCACCGCAACCAGAGTGGTCACTGCTCTCCAGGAAAAAACACTGAGCAATGAAGGCAGAGTACAGGAAATAAATATATTTCAAAAATCATAATGTGATTTTTAGCATTAATTTTAGCTATGCACTTATTAACAAACTCCAAAATTTATTTTTTTCACTAAGAAAATATTGAATCAAAATTAGTAAAGTTGCAAAATTCCCTCATGGTCCAGTGATTAAGACCTCTCACTTCCATTGCAGGGTTTCAGGTTTGATCCCTACTCAGCAAACTAAGACCCTGGAAGCTGAATCATGTGGTCAAAAAAAGAAAGAAAAAATAATCATAAGCCTGATTTCACAGTTTAAATTAGATGGTGTAACAAAACACTCCCTAGCCCAGACATATCTTTCTTAACGTTCCATTCCATTCCCAAACACTTAAGTTTTCAAGGAGGTGTTCATTTAGTTTTAAATGTCCTATAAAAAGAACTGATTTCCCCTCAGTGGCCTCTTTGGCAGATTTTACCATGTACTGTACATATTAATACTTGAGGTCCACCTACAGCTTCTTTACCCTGATTGACAGAGAGCAGACAGCACATCCACATGGGCCTTAAGCAACCCCTGCTGCCCAACAGCACCAAGACCCTATCTCCAACCCATGGGTGAGAAGCCCTGCCCAGGACGGTGCCCAGGGGAGCCTCCTAACAAGGGCTAGGTCACCGGATCATGGGGAGATGGGATCAAAGTGGAGACGACAGGCCCTGAGGGAAGGCCCTGGGTGAGTGTGCATGTACAGGAGTCAGACAGGATACTTCAGAGTCAGACATGATTGGTAAGTCCAGAGAAGGGCATTTCAGGAAGGCAATGTGAGAATCCACTGAGAACATGAACTTACCAGAAAAGAGCCATGCCTGACTCCTGTTCTTTCCTCTTCTGCGCTTCTTCATCCATGAGTCTTCACAGTTCTATCATGAAAGTGGAAAACATGCTATGCTTGGCGTCAACACATTCTCTTCCTGAGCCCCAACCACACACACAGGGAAGCCCTCACAGTGTGGAACAGAGAGTCCTCTGTGCCCACTGTCTCAGGAAGGAGGCAGGACAGTCAACTCCCACAGAGAGACCAACACGGGACATTCCCACACTTTCCCTCGGATCACACTCCCCTCCTGGTGAGGAATTATGTACACCGAAGCAGGGGGCACCTCAGCTCACCCCACGATGCCCTTCAGGTCACCCAGCAGGCCCTGATCCATCCCCACTAAGAGCAGAGTCCCCTCCCTCCCCCAGGGCTTGATCTCAGTCTCAGAAGTGGAGGCTAAGAGTCCTGGTGCTCAATGCAGGATCCAGATCAGAATCATCCGTGGCCTGTGCACATTCCTGGGCCGAGGCCCCACACGAGATCTTGAGGAGCATGTCTTTGGGGGAGGGATACAAACCATGCCCAGGCAAAATGCCTCATGATCTCATGTGAAGCCTGGGTTGATCACTAGTGAAGGATTAAGGCCAGGCCACCTCCCACTTTCTTCTTTTCCAGCTTGACTGAGACCAACGAGAAGGGTTATGTGTACATATACTATACACCATGTGATCACGTGGCACGTGTACCCTGTGAAATATTTATCACAATCAACGAACCAACACATCCATCACCTCCAAATGCCCATGTTCCATGTGTGGTGAAAACACTGACGATAGACTCTCTTGACAAATTCCCAGCATGCAGTAACAGGACAGGATTAACTACAGTCAGCATGCTGCACACACCTCCCAGGACGCACTCATTTTACAACTCAAAGTCTGTACCACCCTTCGACCAACATCTCCCCAACCTCCCCGGCTCCCAGCCCCAGATAACCACCATCCCACTGTCTGGTACTAGTGAGTTTCACTTTTTACATTCTACATATAAACGAGCACATACAATACCTTACCCTGCCTGTTCTAATTCAATTAGCATAATATTCTCTACACTCATCCAGCCTGTCCCAAGTGACAGAAATCTCCATCGACACAGGAAGGGATAAGAAAACCTTCCTCAGTGATCAATGCAAAGAAATAGAGGAAAACAATAGAATGGGAAAGACTAGAGATCTCCTAAAGAAAATGAGAGATATCAACAAACATTTCATGCAAAGATGGGCACAATAAAGGACAGAAATGGTATGGACCTAACAGAAACAGAAGATATTAAGAAGAGGTGGCAAGAATACATAGAAGAATTGTACAAAAAGATCTTCATGAACCAGATAACCACGATTGTGTGATCACTCACCCAGAGTAAGACATCCTGGAATGCAAAGTCAAGTGGGCCTTAGGAAGCACCACTACGAACAAAACTAGTGGAGGTGATGGAATTTCAGCTGAGCTACTTTGAATCCTGAAAGATGATGCTGTGGAAGTGTTGCATTCAATACAACAGCCGATCTGGAAAACTCAGCAATGGCAGCATGACTGGAAAAGGTCAGTTTTCATTCCAATCTCAAAGAAAGGCAACGCCAAACAATGTTCAAACTACCGCACAACTGCACTCAGCTCAAATGCTAGCAAAATAATGCTAAAAGTTCTCCAAGCCAGGCTTCAACAGTATGTGAACTGTGAACTTCCAGATGTTCAAACTGGATTTAGAAAAGGCAGAGGAACCAGAGATCAAGTTGCCAACATCTACCGGATCATCAAAAAAGCAAGAGTTCCACAAAACATCGACTCTTGTTTTATTGAATATGCCAAACACTTTGACTGTGTGGATCACAACAAATTGTGGAAAAATCTTAAAGAGATGGCAATACAAGACCACCTGACCTGCCTCCAGAGAAATCTGTATGCAGGTCAAGAGGCAACAGTTAGAACTGGATATGGAATAATTGCCTGGTTCCAAATTGGGAAAGGAGTTCATCAAGTCTGCATACTATTACCCTGCTTACTTAATTTACACGCAGAGCACATCATGCGAAATGCTGGGCTGGATGAAGCATAAGCTGGAATCAAGATTGCGGGGACCCAACACGAAGAATCCCGCCCATGGCAAAGGTCATGAGGAAGAGACCTGACAGGCAAAGGCGAGTCAGATCTTGAGGGAACCCCCTAGACCTACTCGAGCATCTACTCCAAAACTGGTATCTGTCTGCCTTACTATATTATGCCTTTCACCAACTCCTCTGACATTAACAGGGGGTGGTGCCCCCACCACCTTTTTCTGGAAAAAGTTAATTTAGAGCTTTTAGATAATAAGTCTCCTGGGCATAATAAGAGTGTTTCAATCAAAAAACCCCTATGATGGCTTTCTATCCTGCCTGACAGGTTTATCTGGACTCTTACAGCTACGCATGTGATTGTTCAAAGCCTCCCGACCACGAAAGGCACAGGAAGCTTAAAACATCCTAGGAATGTAGGGCCTTCCAAGGAGTCAAAATCATTAGAATAGAACTGATTAAGGGTTTCATTGTTGAGCCAATACTTGCTGCCAAGTTTTCATATCTTTTATTTGTTGACATAGTTGCTATGTAGAAAAAACAGGTAGTAGTCCTGGCATTAGCAACATTAGATCTTTGAGTTAAGCGCTTTCTTGTTATAACCCACTGCACCTTTGTTCTACAGGAATGTAACTTTATTTAGTACTTTGAAGGTGATGCAGATTAAAAGAAAAAACACTTCAAGGGAAAATGAGTTTTCTGGTTGATAGGCATTTATCTAGGAAAAGAGCCATATAAGTTAACAGGCCTCTTGGCCAGAAGATAATGTAAATCACCTGAGACCGTTTGTATACGGGAAGGTATGCAAAAGAAAGCCTGGTCTCAATAAGGGTCAGGACTGCTGCCCCTGCATAACTACATATTCCCATTATTCCCCTATGTACAACTTAGGGTATATAAGCTGTCTTTGAAAATAAAGTTGTGGGTCTTGCACTGATGCTTGGCTCCCCCATGTCGTTCTTTTCTTATTCTCCTTTTTCAGACTGAATTCCCATCTGGAGCATAGAGGCTTGCCATGTCTGCTTGTTTGCCTGGGCTTCTAAGACTCACGCCAGAGGACCCCAAGGTAGGGCCCCTCTGCTATTCAAGTGGGTGCCTGTGGCCTACGTAGATGGTGAAAGTCTCTTGTCTCAGGGCTTTATTGGCTTTCTATATAAACCAAAGAATAAAGCCTTTTTTTCTCCTATTTTTCCACTACATTCTTCTTCTCTAATCTCTCTTTAAATCTCTAAATAATCTCTCTTTAATAGCCGACTCCATCCCCACTTGGGATACCCTTGATCCAACCGGGGCTGGACCCCAGTAAAGACTGCCAGGAGAAATATCAGTAACCTCAGAAATGCATATGACACCACTCTTATGGCAAAAAGTGAAGAAGAACTAAGGAGCCTCCTGATGAAAGTGAGAGAGTGAAAAAGTTGGCTTAAAACTTAATGTTCAGAAAACTAAGATCATGGCATCTAGTCCAATCACTTCATGGCAAATAGCTGGACAAACAGTGGAAACAGTGTCAGACTTTATTTTGGGGGGCTCCAAGATCACTGCTTACGATGACTGCACAAATGAAATTAAAAGACACTTGCTCCTTGGAAGAAAAGCAATGTCTATGACCAACCTAGACAGCATATTAAAAATCAGAGACATTACTTTACCAAGAAAGGTCTGTCTAGTCAAAGCTATGGTTTTTCCAGTAGTCATGTATGGATGTGACAGTTGGAATATAAAGAAAGCTGAGTGGCAAAGAATTGATGCTTTTGAACTGTGGTGCTAGGGAAGACTCTTGAGAGTCCCTTGGACAGCAAAAAAATCGAACCAGTTAATCCTAAACAAAGTCATTCCTGACTATTCATTGGAAGTACTGATGATGAAGTTGAAACTCCAATAGTTTGGTCACCTGATGCAAAGAACTGAGTCAATGGCAAAACCCCAGATGCTCAGAAAGACTGAAGGTGGGAGAAGGGGATGACAGAGGATGAGATGGTTGGATGGCATTACCGAGGTGATGGACATGAGTTTGAGTACGTTCTGGGAGTTGTTGATGGACAGGGAAGCCTGGAGTGCTGCAGTCCATGAGCGGGCAAAGAGGCAGACATGGCTGAGCAACTAAACTGAAGTGAATATGCCGTCACAAATATGTGTGTATATTTGCCTGGGTTACTAATGAGGACTCCCTTGGGAGCTCAGAAGGTAAGGAATCTGCCAGCAATGAAGAAGACCCAGATTTGATCCCTTGGTTGGAAAGATCCCCTGGAGAATGAAATGGCAACCCACTCCAATACTCTTGCCTAGAGAATTCCATGGACAGAGGAGTCTGGCAGGGTACAGTCCCTGGGGTCACAAAGAGTGTGACATGACTGAGTGACTAACACTTACACTTACATGTTTTCAACCTGGATCCTGGGGCTCTTTAATCAATAGAAATAGTTATGAGACCAGAGGGGAATTTCAAGAAAGGCATTATTGGGACTCTTGCTGCAGTAAGGAGAGACAGAAAAGAAGTGTGTGCCCCTGCTCCTCCCAAAAAGGGGAGTGAGCTGATTCCTTTGGTTAAGGCTGGAAGGAAGCTGAGGTGATCTGCCCCGCCTCAGGCACCCTGGTGGTGTAGCCAGCAGGGACCACGGGAAGTGACCTGATTTTGCTTCTTGAGCCGCAGAAATCAAGCTTGGTTTGTGGCTCTTTTACTTATTGTTCAGAATTGCTGCCCACTCATGAATGTGGGTATAGTTCTTTGTTCAGTTACACTTTCTCTGTGGCCTGTTGCCTGAGAAGACGTTCGTGCAGGTGCGAGAACTGCAGTAAAAGGCCCCAGGCCCCAGCCTGTCTCACTCACACGTCACGGTTTCCTCATCCACTCGGCCGAGAACAGACATTCAGGTTGTTTCTACAACACATGGCTGTGGTGAATCATAGTGTGGGTTATGGGAGTGCAGGTTACTCCTTCAAAATATTGATTTTTGCACAGGACTTCCCTGGTGGCCCAGTGGTGAAGAACTTGCCTAGCTCTGTGGGGGATGTGGGTCCAATCGCTGGTGGGGGGAACTAAGATCCCACAGGCAGTGGAGTGACTAAGCCCGAGCACCACACTAGAATTTCAGTGCACTGAAACCAAAGATCCTGCAGGACGCAGGTGAAGCTGAATAAATGAACAGTTTTTAAAATTTTCCTTTTCTTAGCTACATAATTAGAAGTGAGATTGCACGATCCTATGCATGTTCTACTTGTAATCTTTGGGTAACTGTGTGCTGTTTTCCATGTACCACTTACATTGCCTTCAACTGTTTACAACCATTAACTGTACTGTGCATGTACATGGCAGACACCCGAGATTTGTAAAGACGATGAGAGAACAGTAGAGGAATCCATTGTGCTGGCAGCAACAAGTAGCAGCTGGATTCTCATTTTTCCATAACAAATCCTAAAGGAAATCAATCCTGAATATTCCCTGGAAGGACTGATGCTGAATCTGAAGCTCCAATACTTTGGCTACCTGACGTGAAAAGCTGACTCACTGGAAAAGACTCTGATACTGGGAAAGATGGAAGGCAGGCAAAATAGAGGATGGGATGGTTGGATGTCATCACAGACTCGATGGACAGGAGTTTGAGTAAGTTCTGAGTCCATAGGGTTGCCAAGAGTCCACAGGACTGAGCGACTTAACAAGGACCCACTCCAGTACTCTTGCCTGAGAAAGCCCATGGGCACAGTCCCTGGGGCTCTCAAAGAGATCTGACTGAGCACTGTGACCATTTTATATTTCTCATTGATTCTAATGCTCATACAAGTAACCAGCATCCCTGAAAATAATCTCCTAAAATGAAGTCTTTGTAGTCAATTTACTACCATGCTCATATAAAACAGAAAAGGACAGTAATACACCTCCCTAACATTAGAGAAAGAACTTCAGCTCAAGTACCAGTCCCAAAGCTGAAATTCTAAACTAGTTCCTGAACACGTGATTTGATACTTATAAAATTATCAGGTGCCACATCATCATTAAAATGGCTTTTTCCTTATAAATTACTACGTATTCTATGCACTGTATCTGTTAACTCGGGATTTTATATTGAGAGGAAATCAGACCCTGGGCCTGTCACAGCAACGGCTGAATTTATCTGGGCTAGAGGAAGGGGCTGGGGAATAGGGAGGTGTGAAGTGACTGGAGACTACAGATAGGGAGGAGAGGGCACCCCACAGGCGCAGCTTAACAGCAAAAACAAAAACAAGTACCTGATGTTTCCAATGCTTGACCGCACCTACCAAGTCTCAGCTTCGGGAATTGGCTGTAGAATCCCATGCATTGAAGCAAGGAGACAACATTCTTCAGCCATTGGTATCAGAAAAATGCCATGGTGAAGGGCGGGGCGTAGGACACGAGCCTGCGCCTGGGCCTGTGAGGGGCCCAGAGAGCTGGGTGGAGCAGGGCCAAGAGGATACCTGCTGTGTGCTTCCTTTTGGTTCCCAGTTATCTTGTCAGATAACTGTTAGAAGTACATCAGGATTTTTCCCGTCTCGTGTTGCATCATTGATTCCTAACTGTAACAGTTTTAAAGTAAAACTTAAGATTCTGTGGGATAACTGCATTGGAGAGAAAGGTTTCCTCTTAACAAGATTCCTGCTGATGAGGCTGAAGCAGTTCAGTATGGGAACTGAAACCTGGTGTGGTGGCCGTGCTGGGGGTGGGTAGGGGTGAGCGGGGGTTGATGTGGGGTGGTGGCTGGACCCAGAAATATTCCTGCAATTAGAATTAATTTAAGCAGTTTAATTAAACAAGAACTGGCTTTGTGTAGGGATGACAAGCTGGAATGTGAAACACACAGCTCTTAGTAACACCTCATAGTAACACCCAGAAGGAGAAAAATATCTTGGCATTCCACTTCTTCAAAGGTTAAGCTTATTAGTCACTGCAGCAGCCCAATGACAGTACACCCTGAGGGGAATGCAGGCTGCAGCAAAACAGGTATCATTCTGAGCTTGCGACATAGGAGCCTTGGTAAATCAGGAACAGCCTCTCAGGCCATGGTCCTACTCAGAAAGTCCAGGTAAGTTTAGGGAAGTCTCTCCTGGTTTTCAGATCTCCCAGTTATGGGGTGATGACCCCAAATTTTTATTTTGCAGGGTATTAACGGTTAAAAGACACAGGAGGACCCTGGTTGAAAGATACTGGGGTTTGCTCAGTTGAAAGGCACTCAGTGACACTTCCCTAGTGGTTCAGTGATAAAGAACCCACCTGCCAATGCATGGGACACAGGTTTGGTCCCTGGTCTGGGAGGCTACCATGTGCCTTGGAGCAACTAAGCCCGAGCAACACAAGTCCTGAGCCGGTGCTCTAGAGCCTGTGCTCTGCAACAAGAGTAGCTACAGCAGTGAGAAGCCAGCACAGCAATTAGTAGTTCCTGCTTGCTGCAACCAGAGAGAGCGCATGTGCAGCTTTCTCTGCTGCACAGAGAAAGGCTCAGCACAGCCGAAAGGAAAAAAGACACCGAGGGATCTGGACTGAGCAAAACAAGGAGGTTCAGAATGCCAGTCTCCAACCAAACACCAGTCACGTTTATGTACTTTATGTACAGAATTTATAGCCCCTGCTCGCCGCAAGGGAGAGAAAAGCCAGGGGCACAGTGAAGACCCAGAACAGCCAAAAATAAATTCTAAAAGTTATTAAAGAAGAGAGAAAAATTTCCTGTCATGAAAACTGCATTCTTCCTTATAGAAACTGTGTTCCATGCTTATGATGACATAGCTTCAAATACTTTTGATAAAAATTTGTTTATATCATAATATATGTCATATGCATATAAACATCATAAGTGAATACTTCCTCAAAGTAATGGAATGTCAAAATTACTAGATGATCACTTGACAGTAAATAGGCAGTTTTAGTTTTTATTTAAAAATTATATATTGTCTCTTTTCTTTGCTGTCTGTTTCCAAAAGTTCCGTCAGATGTGGACAACAAAGCAGACTACAAAATAACATCTTGAGAAGACATTACAATTTAGTTTCACCAAAATTATCACCAACTCTGCACTATTTATAAACATTTCTATGTGTATTAACTGCCTGAACTCAAGTCCTGAAGGAACTTTCTTCGTGTTTCTAGGGCAGCTACTGTGTTCCCTGTCATTGTCTTCTGTGCATTTGCACATTACAAAAGTCTCAGAAGAACCCACTGACTGATGCATTTGTTAGTGTAAGGCAGAGAGGAAATGTAAATTAAACTTTAAATCTGTCACAACATGTGGGCAGAAAAACTAACGCTAAGGAAAAAACTTGAAAAAAAAAAAGAAATAGGGTAGCATGATTTGAAAGAATCACATTGAAACATATATATATATATATATATATATATATATATATATATAACCATATGTAAAATAGATAGCCAGTGGGAGTTTGATATATGACTGGGCATCCAGAGCCACTGCTCTATGACAACTTGGAGGGATAGGGTGGGGAAGGAGGAAGGGGACACATGAATGCCTACGGGAGATTCATGTTGAGGAATGGGAAAAACCATCACAGGATTTTAAAAGAGCTCAAGAAAAAGGAAATTCTACTACAGCTGACAATGAACTATGGAGCATATTTATTAATTCTATAATGTTACATCAACATTTTAATATGCTCTGGAAAACTGGACTTCTATTTAGTATTAATATTAAATACTTCTAAACATTAGGCTAGTGTAAAAATGTCTTAAGCAACAGATAGTAAATAGCAATTTATTTGTTTAGAAAAACAGGTGAATAGTAATTTACTAACATTTTCAACAACCATATAGAACAATGGAACATATCTGTACAGCAGGAAAAGGAATGTAACAAATTAATACCAGGAGTAAATATTCAGTGTTTTGTTAAACAGTCTCACAGTTGTTTCTCCAGTGTTTGAGAACTGATATCTTTAGACTTTAAAGCCAACTGCTTCCTATGCTGCCTATCTAGGCAGGCTGAGAAATTCCCATCAGGTTCCAAGTCTATAGTGCTCTAACTAGAAAGCTTCATCAGTTAACAAACATTCTCATAACATATCATCTGTCCCAGTATCCAAACCAAACTTTGGGTTTGGTTCATTCTTGTGCTTTCGGTGACTTCAAAGTAACAAGAACAAAACTTTTGGGATTGAATGTATGAAATTTCTAGCTTATCACACCAACAAAAAAATGCTACCATGTAGTCTGCATTCTCAATGATTTCTGCGACTTCCCTGGAGACTCACGGATAAGGAATCGGCCTGCCAATGCAGGAGACGAGGGGTCAATGCCTGGTCCAGGAAATTCCCACATGCTGTGGAGCCACTAAGTGCCTGAGCCACAGCTGTTCAGCCAATAATAAATAAATAATCCCAAATAAATTATTTCAGAATTCTCCAAGGTCAAAAAGAGATACCACTTTTAACCTTAGTACTGAAGTTTATTTCCTAATAGTTTACATGTTTATTTTCTTATTTTCACTTCATGTAAATCAGGCACATAATACTGGTTCTATTGGGAACCAAAGAGGACATTGGGAAATATCATACAGGAACATCCATAAAAGGGGAGTAGGTAGGGGGCCAGAGTCTATAAAAGCTCCACTATGGACAGAGTGTGGAGAGAATAACTCAAGTGCAAATTATTAGTATATAATCCCCAAATTAACTATTATTTGATTTCACCATGAAAGGAAACTCTAACAGACGCTTTCAACCTTGAGAGCCTTTGGGGCATTACTAAGTTCTATTATGAAGAAGTGAAAAGGGACGAAACTCTGTTATTTCAATCATTTAAAAAAATGATTGTTGTGAATAAAGAAATATTGATTATACAAATGCAGGTTCCGTTCAGTTCAGTTCAGTCGCTCAGTCGTGTCTGACTCTTTTGACACCATGAATCGCAGCACGCCAGGCCTCCCTGTCCATCACCAACTCCCAGATTTCACACAGACTCACGTCCATCGAGTCAGTGATGCTGAATGCAGGTAACTCCTTCAAAATACTGATTTTTACAGGACATTCTTGGTGGTCACAGGAATTCCAGATTAAGAACCTGCCTTGCAACAAAGGGGACTCAATCCTTGTTCAATCCTTGGTTGGGGATATAAGATCTGACATGCAGCAGAGCAACTAAGCCCAGGTACCACAAAGACAGAGCAGGCATACTCCAGAGCCCCCTGCCAGGGTGAAAGGGCCTGCCTGATGCAAAAAATGATCTCGTGATCCACAACTAAGGCCTATTGGAGTCAAATAAATATTTTAGAAAATATACTGATTCTGCTTCCTTTGGGTATATAGTCAGAAGTGAGACTCTGAGATCCCATGCATGTTCTCTTTTTAATATTTGTGGAACTTCCATACTGTTTTCCATGTACTATTTACATTCCCACCAACCATTCACAGGAATTCCTGTGTATCTGTATTGTGCAGGTATGTGGCACATGCACGTGATTTGGAAAGACATGGAGAGATCCCCACTGCACTGGCAGCAAGAAATAGCAGCTGCATCATCTCCAGAATAAGCCTTTGTACTCCAGATTGCTATGGAGCTGATGGTCCTCGGAGTCTATGAATAATTCTTCCCTGTGCCTGTGAGCTAAGTCGCTTCAGTTATTTCTGACTCTTTGTGACCCTATGGACTGTAGTCCACTGGACTCCTCTGATCATGGAGTAGGTTGCCATGCACTCCTCCTGACTCAGGGATCAAACCCGTGTCTCTTCTGTCTCCTGCACTGGCAGGTGATTCTTTATCACTAGCACCACCTGGGGAGCACGATCTTTCCTTATATCCTGAGATTTAATGGCCCCTCCCTAACGAAATCCCTCTGCCATCAAAGTTTAGCACCATTTTCCTTCTAGGTTGAAAGACTCTTATGAAATTTCATCTGGTTCAACACACTCTCCACACATTCAGTAATAGTCCATCCATCGTGCTATGCAATCCCCCGAAAGATTCCAAGGTTTAACAACTCATGCATTTATGATGGAATAATACACATGAAGGCGCCCGAGCAGCAAACCGGCTTCAAGACAGCTTCTTATCAGTCACGGTGACCTCAGCCAGCCCCAAAACTGTCATCTCCGAACTCTAATAATAAAAAGATGTGTATGCTGATGCACATGTCCCAGTGAGACTGCAACAACGTCCAAAGATACACTCCAAGGTCTTTTTTCCCTTCCAAATCCATCGGAAACCTTCTTCATTACAACTCAAAATAACAGAAAATAGTAAAAGTAACCAACAATATCATCTCTGGGATGTTACCAACAGTTATTTTTAAGGTTCCATAGTGATTCTTGTCCTTCCAAAAGACATCACAAAATCCACTCCAGGGAGTTGATGCTGTGGGGAACCTTCTGGATCCCACCTTCAGGACCAATGCACCCATCCGTCCCTGTGGGCTCAGCTCAGGCCTTGATTCTAACACACTGGCGGGTGACAGTCCTCTTCCCAGATCCACTTCCTTCCTTCCTCCACAGGTGTGATCATGACCTTCCCAATTAACCAACGCACACAAACCTCCAGTCACAGCATCTGTGTCCCAGGGAAACTAAGCTAAGACACTGTGGCATGCCCACCCTTCCAGGCAACCCACAACTAGCCATGAGCACACATCCAGGTCCTCCAGTCAAAACTGAGACCACCCTTGTCAACAGTTCCACACAATGTAATCCCACAACTGTTGCAGGGAAGAGCCAATTCTGATTGCAAGTTGGAAATGTTTCTTTGCCTTGCTTCTCACTGCTGTGGTTATTGTAATCCTCCATAATGGCTGGCCTCAGAGGACCCTACCTCTTGGCCTGACTGTGCCTTTGTTGAGCTCACAGGGAGATGCTCTGATTTCACAACCTGTGAATGGCTTCAGGAAAGAAGATCAACACAGAGGCTGGCTGTTCCTGAGATGTACTGCAAGACTGATGGCCCTTTACTGATGGCCCTTTTTACCTTAATTCCCCACTGCCTCTCCCTCTCAATCCTCCCTTCTGACTTTATTTCCTCACTGCTTCTTTCTCTAGTTTCATAAAAGAATCTGGCACCCAGACACCAACAAGATGGCTATTTTGAGATATTAGTGAGCTATCTTCTTGGATGGCTGTTTTTCAAAATGAAATCCCATTGTTTGCCTCAAGAAGTCATCTCCCCAAAGCACTGGCCTCTCTCGCAGGCAGAAGAGTGAGCTTGAACTGGGTCACATCACTATGCTTGCAACACACGCATACACCATTCACAGGGCTCATCCAGAGGCCGAAAACTGCCTCCTCTCAGAACTGTCCTAGACCCTCGATAACTTCCTCTCCACTTTCCCACACTTTTTCACCACTTTTCTGTGCTCTGTAGAGCAACAGGGCTAAACATAGAGACCACTGGGCCCGGGCAACACACAGAAACACACAAGCCACAAATGCAAGGGCACTGGGCACTCAGTATGGAGACCAAGAAATTGGCCCTCCTGGGAAAACATGCCAGGAACTGGGGATATCACAAATTTTTAAAGGTCCTTGAGATTTGGCTCGACTGAGCTCAGTGACGAAGTCACAGAGAAAGGCCCCAATCTCACTGCCGCCTGTTGTCCCTGACTGACCTAATTGGAAAATACCCCAGCTCTTTAAGGAAGCGGGGCCTTCCTCATAGCCCCTTAGATTCCAAAGCTTCTGGCCACTCTAACCATAGTAAAATCAGCATCCCCACTCTGAGGAGATAAACCGCTGAAAGCAGTGCGTTTCCCCACTACAGCCCTCATTATGAAGTCTCCCATTAACAGGATTACCAATCCTCACAGGCTTCCATTCTTAAGATCTTATTATCCAATCAGCCCACATGTTGCACATCAAGACCTGAGCCTATTAATAACCCTGACTCTACATCCCACACAGCTGTGTTCAGCACTCCTGTCACTGGCTTCACAATTCCAGGACAACCTCCCTTCTCTGATTAATTTTAGTTAATGAAGACAACCCACTCCTACTCAACTCTATCAAAGGTCTGTTAGCTAGAAGCATTTTCAACCAAGTTTTTATCTCTGACAATATTCCACCAACAACATTCCCACAAATAACCAGTTCTCATTACTTGAAGCTAACTGCTCCTTGTCCACCTGCCCCACATAATCATCTCAGGTTTAGTGCAGCACTGACAGTCAACCTTGATGCACAAAGTCTAAAACTATCCCTCAAATGTCTTCAGATTCTCCGATCTATTATACACCACTTTCCACTGCACTTGTCAGCAGTCCATAATTCAGCATTATCCACACTCGGTTTCACTGACTGGAAAACTACCAACCATAACTCACTTCTTTAATTCAAATAAAATAGTAGTATCAGACCAAAGAGGCTTCCCAGATGGCTCAGTGGTAACAATCCTCCTGCCAATGGAGGTGCAAGAGATGGGGGTTTTATCCTTGAGTCAGAAGATCCCCAGGGCAACCCATTCCAGTATTCTTGCCTGGGAAATCCCATGGACATAGGAGCCTGGCTGGCTACACTTCATGGGATCTCAAAGAGTCAGAAATGTCTTAGCATAGAGACCATTTTATATTTTTCTTTAATTTTAGAGCTCATACCAGTAAGCAGCATCACTGAAAATAATCTCCTAAAGTGAAGAGTCTCTGTAGTCAATTTATTACCCTGGTCATAAAAACCAAAAAGGACAGTAATACGCCTCCCTAACACTCGAGAAAGAACTCCAGCTCCACCACAAGTTGCAAAGATGAAATTCTAACCTAGCTTCTGAGCAAGTGTTTTGGTATATTTACAAAATTATCAAGTGCCATGTCTCAATGATAATGACTTTCCCCCCATAAGTTACTATATATTTCGTGCACGATATATGTTACCTTAGGATTTTACACTGAAAGGAAATCAGACCACAGGCCCCTCAAGGTAACAACTGAATTTACTTGGGGAGGAAAGGCTGGGGGATTAGGGAGGTCTGAAGTGACCTGCAACCACAGATATAAAGTATAGGGGACCCTACGGGCGGAGCTCAAGACGACTGAAAAGCAAAAACAGTACCTAACTGTTCCCGGTGCTGTAAACTCACGAGCAGGGACGAGCGGGGCCGAGCTTCAAGGATCAAGCTTATTAGTCACTGCAGTGGCCCAGTGAAAGTGCACCCTGAGGGGAAAGCAGGATTGAGAAAAGCAGGCACCATAAGGTACTTTGGACATTCTGGCCTTGGTATTTCAGGAAGGGTCTCTTCGGTCCATCCACCTCTTCAGAAAATCGAGTGAAGTTTGAGGGAGTCTCTCCTGGTTTTCAGATCTCCCAGTTATTGACTGATGACCCCCATTTTGTTTGGTAGTGTTTTAACATACATAGCGCCCAGTTAAAAGACACTGAGTAGAACTTCCTTGGTGGTCTAGTCGGGAATAATCTACCTGCCAATGCATAGGACCCGGGTTTGATCCCTGGTCTGGGAGGATACCACGTGCCTCAGAGCAACTAAGCCCGTGCACCACAAGTACTGAGCCTGTGCTCTAAAGCCTGTGCTCTGCAACAACAGTAGCCACAGCAATGAGAAGCCTGCACACAAGTAACTAGAAAGTTGCTTCTCCTTGCTACAGCTAGAGAAAGCCCACGTGCAGCAAAAAGAGGCTCAGTTCAGTTCAGTTCAGATGCTCAGTCGTGTCTGACTCTTCACGACCCCATGAACTGCAGCACGCCAGGCCTCCCTGTCCATCACCGTCTCCCGGAGTTCACTCGGACTCACGTTCATCGAGTCTGTGATGCCATCCAGCTATCTCATCCTCTGTTGTCCCCTTCTCTTCCTGCCCCCAGTCCTTCCCAGCATCAGAGTCTTTTCCAATGAGTCACTCTTCGCATGAAGTGGCCAAAGTACTGGAGTTTCAGCTTTAGCATCATTCCTTCCAAAGAAATCCCAGGGTTGATCTCCTTCAGAATGGACTGGTTGGATCTTCTTGAAGTCCAAGGGACTCTCAAGAGTCTTCTCCAACACTACAGTTCAGAAGCATCAATTCTTTGGCGCTCAGCCTTCTTCACAGTCCAACTCTCACATCCATACATGACCACTGTAAAAACCATAGCCTTGACTAGATGGACCTTAGTTGGCAAAGTAATGTCTCTGCTTTTGATTTTGCTATCTAGGTTGGTCATAACTTTTCTTCCAAGGAGTAAGTGTCTTTTAATTTCATGGCTGCAGTCACCACTGCAGTGATTTTGGAGCCCCCCATCCCCCAAAATAAAGTCTGACACTGTTTACACTGTTTCTCCATCTATTTCCCATGAAGTGATGGGACTGGATGCCATGATCTTCGTTTTCTGAATGTTGGCCTTCAAACCAACTTTTTGCTTTCCTCTTTCACTTTCATCAAGAGGCCCTTTAGTTCTTCGGTACTTTCTGCCATAAGGGTGGTGTCATCTGCATATCTGAGGTTATTGCTATTTCTGCCGGCAATCTTGATTCCAGCTTGTGTTTCCTCTAGTCCAGCATTTCTCTTGATGTACTCTGCATATAAGTTAAATAAGCAGGGTGACATAATACAGCCTTGACATACTCCTTTTCCTATTTGGAAACCGTCAGTTGTTCCATGTCCAGTTCTAACTGTTGCTTCCTGACCTGCATACAGATTTTTCAAAAGGTAGATTAGGTGGTCTGGTATTCCCATCTCTTTCAGATTTTTCCACAGTTTATTGTGATCCACACAGTCAAAAGCTTTGGCATAGTCAATAAAGCAGAAGTAGATGTTTTTCTGGAACTCTCTTGCTTTTTCCATGATCCAGCGGATGTTGGCAATTTGATCTCTGGTTCCTCTCTGCCTTTTCTAAAACCAGCTTGAACATCAGGGAGTTCACGGTTCATGTATTGCTGAAGACTGGCATGGAGAATTTTGAGCATTACTTTACTAGCATGTGAGATGAGTGCAATTGTGCGGTAGTTTGAGCATTCTTTGGCATTGCCTTTCTTTGGGATTGGAATGAAAACTGACCTTTTGCAGTCCTGTGGCCACTGCTGAGTTTTCCAAATTTACTGGCATATTGAGTGCAGCACTTCCAGAGCATCATCTTTCAGGATTTGAAACAGCTCAACTGGAATTCCATTACCTCCACTAGCTTTGTTCGTAGTGATGCTCAGCACAGCAAAAAAAAAAAGAAAGAAAGAAATTGAGAACTCTCGGCTAACCAAAAGAAGCATCAAAATGCAGTCTCCAACCATACTGCAGCCAAGTTTCTCTGGAGAATTCATAACCCAATTGCTGCAAAAACAGAAAGAAGTCAGCACAATGAAGACTTAGCATAGCCAAAAAAAAAAGTTTAAAGATTGTTAAAGAGAAAAAATCTTTTAATGAGATATGAACTCTTCTTTAGAAAAGTTTCTGTTCCATGCTTATGATGACAAAGCTTCAAATAGTTATATGAGAAAAACTTGTTTCTATCATAATATGTAATACTTAAGTCAGTACTTCAGTGTAATGGAATGTCAAATTACTATATGATCACTTGATGGTAATTAGGCATTTTACTTCTTATTGAAAAATTGTAATATATTTTCTCTCATTTCTTTATTGTCTGTTTCTGAAAGATCTGTCAGTGTGGGCAACAAAGCATATTGTAAAATATGAAGTCTTAAGAAGATATTGAATTTATTTTCACCAAAATTATCAACTTGGCACTATTTATAAATATTTCTATGTGTATTATCTGATTGAACTCAGGCGCTAAAGGAACTGTCTTTCTTTACATTTACAGGGCACCTACTATGTTCCCTGTCATTGTCTACGTGCATTTTAAGGTTACAAAAGTCTTAAAATGACCCACTGACTTATTTATTAGTGTAAGGCAGGAAAGAAATGTAAATTAAACATTAAATCTCGGTGGATAGAAAAAGTAACAGTAAGGAAAAGCTATTTAAAAAAAAAAGAAATAGGATGGTAGGATTTAAGAGATTAGCACTGAAATATATATATTCAGTTCAGTTCAGTTCAGTCCCTCAGTTGGGTGTGACTCTTTGCAACCCCATGAATCGCAGCACTCCAGGCGTCCCTGTCCATCACCAACTCCCGGAGTTCACTCAGACTCACGTCCAGTGAGTCAGTGATGCCATCCAGCCATCTCATTCTCTGTTTTTCCCCTTCTCCTCCTGCCCCCAATCCCTCCAAGCATCAGAGTTTTTTTTCTTTTTTTTTTTTTTTAGTCAACTCTTCACATATTACCATATGTAAAAGAGACAGTTGGAGTCTGATGTATGAACAAGTGCTCTGGGACAATCTGGAGGAATAAGGTAGTGAGAGAGGTGGGTTCAGGAAGGAGTGGACATATGTACGCCTATGGCCTATTCATGTTGATGTACAGCAAAAACCATCACAATATTGAGAAAAAAAATTAAGTGATGGTGAGTCAGGCCTGAACACAGAATCAAACCTTTCCCACACCTGACACATTTCTGTAGTTTTCTTCCAGTTTGAATTTTCTGAGGGTCAAAAAGTTGATATATTTTTCCACATTCTCTACATGTCGAAGTTTTCACTGCTGTATGGATTCTCAGATGATCTGCAACGTCATTCCTTGTGACTGAAAAGTTTGCCACATAATACCATTTATGTGGTTTCTCTCCTGTATGAACTGCCTAATGGGCAGCTCATGATGAACATGCACTAGAAACTGCCACATTCACTTCACTTGTATCTTTTCTATGCAGTATGAATTAACTGAATTATAAGGCTTGAACACTGACTAAAGGCTTTGTCACACTCACGACATTTGCACTAAAATGTTTCTCACAACTGTCACATTTCTAATGTTTCTCTCTAGTATGAATTCTCCGATGATTTCTAAATTCCTCATTTCAAATAAAACACTGGCCATATACATCATATTTATATGGTTTCTCTCCTATCTGACCTGCCTGATGATGAGTTATGGATGACTGTGCCTAAATGGTTTGTCACAATTTTTATATTTGTAAGGTTCTCTCCAGTATGAACTCTGTGATGAACAGCAAGGCTTGAACTTACAGTGAAAGCCTTGGCATATATACAATAATTACATGGTTACTCTCTAGTATGAATTCTCTGATGAATACCAAGGTTTCCAGTATGACTAAACGCCTTGCCACACACATCACATTTAGGTGGTTTTTCTCCAGTATGAACACTCCGATGAACAGCAAGGTTTGCAGTTTGACTAAAGGCTTTGCCACAAATACGATATTTATGTGGTTTCTCTCCCGTATGGAATCTCTGATGAACTGCAAGCTTTGCAGCTTCATTAAAGGCCATGCCACATATATCACATTTATATGCTTTCACTCCAATATGAAGACTCGATGAATAGTAAGTTTTACAGTATGACTAAATGCCTCGTCACATACATTGCATTTGTATGGCTTCTTTCCAGTATGAATTCTCTGATGAACTACAAGGTTTGAAGTTTGACTAAAGGCCTTGCCACATACATCACATTTATATGGTTTCTCTCTCATATGATATCTCCAATGCATTACAAATTTTGCAGCTTGATTAAAGGCCTTGCTACATACATCACATTTATGTGGTTTCCCTCCAGTACGAATTCTCCAATGCATTGAAAGTTTTGTAGTTTGATTAAAAGCCTTGTTGCACATATCACATTTATATGGATTTCCTCCTGTATGGATTCTTTGATGTCTAGTGAGTTCTGAGTCCTGAAGAAAGGTTATGTCACACTCATTGCATTTGTTAGGTCTTTTCTTTTGTGTTTCATGGTCTGGTAACAGTTCTGAAGGGTGCATAACAGCATTCTCATGTTTCTGAGAAAAGCCTTTGCAGACATTGCGAGTTCTCTGAGAAGATAAACCTGAGACGCTGACGTTTGTCACAGCTTGACTACATTCAAAAATTATCCCTTCATATTGTACCATCTGCAATTCATTCTGAAAGGTGGATCCGTGCCTTTCAAAAGGTCTATTTCCTGCATCACTTCTACTATGATGATCTCTTCCATCAGTGATTTTTTGTTATGGGATGTACACATTCCTTTGTCATTTATTTCATCATCTGTCCACAGACAATCAAAGTCTTGTATATTTTCCTGAATCTTCCTGAGGTGAAAATCTTTCATTTCAAGGCTTTCAGCTCTTCCAAACATCACTCTTTGAAAAATTTTCCCTTTCCCAGTGTTTGCTTTTGCCTGTAATTTCTTGATCATATGTATACGAGACTTATCTACAAGACATAAAGAACCACAGGCATTCTATTAGTTACAATTCATAAATAAATTATTTCTTGTCAAACACATGATATTATACCAAAAGTCATATCCATCCTGAACAGAATTACGAATCTTCATAAGGAGGATCTTAAAAGTACAGAACACTAAAGGAATAGAACTCTTTAAAAAGAGTGATCATATATAATTCAAATTAAGTTTAGTGTAGTGTAGTTTCAAATACAGTCAGAAAACGTTCATTTTATGCAAACTCATGTCAGTTCGCAAAGAAAACTTATTTTCCCACCATGACCTCAAAGCTCATCCAACTTTGTACTAAACATACTGCTGTCTCATAATTGAGGAGAAACTAATGGTATATTGTACACATTTTATGCATATTTACGCATATTTAAAAGGTAAAGAACATACAGGACTAAAGAGATGACTCAGTGGTAAAGGAACTGCCTGCCAATGCAGAAGACACGGCACAGGGGGATACAATCCCTTGGTAGGAAAGATCCCCTGGAGCAGGAAATCACAACTGAGTGCACTATTCTTGCCTGGAAAAAAATTCCATGGATAGGAAAGCATGGTGGGCTACAGTTCATGAGATCACAAAGAGTCAGACAGGACTGAGCACCTGAGCAAACAAGCATCAATCAGGCAATACATTGGAATGGTAAACAATGCAAAAGAAGCATTCTAATGAATAATGTAAAAAAAATAAATGGCAGTTAGTAACTGTTCAACAAATGCTGCCTTGAGAAAATAAAGAATTCAGTTATATATATATATGTATATATACACATACATATATACACATACATATACACACATACATATATATATATATATATATATTTTTTTTTTTTTGGTGCTGGACCATGTGGCTTATGACATCTTGGTACCTTGACCATGGATTAAATCCATGCTCACTGCAGTGAAACCACTGAATCCTATCCACTGGACTGTCAAGGAATTCCCTAAAATAATTTTAAAAATAAAAAAAACAAACACTTTTCTAAATACCTTAGAAATTTATCAGTAGATAGACATATAGGCATTTTATTACATTAGTAAGTGGTTCATGTAAGTTCTATTGTGTAATACAAAAAGATCGACATTTTTATAAAACAAAAGATAAGTGAAACATTCTCTGCGTACACAATAATCATTCAATACATCAACTCCCTTTCTACACAGTAACCTAGACTCATCCAGTTCATTGGCTCCAATAAATATTTAAAGGAACAAGCTTTGGGGCTTCCCTTGTGGCTCAGAGGTAAAGAATCCGCCTGCTAGTGCAGGGCACACAGGTTTGATCCCTGATCCGGGAAATCCCCATATGCCTGAGAACAACTAAGCCTGTAGGCTACAAGGGATGATTCTGTGCTCTAGAGCTGGAAAATCACAACTACTGCGCAAACACACAGAGACCATGCATTGCAACAAGAGAATCCACTAGAATGAGAAGTCCATGCACTGTAACTAGAGGGTAGCCCTTGCTCACTGAAAGTAAAGAAAAGCCCCTGAAGCAACAAAGACCCAGTGCAGCAAAAATCAAATGAATTTTAAATAAATTTTTAACATACTGTTATGAAGATAAAGGAATGTGATTGGAAAACTTAGTTAACTAAGAGTCAGAGTCAGAGACAACTCTCTTGGGAGAAATGTAAAATAACAACATATGAGACGTAATGTAGATGAGACATGTGACAATAAGCATGACAGGAAGTAAATACATCTTTTAAGCAAAAGTAACCTTTCAGGCAAACTCCCTGTGGTCCAGTAGTTAGGACCATGTGCTTCCACTGTAGGAGGCACAGATTCCATCCATGAATGGGAAAACTAAGAACCAGACTGCCATGTGGCACAACAAATAATAATAATAAACTCCTAATTTTTTCTATAAAACATGCAAGAGTCTATGCCACCTAACAGCACTAATTACCACAGGAGGGGGACAAGGGGAAGCAAATCCCTTTGAAATAGCTCATCACATGCTACCCAAAGTCAAGCAACAAAATTGACAGGAGTCAAATGACAGATTGTTGCAGAATATACAAAGACCTTGACTTCTGGGACCTCTTTTCTTGGAGTCCAATTTCCATGAACCTCTCTATCTCTCTCTTTTTAAATCACTTTGTTCATCTAGAAACAACCCATCTGTAGGTCAGAAGTACTTTCCATTTTCCTTAATAAAATGTAATTTTGAGGTAGGAGTTAGAAGGGCTGCAGGTTGGACATCTACAATCAGCTACTCTCATCTTGAATGCCCTGAGATAAGAGATAGTTGGAGGAATTTACAGCCAACGAAAACAGGGTAAATGACAGTTTGTCTCTTACTTCAAGGGAACAATCATGGCAAGGACAAAGAAAGGAAAAACCCCTGTCTCATAAAGGAGATGATACACAAGTGCAGAAAGGCGCCTAGAGGTTAAAAGTCAGAGGATCAATCCAGGCCATGAGTTTTGTTTCTCATGGATCCCTCATGCTCCCTGGATCTTCAAGCCTTTACTTCAAGATCCAGGGTGTGCTTGTGTACCCAAGGTGAGGGTCCTGAGACAAATTAACCAGGGGGAACAAAGCAAGGTGACTGGCTCACGTTTCTCATACCTTTCTTACAAAAAGCACATGTCTTACTTTCCTTAAGCAACCATGAGCTGTCCATTATATTAGCATTTTGTAGACTGGTGAACATAAATATCAGTGATAGTGTTAAGAATATTTGCTTTCTTATAGAGAACATCTCAGGGTGGCACCAAACATATTCATTAATAGCCCAAAATCTCTTTAGTTTGTAAGAGGAAATGAGTTTTCAGTATTCTGTATTTCAGAATCTTATTTTATTTGGAAATGATCTAGATATTCAATGAACTTTCATCTCTTAGTTTAGCACAACCCTAGAAATTCAGGTTATTCAAATCTGGAGAGACTATTTTAGACAGACATTTCTAAAGTATAATCATTCCTAACAGAGTTTATCTAAAAGCTCCAATTGCATTTGCATTCTTTCCTTAAAAGTTTCTTCATTTGAGTTACTTTAAGTGTTGACAAACTTACTTAACATTAAACCTAGGTACAATAAAAATATTAGACAATGTTGGAAACACAAGACATGTCTTAATTAGATTAGCAAACAAACATTAATACTAGATATTTAATATTGAATATTTCCCAGTTCACGCGAACCTGAAATTCATTTAGGTGAATTTCTCTTGTAATTGTTTGATTTGTAAGTGTTTACTTAAAAAAAAAAAAAAACAATTGAATTAGAGCTCATTTACAAATTCACTTCAGCAATATAATCCAACACAAAAACACACACTGAGACAAACATAAATGCAGATCTACAGACCTGAGAGCTCTCATACTTTCCTGCTTGAGATGTAAAATGTCTCTTTCATCTTTTCTTCCCACCCCCCACCCCGTGGTTTAAAAATTCTAATTTGCCCAAGACTGACATCCCTGGAAAAATGGGTTATGTACTTCAAGGACATGGCACAGGTTGCATGCTATGCACGGTCGCTTCAGTCCTATACAACTCCCTGCAACCCTGTGGACTCTAGCCCACCAAGCTCCTCCATCCATGATGGGACTCTCCAGGCAAGAATACTGTGGAGTGGGTTCCATTCACTCCTCCAGGGGATCTTCCCTATGCAGGGATCAAATTCAAGTCTCCTGTGTCTCCCCCAGGGGCTGGCAGGTTCTTTACCACTAGAGTCATCTGGGAAGTCCTGTCAAAGGTTAACTTTCAGCTTTTTTGGCAGGTCTTTTTAACAAGCTTGCTGTTTTTAATTCCACATGTAAAAGAATTGGTTTTGCACTTGCAAAAAAAAAAATTCATCTTAACCAGTTTTCTCCAGAGTCTAAACAATATGGCTATCCTGTATCAAACAATGCCCTTATCTCAGGGCATTCCTTTCTATAGTCATAGATTTATGGCTAAAATACAGATCAAATAGTGCTCAAATTGACTGCGATAACAGGGTCAGGACTGATAAAAATCTTGGAATGTCCCTCCAAGGAGAAGGGGGTGTTGGATCAGAAGAATCTAAAGGGATAAACAAGCTTGCTAGAGTGGGGAACCTGGGCTCCTCTCTCCGCTCAGAGACTGGGGCAGTTAGAAGGGGACCAGCTGATGGAGAGGGAGACAGAGGGGTTGGGAGGGGTGTAAGGCCACAGCAGGACAGAGAATGGAGAGAGAAAGGCAGTGGGGGACACTGCTGGAGCTGCCGGCCGGCTAGAGAGGCGACTTGAAAAGTGAAGATGTGATCAGCCAAAATATAATGTGACTTTGTAATATGGATAATCATCTTCACAAATTGTGTAGTTCTTGTTTCAGTTGTAATTTCTCTTTAGATAGTTTTAAGTTACCTTTATTTACTTCACGGTAAGCTGAGAGGAGGATCCAGGACCAACTTGGATGGTGCTAAGCCTGGAGTTGGTTGCCAAGGGCCCCTGCAAAGGCTGAACAATCTCAAGAGTTGTCCCCTATCTTATCTATGGTGCTGCAAGCCTTGCACTCACAGGAGACAGTCAGGACATTCACACTCACGGCAGTTTCCATGCAGATTAGAAGCAAGGTCAGAGGAATGCACTGCTTTGTCTTGAGGCCTAAACAAGACTTTATTTAATTTCCCTAACACCTTGGTGGCTCCATGGTAAGAATCTGCTTAGTAATGCGGGAAACATGGGTTCGATTCTTGTTCTGGGAACATCTCACATGTCACGGAGAATAAGTTGATGAGCCACAGATACTGAGCTTGTATGGTAGAACTACTCAAGCCGCGTGCCTAGGGCCCAGGCTTCACAACAAAAGAAACCACCACAATGAGAAACCGTGCTACCCGCTCTAGAGAGTAGCCCTCACTCGTCTCAAATAGACAAAAGTCCACATAACAAAAAAGACCCAGTACAGGCCTAAAAAAATGACCTTGCCTTCATCTCTGTGGGTGCTAGAGCACCACTGGAGGGTGCTGTACATTTCACATGTTGAAGAACAGAGCCCTAAGGACCGAGAAGAAAAATCTCCTGTGAGAGTTCACAAGCATTAAACATCTGTTTTCTCACAGAGCTCTCCCACTTGGAGAGTTTCCCAAACACCATGAACGGTGTGGCTTCCTCTCTGTCCTTCTGACAGTTGACCTGTGATCACACTGTGGATACTTTTCCACTCATCTCGATGTTTGCTATTAATACTGCATTCTCCACAATCCAGGGGTCTTCTTCCTTGTGCCACAAGAATGGAGGTAACGTTCAGATCAAAAACAGAAATGCCAACTCAGAAGTGATGCTATATACTGTGGCTTCTTCCGAAATCCAACGTCTCTCTCTCTGTGTTTTAAATAAATGCGTCTGTGATTTTTAATACATTGGTGTGTTCATTTATTCAGGCTCGGGTGAGTGTTCATTGCTGCTTGGTCTTTTCTCTAGGTTCAGCAAGTAGGGGCTATGCTCCAGCTGCAGGGCTGGTGCTCCTCACTTGCTGCAGCTTCTCCTGGGTGCAGGGCTTCAGTACTTGTCCCCTGTGGGCTCAGTAGTTGCAGCTTCCAGGCTCTAGAGTGCTGGCTCGTAGTTGAGGCACACAGGCGTAGCGGCTCTGTGACATGTGGGATCTTCCCAGACCAAGGATCCAACCTGTGTCTCCTGCATTGGCAGGTGTAGAAAGTAGCTCTTTCGTCAGCCAAGGAGTGAGGACATTACAAACTAACACAAAAATACTTAAAATAATTTACTATCTGTCTCCTTCTGAATGCACAGGGAACAGCCGGTATCTAGTTCCTACCTAAGAACTACTGAACCAAGAACACAGGGCTAGAAAACAGGCAACTGGATATTTCAAAGTTTGAAATCAGCTTTATAAACACTCGAAGTTGTGGAGAAACTCCTTGTGTATCACACAGTGGGCAGGTCACCTGAACAAAAGGCAAGTTTAAACTCCTGATACCAACCATGAAGCTTTACACTTATGAGTCAACAAGCTTTTGAGCTTAGTCAAGAAAAACAGGGGATCTCAAAAGGTACAGAGGGAATGAGCAGAGGTACCCCAGGGCAGATCCCCACTTCAGAGGGAAGTGATCCTCACCCACAGACAGCAGGTTCCTGAGGGTCTCTGCCATCACATCCTGGTACAAGGTCCTCTGAGCAGGGTCTAGGCATTCCCACTCCTCGGGAGTGAAATCTGTGAACACATCCTTCAGGCACAGCTCAACTGTGCCTGAAATGAAAAACACATTCCACCAATGAGCCCTCAGGAGGATTCATAGTTTCACACAAAATGAGAAGAGGTGAGAGGGGTAAAGCTCAATTCAGTTGAAGTAATATTCTGATAAATCCATTAAAAGCTGCTTGAAGAAAACTGTTGGTCTGTAATCTAATTGAAAATTTCCTCTTTTTCCCTAAGATTATGATATCCTGCAATCAACATGAATTTGTCATGCATGTGGAAAATACATGAAAAATACACAAATTAAAACCAGCACTGGGTTGTCTATGCAGAAGTGTTACATTCAACACGCTGAGTGACACAGTGTCACTATCTAATGAGTTACAGCAAGACTGGTGTCTTCAGAGACGACAAAGTCCACAGTGACTAAAAGAACACACATTGTGATGATGATGACATCATCACACTGATGACTGGTGTTTCAGCACGTCCTACACACCAGTTAACTACCTGAGAAGGAAAGAGCATCCACAGAGAGTTCCCTGAGAATACCTGAAACACGTTCAAGGAAGCTGAAATACAATAGAACAGCATAAATGGTCATGATACAGGGTCACATCCTCTCCCATCACAACACAAACAATGTCAATATTCTGACTATAGTTTACATCATTCATGCGATGATGTAGAAAAATCAACGCCATGAAATTCACTTAAGGTACAACTGAAACTGCTACAAAGCATACACCATTATTTATGAGATGGTGTTTTTGTAATAAAACCATGGAGTTACACATCCATGCATTCATGCATGCATGTGTAAACACACAATTGATTGAAACAAGAGTTGTCTTTATTTTTTTTCTTTCATTCTATCAAATTTCATTCAGCGTCAGCTTTGTGCCTCAAACTTGAAATACAGCAGTGAACATGATGGGGCTTACAATCTAGCAGCCAGCCAGCCAATTTCATCCACAATTTTAATGTAACTACTGAAATAAGTGCTCTGACGCAGGCCCGGTGCTAAAATAAGACTAAACAGAAAGTCTTAAGCTACACTGAGAAATCAGACAAGGTCTCTGTGAGGAAGAACTTAGGATTGGCAAGGTGGGAAACAGAAGAGTGTTTCAAACAGAGAGAACAGCCTGAGTACCAGCTCTGAGGCAGGAAGATATTCACTGAACAGAAAGTCAGCCAGTGTGACTGGGACACAAGGAATGTACATGGGGTGATGCCAGGTAGAGGCTAATTTATGCAAGATCTATGGATTTAGGGCTTTATTCCAAAAGCTACTGGAAGTCACTGAAGAATCTGCAAGAGGAAAGTTAGACACTTAGATTTGTTTCTCAGAGCTCAATCTGCTGTGTGTGGAAGTGGTTGTTTACCTGCTTACTCATGCCAGACTCTTCGCAACCCCGCTGAGGGCAGCCCGCCAGCTCCTCTATCCATGGAATTCTCCAGGCAAGAATACTGAGTGGGTTCCCATTCTCCTGTTTATCTTACTTCTTCATTCGGTAACTTTGTCAACAATCTATTTCTTTTTCAAGCTCATTTATTTTGTTTATGTTGGGTCCTTGCTGTGAGTGGGCTTTCTCTAGTTGCAGCTGGAGTGCCCAGGCTTCTCCTTGCAGTGGCTTCTCTTGTTTTGGAGCACAGGCTCTAGAGAGTGTGGGCTTCCGTAGTAATGGCTCCCGGTCTCTAGGGCACAGGCTCCGTTGTTGTGGCCCATGGGCTTAGTTGCTCTGAGGCATCTTCCCCGGACCTGGTATGGAACCCGTGCACCCAACATTGGCAGGCACATTCTTAGCCACTGTACTACCAGGGAACTCCTCAACATTATCTTATTCTAGTTCAAAAAAATAAAAAGTAATACAAGCAGAAAATAACATACAGATTTCTTCCAATCTTTATAAAATACCTGTATTTTAAAAATATGTGGCCCTCCCTATGGGTAAGTGGTAAAGAATCCACTGGGCAATGTAAGAGAGGTGGGTTGTTGTCTGGTCAGAGATCCCATAGGCTGAGGGGCAACTAAGCCCATGAGTCTCAATTTCTGAGCCAGAGCTGTAGAGACCAGGAGGTGAACCTACTGAAGCCAGCGCACTCTAGAGCCTGGGCTGCAAGACAAGAAAAGCCACCACAAGGAGAAGCTGTGCACCACAACCAGAGAGTGGCCACCACTCGCCAGAACTAGGGAAAAGACACTCAAGCAATGAAGTCAGAGTACAGGAAATAAATATATTTTAAAAATCATAATGTGATTTTTATAGTTAATTTTAGGTAGGTACTTATTAACACATCCAAAATTTATTATTTTATTCCATTAAGAAAATACTGAATCAAAATTAGTAAAGTTGGAGAATTCCTTCACGGTCCAGTGGTTAACATCCCTCACTTCCACTTCCAGGTTTCAGGTTTGATCCCTGCTCAGCGAACTAAGACCCTAGAAGCTTCATCCTTTGGTCAAAAAAGAATGAAAAAAATTAGCAAACCTGATTTTACAGTTTAAATTAGATGGTCTAATGAAACACTCCCTAGCCCTGACATCTCTTTCTGAATGTTCTGTTCCATCCCCAAATACTTAAGTTTTCAAGGAGGTGCTCATTTAGTTTTAAATGTACTGTGAAAAGTCAGAACTGATTTCCCCTCAGTGGCTTCTTTGGCAGATTTTATCGTGTACTGTACACGTTAATACTTGAGGTTCACCTACAGCTTCTTTACCCTGGTCAACAGAGAGAAGACAGCGCATCCAGATGGGCCCTAAGGAACCCCTGCTGCCCAACAGCACTGAGACCCCGTCTCCAACCTGTGGGTGAGAAGCCCTGCCCAGGATGGTGCCCAGGGAGCCTCCTCACAAGGCCAGGTCACCAGGTCATGGGGAGAGAGGATCTAAGTGGAGAAAACAGGCCCTGAGGGAAGGCCCCAGGTGAGTGTGGGTGTACAGAGTGAGACAGGATATTTCAGAGTTAGACAGGATTAACGAGTCCAGAGGAGGGGAATTCAGGAAGGACAGACTTAGAATTCACTGAGAATATGACCTTACCAGAGAAAGAGCCATGCCCAACTCCTGTTCTTTCCTCTTCTGGGCTTCTTCATCCATGAGTCTTCACAGTTCTATCATGAAAGAGGAAAACATGCTGTTTAATGCTTAGGGTGAACACATCCGCTTCCTGAGCCCCAAACACACACACACACACACACACTCACACACACACACACACACACAGGGAAGCCCTCACCATCAGGAACAGACACCCTCGTGTGGCCACTGTCTCAGGAGGGACTCAGGACAGTCAACTCCCACACAGAGTCCAACATGGGACTTTCCCACACTTTCCCGCGGATCACACTCCCCTCCTGGTGAGGCCTCATGCACACAGCTGCAGGGGGTACCTCCGCTCACCCCACAGTGCCCTTCAGGTCACACAGCAGGCCCTGGTCTAGCCCCACTCAGAGCAGAGCGCCCTTCCCTCCCCTAGGGCCTGATCTCAGTCTCAGAAGCGGAGGCTAAGAGCCCTGGTGCTCAATGCAGGATCCGGATCGGAATCATCTGCAGCCTGTGCACATTCCTGGGGCGAGGCCACACACAAGAACCTGAGGAGTCTGTCTGATGAGGGAGGGGTACAAAACACGCCCAGACCCCCAACACATACCTTTCAGTAACAGCACTGCAGGCGGATTCTCTACCAGCTGGGCTACGTAGCTCAAAACAGGTTCCACATCTGGAAGAGCATCACGTAAGGCCTCAGCCTATTTATCTGTAGCTAGTCCCAGAGCCTCAGTGTTTGTACTGCAGCGTCTAGTAAGGCTTTTATCTCGGTTATAGAGTTAATCTGTTTTTCAGTTTTGTTAGTGTCATTTGGTCATAAGGATGGCTTCCTTGTCCTCAGGAATCAGAGTGGAGCCTAATTTAACTAGGAAGTCCCTGGAATTAAAAGAGAGGTGACAGGCACAGAAATCGATGTAGAAACCACTGGCCATTGTTGGAGCTTGAACCAGGTTCCTGGAAAGTGGGCCCTGTGTTGGTGCTGATGTTCCCATTATGTATTTTTATGGTTGTTAAAATTTCCAGCCCTTGGGTTAAGACAGAAAGGACTGCGCTGGTGTCAGGAATTCCATCTCGGCCCCCGCTTCAGTGACCCCTGGAGCTTCAGCACTAGTTATACACACGGTGCTGTAGGCAGAGCCACTTGTGACCTCGGGGCCCCTCAGTGTTGGGAAACCATCCAAGACTGAGGGGGCACATTGATCTCAGGTGTCTGGGGCATCCCTCCTCCAGTCCTCTGACTGTCTATAAAAGGGCGAGTCCACCACAGTGTCTCCTCCAGTGCCCTTCTGTCCACACAGGGCATCCTGGGTTAGTCTGGGTACCTGTGGGCCTTGTGGTCCACCATGGCCAGCTGGGCCTGCAAAGGCTGACCTCCCCTCTGGTGGTCTCTGAGTGGACAAAGCTACAACCATCATTTCAGCCCTTTGTATATTTCTCTGGGAGAGTTCAGCCTTTTCAACCATGTCCCTATTATCGAAAACTGAATAAGCCACTTGGAGCAAATCGCTCATAGGCGTCTGAGGACTAGCAGTTGCTTTCTGAATCTCACTCCTGATGTCTGTGGCAGGGTGGGCTATGAAATGCATAGCCAAAAGGGCCTGTCCCTCGAGGGAGAAGGGATGCACACTCCTATGTATATATGTTGTCTATGCTCTGCCTTTGTTGCTCTGTGGGCTTCTCTCAGCATGGGCTTCTCACTGCAGTGGCTTCTCTTGTTGCAGAGCACAGGCTCTAGGGCCTGGGCTTCAGTAGTTTCAGCTCCCGGGCTTAATTGCTCCATGACACATGGGATCTCCCTGGATCAGGCATAGAGTCCATGTGCTCTGCACTGGCATGTGGATTCTTTCCCAGTGAGCCACCAGAAAAGCCCCTATTATATTTTTTAAAGCTTCTATCAACCTCCCTTGAAATGCTTTCTGATTTTCAACTCACCCTTGTTGTACTACCTGCACCTTTTCATACCAGACAGGTTTAACTGCAAGAGTTTTCATAACCTCTGTTAAACAATCATGTAGCCATGGACCTGCCTCAGGGACAGCAGCAGTGCCCCCTGCCCCCGACGTGGCCCTATTGGGCTCCAGCTGCCACTGGGTCAGCATGGACCCTAGCTGCCTGTGGGAGAGTAAAGTCTGCAAATCTCCCTTTGGATGAGATCAAAAGATCTCATTAACTGGGTAAACTCCATCCTGGAAAGTGGACCACAAGGCCCACAGGTACCCAGACTAACCCAGACTAACCTCAGAAAAATGTATCAATTTATCTTCTGCTGACTTATGGACAAGGATATGGACAAGGAGAAAGGCGGAGAAAGATGGACATAGATAGAGAAAGGGGCTTCTCACAGAGGCGGAGCCATGGGGCAGTTGGTCCATAACTTACACGCTGCAGGTGCTGTCTGGGCTGAGATTTGGCCCTTGGGTAACTCGGGTACAGAGAATGAGCTCCTGAATATAGTGGGCAGTCTCCTCACCCTTGGGTGCCCTTGACTCTGGACTAGTGGCCGTGGCTGGAGCAGCAGCTGAGACAGTCCTTGCCATTCCCATCCGTCGAACAGTAGTTAGCTATCCAGATGTTATGTTCCTGTGTCACACTTCACTGTGCAGTTTAATCAGGACTTGTGCTTACAGCTTTAGATGTTATCCCTTCCGAGTAGTCTCTCAGCCGGGTGTGAATGGCTGAGAAACTGTCCCAAAGGACTAACAGAGTGTGTGTCCAGTGGCATTGACAGAGAGCTTTCAGGAACTGGCCTGGCTGCAAACTGGAAGTAAAGGGTCTGGGGAGGAGGGTAAATCCTGGAAGCTGATTCCCTTCAGTATCCTTGTGCAGGATGTTGAGGATACCTCATAAGAGGCATTTATCCAGGCTGGACACAGTCCTTTAAATGATGTCTTGCTTTTTTTTTTTTTCCTAGGACGTATAATCCCCTGGATATAGATTATGGGCATCTGATCTGCATCTAAAGATAGCTTACACTGCTGAGCTTCAGACCCAAGCCTAGAATATCTTCCTAACAACTCAATTAAACATTACAAGAATATGACAAAAGTGGTATTTAAAAGGTGAGTTTGAGACAGTAGATACTGATCTCAGCCAAACTAAAATTTAATATCTATTAAAACATAATTCCTTTCTTCTTAAATCACCCTCATTTGTCCCAAATGTAGCCAAGTTAAGATTAATTTGTTTGTATAATGAGTCTGATTGATTGATAACATAGGCCTGTAAAATTTGTCCAGGAAAGTATCTTGATCACTAAAAATTGTACAAAGTACACCACAAGTGAAAAACACATTTCAAAAGTATTTATTTATTTAATTTTGGCTGTCCTGGGTCTGCACTGCTGTTCGGCCTCTCTATTCACAGCAAGCAGGGGCTACTGTTTGCTGAGGTGCACTGTTCTCACTGCGGTGGCTTCTCTTTTGTGGAGCACGGACTCTAGGGTGCGTGGGCTTCAGTAGTTGTGGCTTCCAGGCTTTAGAGCACAGGCTGGGTAGTTGGGTCGCATGGGCTTAGTTGCTCCACAACATGTGGAATCTTCCCAGATCAGGGGTCGAACCCACGTCTCCTGCATTGGTAAGGGGATTCTTTACTGCTGAGCCTCCAGGAAAGCCCATGAGTTAATTTTCTTGCTGACAAACTTTACAACAAATGTACTTACTGACTTTGAGTAAACCTGGGTACCATAAAAACATTGTGCTTAATAGTGATGTGGCTAAATGACATGTCTCTTTTAGATAAGAAGCAAACAACAAACTGTAATGCCAGATGCTAATTTAATACTAAATGTTTCTTGGGTCATACGGATCCAAAATCCACTTAGCTTAGTTTCTGTTATATTTAGGAATGTTTACTTTGTAAGCACTTTTAGAAAGACAGTTAAATAGAGCTCACCTACAAATTAACCTGAGCAATACATATATCCCAATAGAGATCTCACAGTTTAACTTTAAAACTTAGTCATACAACAGGCCTTGCAATGCAAAACTTACCAGCTAAGAGATATTTGAGGACTTCCCTGGTGGTCCAGTAACTAAGACTCTATGCTTCCAACGCAGTGGGCCCAGGTTCCATTCCTGGATGGGAAACTAAATCCCACTTGCCACAACTAAGAGTCATTGCAGCCAAATAAATAATAAATAAGTATTTATTTTTCAAAAAATACATAAATAACAGGTAGAATAACCTAAATTTATAGACTTGAGTTATAAGTCAAGTCTTGAGTCTGTTATAACTTGAGTTTTAACAGGGTTAGACTTAGAACATAAGAGAAAAATCCCTGAATTAAGAAGAATGTTGACTTTCAGATCCTGTGAGCAGCACTCAGACAGTAAAATTTCTTCCTTCTCACATACCATCTACCCTGCCTCCTGTGCTAGCAACAAGATCCTTTCTGTGTCTCTAGACATCTATGCCATATTTCTATGGCAGCCTGTGCTGACTGGAAAAAAAAAAAAGATAGGATACTTGTGAGGCTTACAAGCAGAGGGGGAGAGGGTGCCACCCAAAATAATTAGTGGGCTACAGTTTTATAATAAAAGGGGAAGTGGGGAGGGGAGAGTGTCCTTATCTCTCTCTTCTGCTTCCTCTTCTTAAGTTCTTGTTCAGTTGCTCAAGTTGTGTCCAACTCTTTGTGACCCCATGGACTGCAGCACACCAGGTTCCTCTGTCCTTCACCGTCTCCCGGAGGTTGCTCAAACTCATGTCCATTGAGTCAGTGACACCACCCAACCATCTCATCCTCTGTCCCCTTCTCCTCCTGCCTTCAATCTTTCCCAGCATCAGGGTATTTTCTAATGAGTCATTTCTTTCCATCAGGTGGCCAAAATATTGAAGCTTCAGCTTCAGTCCTTCCAAAGAATATTCCAGGTTGATCTGCTTTAGGATTGACTGGATTGATCTCCTTGCCATCCTAGGGACTCTCAAGAGTCTTCTCCAACACCATCACTCAAAAGCATCAATTCTTCAACACTTAGCCTTCTTTATGGCCCAACTCTCACATCTATACATGACTACTGGAAAAACCATAGCTTTCACTAGACGGACCTTTGTGGGCAAAGTAATGTCTCTGCTTTTTAATATGCTGCCTAGGTTGGTCATACTTTTTCTTCCAAGGTGCAAGTGTCTTTTAATTTCATGGCTGCAGTCACATTCTGCAGTGATTTTGGAGCCTAAGAGAATAAAGTCTCTCACTGTTTCCATTGTTTCCTCATCTGTTTGCCATGAAGTGATGGGACTGGATGCCATGATCTTAGATTTTTGAATGTTGAATTTTAAGCCAGCTTTTTCACTCTCCTCTTTCACTTCAGTTCCTCTTCACTTTCTGCCATAAGGGTGGTGTCATGTGCATATATGAGGTTATTGATATTTCTCCCAGAAATCTTGATCCCAGCTGGTGCTTCATTCAGCCTGGCATTTTGCATGATGTACTCTGAAGCTAAGTTAAATAAGCAGAGTGACAATATACAGCCTTGACGTACTTCTTTGCATTCCATTCTCAATTTGGAACCAGTCTATTGTTCCATGTTTGGTTCTAACTGTTGCTTCTTGACCTGCATACATGTTTCTTGGGAAGCATGGTAAGCGTGGTAAGGTGGTCTGGTATTCCCATCTCTTTAAGAATTTTCCAAAATTTGTTGTGATCCACACAGTAAAAGGCTGTAGTGTAGTCAGTGACACAGAAGTATATGTTTTTCTGACATTCTCTTGCTTTGTGGATGTTAGAAATGTGATCTCTGGTTCCTCTGCCTTTTCTAAATCCAGCTTGAATGTCTGGAAGTTCTCGGTTCATGTACTGGTGAAGCCTAGCTTGGAGAATTTTGAGCATTACTTTGCTAGCATCAACACTATGAAAAGGCAAAAGGTACGACACTGAAAGATGAACTCCTCAGGTTGTTAGATGCCCAGTGTGCTACTGGAGGAAAGCAGAGAAATAGCTCCAAAATGCGTGAAGAGGCTGAGCCAAAGCAAAAACAATGCCCAGTTATGGATGTCTCTGGTGGTGAAAGTAAAGTCTGAAGCAGTAAAGAGCAGTATTGTGTAGGAACCTGGAATGTTATGTCCATGAATCAAGGTAAATTGGAAGTGTTCAAACAGGAGATGGCAAGAGTGAACATCAACTTTCTAGGAATCAGAGACCTAAGATGGACCAGAATGAGTGAATTTAATTCAGATGACCATTATATTTACTACTGTGGGCAAGAATCCCTTAGAAGAAATGGAGTAACTATCATAGTCAATAAAAGAACCCAAAATGCAGTACTTGGATGCAACCTCAAAAACTACAGAATGATCTCTGTTCATTTCCAAGGCAAACCATTCACTATCACAGTAATCCAAGTCTATGCCTCAGCCACTAATGCCAAAGAAACTGAAGTTGAACAGTTCTGTGAAGACTTACAGATTTCATAGAACAAATACCAAAAAAGGATGTCCTTTTCATCATATGGGACTGGAATGCAAAATTAGGAAGTCAAGAGATACCTGGAGTAATAGGCAAGTTTGGCCTTGGAGTACAGAATGAAGCAGGGCAAAGCTAACGATTTTGTTAAGAGAAAGCACTGGTCATAGCAAATGCCTGTCAACTACAAAGTGGCATTGACCAAGAGCACTGCCAGTGACTGAACAACAAAGGTGTTTGCCGTCTGCCTCTATGGAGGGTGAACCCCATGCTCCTATAGCTGTTGCCCTTCAACAGCCATGGAATGAGGCACTCCATGCTCCAGGGAATCCGGTGAGATGGGTCTTTAGACAACTTGATTTAAAAAAAAAAATGTTTTTAGGAGCAGACTTTATGGTCTCTATCATTGCATCTCCTCCTGTCTAGAGAAGCACTAAATCCCTTTATGGTGACATCATATCCTCATGACTAACAAAAACCTTTTGTAAAATAAGTGCTTCATGGCATTGAACTTCCCATTCACCAAAACCTTATATATTGACCTTCCCCACTGCTACTTTGAAGCAGTCTCTGAGCTATCTGAGATGCTGCCTCTTGGGCTACAGTCCTCATTTTGCCCTCATTTTGTTTGGTGCCATCTTAAAATGTTCTCTCTAAGAAAGCAAAGTTTTGGAAATTATCAGTGGTATTTATGCTCACCAATCTATAAAATGCTAATGTAAAAGTCAGTTCTTGGCAGTTAAGGTGTCCTCCCAGGAGAGGCAGCATGGCTCAAGCATTTGTGAACAGTAAGATCCAGTCTGGGAAGGTGGTTGTGTTCATCAACCCAACCTGCCCCTACTACAGAAGGACTCAGGAGCTCCTCAGATAACTGCCCTTCAAACAAGGGCTTCTGGAATTTGTTGATATCACAGCCAACGGCGACACCAACGAGATAAAGATTACTTGCAGCAGCTCACAGGAGCCAGAACAGTGCCTCGGGTCTTCATCAGGAAAGAGTGCATAGGTGGATGCACTCATCTAGTAAATATTCATGAGAGAGGGGAACTGTTGACACAGATAAAGCAAATTAGAGCTCTGCAATAATTACAGAGCAGATCCAGGCTGATATCCCCCTTGAAGACTGGATGGCATTCTGATAATGACAGCAGTTCCTGGAGGATGGACCTGGAGCAACTTTACCCAGTCACAGCAACTGTTTACTTAAAATTCGGAAATATGTTCACCTCAATAAAAGGGAAGGGCACTTTGGGAGGCCAAAAACAATTTCTTTTGACTCAGTATTAAAAATGGGCCAACTTGCCAAAAAAAAAAAAAGTCAATTCTTGGTTGCTTAAGGAAAGTATGAAGTGTGTTTTCAGTAAAGAAGGTATGATGAATGACATTGCATTTTGTGAAGGGAAAAGGAAGCAAGCCTGACTTACAGGTGGCTTTTAGGATGGAAGAACAAAGTAATGGGTACAGAATGTGAAAAGGTTTGTGAAAAGTGAACCATGAGAAGTGAGTCTTGAACATGGTTTAAAATAAGTGTAAAATAAATTGAATTAAGTTTGCCTTTTAAATAAAGTAAAACTTATTTAGCTTTGAATTTTACTTCTCCATCTGTTGCAAAACTTGAATTTAGCTTTTCTGTCCGTTAAGATGACACCTTTTCTTCAGATGGTGAACTGCCTTTGATAACAGATTTAAATTTATCTCTTAAATGATCTGTTCTGAAATCTTTTATTGTTACTTTAGCTATATGAAAAACTATTGTTTCACAATGACCTATAATCCTATCTGACTGAGTGTGCTAAACCTTTTTGATATTTGTTGACAAAACTTCCTAAGTCATTGTAATGAAGAACTTGATTTCTAGCTAACTTTGGGATGCTTCAGAGAGCCCTGAAACACCCCGAAGAGAGATATTACACCAGTTCAGCTCATGTTTTATCAGAATGACATGGAAAGTATTGTCAAGTGAGGAATAAGTTTCGGGTTATATTGTATGGTAAGTTTTACTAATATAGATATCATAGAAACCATACGGTGCTCCTAAAATTTTGATATGTTTGGGTAGACTGTTACCAGGCATAATTCTAATTATTATCTCAAAATATTGTCATAGCACTAATCAAGTTTTGCAAAAATACTTGCTCTTCAAGAAGATGTACAGAAAGGACTTTCGGATAAATACCACTTTCTGAACTTTCTGAACTGGGTATGGAAAACCTGATGACTTCACAAAGCTTAACAGAAGGACTGATGAATATGCTTATAACTTTCATGGTTTGTATCTGAAAAATTGCTGGTTAGACTATGTGTTCTCCAGATGTAAGGAAAAAAAACCTTCCCCTGAAAATAACTATGACAGCAATTTGGGAAAAGTATCTTTTATACACAAATTGAAACATTTATCTTTTTCTCTACCTGAACCCTTCTAGAATGCAAAAGTAGGAAGTCAAGAAACACCTGGAGTAACAGGCAAATTTGGCCTTCGAGTAGAGAATGAAACAGGGCAAAGGCTACCAGAGTTCTGCTGCCAGGAGCCAGTGTGAGGAACTCTGCCCTTGGCAAAGGTCATCAGGAAGGAGGCTCAGCATTACACAAAGGCGAGATCGAGCCTCAGGAGACCCCCTGTTCCAGAGCATATACCCCCAAACCAGAGTGCCTGCTTTACTGTTTTATGCTCTCACCTACACCTCTGACTTGACGGGGGCTCTCCCCCATCACCATTTCCCTCAGAGAAGGAGTTAACTTGAAGCTCCAGTTAATAAAAATTCCTGGGCATGACAAGAGTGTTTTAACTGACAAACTCCTCCGAAGGTTCTTTAGCCTGCCTGAGCAGGTTTGTCCGGCCACATGTGATTGTTTACAGCCTCCCAACCATGAGAGGCACGAGATGCTTTAAACTTTCTATATACAGACTCTTTTGAGAAGTTAGAAAATTATTAGTATAGTATAGTAGATTGATTAGAAATTATACTGGTGAAGGGTTTTCATTTGTTGAGCCAATATTTGCTGCTTAATCTCCATATTCCCTGTCCTTATAATGAATATAACTAGCATATAGGAGAAATAAGTATTAACCTTTAAGATTACTCATGTTAAACCTTAGGCTAAGTAAATCTCTTTCTTGATTGTAACCCACTACATCCTCACCCTATAGGAATGCAACTTTATTTGGAGAGTGGTGCTTGGTTTAAGAAAAAATCACCCCTTGGAAACAATAAGTTTTCTGGTTGACTGACCGTTATCAGAAAGGACCATAAAATGTCAGCAGGCCTCATGGCCAGAAGATGATGTAAAACCCATAAGACCTTTGTATACATTTATATGAAGCACTTGATTTTGACAAGGGTCAGGTCTGCTGATCCTTGTGTGACTCTGTATTCATCCCTATGTACAACAAAAAGTATATAAGCAAACCTGAAATATAAAGAAAATGGATCAGTTTATGGAAAGACTGATTCCCCTGTGTCGTTCTTTCTTGTGCTCCGTTTTTCTGGCTGAATTTCAATCTGGAGTATGGGTACTCGTACTACACTATCCTCTTCTAATCTCTCTTTATATCTGTAACGAAATAAGTTCTTTCCTAGGACGCTGACTCCATTTCCCCTTCAAATTATCCTGGATCCATAGCAAACATCCTATTCCAACAACACAAGAGAAGACTCTACACATGGACATCACCAGATGGTTAACACTGAAATCAGATTGATCATATCCTTTGCAGCCAAAGATGGAGAAGCTCTATACAGTCAGCAAAAACAAGACTGGGAACAAACTATGGATCAGGTCATGAAATCCTTATTGCCAAATTCAGAATGAAGTCGAAGAAAGTAGGGAAAACCACTAGACCATTCAGGTATGACCTAAATCAAATCCATTATGACTATACAGTACAAGTGAGAAATAAATGTAAGGGACTAGATCTGACAGACAGAGTGCCTGATAAACTATAAACAGGGGTTCATGACATTGTACAGGAGATAGGAATCAAGACCATCCCCAAGAAAAAGAAATGCAAAAAAGCAAAACGGCTGTCTGAGCAGGCCTTAGAAACAGCTGTGAAAAGAAGAGAAGTGAAAAACAAAGGAGAAAAGAAAAGATATACCCATTTGAATGCAGAGTTCCAAAAAATAGCAAGGAGAGATAAGAAAGCCTACTTCAATGATCAGTGCAAAGAAATAGAGGAAAATCATAGAATGGGAAAGACTAGAGATCTCTTCAAGAAAATTAGAGGTACCAAGGGAATATTTTATGCAGAGATGGGCTCAATAATGACTGGGCTTGAAGCAGTTGATCAAATGTATAGCTCGATATGTAATCAGTGATTGTAATAATATTACTCTAGATACAGGAGTAACTTCCCCTTCCAGATGTTCAAGCTGGATTTAGAAAAGGCAGAGGAACAAGAGATCAAATGCCAATATCTGCTAGATCATCAAAAAAGCAAGCGTTCCAGAAAGACATATACTTCTGCTTTATTGACTATGCCAAAGCCTTTGATTGTGTGGATCACAACAGACTGAGGAAAATTCTTAAAAAGATGGGAATATCAGATCACCTGACCTGCCTCCTGAGAAAACTGTATGCAGGTCAAGAAGCAACCGTTAGAACTGGATATGGAACAACAGACTGGTTCCAAATTGGGAAAGGAGTACATCAAGGCTGTGTATTGTCACCTTGCTTATTTAACTGATATGCAGAGTACATCATGCAAAATGCAGGGATGGAGGAAGCACAAGCTGGACTCAGGATTGCTGGGAGAAATATCAATAACCTCAGATATGCAGATGACACCACTCTTATGGCAGAAAGTGAAGAACTGAAGAGACTCTTGATGAAAGTGAAAGAGGAGAGTGAAAAGGCTGGCTTAAAACTCAACATTCAGAAAACGAAGATCATGGCATCTGGGCCCATCATTTCATGGCAAACAGCTGGGGAAACAATGGAAACAATGAGAGACTCTTTTTTGAGGGTGGAGGGCTCCAAAAATCACTGCAGATGGTGACTGCAGCCATGAAATTAAAAGACACTTGCTCCTTGGAATAAAAGCTGTGACCAATCTATACAGCATATTAGAAAGGAAAGATGTTACTTTATTTAAAAAAGGTCCATGTAGTCAAAGCTATGGTTTTTCCAGTAGTCATGTATGAATGTGAGAGTTGGACTATAAAGAAACCTGAGCACTGAAGAATTGATGCTTTTGAACTGTCATGTTGGACAAGACTCTTGAGAGTCCTTTGAGCTGCAAGGAGATCAAATCAGTCAATCCTAAAAGAAATCAGTCCTGAATATTTATTGGAAGGACTGATGTTGAAGCTAAAATTCCAATATTTCGGCCACTTGATGTGAAGAAATGACTCACTGGAAAAGGCAATGATGCTGGGAAAGAATGAAGGCAGGAGGAGAAGCGGACAACAGAGGTTGAGACGGTTGGATCGCATCACCGACATGATAGACATGAGTTTGAGTAAGCTCTGGGAGTTGGGGAGGGACAGGGAGGCCTAACGTCCTGCAGTCCATGAGGTCGCAAAGTTGAACATGACCGAGTGGCTGAATTTAACTGAGATATGGAAAGTGCAACAAGGACCATAACTAGAAGACAGGTCTGCAGAGATCTTTGACTATGGAGACCTAGTCCAGTCATAGCACATTGAGTGACCTGTCAGCAAAGCCTTCTTCAGAACTGGGAACGAGCCTTCCCAGCAATGTGAGACAGAATGTTTGTGAAATTCCCCCAAAACATGATTGGATGTATGGCCACAAGAGGGCCGTGTCAACTACAAATTAGCACTTACCAAGGGCATTGCAACGAGTGAAGAGCAAAGGCATTTATCCTCTGCCTCCACGGATATGGAACCCCACTCTGCTAAAGCTGTTGACGTTCAACAGCCCTGGAGGGACTTCAGAGTGGAGCGAGGCACTCTGCTCCAGGGACTCTGGTAGGACTGGTATGTAGATAGTTGAATGTTTTTAGGAACAGACTTTATGGTCTCAATCCTTGCATCTCCTCCTATCTAAAGAAGAACTAAATCCCTTCATGGTGACATCAGATCCTCATGACTAACAAAAACCTTTTGTGAAATGCGTGCTTCATGGTATTAAACTTCCCTTCACCAAAACCTTATGTATTGAACTTCCCCTACTGCTGCTTTGGAGCAGTCTCTCAGAGTGCTCAGACTATTCTACTGATATGACTGTTTAGCAAATATGACCCTACTTTGGGGGCATTTCATGACCATTTGGTCCCACATTGCTGGGAAGGCTCATTCACAGTTCTGAAGAAGGTTTTTGCTGATACGCCGCTCAATGTGCTATTATTGGACTAGGTCTTATTAGTCAAAGATCTCTGCACACCTGTCAGAGCTATCTGAGAGGCTGCCTCCCTGGCTGCAGTCCTCATTTTCCCCAAGTAAAACTTAATTTGCAACTCTCAAGTTGTACATCTTTTTAGTTGACACATCCTCTTCTGACAACATGAGACGACTCTACACAAGGACATCACCAGATGTTCAATACTGAAATCAGATTAATTATGTTCCTTGCAGTTGAAGATGGGGAAGCTCTGTACAGTCAGCAAAAACAAGACCAGGAGCTGACTGTGACTCAGATCATGAACTCCTTACTGCCAAATTCAGACTGAAATTGAAGAAAGTAGGAAAAACCACTAGACACTATTCAGGCATGACCTAAATCAAATCTCTTATGATTACAAGGTGGAAGTGACAAATAGATTCAAGGGATTAGATCTGATAGACAGAATGCCTGAAGAACTATGGACAGAGGTTCATGACATTGTACAGGAGGCAGTGATCAAGACCATCACAAGGAAAAAGAAATGCAAAAAGGCAAAATGGTTGTCTGAGGAGGACTTGCAAATAGCTGAGGAAAGAAGAGACGCGAAAGGCAAAAGAGAAAAGGAAAGATAAACCCACTTGAATGAAATGTTCCAAAGAATAGCCAGGAGAAATAAGAAAGCCTTCTTAAGTGAACAATGCAAAGAAAGAGAGAAAAGCAATAGAATGGGAAAGACTAGATATCTCTTCAAGAAAATTAGAGGTACAGAGGACAGAAATGGTATGGACCTAACAGAAGCAGAAGAGATTAAGAAAAGGTGGTAAGAATACACAGAAGAACTATACAAAAAGGATCTTAATGAGCCAGGTAACCATGATGGTGTGATCACTCACCTAGAGGCAGACATCCTGGAATGTGAAGTCAAGTGGGCTTTAGGAAGCATTATTGTAAACAAAGCTAGTGGAGGTGATGGGATTCCAGCTGAGCTATTTCAAATCCTCAAAGGTGATGCTGTGAAAGTGCTGCACTCAATATGCCAGCAAATTTGGAAAACCCAGCAGTGGCCACAAGACTGGAAAATGTGAGTTTTCACTCTAATCCCAAAGAAAGGCAATGCCAAAGAATATTCAAACTACCACACAATTGCACTCATCTCACCCACTAGCAAAGTTAAGGTCAAACTTCTTTATTAGAAGTCAGCTTCCATCGTCAGCTCGTCCTCCTCATTGGGTGGGGGAATTTTCTTGTCCTAACATGGTCAAGATTGGACTCTCATGGCTCAATGGAAATGCACAAAAATTTGGTAAATCATCTCAGGTTTCAGCATAATGCCACTCATTCCTTATATTTTTGTTTTTAGTGCACACAAAGAAGCATGGGTGTCATTAACTTACTGAGCCCACTGGGCAGGATGTGGGGCTCATGCCACTGCTGTTTTATTGTTTGGGGGCAGGTCCTGTGCCTTTGTCACATGGTTTTGTTGCTGAGAATACCTGCTTTCTTGAGTGATCCTTTAACTTACAGAGTCTCCCATACTTTTTCTTTACTTACAATTCCCTAGTGGGATTAATTATTTAGTCACCTACTCTGTCTCTTTGCTCTATCCTTACCAACTTGATTTACTTTAGTCTACTTGCCAGTCTGGGTGACCCAGGTTCCCATGTTGGGTCCCCATCTGGGGAGGTCTGAGAGCATTCTTTATTTTCAGCATGAATCATGCAAGTTTGAGGGGCTTGTTGGATGGTCTTCCACAGGTTAGGCTCCATTAGGAACTTGTGAATCCGTTGTGGCATCTTTCCTGGTGTGGGTGCTGTTACAGTGTGGTGTGGTGCAGTGTGCAAGAGGGCCTCAGGAGTCAGGACAGTTCCACATGCACACATCTCCCTGGGTGTGGTGTGGTCCAGAGTGAATCCCCACTCCTTTTCTGGATACACCACCTGGTATTTTGGCAAGTTGATCTGCAGTGACTCTCTCATGGCTTCAGAATTGCCTACTTTTGCTGCCTGCCTTTGCAGCTTGGTCAGCTAACTGGTTGCTTTGGATTCTATGAATTTCACCCTTCTGGTGGCCTGGACGGTGCACAACGGCCACCAGTGAGGGCTTGTGGATGGCTTCTCATCGTGACAGGATCTCAAAGCATGTTTTCTGTCTTTATTGTCTGAAGTGAGGAGCCCCTTCTCTGCAGAAGGTCCTGTGAGCAGGCACCGCAGAGAAAGCACAGCAGGAGCCTCTGGACGTATCACTCACGTGCCTTCAGGGAGCAGTAGGGCTCTTGTCGGAGCAGTGACTTCTGCCTCCTGAGCTGAGCTCCCCAGGGGCAGGGCTTTTGCTTCTACCACCTTTTAAGGGTTAGCAGCACAGGACTTCCCTGGCGGTCCAGCGGTTAAGACTCTGCACTTCCACTGCAGGGAGTGCGGATTTGATCCCTGGTTGGGAAACTAAGATCTTGTAGGCTGTGTGGCAAACAAACAAACAAACAAAACAAAACAAAACAACAAGAAAAAACAAAGGGTTTCCACTACATACCGAATACATCCCCTTCCTTGGTCCACGAAGCTGCTTCCATCCATGAACAGGTCCACTTCCAGCTCAGCCAAAGCTTGTGTGTTGAGCCTGGTCTGCTCGAGGCAGTCATGCTCGGGGGGTTGTGCAGCAACTGTCGGGAGCAGTGACGCTAGATTCAGGGCGAAAGAGACCTGAAGTTCTAGAGTGGAATTGCTTGAAGGAATGACTCAGTACTTCCCCATTCTCCCAGAAGTCAGCCAATAGCCCCCTTTTTGTTCCAGTGAAGAAAGGACATGCAATGAAGTGAAAGTCACTCAGTCGTGTCCGACTCTTTGCAACCGCATAGACTATACAGTCCATGGAATTCTCAAGGCCAGAATACTGGAGTGGGTAGCCTTTCCCTTCTCCAGAGGACCTTCCCGACCCAGGAATTGAACTGGGGTCTCTTGCACTGCAGGCAAATTCTTTACCAACTGAGCTACCAGGGAAGCCTGAAGACAGGACATGGTGAAAGACACAGTGGTGGGTTGCCCCAGGGTGAACTGCTCAGTTTCCTGAAGTCTGGCACAAGGAGTTGCCACAGCTCTCAGGCTAGGGGGCTTCCCTGAGCACTGTTTTAGTTGAGAAGTAAGTAGTGGGCCGAGGGATATTCCCCGGAGCTTGAATTAATACGTGAGACTCAGGCCTTGTCCCTCATGGACCTACAGTGTGCAAGGTTTAAGTCTGCTAGTTCCAAAGCTGGAGCCAAAACTAACCTTGTTTTTATCATTTCGTAGGCTGTTTGGTGCCCTTTTGTCGAAGTAAGAGCTCAAGATATGTTCTTCTAAAGCTTGAATTCGAGATCCTAATTTGACAGAATCCTGCCTTTCCCAGAACCCCCTCAGCTCTTTGTGTCTTGGGTGTTCCCAAGCCAGCAGTTGCCTATTTTCTGTCAAGCAGAGGATGAAACCCTGGTACATGACTTGTTACTTACATACTTGAGCCTTCTTCTGGGAACCGTTCCATCCACAATTGGCCGAGTTCAGGGTTCTTATGGTATTTTTAGACACTCTGCTTGTTGTGAGCAAGTCATCCACACACATTGGAGTAAGAGCCTGAGGCAACATTTCCCCAAAAAAGGTAGGGGAAATCTTCAGTCCCTGAGGCAACACTGTCCAGTGGTACTGTTGGACTCCCTGTGTTTCTGGGTCCTGCCACCAGAAAGCAGACAGCTGTAGCAGTTCTTCTCCAGTAGGAATGCAGGAGAAAGTATGCTTCAAGTCCAGAACTGAGAACCAGCAGTATTGTCTCACAGTAGTTGTGAGCAGAACATTTATGGATTACTTACTACAGGCTGCAAATCTTGGGCTGTCTCACAAATGACCCTTACATCTTGGACAATGATTTGTACACTGCTGAGTTCATCTCTGGGAGGATAGTTTTCTATAGGAGTCTACAACGTTTAATTAGTCCCAGTTAAGCCAACTTTTCAAGAGTTTTCTGAATTATCTTTGGGGTCTCTTGCCTCAGATGGTATTATTTTAAATTAGGTTTCCCAGTGTCTTTTTTTTTTTTTGGCTGTCCCACACAGTTTGCAGGATCCTAAGTTCCCTCACCAGGAACTGAACCCGGGCCACTGCAGCAAAAGTGCCAACTTGTAACCACTGACCCACCAGGGAATCCCTCCAGTGTCCCTAATAACAGGATTTGTATTGGCCACGTGTTTGTCGGCCTTCCTGCAGTGCTGTCAGTCCACACTTCCTGCCTTACCTTTTTGTATACTTGGGGAGGGAGAATCAGTCTCCTTCTCTACAATGTCCACAAACATCATCTGCATGCTTACCGGGTGCCCTGACAGGATGCAGAGGTCAAGCTGTTCTGGTAAAAAATCATTTGTGTGTTTAATTTACAGAAGAGGGATTGGACATGTTGGCATATATAAGAAACTATGTTTCAAGTTGAGGTCCCCTAATCAGCATTGCAGAGGTTGTAAGAAAGAACAGCTTTGCACTTCTCCAGAAACTCCTTTGACCGGGATTGACTGAGTCATTCTCTGCGCCATCTTGGTATCTACCAGAGTATGCTGCACTGTAGCTATCTGAAGATCAGTCAGCTGGTCCTCACTGTCACAGGTACCTGGGGCTCCTGGGGCATCATCAGAGTGTTCACCTCTTTCTACTGCAGTGACAGGCTCCTGTCTGTTACTGTATTTCTTCTTACTCCTTAGCCTGTTTTCCAGTGCCCTCCTTACACTAAGCACATTGTTCCCTCCCCCATAGTGGTTCATCTCTCCTCAGATTACTCGTGCTCTGGGAATCCACTGCTGCCACCAGGTAATGTGGCTTTCAGTCTTGCATCTTCTTGCTTCTTTTGTTGTTCTCTGTTGTTGAAAACTTTTAAAGCAACATCTGCCAGTTGAGAAGGGGTTCATTCCAAGTGGACCATCTAACTTTTGTGATTTTCTTATGTCTGGGGAGCTTTGTCCAATAAAGGTTATGTTTACCATTCTCACTATTTTCAGAGGCCTCAGGGTTTGCATCAGAGCAGTGTCTATAAGCATGATAAACTTTCTAGAAACTCTGATGGATTGTCATTGGGTTTTTGGTGTATCTCTTGAATTTATCTAAGCTCTTTTGCCTGGGTACTCCTTTCCAAAGATCTGCTCAGATACACTTACTGTAATGCTCTCAGTTCATTTTAGTCTCTCAGTCATGACTGACTGTCTGCGACCCCATGGACTGCAGCATGCCAGGCTTCTTAGTCCATCACCAATTCCTGGAGCTTACTCAAACTCATGTCCATTGAGTCAGCGATGCCATCCAACCATCTCATCCTCTGTTGTCCCTTCTCCTCCTGCCTCCAATCCTTCCCAGCATCAGGGTCTTTTCAAATGAGTCAGTTCTTTGCATCAGGTGGCCAGAGTATTGGAGTTTGAGCTTCAGCATCAGTCCTTCCAATGAACCTGGTTGGATCTCCTTGTAGTCCAACGGACCCTCAAGAGTCATCTCCAACATCACAGTTCAAAAACATCAATTATTTGGGACTCAGCTTTCTTTATAGTCCAACTCTCACATCCATACATGACTACTGGAACAACCATAGCCTTGACTAGATGGACCTTTGTTGGCAAAATAATGTCTCTGCTTTTTAATATGTTGTCTAGTTTGGTCATAACTTTTCTTCCAAGGAGCAAGGGTCTTTTAATTTCATGGCTGCCATCACCATCTTCAGTGATTTTGGAACCCACAAAATAGTGTCTCACTGTTTCCATTGTTTCCCCAACTATTTGACATGAAGTGATGGGACAGAATGCCGTGCTCTTAGTTTTCTAAATGTTGAGTTTTAATCCAGCTTTTTCACTCTCCTCTTTCATGTTCATCAAGAGGCTATTTAGTTCTTCACTTTATGCCATAAGGGTGGTGTCATCTGCATATCTGAGGTTATTGATATTTCTCCCAGCAATCTTGATTCCAGCTTGAGTTTCATCCAGCCCAGCATTTTGAATGATGTTCCCTGCATATGTTAGATAAGCAGGGTGACAATTTACAGCCTTGACATACTCTTTTTTCCTATTTGGAACCAGTCTGTTGTTCCATGTCCAGTTCTAACTGTTGCTTCCTGACCTACATACTGATTTCTCAGGAGGCATGTCAGGTGGTCTGGTATTCCCATCTCTTGAAGAATTTTTCACAGTTTGTTGTGATCCACACAGTCAAAGAGTATTCAATGAAGCAGAAGTAGATAGGAGGAATATTCTATTTAAGGGGCAGGATTTCTGGGAATTGAGCCTCTGCCTGCCTTTTGGCCTTTTATGGTTATTCTGTGAACTATCATTGTCCCTGTGCATGGATCGTTTAGGTGATGTGTTAGAGTGAGAGTGTAATGGGCTTCACGTCAACTGGAAGTAGACTCCTCCACCATCTTGTGCCTAGTTTTCGTCATATCCTTTTTTTTCTCAATGACTGTGTCATCCCGTCCCCCACTTCTTTTAATGGTTGTGCCCTGCCCCCTTCCTTCTGTCTCACTGTGATCCTTTAGAATATTGAGAATGTTGTCTTTTAAGGAGTGATGTGGCTTGGTTCCAGAGGAAGAAAAATTGATCTTTATAGTTAAGCAGGTTCTTCCATTGAGCTCTAGTTAACAGAGGGCTCATGCAAGAGGAGGGAGGGGGCCAAAATGGACAGAAGAAAATTTTGCATTTAATTTTCCTATCTTGCCTTAAACTGTTGAGTTTTCATTTCATCAGTGCTCTCTCTGAGGAGGCAGACATCTTACTGCATACCACCTATTCTGAATGTGTGGGCAAGAGGGATCAGGAGATAGAATGACTGAGAGAAATAAAAACGTGAGGAGAACAGAAGAGTGGGTGAGATCAGAGGGCAGTGTGGAGGATGGGTGTTTTGCAAAGAAATGGTAAGAATGAAAGAATAAACAGTGAAAGTAGCAGATGGTAAAAAACAAAGTGAAAGTTGGGATCTCTTGGGACATGAAGGAGTAAAGAGAATAGGAGAGGAGCCCCTGATCAGTATGAAAAGGGAAGGTTAGTCCTTTAGTCATGTCTGACTTTTTGTGATTCCCATGGACTGGTGTCCACTAGGCTCCTCTGTCCATGGAATTCTCCAGGCGAGAATACTGGAGTGGGTTGCCATTTCCTGCTCCAGGGCTGATCAGTATAGTGAGGGTACAAAAGGGTAGAAGACATGACCTAGCGAGAGACTTGATGCTGAGAGAGAAGGGCTGGAGTGGGGACAAAGTGAGCAGAGGAACAGAGGTTGGAAAGGTAGTTTGGCCACCAGAGGCGGGCAGAGTGGGGATGAAGGGCGTGTTACGGATTCGATGGTGGTAACCTGGAGGACTGAAAGAGAGGGAGACAAGGAAACAGGTCAGAAAGGTTGAGGGGGAACAACGTGCAGAGAGGCAGGACAGCAGAGGGGACCAGAGAGACAAACCAAATGAAAGAGAAACAGGTGGAAGTGAGGGGGTGGAGATCTGGACCCAGATGAGTGCTGAGCTGTTTGCTTATGCATGATTAAGTTGTGATGTATTAGATTTGTGGTTTGGACTCCAAAAAAATACCTTTTCAAATTATTCTGATAAGGATGAGAACTGAAAATGTCCTGTCTGTATGTGTGCATCTTGTAATTATTTGTATCATATTCGAGCTTCCATCTACCATCCTGTTCAGCCCAGGGGACAGTGACTGGACTCAGACAGCTGTGGGTCACCCCCTTCTGTTTCCTGGTGTGGAGTGGAGGACAGGGAGACTGGTGGAGCCAGAAATGACATCTGTCACCATGCAGTGCCTCTCTGAAGGAATGTTAAAGGTGCTTTTATTCCTTCTGGTGATGGTTTTGCTTTTTGCTTTACATTGAACTGTTTTCTATAAAGAATTATGCTGAAATGTATTTTGCTGGCTTCCTCTAATCCACTCATATTCCTATGCTATATTTTAAAAGCTTTTAAAATATTTGACTATGCTGGGCCACTAGGGTAGAAGGACCGAGACACCAGACATTTTTTAATTAAAAAAAAAAACTTTAGTTTTTTTTTCATTAATTTCAAGTTTAGATCAGGACTTGTATGCTTTCTCCTCTTTATGTTACATGTTGAAAAAGTTTGTTAGTAATAACTTTATAATTTTACTTTTTGATGAGTACTTGGTAAGAAGTATTACCAAGTACTTGGACTGTAGTCTGCCAGGCTCCTCCATCCATGGGATTTCCCAGGCAAGAATATTGGAGTGGGTTGCCATGCCCTTTTCCAGGGGATCTTCTGGACCCAGTGATGGAACCGGGGTCTCTGAATTGCAGACAGACTCTTTACCATCTGAGCCACCAGGAAAGCCCAGTAAAGAAAGTTGATGATCATTTAACAGTCTCTTTTCTTCCCTTTTTTATAGTGTAAAACAGTGAGCTGTGAGGTACTAAATAGACATTCACCTAAGTCCGTTCTCTGTAAATGAGAATCTGTCTATTCATGATGAGATAGACATGTCTGTTCAGCATATTTCTAACCTAACTCCATTTCAGTGTTTTCCTGAGGAGTAGCTATGTTTTTGCAAATCAGTATTTTCTTAAAGTATTTTATTTAGATTTTTCTGGCAAAAAGGAATTACATGGTTGTTATCTATGTGACTAGGGATTCCTTGTTTGCTCAGTGGTAAAGATTCCACCTACCATGAAGGAGGCGCGGAAACACACCCTAGAGAAGGAAATGGCAACCCTCTCCAGTGTTCTTGACTGAAGAATTCCATGCACAGAGGAGCCTGGCAGGCTATATATATAGTCCATGGGGTTGCAAAGTTGGACACTGAGCAACTAAGCCACCACCAGCGTGATCAGATCTTGAAAGAGAGCTTTCCTTTGTGCTTATGGACACAGAAGATGGTCCCAGTGTTTTTAAGTGGGATGCACACTAAGGACAAACTGCCCACTGACTAGCCCATCATGTGACCTCTCCAGAATTCAGTTATACCTGGTTCTTTCACTCAACTCAAGACAGTTTCAGAAATGTCTCCCTGGTGGGCCTGAGGGAGATTGAGAGACCCATGAAGTGATTGGCTCAGTTGGGTGTGTGTCTGTGTGTTTATGAGGATAGTGCCTACTTGTAATTCAAATTTTGAATGGATCCCAACAAATTCTCTGCCTGTCCAGTGGTTAGGACTCAGTATTTTCACTGCCTCCGGCAGGGACTTGAAAAACTAAGATGCACAAGTCGTGTGGAATGCCAGTCCTTTCAGAATGAAAAACAAAAAATGCCAGAGTGCAGGCTGGTGGAGTCATATGTCTTTCTCTGCATTAGGATAAACATGAAAGATTATGTGCTCCACGTGGTTCTAGTTGTCTGTCCTCTGGACATGTAGTCACAACCCCACCCTAGGCACGAGCTGTCTCCTCATGGTTCACTCTTCTCCGGTCACTTTCACCTTTACTTTCTCAAAGTTGAAGTTCCCATTCCTCTCCTTTGTCTCTCAGATCTTCAGGTCTAGGCTCAAAGATATCTTCCCATCCATCATGTACTTTTACCATGGTTTTATGGCCTCCCTTTCAACAAGCTATCAACAACCACATCAGAACTGCCCATCTCCTTTGATTGAGTTTTCCTTCCTTTCTCTTCATCGAGTGGCAAACAATGTTTATTTTCTTCCCTGAATGCCTGCAACATGTCACTCTGGGGATGTGTGTAGGCATGTGTGTAGGGGTTAAGACTGAGTAATCCTAAGGAAAGACCAAGGGATCAGGCAGGTCTGGATGGCTCCATCTTTGTTCTGTAAAGTTCAAGTGAACAACCAGTGTCCTTGGATTTGCAGCTTGTGTGCATTCCTGTTGTGACACCTGTGCCTGGAGGGAGGAGTGTGGAGCTCTAGAGGATCACAGTGAATGGTGTGCATGGCAGGTGATTGTGGGATAAAGCAGTGTGTGGAACTGCTGGACGTCTCAGGTCTGATTGGAAGCCTGAGGCTGAGTTTATGGGTAGTTTCAGGATCAAGGAATTGGTGTGAGGTGCCACAGTGGGTGGTGAAACTCAGATTTGCATGCCTGGGGTTTTAACTGAGTAATTGATAATCATATCTGGCACAGAAAGGAAGGAAGTGGAGTTAGGCAGAGAGAATATTATTAGAAACCAGCCTTGACCTGAGCTCACATGTAGTGTGCTCAGTGAAGAACAGGGACCTTGGCCCTGTGGTATTTATTCTTTTGATATGGCAGACTGGGAGTTAAGGAAAACTCCCATATGCCTGCCAAGCATATAGAAAATGCAACAGATTTCTGTATGTTTAATATACTGCAACTTTTATCAAGTTCACTGATATGGGCTATAATTTTTGTTTTGGTGATATATATTTATATATATATATATATATATATATATATATTTATTTATTTATTTATAATGTCCCCAGACAGTGACAGTTTTAAGTGGTATTGCGTTATTTTTTGATCTTAGAATGTTTTCAGCTTTTCACTCTCAACTGTGATGTTAGATGTGAATTTTATGAAGAGGTCTTTTTTGCATGTAACATTTACTTGACTGGAGTTTTTTCTTATGAATGTGCAGGTATTACTTAGTTTCTGCAAAAATCTCACACTCAAAATGTTAATATGGTCTGGTATCACATGGATGAATTTACAATTACTGAATGTCTCCTTGTGCCCATGGGAGATCCACTTGATCATGGTGCTGATTCCTTTTAACCATTTCTTTTACCAGTGTGTTTCATAGAGGCCTTGTTGAATAAGTCTTAGAAGCATTCTTCTCTCTCATTTTTTGAATAGCTTGAGAAGAATCAGTGAAGTCTGATTCAGAAATCACCCTGTAAGCTGATCTGGTATTTTCTTTGTGATTCATATTTGTCCAACTCATTGGCTTAGGTTTTTTTATTCTTATGTATTTTTTGGTGTTGACTGTAATTTATTTTTCATTTTATTGATTTTGACCCTCTTTTTCTTGAGTGCATTGATCTTTTTAAAAATTTCATTTCTGTCTGTTATTATCTCTTTGGGTTTTCTTCTTTTTCTAGGTATAAAGATTCTTCAAGATTTTCCTTATTTCCTGAGGTGGGTGGTAGGTATAAGTTTCCCACATGTGAACTGTGTTTTTCTTTCATTTTTGTCTCAGTTTAGTTTAGTCTCTCAGTCGTGTCCAACTCTTTGCAATCCCGTGAATTGCAGCACTCGAGGCCTCCCTGTCCATCACCAATTCCCGGAGTTCACTCAGACTCACGTCCATCGAGTCTGTGATGCCATCCAGCCATCTCATCCTCTGTCATCCCCTTTTCCTCCTGCCCCCAATCCCTCCCAGCATCAGAGTCTTTTCCAGTGAGTCAACTCTTCAAATGAGGTGCACAAAGTACTGGAGTTTCAGCTTCAGCATCATTCCTTCCAAAGAAATCCCAGGGCTGATCTCCTTCAGAATGGACTGGTTGGATCTCCTTGCAGTCCAAGGGACCCTCAAGAGTCTTCTCCAACACCACAGTTCAAAAGCATCAGTTCTTCAGCACTCAGCCTTCTTCACAGTCCAACTCTCAGATCCATATATGACTACTGGAAAAACCATAGCCTTGACTAGATGGGCGTTTGTTGGGAAAATAATGTCTCTGCTTTTCAATATTCTGTAGAGGTTGGTAATAAATTTTCTTCCAAGGAGTAAGTGTTTTTAATTTCATGGCTGTAGTGATCGTCTGCAGTGATTGTTGAGCCCCCTAAAAATAGTCTGATACTGTTTCCACTGTTTCCCCATCTATTTCCCATGAAGCGATGGGACCGGATGCCATGATCTTCGTTTTCTGAATGTTGAGCTTTAAGCCAAATTTTTCACTCTCCTCTTTCACGTTCATCAAGAGGCTCTTTAGTTTCTCTTACTTTCTGCCATAAGGGTGGTGTCATTTGCATATCTGAGGTTATTGATATTTCTCCTGGCAATCTTGATTGCTTTTGCTTCTTCCAGCCCATGTTTCTCATGATGTACTCTGCATATATATTAAATAAGCAAGGTGACAATAAATAGCCTTAACATACTCCTTTTCCTATTTGGAACGAGTCTGTTGTTCCATGCCCAGCTCTAAGTGTTGCTTCCTGACTTGCATATAGTTTTCTCAGGAGGCAAGTCAAGTGGTCTGGTATTCCCATCTCTTTCAGAATTTTCCACTGTTTATCAATATCCACACAGTCATAGGCTGTGTGCATCCACATTTGCCATAGTCAATAAAGCAGAAATAGATGTTTTTCTGGAACTCTCTTGTTGACTTCACAAGCTAAACAGTTTTATCACTTACTGGATCTGAAAATGCCACACACCAGTGTACCACTAACTGAGAATTCAGCTTGTTTTTTGTGGCCTTTAACAAGCATGACCAAGAGGAGCTGCCCCACGTCCAAGGTCAGGGGCAGCAGCTGAGAGGATCTACCCCACGTCCAAGGTCAGGGGTTGATGGCAGAGAAGGGCTACCCCATGTCCAAGGTCAGAGGTGGTGGACAAGAGGACTATCCCATGTCCAAGGTAAGGAACAGAGGCTGTGCTTTGCTGGAGCAGCCATGAAGAGATACCCCACATCCAAGGTAAGAGAAACCCAAATAAGATGGTAGGCACTGAGAGAGGGCATCAGAGGACAGAGAGACTGAAACCACAGTCACAGACAATTATCCAGTCTGATCACATGGACCACAGCCTTGTCTATCTCAGTGAAACTAAGTCAGGCTGTGTGGGGCAACCCAAGAAGGATGGGTCATGGTGGAGAGGTCAGACAGAATGTGGTCCACTGGAGAAGGGAATGGCAAACCACTTCAGTATTCTTGCTTGAGAACCCTATGAACAGTATGAAAAGGCAAAAAGATAGGACACTGAAAGATAAACTCCCCAGGTCAGTAGGTGCCCAATATGGGAGTGGAGGTCAGTGGAGAAATAACTCTAGAAAGAATGAAGGGATGGTGCCAAAGAAAAAACAACACCCAGTTGTAGGTGGGCCTGGTGATAGAAGCAAGGTTCAATGCTGTAAAGAGCAATATTGCATAGGAACCTGAAATGTTAGGTCCATGAATCAAGGCAAATTAGAAGTGGTCAAAGAGAAGATGGCAAAAGTGAACATCAACATTTTAGGAATCAGCGAACTAAGGTCAGTTTTCATTCCAATCCCAAAGAAAGGCAATGCAAAAGAATGTTCAAACTACTGCGCAATTGCACTCATCTCACATGCTAGTAAAGTAATGCTCAAAATTCTTCAAGCCAGGCTTCAGCAATACGTGAACTGTGAAATCCCTGATGTTCAAGCTGGTTTTAGAAAAGGCAGAGGAACTAGAGATCAAATTGCCAACACCGCTGGATCATGGAAAAGGCAAGAGAGTTCCAGAAAAACAACTATTTCTGCTTTATTGACTATGCCAAAGCTTTTGACTGTGTGGATCACAATCAACTGTGGAAAATTCTGCAAGAGATGGGAATACCAGACCATCTAACTTGCCTCTTGAGAAATCTGTATGCAGGTAAGGAAGCAACAGTTGTTAGAACTGGACATGGAACAACAGACTGGTTCCAAATAGGAAAAGGAGTACATCGTGGCTGTATATTATCACCCTGCTTATTTAACTTCTATGCAGGATACATCATGAGAAACGCTGGACTAGAAGAAACAAAAGCTGGAATCAAGATTGCTGGGAGAAATATCAATAACCTCAGATATGCAGGTGACACTACCCTTATGGCAGAAAGTGAAGAGGAACTAAAGAGCCTCTTGATGAAAGTGAAAGAGGAGAGCCAAAAAGTTGGCTTAAAGCTCAACATTCAGAAAACAAAGATCATGGCATCCGGCCCCATCACTTCATGGCAAATAGATGGAGAAACAGTGGAAACAGTGTCAGACTTTATTTTGGAGGGCTCCAAAATCACTGCAGATGGTGACAGCAGCCATGAAATTAGAAGACGCTTACTCCTTGGAAGAAAAGTTATGACCAACCTAGACAGTATACTCAAAAGCAGAGACATTACTTTGCCAACTAAGGTCCGTCTAGTCAAGGCTATGGTTTCTCCAGTAGTCATGTATGGATGTGAGAGTTGGACTGTGAAGAAGGCTGAGCGCTGAAGAATTGATGCTTTTGAACTGTGGTGTTGGAGAAGACTCTTGAGAGTCCGTTGGACTGCAAGGAAATCCAACTCATTCTGAAGGAGACCAACCCTGGGATTTCATTGGAAGGAATAATGCTAAAGCTGAAACTCCAGTAATTTGGCCACCTCATGTGAAGAGTTGACTCATTGGAAAAGACTCTGATGCTGGGAGGGATTGGGGGCAGGAGGAAAAGGGGATGACAGAGGATGAGATGGCTGGATGGCATCACGGACTCGATGGACATGAGTCTGAGTGAACTCTGGGAGATGGTGATGGACAGGGAGGCCTGGCGTGCTGCGATTCATGGGGTTGCAAAGAGTCGGACATGACTGAGCGACTAAACTGAACTGAAGGTGGACTGAAATGGGTGAATTTAACTTTGACCATTCTATCTACTGCAGGCAGGAATCCCTTAAAGAAATGCAGTAGCAGTCATAGTCAACAAAAGAGTACAGTACTTGGATGCAATCCCCAAAACGACAGAATGATCTCTGTTTATTTCCAAGGCAAACAATTCAATATCATGGTAATCCAAGTCTATGCCCCAACCAATAATGCTAGGGAACCTGAAGTTGAACGGTTCTATGAAGACCTAAAAGACCTTCTAGAACTAACACCCCAAAAGATGTCCTTTTCATTATAGGGGACTGGAATGCAAAAGGAGGAAGTCAAGAAACACCTGGAATAACAGGCAAATTTAGTCTTGGAGTATAGAATGAAGCAGGGCAAAGGCTAATAGAATTCTGACAAGAGTTTCTCTTTAGTCCTCCATTAATAATGATATGATTTATAATAGATAATAAATTTTTGTTACTCTAAAGTGTTTTATATTACTCATGATTCTCTTCTAAATCTCAGTGACCACAATCTTGTCCAATTATTTCAGTAGTTGGCACCAATTTACACTTGTTCTTGACTAAAAGGAAATGTGTTTTCTCTATCAATCAGAATGAACCACTCTTGCCTAAACAAATACAACTTCACCTTGGATAAACTCTCTTCTAGGATTATATGGTAATCAGTGTACCTACATCTTATTTAAACTTTCATTCGCAACACTGACTGATGAAATGAAACTAAAGACATGGTCTGGAGATATTGTGGGTTCATTTCCGGATTACCACAACAAGGCATTTATCACCGGGTCATGGTGGCACTAGTGGTAGAGAACAATTTGATCCCTAAGTCAGCAACATACCCTGGAGGAGAGCATGGCAATCCACTCCAGTATTTTTGCCTGGAGAATCCCATGGACAGAGGAGCCTGGGGGCGCTACAGTCCATAGAGTCAGAAAGAGTCAGGCATGACTAAAGTGCCTTAGCAAACACACATGGTGCATATAAAAGTTACATTTTCACTATTCTACAGACTAAACTATGCAACAGAATTATGTCTTTAAAAAGCAGCATAAATACATTAATGAAATGTTTATTCTTTGTCTTTTTCTTCTGAGAGGTGGCCCACTGGACACAAATATTTATTGGATTGGCCAAACAGTTTTGTTCAGGTTTTTCTGTTAAGTTCTTCCAACAAATCTTTGTAAATAAACTGAGGTCATCCTAACTGACCAGCAGCATTTGATTTTTGTGGGCACAGAGCTGGTGGATGGCCCTACTCTCTCAGAGTTACTATATGCAGAATCCACCTGCACCTGGTCTGCTCCCATAAGGTGCTACCTCAGGGAGCCTCCCCTCAGCTGTTCCCCCAGAAATACAACTGGGACAAGGTGACTCATCCCATGCTTTGTGCCTGCCTGCACCTTGGCCCTGTCAACTGCAACAAGAATTACTGTAGCCACGCCAACAAACTAGGCTTCAGTGCAGTAACATGGTGAAGAGACCTTTGAGGAGAGACAACGTGGATTCAAGCTCTGATTCAGTCACTTCCTGGGATGCATTGCTTTCGTTTCATTCAAGTTCCTTCAGATGGGAAACGAGAAGCAACATCAGTACTTATTATTTTGGAATTCAACTACAAAAAGATAGCATGCATAAAGTATTAAAACAGGGATTCTCAAACTGTGATATAAAAGTGATTTTGAGTCCAATTTAACATCAGTTATCGAGGAAAGTATTTTCGGTTGGGAACAAAGAAGACATCTCACTTTCTCTGCAAGATCTTTGGGCTCTGAATGTGAACACAACACTGAGAAACGGCAGGATGGCTTACAAGAATTTGGCCCTGGAGACTATTTCCCCGTCACAAAATACAGTTGGAATCCATAGTCATTCCCTTCACTGTGTGCTTGTACAACTCTATTCACTTGACTTTCAAGCACCTGATCACAGCCAACTCCCAAATTAAACATTTCATTTCACCTTTTGCCATTTCAGTTTTTTTTTTCATGGAAGTGAACCCCACCCCTAAAGAAACTCAGCTTCTTCGCTGCACCTACTTTGTACATGTCATGGCATTTATGACCATATTCAGGTCACAAAAGTTTGAAAAGAACCCACTGATTCATATATACCTTTGTGTAAAGAGGACAGACAGCTTCTGGGAGCACCTGTTTATTTACCAGGTGGGATGCTGATCAAACCATGAATCAGTGAATAAGGCCATAGGGATCTTTAATATTTACTTATGAAGACCAGTGAGCCCTGATTAAAGGAGCCCCACAGAAATGGGGAAAACAGAGACTTCACTCTTAACAGGGCAGACAAAGCCTCATGCACACTGAGACAAAGCTGAGATAAAGAGCAAAACACAATCGTTTCCTAGGATCCTGGATGGTGTGACCTGCCTGCTGGTTTTGAAGGATCTCCGGGGGTGGGAAGTGAGCTGTGGCTCACTGTGGGGACACAGATCCTGAGGGCAGAACTATGCGAGAGCACTCATCTGTGTGAGGTCTCCATCTTGGCCCAACACTGGCTCCACTCAGAACCTGTAGGCTACAGCAATGGGGCCCCTAAGGCCAAAGGATGAAAGGGCCAGGATGCAGCCCTAACCATCAGCAGACAGGCTGTCCAAAGGCTTCCTGTACACATGCCTTTCAATGTAACTCTACCCACAAAAAGGTCAAGACCCAGTTCTAACCATCACTGTGCAGGCACAAGCCTCCAGTCCAGCCTCACCCAGCAGGGTTGTTGGTCAGCTGCGCAGTCGTGTCCAACTCTTTGTGGCCCTATGGAGTCCGACACTCCAGGTTTCCCTGTCCTTCACCATCTCTTGGAGTTCGCTCAAATTCATATCCATTGAATCAGTGATGGCATCCAACCCTCTAGTCCTCTGTTGCCCCTTCCTCCTCCTGTCCTCAAACTTTCCCAGCATCAGGGTCTTTTCCAAAGAGTTGGCTCTTCACAGCAGGGGACACACATCAAAAGCAAGAAAAGTAGAGACCCACAGCTTACAAACCAAGTCCACAAATACACGTGGGACACCACCCTTGGATCAGATGTCCTCTGGCTCTTGGATTGGGAGAAGGATGCCTGGGATATATTCTGCAGAGGGCCACTTCTACAAGGTCAAGAAACATAACGCTACCAGATAGATTAAAATACAAACAGAAATTTACACAAAACGAGGTGACAGAGCAATATGTTTCAGAGGGAGGAATAAGACAAAACCCTAGAAGAACTAAGTAACATGGAGATAGACAATCTACCTGAAAGAGTTCAGAGTAATGATAGTAAACATGATCAAAGAACTTGGGAGAAGAATGCATGACCTGAGAAATGAGAAGTCTTTAATGAAGACTTAGAAAATGTAACAACCAACCAAACAGAACTGAACAATATAGTAAATGAAAGAAAGAAAGAAAGAAACTAAAATGAATCAGAACAGGCTAAATGAGGCAGAAAACACATCAGTGAGCTAGAAGAAAGAGCACTGAAAATCACCACTCCTGAAGAGAATAAAACAGAATAAAAGGAGGACATTTTAAGAGACCTCTGGGACAACAAGCCACTAATATTTGCCCCGTAGAGTCCCAGAAGACAGGAAAATCTTAGGAGAAGAAAACAGCTGAAACCACTCTAAACTTGGAAAGGAAACAGTCACCCAAGTCTAAGAAACACCAAAAGCCCATATCTAAATAAACACTTCATAGTAAGGACAAGCCAAAAATCTGTGATACACAATGAAAATGCACATGAAAATATTCTCAACATCCTGAGACTGTCCACTGTGTCAGGCTCCTTGGCGCACCCATATACCAGGTTGAATTCTGCCCAATGCATCGATCATTGAATAAAGCTAATTAGAGACTTTCCCAATGGCTCAGTGGGTAAGAATCCACCTGTCAATGCAGAGGATACAGGTTCCATTCTTGGTCTGAGAAGATCCCACATGCCACAGGGCAATTAACAGCGTGTGCTGCAGCTACTGAGTCCGAGCTTTAGAGCCTGTGAGCTGCAACTGTTGAACCCTCGCATCTAGAGATTGTGCTGCCCCAAAGGAAAAGCCAACACACACAGCAACTAGAGAAAGCTTGCATGCAGCAACGAAGACCCAGCACAGCCAAAAATAAAATAAAAATAAAGCAAATTAGACTTTTAAATGTAGTTGATACAATGTTTGCACATTAATGGAAGTCAGTCTAAAATCCACTGCTGTGCTATTTGGATTACAGTCATATGAATGCTCTAGTATAGAGTGTAGAGAGAGTAACTTTAGTTACAAATTAGGGCTATGTACCCCCAAATTTTATGTTGTTTGATTCCATGGTGACAAGAAATTTTTCTAGATTTATTTAAACCTGAGAGCCTAATGCTGCCTTCTCAGATGCTCTTACAAAGTACTGAAGTGAGATAAAACTGTGTTGATGGAATACACAATTCATCCAGGCTTATGACAGAAGTGTTTCTATTTTATTCATGGAAACAGGAAACCTTGATACATTCAGAATGCAGTTCTTTGAATACAACAGTAGGAAATGGTAATGACAGCTGTTAACTGTGATTCATACACATACAGATATTACCCTGGTTCTGATCAAATTTGATGCTCAAAATAATTACTTTGTGTCAGGGGACGTTCAACTTTAAGGGATCCAATATGTTACTTCTTTTGTGTGCCATTTCTCAAGGACACTCTATTCCTTATCAGTTCCTGGAAAACAGAAACGAGCAGAGCTGCACACAGTTCTCAGGACTGAGGTCAGGGCTGACCTCCTTCAGAATGGACTGGTTGCATCTCCTTGCAGTCCAAAGTAATCTCAAGAGTCTTCTACAACACCACAGTTCAAAGGCATCAATTCTTTGGCAATCAGCCTTCTTCACAGTCCAACTCTCACATCCATACATGACCACAGGAAAAACCACAGCCTTGACTAGACGGACCTTAGTTGGCACAGTAAATGTCTGCTTTTCAATATGCTATCTAGGTTGCTCATAACTTTTCTTCCAAGGAATAAGCGTCTTCTAATTTCATGGCTGCAGTCACTATCTGCAGTGATTTTGAAACCCCCAAAATAAAGTATAACACTGTTTACACTGTTTCCCCATCTATTTGCCATGAAGTGATGGGACCGGATGCCATGATATTCGTTTTCTGAATGTTGAGCTTCAAACCAACTTTTCCGTGCTCCTCTTTCACTTTCATCAAGAGGCTTTTTAGTTCCTCTTCACTTTCTGCCATAAGGGTGGTATCATCTGCATTTCTGAGGTTATTAATATTTCTCACAGCAATCTTGATTCCACCTTGTGCTTCTTCCAGTCCAGCGTTTCTCATGATGTACTCTGCACATAAGTTAAATAAGCAGGGTGACAGTATACAGCCTTGACTGATTCCTTTTCCTATTTGGAACCAGTCTGTTGTTCCATTTCCAGTTCTAACTGTTGCTTCCTGATCTGCATATAGGTTCCTCAAGAGGCAGGTCAGGTGGTCTGGTATTCCCATTTCTCTCAAAATTTTCCACAGAGTATTGTAATCCACACAGTCAAAGGCTTTGGCATAGTCAATAAAGCAGAAATAGATGTTTTTGGGAACGCTCTTGCTTTATCCATGATCCAGCAGATGTTGGCAATTTGATTTCTGGTTTCTGTGCCTTTTCTAAAACCAGCTTGAATATCAGGAAGTTAACAGTTCACATATTGCTGAAGCCTGGCTTGGAGAATTTTGAGCATTACTTTACTAGTGTGTGAGGTGAGTGCAATTGTGCAGTAGTTTGAGCATTCTTTGCAATTGCCTTTCTTTTGGACTGGAATGAAAACTGACCTTTTCCAGTCCTGTGGCCACTGCTGAGTTTTCCCAATTTGCTGGCATATTGAGTGCAGCACTTTCAGAGCATCATCTTTCAGGATTTGAAACAGCTCCACTGGAATTCCATCACCTCCACTAGCTTTGTTCATAGTGATGATTTCTAAGGCCCACTTGACTTCACATTCCAGGATATGTGGCTCTAGGTGAGTGATCACACCATCGTGATTATGTGGGTCGTGAAGATCTATTTTGTACAGTTCTTCTGTGTATTCTTGCCATCTCTTCTTAATATCTTCTGCTTCTGTTAGGTCCATACCATTTCTGTCCTTTATGTAGCCCATCTTTGCATGAAATGTTCCCTTGGTATTTCTAATTTTCTTGAAGAGATCTCTAGTCTTTCCCATTCTGTTGTTTTCCTCTGTTTCTTTGCATTGATCTCTGAAGAAGGCTTTCTTATCTCTTCTTGCTATTCTTTGGAACTCTGCATTCATTAGCTTATATCTTTCCTTTTCTCCTTGGCTTTTTGCTTCTCTTCTTTTCACAACTATTTGTAAGGATTCCCCAGAGAGCCATTTTGCTTTTTTGCATTTCTTTTCCATGAGGATGGTCTTGATCCCTGTCTCCTGTACAATGTCACGAATATCATTCCATAGTTCATCAGGCACTCTATCAGATCTAGGCTCTTAAATCTATTTCTCACTTCCACTCTATAATCATAAGGGATTTGATTTAGGTCATACCTGAATGGTCTAGTGGTTTTCCTTGCTTTCTTCAATTTCAGTCTGAATTGATCTGAGCCACAGTCAGCTCCTGGTCTTGTTTTTATTGACTGTATAGAGCTTCTCCATCTATGGCTGCATAGAATATAATCAATCTGATTTCAGTGTTGACCATCTGGTGATGTCCATGCGTAGAGTCTTCTCTTGTGTTGTTGGAAGAGGGTGTTTGCTATGACCAGTGCATTCTCTTGGCAAAACTCTGTTAGTCTTTGCCCTGCTTCATTCCGCATGCCAAGGCCAAATTTGCCAGTTACTCCAGGTGTTTCTTGACTTCCTTCTTTTTCATTCCAGTTCCCTATATAGAAAAGGACATCTTTTTTGGCTGTTTTCAGTTCTAATACGTCTTGTAGGTCTTCACAGAACCATTCAACTTCAGCTTCTTCAGCATTACTGGTTGGGGCATAGACTTGGATTACTGTGATACTGAATGGTTTGCCTTGGAAACGAACAGAGATCATTCTATCATTTTTGAGATTGCATCCAGGTACTGCATTTCAGACTCTTTTATTGACCATGATGGCTACTCCATTTCTTCTGAGGGATTCCTGCCCTCAGTAGTAGATATAATGGTCATCTGAGTTAAATTCACCCATTCCAGTCCATTTTAGTTCGCTGATTCCTAGAATGTCGACGTTCACTCTTGCCATCTCCTCTTTGACCACTTTCAATTTGCTTTGATTCATGGACCTGACATTCCAGGTTCTTATGCAATATTGCTCTTTACAGCATTGGACCTTGCTTCTATCACGAGTCACATCCACAGCTGGGTATTGTTTTTGCTTTGGCTCCATCCCTTCATTCTTTCTGTAGTTATTTCTCCACTGACCTCCAGTAGCATAATGGGCACCTGTTGACCTTGGGGAGTACCTCTTTCAGTATCCTATCATTTTGCCTTTCCATACTGTTCATGGAGTTCTCAAGGCAAGAATATTGAAGTGGTTTGGCATTCCTTTCTCCAGTGGGCCACATTCTGTCAGACCTCTCCACCATTACCCGCCCATCTTGGGTTGCCCCACAGGCATGGCTTAGTTTCATTGAGTTAGACAAGGCTGTGGTCCGAGTGTGATTAGATTGACTAGTTTTCTGTGAGTATGGTTTCAGTGTGTCTGCCCTCTGATGCCCTCTTGCAACACCTACCAACTTACTTTGGTTTCTCTTACCTTGGGCATGGGGTATCTCTTCACGGCTGCTCTAGCAAAGCACAGCTGCTGCTCCTTAACTTGGATGATGGGTATCTTCTCCCACCGTCCTCCTGACCTTCAATGTGGGATGGCTCCTCTAGGCCTTCCTGTGCCTGCACAGCCACCACTCCTTGGACGTGGGGTTGCTCTTCCCAGTCCCCTCCCTGGCCTCGGATGGGGGTGGCTCCTCTGGCCATCGCCCTTGACCTCGGATGCAGGGTGGCCCCTCCCAGTTCACTCAAACTCACATCCATCTAGTCGGTGATGCCATCCGGCCATCTCATCCTCTGTTGTCCCCTTTTCCTCCTGCCCTCAACCATCCCAGCATCAGAGTCTTTTCCAGTGAGTCAACTCTTCGCATGAGGTGGCCAAAGTACTGGAGTTTCGGCTTTAGCATCAGTCCTTCCAAAGAACACCCAGGGCCGATCTCCTTTAGAATGGACTGGTTCGACCTCCTTGCAGTCCAAGGGACTCTCAAGAGTCTTCTGAAACACCACAGTTCAAAAGGATCAATTCTTTGGTGCTCAGTTTTCTTCACAATCCAACTCTCACATCCATACATGACCACTGGAGAAACCATAGCCTTGACTAGACGGACCTTTGTTGGCAAAGCAATGTCTGCTTTTTCTATATGCTAACTTGGTTGGTCATAACTTTTCTTCCAAGGATCCATATTCAAACACATTCTTGTCTTCCTGGCCCAATGGCTCATGGCAATGAACAAGCTGATAAACTCTTCTGTTTTGCTACTCCTGTAGAGCATCATGCTCTATTATACAATAATGCTGGCTTATTACATCAAATTTGGAAAATTCCATACCGACATGCTAAAGAAATCATTAATAATATCTCTACTTGTAGGCCCCTATATCTTCGACCCTTTGCACAAAGTATAAATCCTCGTGGATTACAACCCAATGAACTATGGCAAATGTATGTAACTCATTGCCCTGAACATTCTCTCTCTCTTCCTTCTTACATACCTCAATTGATACGAATTCTTATTTTATATGGGCCACACCTCCCCACGGTGAAACTACACGTGTTATAACCCACTTATTAACTTGCTTTACAATAATAGGAACACCTAGTTCTATAAAAACAGACAATGGCCCTACCTATATTTCTAGGCCATTTTTACAATCATTTTCTATTAAACATATTACAGGTATTCCTTATAATCCACAAGCACAGGGCATAGTTGAATGAGCACATCACACACTGAAACTACAAATAAAAAATTTAAAAAGAGGGAATACACAGGAACACTTCTATCTTCCTTATCTGCTATGGTCTTTACAGACTGGGACCTGGGGACTGGAGTCAATGAAAAGAAGGCAAAAGAAGGATGTGGGGGAACCAAGTCTCAAGTGAAACAAGGGTAATTTATTTGCAGAAACACACGCTTATGTATCTTCAATAAAAATTATTATTCAGCCATTAAGAATGAAATTCCATCAGCTGCAACAAAATGGATAATCCTATAAGTAAAAAGTCACTGAAGGGAATCACTGAAGGGAGTCACTGAAGTAAATCCAAGCAGGTGCTCTATCCCATGATCTCAGTCCTGAGAACTGCGTGCAGCTCTGCTCCTTCCTGTTTTCCAGAAACTGATAAGGAACAGAGTCTTGAGAAACAGCACACAAAGGAAGAAAATGCAACATATTGGATCCCTTAAAGTTGAATATCCACTGACAAGTCCCCCTTTTTTTTTTTTTCATAATTGGGGGTGACTGTAGATACTTTTTTGTGAAAAGGCCCTGACCAATTGTTTGTTTAGTTTGAACAATTTTAGTTGAAAAGCATCAGTACACAAAAATATAATCACCAGGATAATTATCAGCATTATAGCTCCAGATCCAATACTGTGTGTAATTCTTTGAAATCATCCTCGAGGGTCTAGCCCAGATAACTGATCACCTAGCTGTTCCGTTAAAGTTTCCAAATTTTTGGAAGAGGGTAGACTCTTAGAGGTTTCAAAGAGTTCCCTTTGTAATAACTGTACATTTAAGGAAGCATTATCATGTATGTCTTGCAAATGAAATTTGATTTGTTCCCAATAGTAGGCACTATAGTTGAACCAAACAGGGATAATACAAAATTGAGTCAAATTCCAGTCACATTTTAGTATAACTTGTTTTTGTAAATCTATTGCTTGATCGCTGAAGATAAGGAAGATAGAAATGTTCCTGTGTATTCCCCCTTTTTATTTTTTTTTATTTGTAGTTTCAGTGTTCAATCTGCTCATTCAACTATGACCTGTGCTTGTGGATTGTAAGGAATGCCTGTAATATGTTTAATAGAAAAAGACTGTAAAAATTGTTTGAATTGCCTAGAAGTATAGGCAGGGCCTTTGTCTATTTTTATAGAGTTGGAAGTTCCCATTATTGCAAAACAAGCTAATGGGTGGGCTATAACGTGCCATGTAGCCTCACCTCGAAGAGGGGTGGCCCATATAAAAGAATTTGTGTTGATACAGACATGTAGGAAAGAAGATGGAGAAAGTTCAGGGCAATGAGTTACATCCATTTGCCATAATTCATTGGGCTGTAATCCTCGAGGATTAACAATACCCTGTACAATGGGTCGAAGATGTAGGGGTCTACAAGTAGAGCAGTTATTAATAATTTCTTTAGCATGGTGGTATGGAATTTTTAAATTTGGTTTAAGGAGCCAGCATTAGTCTACAATAGAGCATGTTGTTCCTCGGGAGTAGCAAAAGAAACAAGTTTATCCGCTTGTTCATTACTATGAGTCACAGGGCCAGGAAGGCAGGAATGTGTTTGAGTATGGGTAATATAAATGGGGGAAGTGCAGTCCCTAATAAGAGACTGTAGTTCGAGAAAAACTTGTTGAATAATAGGTTGACTGGAATTTATAATAGAGCTTTCTATATTTCCTAATACAAAAACTGAATATAAGGAGTCAGAGACTATATTAACAGGGTAGGATGTAGGTGAGTAACTTGAACAAGAGTATATAATAAGTTTTGTTGAGCAGAATGAAACTTAGTATAAAAGACTTTGTATTCTTTGACAGACCAGAATGAGGCTTTGGTGTTTTTAGTCCCATCTACATAGAAAATATCAGCTTGAGATATAGGTTGTAATGTGACAATGCAAGAGATAATAAATTCAGTGTTTTTGAAGAAATTCCAGAGTTTGTTAGAAGGATAATGAAATGAAATATCTTTAAAATGTTCCAGAAAGGCTATTTGGAAATTGGTAGACATTTGTAGTGCATTCTCAAATTGAGATTTATTAATTATAATGTTATGAGGATTGGAGCCAATTAGAGTCTTAGTTCTATTTCTCCCATTAATAATTATTAGAGTGATCAAATCAATATAGGGCATAAGTGACCTGTCCATCTAAAATGTGTATAGATCCATTCTATTGGGTGTTCTTGTTGGGCAAGAAGTCCCGTGGGGTAATGGAGAAAAAGGAGTATAAACAACTCGAGAGGTAAATCACATCTAATATGAGTAAGAAACTGTTTTTGCAATTTATTTTGTATTAAATGAGGACTATTTAAATAGGGATCTCCTTTCAAAGTATTCAAGAAATTAGTCAGCTGATCATTTGCAATGCCTAAACTGGGTCTAATCCAGTTTATGTTGCCAAAATTTTTTGAAAATCATTCAAGGTTGATAATTTATCAACATGAATCTCTGTTAGTTGGGTAATAATACGTTGTCTATTAACAACAGAGCCTAAGTAATGGTAAGGAGTAGAGGTTTGAATGTTTTCAGGAGCAATGATTAATCCAGAGTCTTTCAAGCATTGTCGAGCTATGTCAAACATTTGTTGAGTTTCTAAAACAGATGGAGCTGAAAACAATATATCATCCATATAATGAATAACAAGAAAGTTAGGAAATTGTTTTCTCACAGGTTCAAGGGCTTTGGCTACATAATATTGACACATGGTGGGAAAATTCATCAGTCCTTGAGGCAATACAGTCCACTGATATCATTTATTAGGCCCGATATGATTATGATAAGGAAGAGAGAAAGCAGATACCTCCAGGTCTAGAGGGTGTAAAAGTATACTAAAAAAAAAATCTTGTAAATCTGCAATAATAATATGCCAGTTTTGAGGGATAGTGGTAGGTGATGGAATTCCTGGTTGCAATGCACCCATAGGTTCCATAGATGTATTAATTTACCTAAGGTCTGTTAAGAGATGTCATTTGCTAGATTTCTTTATTACAAAAATGGGAGAATTCCAAGGGGAATAAGATTCTTCAATATGCTTTGATTTCAATTGTGTATTGATAAGTTCTGTAGTAGCCTCCACTTTCTTTTGTGAGGGGCCATTGCTCTTTCCAAACAGGCTCGTCATTTTTCCAAGTAATTTTAATAACTGCATTGATTGTTAAATGAGCAGTGGCCCCTAGGAAAAATGAGGAATATATATTTGAGTTTGCCATTGCATAAGTAAATCTTTTCATATTAAATTGAGGGGTGTATCTATCACATAATGTCGTAATGTTGCAGGCTGGCCTTTTGGTCTCTCACATGGATATATTTGGACATTTTGATAAACCTGTTGTGCTTTGGTTTGAGAAACTCCTGCAGTTTGGCAAGAAATTCTCAGCATAGGCCAAAATTTGGGCCATAAATGTTTGGAAATAATGGTAATATTGGATCCAGTATCAAGAAGACCAGAAAACCTTTTGCCATTAATTTTGATATTTATATTTGGTCGTGCATATTCAGATACTATTGACGTCCATAAGGATTGCTTTTGATGTGCACTGCCAAATCCACCTGTCCAGATGCCATTAGAGGAGTTAAGAGACATGCAAGGTAAAAGAAGTAGTTGGGCAATTTTGTCCCCCTTTTGAACTGCCATAGTATATGAGATAACATCATAATTTGAGTTTCTCCCTTATCATCTGAATCAATTATTCCAGGGTGAACAGTAATTCCTTTAGAAGTCAAACTAGATCAGCCAAGTAAAAGGCAGAAGGTTTGTGGGGGTAGAAAGAGTATCCACCTCATTCGTTTAAGTGGGACCTTATATACTTCTCAACTAGCTGCTGAGAACAGATAAAAAGAATACCTCAGTGTTATAAGAGGTCTATTAGGCTCTTTCCCAAGACATACATCCTGAGGTATCTTTGGTACAAGATTAGCCAGGGACAACAGTTTCCAGACAATGTCTCTATGCAAGATATACTGTTAAGCAGGGGTACAAGTCTTGAGATATAGGTTCCCAGGCAAGATTTGTTACAATTATAAGCATTACCATAGAGCCTAAGAAAAGCATTTCCATGAGTAAGACATTCGGCTGTGTAATCATTAGTTCTGGACCTAAAGAAAGGTCAGTTCTCTGGCAAGATACATTGTTGCACAAGGCTTAAGGAAAACATGGGTGAGAATGTTTGCCTCCTCCTTACAGGGCCTTGGACTGTCTGCCTAAGCATTAACTCTTTCATTTCCTCCTGCTTTTAGGAGAATATTGTTGCCAGAGAAAGGAGTGGAGAAATCGTTCTGTAACTTCTTCCTGCTGGGAAGGGGTGTAGACCCTAACTTGTTGAGGCAACATATTCTCCTTATCCTCATATCGAGGGTCTCTGATCCAGTGGCCCTGAGTAATAGCTAGAGGAGGCAGTGGAAACTGCAGGAGCATGAACAATCACTTGTAACTCTTGTAACTTAAATGCCTAGGCCACTTAGATACAAAGTTCATTATATAGTTACAGATATAAAAGCAAACAGCAAGAATCAAATGATTAGTTATTACAGTCAAGATAGTTTTCCACCAAGGAGGGCTTTGTATTTGAGTTTCTATAGCATCACATTGCCCTGTACAGGTTAACATTTCAAAAGTAATTTGGTTTTGGGGAGTACCAGCTCAAGGATTAGAATTGGCACGATCTCGGGCCACACCCCTGAAGCCACACAGTCCACTGAAGATATTCTCCTGGTTTAAGATGAGCCCTTATCAAAAGTCGCCAATCATAAGTTACAAAATTTCCAGTAGAAGATGCCATAGCGTTTAAAAGTTCCTTAGTAAAAGGCGAATGAGGGCCATACATAGTTACAGCTTTTTTTCATTTGTTGTATGCGAGAAAAATCACTGCCTTCCTATTGAGGTATTATTTGCCCTTGGGCGTTCAGTTCAGTTCAGTTCAGTCACTCAGTTGTGTCTGACTCTTGGTGACCCCATGAATCGCAGCACGCCAGGCCTCCCTGTCCATCACCAACTACCAGAGTTCACTCAGACTCATGTCCATTGACTAAGTGATGCCATCCAGCCATCTCATCCTCTGTCGTCCCCTTCTCCTCCTGCCCTCTATCCCTCCCAGCATCAGAGTCTTTTCCAATGAGTCAACACTTTGCATGAGGTGGCCAAAGTACTGGACTTTCAGCTTTAGCATCATTCCTTCCAAGGAAATCCCAGGGCTGATCTCCTTCAGAATGGACTAATTGGATCTCCTTGCAGCCCAAGGTACTATCAAGAGTCTTCTCCAATACCACAGTTCAAAATAATCAATTCTTTGGTGCTCAGCTTCTCAAAAACAGGAAAAGCAGAGAAACCATCAGCCTCAGAGATAGACTGCAAAAACAGTAACTCAGAGAGCCTTCATCGTGAAGGAGAATGAGTAGGTAGTATTTTCTCATAAATAAAAGTGTGTGCCAAAGGCTTACCATTGTTATCAAGAAAAGTATTGTCAGCCTTAGTGTCAAAAACAGCCTCAGAAGAATTATCGTCAGGGTCATCTTGTACTTGAATTGATGGGACTTCCGGTTTTGTGTCCTTTGCAAGAGGAGGAAGAGGACCACTTGGGGCAGGGCTGGTGGGAAAACTCTGTAATATTTTATGTTGTTCTAATTGAGGCTTTTGTAAAGTTTCATCATCTAATTCATATTCATGTAACAAGTGTTCCGCCTATTGTCGAATATTGGGGAGGGGACAGGCTAGAGTTACGTTGAAATGGCAGAATCACAGCTTTAATAAGAGCCCATAGGGCCAGAAATCTCTTGGAATAGTCTTTCCCATCTTGATGCTCATTTAAGATTCTGTTTAATCTGGTTCCAAATTTCTAAATTGAAACTGCCTTCATCGGGGAACCAGGCATTATGTTCAACCATCATTTGGAGATAAGCCTCTATTCACTGACACGATACTGAAAGTCCTTGAACTTACACAAAGGAAGAAAATGCAACATATTGGATCTCTTAAAGTTGAACGTCCCCTGACACTTATCCAGAGCAGAGTTTACTAGATTCCTGTCAGGCAATCTTTAACAGGAGGATTCCTATGTGCTGTTTCTCATAAATTCTCTGTTCCTTATCAGTTTCTGTTGTCAGAAGCCAGTGGAACAGCACACCACTTCCAGGACTGAGGTCATAAGATGAGAGAGGCTTGAAACACCTTCAGTAAACATTTTCCTTATGACAAAACTGCTTAGTCTCAATCCTCTTTCTTAAGATATGGATTGTCTCCTGACCTTGTGACCATTATTAATCCCTTGTTCTCTTGGTAACGGTTGCTGTACATTTGGTTTTCTGATCTTTATCATTATTGAAATTTCTTATACAACAGTCTATATATACTCACAGAAATATTAAACCACCTTTGCACCATCAGAGCTTGGGTCTCCATGTTTTTCTTTCTTTCTCTCTCTCTTTTCTCTCTTCCACTTTGTTATCATTGACTCCAGACCACCAAGATCCAGTCCATTAAAGGACCCAAAGTGGCATCCGAACAGGGACTCTGGTATACATGGCATTTCAAACAGAGGGACTCAGGGCCTATTGAGGTTGGGACCTATTGAGGTCGGTAAGGACTAAGCCATGGGCCAAATGGCTGGAAAGCCCCATCTTTTCTGTACTTTATTTTACCATTTGTTTAAAGCTCAGGGACTTTTGGTTTTGTGCCAATGAATAGAGACTTGCTTTCAAACAGTGGTTAAATGAAATCCTTGGTTCCCTAATAAAGGTTTTGATTTAGAAATTTGGCACTGGGTCAAAGAAAATGTGGAACAAATCACCAGGCAGGGAAAAAATATTCCAGTTGATTTCTGACCCCTATGGGCTCCCATTAAAGCTGTAATTCTGCCATTTCAAGGTCAATTCTAGCCCTCCCAATAGTCAACAACAGAAAGTACACTTATTGCATGAATATCAAGTAGATGATAAAATTTTACAAAAGGCCCAAATAGAACAACATAAAATATTTCAAAATTTTCCTACTAGCCCTGCCCAGCTGCTTCAAATGCTCCTCCTCTGCCAGCAGGCACAAATCCAGAAGTCTCTCCTTTGTTAGAACCTAATGATGCTGACAACGACTCTCCTAAGATGTTTTTTAAAGGTTCTTCAGACTGCCCACCTGCTAGCTCCTGCTTTGAGCTTGCCCACAGGGTCAGAATTTGTTTGTCACTGAAAGAAAAGATGTGGCCTTCGGAGTTTTGACACAACCCCGACAGCCTCACCAGCAACCTGTTGCTTACCTAAGTAGAGAATTGAATGTAACTTCATGTGGGTGAAGAGTAATTGGGACAGCAGCTTTATTAGCACCTGGAGCTTTAAAAATAATTAATCGACGAAATCTTACTGTCCGGACTTTTCATGACATGAGTGGAATCTTAAATTCTAAGGTTACTATTAGGATGACAGACAGTAGGCTTAAATATCAGTCATTATTGTTAGAAGGACCAGTAACTAAGCTTAAAATCTGTAGACATTTAAATCCTGCCACTTTCCTTAATGAGAAGGAAAATGAAACACCTGATCACGATTGTTCCCAATTTCTAACTTTAAACTATGCAACTTGGGAGGATCTAATGGATACCGCATTAGACAATCCTTACATGGAAATATTTACAGGTGGCAGTTCCTTTGTTCGGGATGGAAAGCATAATGCAGGTTACACCGTGGTGACTGCTGAACAGGTTTTAGAAGCAAAATCTCTCCCCCAGGGAATCAGTGCTCAGTTAGTGGAGCTTGTGGCTCTGACTAGAGCTCTAGAGTTAAGCAAAGGGCAGCGAGTAAATATCTACATGGATTCCAAGTATGCTTATTTGACTTTACATGCTCATGCTGCAATATGGAAAGAAAGACAGTTTAAAACAGCAACAGGAGAACCTATTAACCATTTCAGAGAGATCGAGAGACTTTTAACTCCTATATATTGTCCTAAAGAAGTAGCTGTTATGCATTGCAAAGGGCACAGCAGGGATGGGAGGAAAGCCAAAGCAGCTGAAGGTAATCAGCTGGCTGTCAAGCCAGAAAAGGGGCACTTTAAGAAACCCCTTCACTACAGACACCCTTGATCTGGACAGGTCCTGTAGAACAGTAAAAACCACAACATACTGAGCAAAATTAGAAAGATATAAGAGGAACTAAGATTACGGATAAAGGATCATTACAGTCCGAGGATGGACCATTAATAATTCTTGAAAATGCTCAATGGAAAATTCTTAAGGGTTTACACCAGAGTTTTCATTTGGGTGTAGAGAGTACTTACCAGATGGCATCTCATTTGTTTGAAGGTAAAAATGTAAGGAAAACTTTAAGAACATTATAAAAGGTGTGAGGTTTGTCAGAAACATAACCCAAAGACTGAAAAGCTAGCAAAATCTGGATTACAACGAAATGGAAAGTATCCTGAGAGGAGTGGGAAATTGATTTTACTCATATGCCAAAAGCTAATGGGTATTTTTGCTTACAAGTTTGGGTTGATACTTTTACTGGATAGATCTTTGCGTCGTTCAGTAATGACCTTTCATGATTTTCTGAACAAAACGTCCTTGGCACAGACTGATATTTGCAAAAAAATCAGCACTTACTCTCCTCTTCGACAGAGGCTGTCTGAATTACATACAGGCTTTGCTATGACAAGTTTCTGACACCGATGGTTTCTCCATCTTTCCACTTTTAAGAAATCCTAATGCTCAGGGCACATAATACCTCAATATGATGGTATTAATTTTTTTTTTTTTTTACATGCAACAAATGAAAAAGTCTGTAACTATGTATGATCCACATTCTCCTGTTACTAAAGAGCTTCTAAATGTGGTGGCATCTTCTATTGGAAATTTTATTCCCTATGATTGGCGAACTTTAATAAAAGCTCTCCTTAAACCAGGAGGACATCTTCAATGTACAGTGTGGTTTCATGATATCGCCAGAGATCATGCTAACAAGAATGCTTGAGCTGGCACTCCCCCAAACCAAATTATTTTTGAAATGTTAACTGGAGCCAGACAATTTGACCATAGAAGCTCAAATACAATGCCCTCCTTTATTGCATGAACAATGGAAAACTGTGGTCCTTGAGGCTTGGGATTGAATTACTCCTCAAAGGGAGCCTACAGGTCGCTACACTAAAACATTACAGGGACCCAATCAACGTTATGCTGGTTCTTTAGCTAGGTTAGAAACTGCTACTTCCCCTACTGTAGTGGGAGAAGAAGCCAAGAAAACAGCTAGAGAAATTACTTGCTTATGAGAATGCAAATCAGGAATGTCAAAGAGCTATCGTTCCAATTCGTGAGACTGAGACTATTATTGATTATATGAAGGCTTGTCGTAATCTACAATCAGAAACTCAAAAGATGCAAATGCTAGCTAAGACATTGGCTGCTGCCTTCTAGAAAGGGTAATGAAGGATACTTTACATGTGGAGATAAAAACCATTTAGAAAGGGGCTGCCCTACGAAGGCTAATAAAAACTTCGAAGAATCTGCCCTTGCTGCCAGAGATGAATGCATTGGGCCAAAGACTGTAAATCTAAATTTGATATTGAAGCTAAACCTATTCCAGGAAACTCCAAACAGGGACCCTTTCCCCACCCCCACTCAGGTCCCCTACAACAAAAACCAGGGGCAACTTCTATCTTTTCCCTCAAACCCTCAATATCCAGCAGTGGTGCCATTGATTTTTCCCTTTACCCTCAAGCAGTCCCTTCCAGAGTACCTACCGGACTTTTTGGACCCCTGCCCCCACAAACCTTCAGTATTTTACTTGGCCAATCTAGTTTGACTTCTAAAGGAATTACTGTTCACCCTGGAGTAATTGATTCAGATTATAAAGGAGAGATTCAAATGATGATGTCATCTCAGATTCTATGGCAATTCAAAAGGGGGACAAAATTGCTCAATTGCTTCTTTTGCCTTACATTTCTATTAACTCCTCTAATAATGTATGGACAAGCAGATTCAGCAGATCAAAAACAATCCTTATGGACATCATTGGTATCTCAATATATCCATTCAAATATAAGTATCAAAATTAATGGTTCAAGATTTTCTGGTCTCCTCGACACTGGATCTGATATTACTATTATTTCCAAATACTTATGGCCCCAAACCTGGCCTCTACAAAAAAATCTCTTGCCAAATTGCAGGAATTTCTCAAAGTACAAGAAATTTATCAAAATATTTAAATGTACCCATATGAAGGACCAAAAGGCCAGCCTGCAACATTAAGACCTTATGTGATAGATGCACCCCTTAATCTAATAGGAAGGAACTTAAGCAATGGCAAACTCAAATATACATTCCACATTTTTCCTAGGGGCCACTGCTCATTTAACAAACAAAGCAATGATTAAAATAACTTGGACCTATTTGCACAGAACAATGGCCCCTTACGAAAGAAAAATTACAGGCTACTAAAGAACTAATAGACACACAATTAAAATTAAAACATATTGAGGAATCTTACTCTCCTTGGAACCCTATTTTTGTTATAAAAAGAAATCTAACAAATGACATCTCTTAACAGACCTTAAAAAGTTAATGCATCTATGAATCCCATGGGTGCACTACAACCAGGGATCCCATCCCCTACTACTGTTCCTCAAAATTGGCACATTATTATTACTGATTTACAAGATTGCTTTTTAAATATACCTTTACACCCTTTAGACCGAGAGAGATTCACTTTCTCTCTCCTTTTCCTAATCACATCGAGCCTCATAAAAGATTTCAATAGACTGTGTTACCTTAAGGTATACTTAACAGTACTATTTGTCAAAATTTTGTAGCCAAGGCTTTACATCCAATGTGACAGCAATTCCCTCATGCATATATCATTAATATACTGTAACTACAAAAAGGAAAAGTGATATTTTTGACACTGAATGGCCATGATATTCATTCTTTAGACTCCAGAGACAACTGATTAAAATAAAATCTTTTTTGAAATTGCAAAACCGGTTCTTCTTACATGTGCAGTTAGAAAAAGTTTAACATGTTAAAAAACTTTTTTTTTTTTTTTTTGAGCTCCAATTCTGCCTGGGAAACAAAAACAGGCCTAAGAAAAACCTAAAGTTAACTTTTATCATGCCCACTTTATCTGGGACTCCAGCCATAAACAAATTGGTGGAATTAATGGAAAAGAAAGAGAGTTCCAGAAAACCATATATTTCTGCTTTATTGACTATGCCAAAGCCTTTGTGTGGATCATAATAAACTGTGGAAAATTCTGAAAGAGATAGGAATACCAGACCACCTGACCTACCTCTTGCGAAATCTGTATGCAGGCCGGGAAGCCAGTTAGAACTGGACATGGAACAACAGACTGGTTCCAAATCGGAAAAGGAGTACATCAAGGCTGTATATTGTCACCCTGCTTATTTAACTTATATGCAGAGTATGTCATGAGAAACGCTGAACTGGAAGAAACACAAGCTGGAATCAAGATTGCAAGGAGTAATATCAATAACCTCAGATATGCAGATGACACCACCCTTATGGCAGAAAGTGAAGAGGAGCTAAAAAGCCTCTTGATGAAAGTAAAAGAGGAGAGTGAAAAAGCTGGCTTAAAGCTCAACATTCAGAAAACAAAGATCATGGCATCTGGCCCCATCACTCCATGGGAAATAGATGGGGAAACAGTGGAAACAGTGTCAGATTTTATTTTGGGGGGCTCCAAAATCACTGTAGATGGTGATTGCAGCCATAAAATTAAAAGACTGCTCAGATGATATTAACAGTACCATGTGTGATTATGTTACTTAAGTAACATGGAAGATTACCAACAGTTCAGTGGAACACTTCCAAGACAAAGGACTTCTTGCCTGGCTTGATGGTGGAAGGGCAACTCCTCGGCCTCAAACTGTCCTTAATAAACAAATTGGACCTGAACAATGGAACATCTGGAAACTTGCTACAAATACTGAAAACTTGGAACCTGGACTAGATATTTCACAGGGACCAGTCATAGTGATAGTAACTATTCCTTCCATTATTCTCATTCATATTTTATACAAGTTTGCATTCCCCTTCCTTTTGTTACCGCTAGAAACTTACAATTTAATAAGACTTTGCATTCTGTGACTTGTATAGATTGCAAATTGTATACTTGTCTTAATTCCTCTATTTCTCTAAAAAACGAATCCCTTCTGATTCTTTGATCTCGACGTAGTCTGTGGTTGCCAGCAGATCTCCAACGACCCTGGAAAGAGGATCCCATGGCAAGGCTTACCTCTCAGTTACTCATTAAATTACCCTGACGATCTAAGCAATTAATTAGATACCTGATTCTTGGCATTTTGGGGTTAATAGCCATTTGCACCACTGCCGCTGTTACAGACACTGCTTTACAAACTTCAATTCAAATACAAAACTCTATTCAAAATTGGACTAAAGATGCTCATACTATATGGGTCACTCAGGTTCATAAAGATGAAAAAGTTCAAGACAAAATTCAGGAATTAAAAACCAGCCATCCAATAGGTTGGAGATCAATTAATAGATTTACAAAAACAAATATTATTAAATTGCGACTAGAATTCTACTCAATTTTTTTTTTTAATCAGTCATCTTCGGTTCAACCATAGTGCTTACAATTGGGAAAAAAATCAAATTTCATTTGCAAGATATGCATAATAGTGCTTCCTTAAATGTACAATTTTGCCAAAGGAAATCCCTGAAACCTTCTCTAAGAGTCTGCCCTCTTCCAACAATTTGGAAATCTTAGCTGAACAGCTAGCTGATCAATAATCTGGGCTAGACCCTCAAAGATGGTTTCAAGGCATTACACATGGTATTGGATCTGGAACTATAATGCTGATAATTATCCTGGTGATTATAATTATAACATACCAATGCCTTTCAACTAAAATTGTTCAAACTAAACAAACTCACTTGCTCAGGGCCTTTTTCACAAAAGTATCTACAGTCATCCCCAATTATGAAAAAGTAAAAGGGGGGAAATGTCAGGGGACATTCAACTTTAAAGGACCCAACATGATATTTTCTTCTTTTGTGTGCCAATTCTCAAGGACTCTATTCTTTATCAGTTCCTGGAAAACAAGAACGAGAAGAGCTGCATGTAGTTCTCAGGACTGAGGTCATGAGAAAGAGCATCTGCTTGGATTCCCTTCAGTGACCTTTTACTTGAAGGTAATCTATTCAGCCATGCCCCTCTTCCTCAGGATATGGAATGCTTTCTGGCCCCTTCAAGATTGTTAATTGATTCACTTTGTTTTTCCTCAATGTTTTTACTGCCTAAAGCTGCCTTGTATAAAGATATGTAAACATGCATTTCTGCAAGTCTCATCTGAGACTTGGGTCCCCTGCTTCCTTCATCTCATCGACTCCATTCCTCAGGTCCTGGTCTACAAAGACCATGACAGCTCTGTCTTCAATTTCCACAAATAAGAATAACTCCTCTTTAATCATACATACAGTTTTGTTTTTTTTTTTTAGTTATTTCTATTCAATGGAGAACATGCCCCTATTCCTATGCATTGTTCCTAGCACACCATCAGTCCCTAGTAACTGTACCTCTCCTCCTATGAAGAGCCCAGACCTTTTAACATCTTGCCTACTCTGTTCAACGTCAGTTGGTAGAGCAGTATGTATTATAACAGGCTGGACTATGCACGGAAGGGCTTCCTGATCCTACTGACCATGATGAGTCATTTCCTAGTTTCATATTATTTTCTCCCCTCCCTGTTGCTAACTTACACACACTATTGCATTTTGTAATTCACGCTGTGTGTTTTTCCAGAGAACATGGAAGTGAATGAATTGTATCTAATGAAATTGGTCCCTTCATCTAATTGATTCCTTCCCAGAGACCATCATGAACGCATGTAGCAAATGCGTTTGATCAATGTATTACCAAAGCCAAGCTCTTAGAGCTCACCACACAACAGGCCAATAAACTGAGGGACTACTTGTTGGGCAAGGAATAGTGACTTTATTCAGAAATCCAGGAGACCAAAAAGTTGGCGCACTACTGTCCCAAAGAATCATCTTTGCTGAGGTAGAATTCAGGTTTCTTTTACACGAAAAGATCTCTATAGCTTCTCTTCAAATATGGACTTACTGCAGTTGCTGAGTACCTGAACTAAAGTCATCAGAGAATACATAGGGTGAAAAAGGTAAAGGATTTGCCACAACCACTGAGTCTGGGAAGTAAGGCTCCACTATGTTCCTATCTTGTGACTTTTGGGTAAGATCCTTGCCACACACATTACATTGCTGTGTGTTTTCTCCAGGATAAGTACTCTGATACTACTGGTGAAATGTGAGGATAAGGTTATTATTATTTTTTTTTAAACATTTGTGAAATTGGTGAGGAATCTTTCTAGAATGAATTTATGTTCTAAAGACCTAATAAATAGATATATATCTGGCTTCAGTCCAGTATGAATTTTCTCATGAAGCCTAAGATGTTGCCACACTCATGATTTTTGTATGGTTTCTCAGTAGGATGAATTCTCTGAGCAACAGTACGGTGTGAATTTTGAAGACTTCTACCATATACAACATTCACGTGAGTTTCTCTCAGGTATGGATTTTCTGATGTTTAGTGAGTGCTGAGACCTGAGTAAAGGATTTTCCACACTCAAAACATTTGAAAATTTTCTCTATATGTATTCTCCAATGTTTTTTAAGGTGTAAATTTTGACTGAAGAACTTGCCACACTCATTACATCAGAAAGGTCTCTCTCCAGTATGAATTCTCCAGTGAAGTTGAAGATGTGGTTTTTGACCAAAGACTTTTCCACACTCATTACATTTGTAAGGTTTCTCTCCAGTATGAACCGTCTGATGACGAGCAAGCTTTGAATTTCGGCGGAAGACTTTGTCACATATATCATATTTAAATAATTTCTTTCCTGTATGAATTTCCGTATGTCTCCTGAGGTATGAGCTGTCAGTAAAGGCCTTGCCACACTCATCACAACGTTTCTCTACAATATGAACTGTGTGATGACTTAAAAGGATTGACTTTACACGAAAGGCCTTGTGACACGCATCACATTTGTAAGGTTTCTCTCCAGTATAAACTGTTTGATGCCTTAAAAGGACTGACTTTACACAAAAGGCCTTGCCACACTCATCACATTTGTAAGGTTTCTCTCCAGTATGAACTGTCTGATGCCTTGAAAGGAAGGTTTTAGCATGAAAAGCCTTGCCATACTCATCATAAGGTTTCTCACCAGTATGAATTGTCTGATGCCTTAAAAGGGTTGACTTTTTACAAAGAGCCTTGCCACACTCATCACATATGTAAGGTTTCTCTCCATTATGAACTGTTTGATGACTTAAAATGGCTGAATTTTGGCTGAAAACTTTGTCACATGTATCACTTTTAAATAATTCTTTTCTGTATGCATTTTCTTATGTTTCCTGAGGTGTGAGCTCTGAGTAAAAGCCTTGCCACACTCATCACATTTGTAAGGTTTCTCTCCAGTATGAACTGTCTGATGCCTTAAAAGGATTGACTTTAGACGAAAGGCCTTGCCACACTCATCACATTTGTAAGGTTTCTCTCCAGTATGAACTGTCTGATGACTTAAAAGAGTTGACTTTACACAAAAGGCCTTGCCACACTCATCACATTTGTAAGGTTTCTCCCCAGTATGAACTGTCTGATGACTTAAAAGGTTTGACTTTACACGAAAGGCCTTGCCACACTCATCACATTTGTAAGGTTTCTCTCCAGTATGAACTGTCTGATGACTTAAAAGGATTGACTTTAGACGAAAGGTCTTACCACACTCATCACATTTGTAAGGTTTCTCTCCAGTATGAACTGTCTGATGACTTAAAAGCGTTGACTTTACACAAAAGGCCTTGCCACACTCATCACATTTGTAAGGTTTCTCTCCAGTATGAACTGTCTGATGACTTAAAAGGGTTGACTTTACACAAAAGGCCTTGCCACACTCATCACATTTGTAAGGTTTCTCTCCAGTATGAACTGTCTGATGACTTAAAAGTGTTGACTTTACACAAAAGGCCTTGCCACACTCATCACATTTGTAAGGTTTCTCCCCAGTATGAACTGTCTGATGACTTAAAAGCGTTGACTTTACACAAAAGGTCTTGTCACACTCATCACATTTGTAAGGCTTCTCTCCAGTATGAACTGTCTGATGACTTAAAAGGGTTGACTTTAGACGAAAAGTCTTTCCACACTCATCACATTTGTAAGGTTTCTCTCCAGTATGAACTGTCTGATGACTTAAAAGGTTTGACTTTACACGAAAGGCCATGCCACACTCATCACATTTGTAAGGTTTCTCTCCAGTATGAACTGTCTGATGACTTAAAAGAGTTGACTTTACACGAAAGGCTTTGTCACACTCATCACATTTGTAAGGTTTCTCTCCAGTATGAAGTGTCTGATGCCTTAAAAGGAAGGTTTTAGCACGAAAGGCCTTGCCACACTCATCACATTTAAAAGGTTTCTCACCAGTATGAACTGTCTGATGCCTTAAAAGGGTTGACTTTTCACTAAAGGCCTTGCCACACTTATCACATTGGTAAGGTTTCTCTCCAGTATGAACTGTCTGATGACGAGCAAGCTTTGAATTTTGGCTGAACACTTTGTCACATATATCACATTTAAATAATTTCTTCCCTGTATGAATTTTCTTATGTCTACTGAGGTTTGAGCTCCAAGTAAAGGCCTTGCCACACTCATCACATTTGTAACGTTTCTCTCCAGTATGAACTGTCTGATGACGAGCAAGGTTTGAATTTTGGCTGAACACTTTGTCACATATAGCACATTTAAATAATTTCTTTCCCGTATGAATTTTCTTATGTCTCTTGAGGTCCGAGCTGTGAGTAAAGGCCTTGCCACAATCATTACTTTTGTAAGGTTTTCCCTGTGTGCTTTCAGCTTTTGTGTTATTCCTGAAGGATTCATAAAATCATCCCCATATATATTAGAAACACTGGTTTGGACACAAGGAGCAATTCTTTGAAGTGGTGAAAATGAGAAACTGTTGTTGACAGAACTCTCAAGTTCATTATATTCAGAAATTATTTCACCAATTTGAAGTATCTGCAGTTTATCCTGAAAGTTAAATCCAAACCTCTTTCCAAAGGGCTTGATGTCTGCATCTTTTCTATCATGCGAATCTCTTCCTTCAGGCACATTTCCATGAAGGCTTACGGGTGTGCCTTTGTAATTTCTTTTGTCATCTCTCCCCTGACACTCAAAATCACACATATTTTCCTGACTTTCCAAAAGATGAAAATGTTTGATTTCACAGCTTTCAGGTCTTCCCAGCATCAATGTTTGGAATGTTTTTAGCTTATCACTGTTTGCTTTGGGTTTTAAATGCTTGATCACATGTGTAGGAGAGATATCTACAAGATAAAAAGAATCATAGGTATCTTGCTCACAATAATTCAAAAATAAATGTTTCACGTTGAATATATGTTACACCAAAAGTAATACTTACATCAAGTTATGAAACGCCACAATGATCACTGTAAGTGTTTAGAAACACTAAAGGAATAGAATTCTTAACTTAAGAAAGTATAACATAAATTCACCGTTAAGGTAGACTAGTTTTAAAACCATATGCCAAACACGCTCACACTGGACAATCTTATGCCAACTCTCAAAAACAGAGTGTTTTTCTACGAGAACCCTTAGGAACGTATCAATCAACTGTTGCCTCAAATTGAAAAGAAAAATATTACACTAACATTGTATTCTGCAAACTTACTGTACATAAATAAATTCTAAAAATATATTATATATTGTAACAGTAAATAATCCAAAACCAAGCTTACCCAATTAATGATTAACTAGTCATAACTGGTTGTTTACAATTGAAAACAAATGAGAAAATGAAGAATATGACTAAGACAATTTTTGAAACAACATAGTTTTCTAAATCTGCTATAGAACTACGTACCCAAAAGGAAAAGGCATTTTACAATGTTAACAAGTAGTATGTGTCAGCTGTATTGCAGAATACATGCTAAAAGACAATCATCTGAAAATGACACATAAATTAAGATGTAAAATATTCACCGGTTTTCTAACAACCAATAAACAATGTAATCCCCACTTATTTTGTTGTTGTTCAGTCGCTCAGTCGAGTTTGCCTTTTGCGACACTGTGGACTATAGTGCACCAGACTCCTCTGTCCATGAGATTTCCCAGGCAAGAACAGTGGAGTGGGTTGCCACTTCCTTCTCCATGGGATCTTCCTGACTCAGGGATCAAACCAGCATCTTCTGCATTAGCAGGTGAATTCTTTACCACTGAGCACCAAGGACAGCTAATCTCTGCTGCTGCTGCAGCTGCTAAGTCACTTCAGTCGTGTCTGACTCTGTGACCCCAAAGATGGCAGCCCACTAGGCTCCTCTGTCCCTGGAATTCTCCAAGCAAGAATACTGGAGTGGGTTACCATTTCCTTCTCCAATGCATGAAAGTGAAAAGTAAAAGTGAAGTCGCTCAGTCTCTTAGAGACCCCATGGACTGCAGCCTACCAGGCTCCTCTATCCATGGGATTTTTCAGGTGGGATTTCCAGGCAAAAATAGTGGAGTGGGTTCCCATTTCCTTCTCCATGGGATCTTCCTGACTCAGGGATCAAACCTGCATCTTCTGCATTAGCAGGTGAATTCTTTACCACTGAGCCACCAAGGAAGGCTAATCTCTAGCCATGCACTATTTTTAATTACCTAGTTTACTGGCACCAAAATATAATAAATAAAAAGTGAGTGCCTGGTGTATTTATTGACTAGGGTCAGACACAATATTGCTGAAAAATGTTGCAAGTGAAACACATACAAGATATAATGTAGTTGAGGTTTGACAGAAAACAAAATTTGGTAAAGCCATTATCCTTCAATTAAAAAATAAATAACATTTTAAGAAGATATAATGTAGAGCTAGAACAAATAATTTCACAATTTGTATGGAAATGCAAAAGACTTTGAATAGCCAAAGCAGTCTTGAGAAAGAAGAATGGAACTGGAAGAATCAACCTGCCTGACTTTAGGCTCTACTACAAAGCCACAGTCATCAAGACAGTATGGTACTGGCACTAAGACAGAAATATAGATTAAAGGAACAAAATAGAAAGCCCAGAGATAAATCCAAGTACCTATGGACACCTTAACTTTGATGAAGAGGCAAGAATATACAATGGATTAAAGCCAATGTCTTTAACAAGTGGTGCTGGGAAAACTGGTCACCACTTGTAAAAGAAACTAGATCACTTTCTAATACCATACACAAAAATAAACTCAAAATGGATTAAAGATCTAAAAATAAGACCAGAAACTATAAAACTCTTAGGGAGAACATAGGCAAAACACTCTCCGACATACATCACAGCAGGATACTCTATGACCCACCTCCCAGAATATTGAAAATTAAAAAAATAAAATAAATAAAACCTAATTAAACTTAAAATCTTCTGCACAACAAAGGAAACTATAAGCGAGGTGAAAAGACAGCCTTCTGAATGGGAGAAAATAATAGCAAATGACAAACAAATACTCTCAAAAATATACAAGCAACCCCTGCAGCTTAACTCCAGAAAAATAAACGACCCCATCAAAAAGTGGGCCAAAAACTAAATAGACATTTGTCCAAAGATGACATACAGATGGATAACAAACACAGAAAAAGATTATCAATATCACTCATTATCAGAGAAAGGCAAATCAAAACCACAATGAGGTACCATTTCACACCAGTCAGAATGGCTGCGATCCAAAAGTCTACAAGCAATAAATGCTGGAGAGGGTGGGGAGAAAAGGGAACTCTCTTACACTGATGGTGGGAATGTAAACTAGTACAGCTGCTATGGACAACAGTGTGGAGATGCCTTTAAAAACTGGAAATAGAACTGCCTTATGACCCTGCAATCCCACTGCTGGGCATACACACCAAGGAAACCAGAATTGAAAGAGACATGTGTACCCCAATGTTCATCACAGCACTGTTTATAATAGCCAGGACATGGAAGCAACCTAGATGTCCATCAGCAGATGAATGGATAAGAAGGCTGTGGTACATATACACAATGGAGTATTACTCAGCTATGAAGAAGAATTCATTTGAATCAGTTTTAATGAGGTGAATGAAACTGAATCCTATTATACAGAGTGAAATAAGCCAGAAAGAAAAACACCAATACAATATACTAATGCATATATACGGAATTTAGAAAGATGGTAATGATAACCCTGTATGTTAGACAGCAAAAGAGACACAAATGTATAGAACAGGCTTTTGGACTCTGTTGGAGAGGGAAAGAGTGGGATGATTTGGGAGAATGGCATTGAAACATGTATAGTATCATATATGAAATGAATCGCCAGTCCAGGTTCGATGCATAATACTGGATGCTTGGGGCTGGTGCACTAGTATGAACCAGAGGGATAGTACAGGGAAGGAGGAGGGAGCAGGGTTCAGGATGGGGAACACGTGTATACCTCTGGTGGACTCATGTTGATGTATGGCAAAACCAATACAATATTGTAAAGTAATTAACCTCCGATGAAAATAAATAAATTTATATTTTAAAAAGGATATAATGTAGATAAAGTCATATCATAAAGAACATGACAGAATATAGATATTACCTTTTTAAACAAATTTTGAGTATTTACTATAAAATATGTACTACTGACAGCACTAATTTGCTTTAAAAGGCTTGAGGTAAATTAACATGTTTTTCTCTAATCAGAGCAGGAGACACACCCAACTGGACCACAAGGTGTTAAGAGAAGCAGGATATGAATCTGAACCTACTGGGACGACTGAGAAAACTTATTTGTAAACATGACCACCCACCAAATGAATAGACTAGAAAATATTTTTTTAAAAATACAAGGAACTTAAAAGAAAATATCAAGGAAGATACAAGACAGAAGTAGTCTGTTTAAATGTTATTCAACCATCCCATCTCCAAATGGGTTGTGAGTCATCATGGATGCATAGAGTGATTTAGGTCATGTCTTGAGAAACGTGTTCAATAAATGATCAGAGACTATCTTTACAGTGAGAGTATGTAGAAGGTGGAGGGGACATGATAGGTAAGAACAATGTTTCCATCCATATCAAGGTACTATGTGTGAGGACTGGTCAGGACTAAGAAAGGGCCTGCGTGGAGCATAGGATACACAGGTTTATGTCAGATATCAGCTTGTGACTGCATGTCTCTGTGAAAATAACTGAGAGCGCAAACTAATATACTGACCTTAAAAGAAAAGAACTGGTTCAGCAAGTTTATGGGCATTATACTATGGGTATGGGGCAGAAACAAGAGAGATTTTAAAAGTGACTGTGATATATGGAGAAAGCAGGATAATACCTGTTATACTATTTACAATGTAATGTATCCAACTGTGAATTTTGTAAGTTACAATGGAATGCTTATATTCAAGAAAAGCATACACAATATTCCAGGATATTGTGTAAGAATCTTATCAGCAGAAATCAGAAGGAAAAATCCAGGAAAAGGCTATCTAAACCTGGGTCCTCTGCCAAATATGATTAACATCTCTACTGGACATTTATTTCATTTCTTCTTCCACACATGGTCATCTCAAGATCAAGGAGTATCAAAGGAAAGGAGGGAGTGACACTGACTCTGGAAGACCTTCTTAGTTACAAAAGCCTTTCTGAGGCATCCAACTCTTTTTTGTAGAAAAGGCTTTATTCTCCCTAGACCTTCCTTGAGTTCAAACGAGCTGATTCAAACAGTTACTAATACATTAAAGGATATTAAAAATCATACCATGATCACGTGGGATTTATTGCAGGGATGCAAGATTTCTCAATATTCACACGTTAATTTCTATGATACATCACAGTAACAGTTGAAGACTAAAACTATATGATCATCAAAGATGCAGAAAAGGTTCTGACAAAATTCAAGTGCCATTTATGAAAAAAACCCTTCAGAAAGTCAGCACAGACGGACCCTACCTCAACATAATTAAGACTGTATATGTCAAACACAGCTAACATATGCATCAGGAAAAACTGAAAACACTCCCTTAACAACATGAAGACAAGAATGTTTGTTATTGTCACTTTTCTTGAACATATTTTTGGCAGCCCTAGTCACAACAATCAGAAAAGAAAAAGAAATAAAATGAATTCAAGGTAAAAAAAAAAAAAAAAAGAAAGAAAGAAAGAAGTAAAACTGTCACTATGATGCTACACACAGAAAATCCCGAAGATGCCACCAGATGACTACTAGACCTCATCAATAAACAGAGTAAACTTGCTGGATACAAAATATATAGAAAACTGCTGCATTTGTATATACTAATAATGATATATCAGAAAGTGAAATTAATGAAAAATCCCATTCACCATCTCAGAGAAAAGAATAAAATTCTAAGGAAGAAACCTACCTAAAAGTCAAAAAAACTGTACTTATAAAACTATAAGCTGCTGATGACTGATACCAAAGATGACACAAACAGATAGCACAAACATATACCATGTTCTTGGATTGAAAGAAGTAACACTGTCAAAATGACCATACTATCCAAGGCAATCTACATATTCAATGCAACCCTTATCAAAGTAACAATGACATATTTCATAAAACAAAGAAAAACTTAATTTGTACCAAAATACAAAATACTCTGATATCTAAAATGATCTTGAGAAAGAACAATAGAGCTGGAGGAATCACGTTCCCTGAGTTCGGACTATACTACAAACTGACAGTCAACAAAGTGAAAGTGAAGTCACTCAGTCGTGTCCAACTCTTTGTGACCCCATGGACTGTAGACTACCAGGTTCCTCTGTCCATGGGATTTTCCAGGCAAGAATACTGAAGTGGGTTGCCATGTCCTTCTCTAGCACATCTTCCTGACCCAGGGACTGAACCTGGGTCTCCTGCATTGTAAGCAGATGGCTTTACCATCTGAGCGCAGGGAAGTGGTATGATGATGGCACAAAACAGAAACACAGATCAGTAGAACAGTACAGAAAACCCAGAAATAAACCAATTTCCTTAGAGTCAATTATTCTATAACAAAGGAGGAAAGAATACAGAAAGAAGTCTCTTTAACAAGTGATGCCGGGATAAATGGATAGTTACATGAAAAAGAATGAAATTACAACATTTTCTAACACCACATACAAAAATAAACTCAAAATGTGTTAAACATCTTTAAAATTCATAGTGGAAAACAAATGTAAAACACTGACATAAATGTCAGCAAAATTTTTTTGAATCTATCTCTTAGAGTCATGGTAATAAAAGCAAAATCAAACAAATGAGACCTAATTAAATTTAAAACCTTTTTGCAAAGCAAAGGAAACCAAGAAAAGAACAAAATTTCAACTTTTGGACTAGGAGACTATATATGCAAATGACGCTACCTATAAAGGATTTATTTCCAAAATATACAAACAGTTCATACAGCTTAATATAAAACAAACAAACAACCCAATCAAAAATTGGGCAGAAGATCCAAAACAGATATTTCTCCAAAGTAGACACAGACGGCCAACAGTCACCTGAAAAGATGTCTGACGTCTCTACTTATGAGAGAAATGTAAATCAAAACCACAAAAATATATCACCTCACACTGGTCAGAATGACCACCATCAAAAAGTCTACAAACAATAAATGCTTGAGAGTGTGTGGAGAAAAGAGAACCCTCCTACACTGTTGGAAGGAACATAAATTGGTACTGCCACTTTGGAAAATAGTATAGAGGTTCCATAAGGAACTAAAAATAAAGCTATCACATGAACCAGAAAATCCAATCCTGGGCATATATCTAGAAAGGATAAAAAATGAATTCAAAATGATACACGCACCCCAATGTTTTTAGCAGCACTATTTATACCAGCCAAGACACGGCAGCAACATAAATGTTCACTGACAGACAAAGGGATAAAGAATATGTGGTACATATATACAAGGGAATATTGTGAAGTGAAAGTAGCTCTGCCGTGTCCAACTCTTTAAGACCATGTTGAACTGAAATAAATGAAACAAATGAACTTATTCACAAAATAAACTCACGAGAATAAAAAACACACTTATGGTTACTGAAGGGGATAGTACAGGATGGTGATGGGGGCAGAAAAGGGAGAGATAAATTAGGAGTCTGAATATTTACAAACTAATGTATATACAAAATAGATCAACAACAAGAACCTACGATATAGCTCAGGGAACTATATTGAGTGTCTTGTAAACAGCTGTATACCTGAAACACAACATTGTAAATTAACTATACTTAAAAAGTGGAGAAGGAAATGGCAACCCACTCCAGTATTCTTGCCTGGAGAATCCCAGGGACAGAGGAGCCTGGTGGGCTGCTGTCTGTGTGGTCGCACAGAGTCAGACATGGTTGATGTGACTTAGCAGCAGCAGCAGCATACATAAAAAGAATGGTTAAAACAGAAACAAAAACACCTCTTGCTGAGATGTTGAAAAGATGTTTCACAAGTGTGTAAAAACTACTAAATGGGGGAGGCAGCCTATGAAACAAGACATGCTGACAAAACTGAATAAATCAGCAAAAGAATGTACTTAGAACATTATCTTTCACTGCAGACAAAAACGAACTCAAAATGATTCAAAGACCTAAATCTAAGTCCCAAATGTATACAACTCCTAGAAGTAAACATGCAGGAAATGTTTCCAGAAATTGGACCCACAAATGATTTACCAGATATAACACCAAAAGCACAGGCCACAAAATAAAACCAGATTGAACTATATCAAAATTATAAACTACTCTGCATTAAAGTGCAGTGAGTTTGAAAAGACAATCAACAGTAAAAGAGAAAATATGTGGAAATCATATATCTGATAGTTCAGTCGCTCAGTCATGTCCAACTGTTTGCGACCCAATGAATTGCAGCACACCAGGCTTCCCTGTCCATCACCAACTCCCAGAGTTCACTCAGACTCGTGTCCATCGAGTCAGTGATGCCATCTAGCCATCTTATCCTCTGTCGTCCCCTTCTTCTCCTGCCCTCTATCCCTCTCAGCATCAAAGTCTTTTCCAATGAGTCAACTCTTCGCATCAGGTGGCCAAAGTACTGGAGTTTCAGCTTTAGCATCATTCCTTAAAAAGACATCCCAGGGCTGATCTCCTTTAGGATGGACTGGTTGGATCACCTTGCAGTCCAAGAGACTCTCAAGAGTCTTCTCAAACACCACAGTTCAAAAGTAACTGAGTACAAAGAATATATAAAGAATTTTAAGAGGGACTGATCACCAGTTCCACCACAGGGACCATTCCCCAATCAGCCATCTAACGCATTGCAAATACAAAACAGAAACACTGAGAGCACACAGAAATTTGAACTTAATGATAAAATTAAAAAAATACCTACAGTGCACAGAACAACAGTGCAGCCAACAGCCTCATAGATATGAGAATGTGAACTTGGACAAAGTTGTCCTGGGATAAATTCCCATACCATTTACAGAGGCTAAAATACATGGTCCTTGATGTACATGAACAACACTGTCATGGTGCCCTTGACAGAGTCTCCAAAGCCAAAAAATAACCTGGAAAGATGTATCAGGCTCTTGTGATACTTTCTCTCTCATAATCCTAGAACATACTGACCACTCTACTGGATAGCTTCAAGTGGTGACTTTGTACAGAACAAGAAAATAACATTAAGAATACTGTCTCCATCACAGTTTTCTGTTACCTACTAAATCCACCCCACAGAGACTCACTAAGAGGCTGCCAATTAAACATAGGTGGATTATCACAGCAAGGAAACCAGATAAAATTTCAGACCCTCAGGAATATATTTCAAAGAAATTGAAGAGGAAAATGATACAAAGTAAGGAGAATGGAATATCAGGAACAGTTGACATTGACAGACTGGGTAGAGCAGCACAAGAGTAAAACTAATACAACATGAAGGTCAGACATTACAGCATCTGAGATGGGACCATGCGCTCGAGCTACAGATGGCAAGTGCAGAGCCCTCGAGATTCATATATGCTCCCCTCGTAGGATCTAGGATCAAAAAGACGATTTCTCTATGCACTATTACATTTTCCTAAGTAACAACCACAGAGGATCCAATCCACCAACTTGTCCCACTCCTAAACAGAAAAAAACAGCCCTTTTGAGATACTCGTTTTCCTTTATATGTTATAGTTTTGGCTACTTTTACATCACTCCCCACTGTCCAGAGCTTTTTCTCAGGCTCCAATGTGGAGATAATATTCAGATCAGAAACGGAAATTCTGGGACTCCCCTGGTCATCCAGTGGTTAAGACTCTGCATTTCCAATGCAGGGGGTGCAGGTTTGATCCTTAATTAGGGAACTAAGATCCCACATGCAGAACAGTGCAGCCAAAAAAAAAGTAAACAAGCAAGCAAAAACAGATATTCACTGTTATCAGAAGAAAGAAATCTAAAGTGCTGTGGATTTTTTTAAACACTGAGCAAAAGTCAAAGGTAGAAAACACGAAAACGGGTGTTTTAGTATTTTTTTAACATCTGCCAGTGAGCTTTGTATATAATTAAGCTCTGGGACAACCTCAGATATTACATGAAACAGGCATAGCATCTGAAGAGGGTCAGTTTAACCTTGTGAAACTGTCATGCCCGAGTCACCAGAACTCTCAGATGAAAGACATCAGGGCCTCCAAAGGGGCTAACAGGGAAAATGCAGATACCCAAGGGCGGCTCTGGAAGGAAGTTATCCTCACCCACAGACAGCAGGTTCCTATAGGTCTCCAGCATCACGTCCCTGTACAAGGCCCTCTGAGCAGGGTCCAGGAAGTCCCACTCCTCCTGAGTGAATTCGATGGCCACATCCTCAGACGTCAGTCGTTCCTGAAATGAAACCACATGTCACCAAAAGGGCCATGAAAAGTTCTCATTTTCATGCAAAAGAGAAAGGGTAGTAAGGGGTACAAATTGACTTGGTTGAAGTATGTGTTCTAAGAGATCCATGCAGGGGTATTGAGAGAAATTATGCATCTCTAATTTTAATTTCTTATGCTTTTTGCTAAGGCCTTATGAGATCCTCCAATTAATATGGATTTTTCATCATTGTTCAAAACCCATGAAATATATAAAAATAAAACTCAACACTGTTTGGCTATACAGAAGTGTCAGATATTATGTTCTACCCAGTGAGTGCAACTCATTATTTAGATGAGGTACAGCATGAGTGGTGTCTTCAGAGATGACAAAGTCCATGGCACTTTTAATGGAAAGGTCAAAAGTTTCAGGTATGATGTTGATAACAGCAGCAAGGACCAAAAGTGTCTGAGGGCTTCCTGTTGCTCTAAATTACTGTAATATTACTCTAAACAGTAAATAAGTACTTTATAGGCAGGAACCTGTCATCAATATAATAGTTCATTAAAGAACCATCTGTTCCCACCTTATAGAAGAAAACCTGTGTCACAGACACTCTGAGAAATTGACTCAGATCAAGAAGGTAATGTAGGGAACAAAGTATAAGGGAGGCTGGGAAGACTCTTGCAAGCAAGGCTCCCGATCAGGGCTGAATATTCTTGCAAACGAGATCTTCAGCCAAGAATCCTTTGATCCCGTGGGAAAAGAACATTTCTTGCATACAAAGATGTTTCTCTGATTCTTCAAAAGGAACAGACCCAGGGACAAAGTGGATTCTAAGTTGATAAGGAAGTTCCCAAAACAAAGTCTTAGCTGCAGTACATAACTTAAGGTAAAGGTCATCTCGCCCGCGCCTGCGCACTGTATAGTCATTGAACCATAGTGTTTGGCAACTTGCCCTGCTGATTGTTGCGCAAAAGATATAAAATAAAGCAGCTGCAAGAAGGAGCAGAATAAAGAGAAAGATTCAAACCACTCGGCCGTGTTGGTGTTTCATTCCGTCGCTAGCAAGGTAAGAAATGTTACACGAGGCACCTGAACTCAGAAGCTTGGGCTCAGCAACTAAAGATTAAGCATCTAACAGTGAAATAATACAGAGAACATTACAAGTCCTTTGATAGAGGGCTCCTAAAGAGAACTTGAAAGAACTCCAAGGTGAACCTCTTCCCTGCCCCCTCTGTCTCTCAGAGGGAGCAGCTCTTGAGCCTCCAGCCTTCCTCCCTTGAAAATGGACACCTCTGCCAAATTCGTCTCCACCCCTTCCCTGATCGGGAGAACCTCCCCACTGTTGAGTGATCACTGTCCGCAGTGGTGGTGAAGGACTGGAGACACTGACCCATGAGAGCCACAGCAGCTTGGCAGCCCCAAGTCTCTGGACCATCTCACTTATTCCTAGCCACAGCTTCCAAACCAGTGCCATTTCAAAGGACTCTGACACAGCAGCCAAGTTCCCTGGAGCTGGAGCTGCCACAGCAGGGGTGGCTGGCTCCAGGGATGGAAGTGGGACTGTGTTTGGGAGCTTCATCACTGTTATGCCAGGAACCCTTCTCAACAGTAGCTCTTCTATGCCATGGGCTTGACCTTTTCAAAAGCCATGGGGCTCTTTTGCCTGACAGCGGTCTAGCCCATGTTCTTCACGATGTGAAGGAGCTCTTTCCACCTCCCATAGCTCTTTCTCCTGCGTCTGCCCTGTATGTTCCCTTTCCTGGAACTGCCCAGGCAGCCTGGGGAAAGTGGTGGGCTCAGGATTTGACAGAAGGAAAACAAATAAATATTGTATTAATATGAAAAAAGAGTCCAAGGTGAACAATGTGGAATGGCATGGAAGGTCATTATAGACGTGGATACAGAAACATAACTGTTAGTAATTTACTACTTAAAACACTAAAAGGATTTTTTAGAAAATGTCAAGGCCACAGATTATACTGATAACATAATTTCAACTGAAAAAAAAAGGTGATATGTAGTTTTTAAATCATGATGTCTTCTATCTAAACCACAGACTTGCACATGCATGGATGCTTATCTATAAACAATTAACTGACATGAGAGGATTCGTCTTTTGACAGATTTTTTGGACAATTTTATATCATCCTTTCATTCACATGTGTTTCAGCATCTTTCAGACAATAAAAATACATCCTTTGTACTCTGCTGAGTTTGTCAACAGGATTCTATACTAGACTACCAAAAGAAAACTGGTAAAAACATTAAAAAAAAAAAAGAGTACTTGAACTCAATTCATAATAAAATTACCATATACAAAGATACAAATATAATTTTATCCATTTACATTTACATAGCAAGGCATTAACAGAAGCCGAAGACTTTCTTTGTTTTTTTCCATTAATAAAACAGTGATTTGAAATTATTAGAGTCATTAGATTATGCCCCCAAAAAAAATTATCACAATAGCAAAAAAAAAAAAACTTCTTGGATAATTAAAAATCATGCCAAAAAATAATATGGAAAAAAATCTAGTTATTAAGCAAGACTATCTCAAGAAACATCATGATAGGAAGTAAATATTCAATACATTCCTTCTGAAATTACAGTGGCATGAAAGGAGCTGTCCAGGGTGCCTGTCTTTCACCACCATACAATGCACAGGAGAAGGGGCCACTAGAAGTAAAAGGAGGAAAAACCCAAGGTAAGAGACAGAGTTTGTCAGAGTTGAAACAGGTAGTACTCACAAACCTAAGAACATGGAAAGGTGAAAAGTGAAAGGACGGAAAAAGGCAGTCCATCCTAAAGAGAGCAGAGGAGAGTGTTATATCAGACAGAATAAACTGAAGGAAAACACATCGCAATGAGATAAATATTCTATAATGATAAAACAATTTACCAAAAAGCTGTAACAAGTAAAAATATATATACATCTAACATTAGATATCTCAGAATAATGAAGCAAACATTGAACAGTCATGTACAAATCACACGGCCCAAAAGAAGCAGAAAACACATGTATCTCAAGAATACAGAAAACATTCTCTATGACAGACTACATGTTAGGCCAAAATTCACCATTTTAAGAGACTGATAGCATAAAAGTATCTTCCCTAACAACAAGGAAATAAACACAAGTAAAAAGAAAATTCCTCAAATGTGAACATTAAACAACTCACTCTTACACCACAAATGGGTCTAAGAAAAAAAATCACCTGGAAATTTTTAAATACATGGATAAAAATGAAAAGACATTACAAAATGTATAACACAGAGAGAACACTGTACTAAAAGGAAAGTCTGAATTATTAAATGCATACAGTAAAAGAAGAAAAGATCTTAAATCTGAAATCTATTTTTAGACCTCTAGGAAGCAGAAAACAGAAAACAAACTAAACTCAAGTTTGGCAGAAGGAAACATGTAAATAAGAAAGATTAAACCAGAGATACAATAGAAAGTAGAAAAATATAAAAATCAATAAACCAAGAGTTGATGTTTTGGAAAAAACTGTATAGGAAAACCCCCACCTTGACTAAGGAAAAGAGAAAAAAAGATTCAAATAACTAAAAACAGATATGAAACAGGAGTGATTACAACTGAGGTCAAAAAGATAAGGAAGTACTATGACCGATAATGCCTATAAATGATAGAATACAGGAGATACTGGCAAATTCTCAGAAACATACAAACTATTTTACTTATTAAGAAATTATAAAATTGAGAAGTGTTGAAAGTCAAAGTGTTAGCGACTCAGTCGTGTCTGACTCTTTGTGACCTCATGGACTGTAGCCCACAAGGCTCCTCTGTCCATAGAATTTCTCCAGACAAGAAGACTGGACTAGACAGCCATTCCTCTCTCCAGGGAATCTTCCGACCCACGGACAGAACCTGGGTCTACCTCACTGTAGGCAGATTCTCTATGATTTGAGTCACTAGGGAAGCCCAGTATAACTAGAGAGATTTAAAAAGTAGTCAGAAACCTCTAAGAAAAATATAGGACCAAATTCTACCAAACATTTACAGAAGAATTACCACTGATCCTGCTAATTCTATGGAGCAAGCATGGTTCTAATAGTTTGCTGATTTCCCAAAGACACAAGAAAGGAAAACTAGAAACCAATACCCCTGATGAATACTGATGCAAAATTAAAATACTTGCAAACCAACTTGAACACATATTAAAAAGACCTGGAGAAACAGACACAGAGAACAGATGGAGGGAGGAGGGGAGGAAGGAGAGGATGAGATGTATGTATGGAGAGAGTAACATGGAAACTTACATTACCATATAATGACCTGGAACTCAAACAGGGGCTCTCTAACAACCTACAGGGGTGGGATAGGGAGGAAGATGGGAAGGAGGGAACATATGTATACTATGGCTGATTCATGTTGGTGTATGGCAGAAAACAACAACCTCTGTAAAGCAATTATCCTTCAATTAAAATAATTTAAATAAATAAATAAAAAGATCTGACATCATCACCAAGTGGATTTTATTCATATAAGGCAAGGAGAAGTCAACATAGAAAAATCAATTAATATGACATACTACATTAACAGATTAAAGGAGGAAAAAAAACAGGATCAACTCGATGCAGAAAAAAACCATTCAACAACAATTTGACCTTTCAAGATGGAACACTCAGCAAACTACAAACAACAAAGTATACCAACATCAACATAATAAATGCCATTATGAAAAGAGCACAGCAATGGGGAAAGAATGAAAGCTTTTCCTCTGAGGTCAAGAAGAAGGCAAGGATGTACACTCTGCACTGCAGTTCAACAGAGCACTGAAACCCTTAGAGCAATTACATGAGAAAAAGAAATCAAAGGTCCCCAAATTGAAAAAGAAGCAAATGTATCTTCTTTCCCATATGACAAAGTTTCATCAGTATAAATCATAAAGATTACAAAAGAAACATGCAATATCAAAACAGATTCTTTAATAACAACACAAAGGGTCAAACAACAAATTAACTCATTATCAAAATGGCTATGACAATCTTTGCAGAAGGAGAATAAAACATGGTGAAAGTCTTAGAACTACTCAAAGAGCAAACAGCAAAACTTTTGAAGAAGGAAGATGGAGGTCTTTCTATTTCAACACCTATTACAAAGTAATCAAGGTGATGTGGTACTGGTATAAAAACAGACAAATAAACCAACTGAACAAAACACATTACTCAGAAATGATTCTTTGTGTATATGTAAGGTATATTCACAAGGATGTCAAGATACACTAAAGGGAAAGGACAGACTCAGTTGATCTGATTCCCAGATTTAACCAGCTATTGGGCATACTAACACCTGACTTCCACATGCAGTTTCCTTACCCTGGTTGGTAGAGCAGACAGGGCATCCAGATGGGCCCTAAGCAATCCCTGCTGCCCAACAGCACTGAGACTCCGTCTGCAACCCATGGGTGAGAAGCCCTGCCCAGGATGGTGCCCAGGGGAGCCTCCTCACAAGGGCCAGGTCACCAGGTCATGGGGAGATGGGATCTAAGTGGAGACGACAGGGCCTGAGGGAAGGCCCTGGGTGAGTGTGCGTGTACAGGGGTCACACAGGACACTCCAGAGTCAGACACAATTAGCAAGTCCAGAGAAGGGCATTTCAGTAAGGACAGACTAAATATGACCTTACCTGAGAAAGAACCATGCCTCACTCCTTTTCTTTCCTCTTCCTTAACTTCAGGGCTTCCTCAGGCAATATGAGTCTTCAGAGGTCTATCATGAAAGTGGAAAACATGCTGTTTCATGCTTAGCGTCAACACATCCCCTTCCTGAGCCCCAACCACACACACACACAGGAAAGCCCTCACCATGAGGAACAGACAGTCCCCTGTGGCCACTGTCTCAGAAGGGACTCAGGACAGTCAACTTCTGCAGAGAGACCAACACGGGACTTTCCCACACTTTCCCTCAGATCACACTCCCCTCCTGCTGAGGCAGCAGCAGGAGGCACCTCCACTGACCAGGCAATCTCCTTCAGGTCACACAACAGGCCCTAATCCATCCCCACTCAGAACAGAGCATCCCTCCTCAGCCCAGACCTCAGCCTCAGGACTGGGAGGACTCAAGTGTCCTGATGCTCAGTGAGGGATCCAGACTGGAATCAACTGGGCCATCTTAAACATTCTCAAGCTGTGGACCAACACAAACTACCTGAAGGGGAATCTCTGGTCAGAGGATAAAAACATGTGTGTCGGGAGCCGTGTTAGGCATTACTGACAAAATGGAGGCACGGCCCCCAACCCAGGTCGTCTCCACTTAGATCCCATCTCCCCATGACCTGGGAGGCACGGTCTCCTTGTCCCACAGACACAGACCCAGGATGAAGGAGTTAGGTCTCGTGATTCTGACTTGTTTTTTCCTTTACTCAGTTGAGTTGACTGAAAAGAATGTTAGCGTGCTTATTGTCCTTGAGAGGAGCAGGAGAAGGCACAAAGCCTTCTGCAGTTGTGCCCAGAGAATAATCCATAAAGGTAACCATTGACATTTGTTCAAGGATCTTTACAAGAGTGTTCCAGGATGAGCACGTAGGTGCAGCTTGAGGCCATGGGAAGGATTGTCATCTGAGACCTATTTGTGAGGGAAATGTTCATGGCAACAGAAGTTTGCCAAATTTATGGTTTAGGAATAATTAAGAATACTTAGAAGCTAAAAATTTAAGGAATGTGGTAATTCTAGCATGTTTTACTATAGTTTATACAGATTAGGAATTTCAGAAATATTAATAGCTAGAAACCTTTTTAGGAGATAGTGAGCTTAGGATGCGAGGGGCAAACAGGATTTAGAAAGATAAGAAATAAACTGAGGAATGTGGTTTGCAGCCAAGACATAAGCATGAGTTACAATGTAATCGCAAGTTAAAGTGAACAGGATTCTGAGAGAACTGTTGAAGCAGAAACTCTGTTTGAAGGGCAACAATGTTTTACGGAGACAATAAATCTGGGTGAGGGGAAACTGAAAATGCCAAACCTCTGACCTAATGCTTTTGTCAAAGTATAAAAGAGAACCTGAAGCATGAAATAAACATGCAGTCCCGTACCTTGAGTCAGAGGCTACATCATTCTCTGCCGACACCGCTCATGTCTTCAGGCGGATTCCCTGGCTGCTGGAGCTGGACTCTGGCACATGTGTATGCAAAATATGTCATCAATGAAACTTGAAGCCTGGACTGAGCACCATTCAGAGGAAAAAAGCACCCCCAACTCTCTTTTTCATTCCCAGCCTTACTAACGTATAACTAACAATGGTATAAAGTGATCATGTGATACACTCATACACTGAATAATTATTATAGTGGAGTAAGCTACACTTCCACCTATGACTACACTGTATTATTTCTCTCTGGGCAAATTTCAAGTATATAGAAACACTACAGGCAGCATGCAGTACCTCAGATCCCCAGAACTTACTTATTTTACAATGGAAAGTCTCTACTCTTTGTATACCAGTACCCCATTTCCCCCTCCACCCAGCTCCTCGTAAAAGCCTTATTACTCAATGGCTTTCTGAGTTTGACAATTCTAGTTTCCACATAGTGTTGTTCCTCCTTTGTCAGGCTTATTTAAATGGGCCTAATGTTCTCTAGGTTCATTCATTACGGCATAAATGCAGGATCCTTGACTTTTATATTTATAAACAGATAAAAAATACTTCATGAATATACAGTATATAATAAATATTTCTATACCACACTTTTGTAACCTATTCTTTTGTCAAGAGACATCTGGGCTATGTCTATGCCTTGGCTACTGCAAATCCAGTCGCACTCATGGGACTGTGGACATATCCCTGAAAAACTGACAGTTTTCTTTTGGATATCTGTCAGAAATGGGTTTGACAGACTGTAGGCCTGTTCTATATTAATTTGTTAAGGAACTTCCATTTTATTTTCCAACATAGCAGTACCATTTACATTACTACCAACAGTGCAGTTAAGATTCCGTGTTTTCTGTACTGTACGTGTATGTGTGCTTATTTTGGGAGGGACAGGAGTAGATAACACAGAACCCATCCTGGCAGCAGGACAGTTGCAGTTGCATCTTCTAGAGGACAAGCCTCCAGGTTGCAGATCACTGTGGCATCGCTGCCCTCTGATTTTTGGAGCCATCCTCCCCTATGTCACAGGACGTTATGACTCTCCTCAGGTTGGGCCCAGAGATCCCTACTGAGCAGGACCATCTTATAACAAGCATTCTGTGATCTTAACCTTAGTGTTCCTATTTTCCCAGCAGGACTCAAACAAACTCACAAAATTTCATGGTGTCCAATAGAGTGTCCACAGAGCCCATAAGGAGTCTTAAACCCTCTTATACAAACACAAAGCATTCCAAGCCCTGATACCTCATGCATGAGGCAAAATAGAAAAGAGGACACCCAAGGATCCACAGACACAAAACACCATATTTTCATTTACAGTGAGTGATCCAGGTCAAAGATAGAAATCTCCAAATACTATGAAAAAGAGGGATAATTCCAGTGATGCACATGGCCCACTGAGACCTCAGTATCTTCCAAGGAAACACTCCAGATTCTCTTCGTTTCTTCACAAATGCACATGAACCTTTCTGCACCGGCAACCCCAAGTACACAATGATACCAAAGTTGATGCAAAAATGTCCTAAGATTTTCCCTGTTACACTACAGTGCCTGCCTGCCTAAAGAGCCAACAAAAGCCAGCACGTGGAGTGGATGCTGGGGGCACCTGCTAGAACCAGCCCCTCAAGCCCAAGACTCCCATCCTCCTGCACCCACAGGTGCCTGCAGGCTCAGCCCAGGCCACAATTCTAACAGTGGAAAAGACTTCTCTTGGCTGAATTCCATGTGCTTCATTGCTGCTCACGTGTGGTCACGAGTTGTCAAATCAAACTTGTGTACGCAAATGTCAGCCTTAGCACTGCTGCCCCGGGAACATGAGCTCAGGCAGTAGAACCTCAAACCACTCCATGCAGGCTCTCCAGCAAACTCGCTTCCAGGTTCTCCAGCCTGAACTGAGACATTCTCTTCCAACAGATCCACACACCCCTTGTCCCTGCAACTACACTTGGGATGACTGCACACTCCATTCACTGGGCTCACCTTGATGACCCCAAGTACTGCCACAACCATCCTGCAGACCCCACCATGCTCCCTCTACTTTCCCCATGTGTCTACCTCTCCTCCCTGCATGACTGGACTAAGCAAGACTAAAGCACCCAGGGGTTTCTTGGCAAAGGGGGTCACAAGAGGAGTGCCCACAAGCTACCACCCAAAGGACACTGCACAGGCAGTATGAAAATAAAGAGACTGGCCCTCCTGCCAAAGTCTACCACCACCTGGGGACATTATGGAGTTCAGGTACAAAGGCATTTGACATGAGGAAGTCTCAAAGCAAGGGTCTCCACATCTCACTATCTCCTATTTTCTCCACCCACAGCTACTTGGAAGATATTCTAGCTCTTGGAGGATGCGGGGGGCAGCATTTCCTTCCTGGCCCATCAGGTTTTGGATTTCTACTCATCCTCAGCACACTGGAATCACAATGCTGACAGTGAGCACATGAACTCCTAGATGGCAAAACTGCTGTCTACGATGGTGACTGGTCCTGGATGGACAGATCTTAGATCTAGGGGCTGCAGAGGATGAAACCCAGCAGACTAAACATGGGGACATCTTAGCCCACTACTTGAGGACACCAGTTCTGTAGGACTTTTCAGGATTTCCTCTATTTCTTGGCTCATCTTTTGAGTAATTAAGTAGCTACATGGGGTAAAGATCAATTGCAGCTGAAATGTCCAGAACATGGGAAACATCTTCATCACCTGCCCCGTTCTCTTGGTCCTCCCTGAGGATTATTCAGCCCAACCCATAGTCCTGTCATCTACAGACATTTCCAGTAACAGGCACTGCAGCCATGCTGGGCAGAAGAGGAACACTATGAGCCCTAAAAGAGGGGAACCAGGAAGGACTTAACCCATGAAGAAGGCATTAATTTCTGCTGATGGCAATTGATACAACTGGGTAACTTGAGAGAGACTGTTAGGAAGGCATGGGGAGACCTAAGGGTGACAAAGGGCCTGAGGCACAGTGACCTGAAGGTAAGAAAAGGAACTACAAAGTCAGACAGAAATGATTTTGGTATTTGGAAACAGAGAAAATGTAAATGAGACCAGGACAGGCTGAACCATGAGCAAAGGGTCAACCCCCAGGATGAGGCTGGAGACACTGACAGGGCCCTGAGCTTGACAGAGGGCTGTGGAGCTGCAGCAAGGAGTCAAGCTTTTGTCCCAAGAACAAATGAAAACCAGTGCAGGTCTGAACATTAGGATGTAAAAGAAATCTTCCTTCAGATTTAGCCTTATTTATAGAAGTCATCTAATTCTGAGCCTATGATCCTGCCTCCATCCTACAGTTTTTCTATTGTTTTTCATTTAGGGAGGACTGGGACCTATTTACAATTCTCATTACGACCAGAAACTCCCTACAAACCAGAACTGCCACACACAGACACACAGCCAATTTGGCTAATCATTTCAGGGGTCAGTGTTGCTCACACTCAAAGATTCCGGTCTAGTCTCTCATCTGCATGTTACAAGTGGGCTCCCTCAGGCCCAGAGAGAAGCCGTTTATGAGAAGGTCTGAGCTGAGTGAAGAGAACCAGTTATAACTGAATATTTAAGTGGGAGGCTGAAGGGCAAGGAGGCCAAGTTTGTCCTTATTACCCACCCCATTTAAGACCAGGAACATCTGTCATGTATCTGAGGAAAAGAAACTTTTATTTCAAGATTGGGTCAAACTGACACCAAGCAGGTAATTCTTTATTATATTATTGCAGCAAAATTTTTTAAAAATACAGAATTGCAAATATATATCCACTGGTACAAAAAAAACATTGTAAGGGGTCAGCTTGGAAATAGGATATGAGCAATCTTTTTCACTGTGAATAGAGAGGCTCTGTTGGAAGGTTGCAGGTCAATCCAGCCCATGCTTCCTCATTTGCACAGAAAAGTCAAAAAGGGACCTGAGGGAAACATCTTCATATCACTGCACAGCTCACCTTTTTTAACTGATCATAGAAAATGGAGGAAACAGACCATTAGACTAACCAGTTAAACCAGATAATTTTTTTTTCTTTCTTTTTATGAAAGGAAAGAATGAAGCATTTTGTTGGTTTTATCATGTTAAATGTTCTTTTATTTTCCCATTTCTCAAAGAAATGCCTTTAATTTCACAAGATCTAATGTTATACCTCCGTTACTCTCTGGTAAAGAGCTGAGACCTGAAATATCCATTTGTGTGTGCACACATAAACACATACACACAATTCATGCCTCTTTTAAAACTACATTTTATTACAAGATGTTGAGAGGGTAACAGGCAGGAAGGCCAGGGGTCTGCAAATGGAGGAAATATGGTGCAAATGTCAGACATTTTTATCTCTTAAGCAGCAAGAGGAAACAAACTGGTGTTTTTTTTTTCCTTTTCTATACAAATCTAAAAGAAGGTTTCTCTTAAAATACTGTGTTGTCATAATGACACCTGGGGTCAGATTCTCAAGACAATCAGAACTGAAGGTGCCCAGGGGTCCCCACACAAGCTCCTGTCCTAATTACACTTGAGGAACCCTGGGTATTAATAACTGTGGGGGCCAATCCGTCTATTTCCTTTTAAATACTGGGCAACTTACTCCATGCTTACTGAAGCCCCTGGCCCACTTCCTTCCTGATCTGCTTCCATAATGGGACTGTCTGGACAGGCCAAAGGGTATTATTTCAGTTATTTTTTATGTTGTAACTGAGAGTCTGTGCTATTTTCACACGAGTTTCTGATTGTGCCAGAGTCTCCCTCACCCCTTTTGGGGAGGAATACACTGAACAAGGTCCATGCCTCTGTTTTCATAAATATGGAGCCCTCTCTTTCTCTCCCTTTAGTTGAACAAAATGTAAATCCTAGAGTATGGGATGATGGAAAATCTGTAGGTCGAGCACAAAATGCTAACCCTGTAGTTGTCAAGCTCAAAGACTCACTTATTTCCACATAAGAAGCAGTATCCAATGAAACCTGAGGTTAAGGGTTAAAACACATCATCAAAAATTTAAAGGAGCAGGGACTATTAGTTGTTCCCTTTAACAGTCCATGCAACACTCCTATTTTGGGTATAAAGAAATCAAATGGTAAATGGAGACTAGTTCAAGATTTACAAATAATAATTGAGGCTGTAGTTCCTTTACACCTCATGGTCCTTAATCCTTATACTCTATTGTCTGAAATTCCTGAATGAGCCAAATATTTTTCAGTAATTGATTTGAAAGATGCTTTCTATTCAGTGTTTTTGGCAGAGGAAAGTCAATTTCTATTTGCCTTTGAAGACCCTATGCAGCCAGCATCTCAGTTAACCTGGACAGTTTTGCCCCAAGGATTTCATGACAGCCCTCAGTTATTGGGACAAAGTTTGTCACGGGATCTACAAAACTTTAATAGCTCCAAAGAGGTGGTGTTACAATATGTAGATGATATTTTGCTCTGTGCTGAGAGGGAGGAAGCTTGTTCAGGAGCCTCAGATTTCTTCAACTTTCTGGCAGGCTGCAGTTATAAGGCATCAAGAGAAAAGGCTCAGCTTTGTCAACAACCTGTTAGATATCTGGGCCTAATCATATCAGAAGTGACTAGGGCCATAGGCCCTGAGAAAATTAAACCCATACTAAATCATCCCCTACCTATGACTTCAAGACAATTGAGAAGATTTCTGGGAATCACAGGCTACTGTCATATTTGGATCTGGGTTATGGGGAACTTGCCCGGCCTTTACATCAACTTATAGCCGAAACTCAGCAGGCCCAAACAGACAAACTGCTTTGGTCTCCAGATACTCAAAAGCCATTTAAGGTTCTTCAGACTGCCCTCCTGCAAGCTCCCACTTTGAGCTTGCCCACAGGATCAGGATTTAATTTGTCACTGAAAAAAAAAATGTATGGCCTTGGAAATTTTGACACAAGCCTGAAGGTCTCACCAGCAACCGATTGCTTATCTAAGCAGAAAATTAGATGTAATTTCATGTGGGTGGCCCCACTGCCTAAGAGTAATTGGGGCAGCGGCTTTATTAGCACCTGAAGTTTTAAAAATAATTAATCAATTAAATCTTACTGTCCTGACTTCTCATGATGTGACTGGAATCTTAAATTCTAAGGTTACTATTTGGATGATAGACAGTAGGCTTCTTAAATATCAGTCATTGTTGTTAGAAGGACCAGTATCTAAGCTTAAAGTCTGTGGACATTTAAATCCTGCCACTTTCCTTCCTGAGAAAGAAAATGAAACACCTGATCATGATTGTTCCCAATTTCTAACTTTAAACTATGCAGCTTGGGAGGATCTAATGGATATCGCATTAGACAATCCTGACATGGAAGTATTAACAGACGGCAATTCTTTTGTTCGGGAGGAAAGCGTAAAGCAGGTTATGCCATGGTGACTGCTGAACAGGGAACCACTGCTCAGTTAGCAGAGCTTGTGGCTCAGATTCAAGCTCTAGAGTTAAGCAAAGGGCAGCGAGTAAATATGTACATGGATTCTAAGTATGCTTATTTGACTATACATGCTCATGCTGCAATATGGAAAGAAAGACAGTGTAAAACAGCAAAAGGAGAACCTATTAAGCATTTCAGAGAGATCGAGAGACTTTTAACTGCTATATATAGTCCTAAACAAGTAGCTGTTTCGCATTGCAAAGGGCACAGCAGAGATGGGAGTAAAGCAGCTGAAGGTAATCAGCTGGCTGACTGTCAAGCCAGAAAAGCTGGCACTTTATGAAACCCCTGTAGACACCCTTGATCTGGACAGATCCTGTGAAACAGGAAAAACCACAATATATTGGGGAAGAATTAGAAAGATATGAGAAAAGATGAGCAAAGATTGCAGGTAAAGGATGGTTACAGTCTGAGGATGGACGATTAATAATTCCTGAAAATGCTCAATGGAAAATTCTTAAGGGTTTACACCAGAATTTTCATTTGGGTGCAGAGAGTACTTACCAGATGGCTTCTCGTGTATTTGAACATAAAAATGTAATGAAAACTTTAAAGAACATAAAGCATCAAGAGAAACTTTAAAGAACTTTATCAAAAGGTGTGAGGTTTGTCAGAATCATAACCCAAAGACTGAGAAGCTAACAATATCTGGATTACAACGAAGTTGAAAGTATCCTGCAGAGGGCTGGGAAATTGATTTTACTCAGATGACAAAAGCTAATTGATATTCTTGCTTACAAGTTTGGGTAGATACTTTTACTGGATTGATTGAGGCTTTTCCCTGTTGTAGTAAGCAGGCTAAGGTTATAAAGATTTTAATCCATGAAATTATCCCCAAGTTTGGGCTGCCATGGAGGCTTCAGAGTGACAATGGCTCTGCATTTAAAGCTGCTGTAACTCAGGGGGTATCTAAAGCTCCAGGAATAGAATATCACTTACACTGTTCCTGGAGACCCCAATCTTTAGGAAAGGTTGAAAAACCTAATGACATTATCAAAAGACATCTGTACAAATCAACTCAAGAGATGCAGGACAATTGGATTAAAGTCCTACCCATAGCTTTAATGAGGGCTTCAACTGCGCCAAAAAGGAGGGACTGTCCCCCTTTGAATGTATTTATGGAAGGCCTTTCTTATGCACAGTCATCCTTATAGACCCTGAAGCCTTGGAATTAACTAGTTATGTAACTCAGATCTCAGCTTTTCAACAGGCATTAACAGAATTCTGGGAGACAACTCCTGACCCAGCCTCTGAGTCAAGCAAGCCTCTATTTGAGCCAGGAATTGAGGTCCTCATAAAAACTTTGGGATCTGGGGGCCCATCCCTCGAGCCCCTCTGGGAAGGCCCTTACCAGGTTATTTTTCTTCTTCCACAGCTGTCAAAGTGCCAGGAATTGATTCGTGGGTACATCACACTTGAGTTAAGAGGTGGCACCCTGACCAGAAGTAAGTGACTTCATTTTATGTCTTTACTTTCTATGCTCTGACTTTGTACCTTTCAGATAGGCTTGATAATCTATGTGAGCCTACTTCTGCTAACTCCAAAAATTCTGAGTGTGCCATTTGATCCTCAAGACAATGCCTTCCTGTCCTGGGCTCACTCCTATGCTTCATTCCACAATTGGTCTAACTGCTGGGTCTGAGGAGTGCTCCCCTCTTCATCATGAAATGCTTTTGTGGTGGACATTTCCACTTCAAGAAAAAGACTTTCTCCAAGTCTGTGAATACCTTTGACAACAATCATATGTGATGCCTCTTCTTCATCTGATGACATCAACCAACCCTAAAATGGATTGGTGCAACATTTTCTACTTTAACTATGGACATAACGTGACTTTTAATTTTGATTATATATTGTCTCGGTTTAATGACTATTTCGCTACACATAAGGCAAACAGGTCTGGGTCTAATAGTTTCTTACCTGACATTTATCAAATATGGGATGAGGTTATATGGCTAACTCCTGAAAGAGGACGTCTAGTATACACTGCCCCTATATGCTGGGAACAAACAGAGCCATCCCCAAAAGTTAGCCAACAACTTCATTACAATGATTGGAAACAATTGGGATTTTTGCCTCAGGAAGTATGCAATGTAATCATTCCCATGTTTTCCAACCCCAATTCAGGTCCTCCCTTTTTCTAGCCAGGCACTAATTGGGACTGGATATCTCAGTCAGCTGGCTTGCTCCAAAAGGGACCTACTGGGTATGTGGCTCTTACCTAAGGGCATGGCTTCCCCTTGGTTGGATAGGGCGATGCACCCTGGGTCTAGCCTTTACTCATGGCTTTATATTTTCAGAGCTTCCAGAAAAGCCTGCTAATTTACCCCCACCTTAAAACTCGGTGGGCAAGGTCTGTATTTCACTGGTATCATTATTTGGCTGCAGTCTTTGTTCACTCTTTGGGAACTATAGATGCTATGCTACGAGTGGATCTTTGACTAATTTTACTCAACAGGCATTTACAAGAGTCTCAAAAAGCTATTTCAGCTCTTAATGCTGAACAAGCACAAATTAGAAAGGTGGTTTTACAAAACAGATTAGGGTTAGATATTCTGACAGCTGCGCAAGGAGGAACTTGTGCCATTATTCATACCCAATGCTGTACATATAAACCTGATATGAGCCCTAATGTTATTCATTTGACTAAACACATGAACAAGATGATTGAGGCTATGGATATTCCTGAAGCCTCAATTGCCTCATTTTGGGAGATGTTAACTAGTGCCCCATGGTGGAAAACTATCTTACTTACGATAATTCTGATTGTTTTGTTTTTGCTGTTTGCTCCCTGCATCTGTAACTGTGTAACTGGATGTGTTTCTAGTTGCATGAAAACTTTTAAGTTACAAATGGCTGTGTTAGGGAAAGCACACTGGCCACCCTGGCCAGGCACCATAGTAACACTTTGCATGAATTGTTTTATGATGGGAGATCCTGATAAGGAATACGGAACTAATGAGCCACCACCAACCTGAAGAGTTCTGGAAAGGTCGAAAGGAGACATGGAGTGTCTGTCCACTTCCCAGAATCTCTCTCGCTAGCATCCATCTTGGCTGAGCAATGTGTGCACCACCAGGAAAGACTCCGAATTAGAATGATTGGCCAAAGACAACCCGGAAACTAACCTTGCCGTAGCCGGCATGAGGAGTCCCGCCCGTGGCAAAGGTCATGAGGTTAAGGGGCCCGATGGGCAAAGGCGAGTCAGGCCTTAAGGGAGCCTTGCTGGATCTGCTCATCCATCTGCCCCCAAAACCAGAGTTTGCCTGCCTTGCTACATTATGCCTTTCACCTATACTTCTGACATTACAGGGGCTATCCCCTACCACCTCTCTCTGTAAAGGAGTTAACTTAGGACTCCAGTTAATAAATCTCCTGGGCGTGAGAAGGGTGTTTCAGTCCCAAAACCTCTCTACTGGCAGACTAGCTTGTGTGACAGGGTTATCCACACTCTTGCTACTACATAATTGTTTACAACCTCTCAACCATAAACAGCACAGACAGTTTGGAGTATTTTGAAAGTTTTAATTAGCATAGGGATTTCCTCATTGTTGGAGAAGGAAATGGCAATCCACTCCCTTACTAGTACTATTGCCTGGAAAATCCCATGAACAGAGGAGCCTGGTAAGCTACAGTCCATGGGGTTGCAAAGAGTCAGACACGACTGAGTGACTTCACTTTCACTTTTCTCATTGTTGAGTCAATGACTGCTGCCAGGCCCCCATATCCTTAGGCACCTGGGAGTATATTAATCGATGTAATTGGAATATAGAAAGAGAAATATAGTAGTTTTGATGTTAGCAATACTAGACTTTTTGAGTTAATGAATTTTCTCTTTTGTTATAAATCACTGTACTCCTCTTTCTTTGTTATAAATCACTGTGTCCTTGCTATGTAAAAATGTAACTTTATCACTATCTTAAGACTAAATAGATCTTAAGGGGAAACAAGTTTTCTGGTCGATTACCCTTTATCATTAGAAAGAAAGTGACAGTGAAGCCGCTCATTCGTGTCCGACTCTTTGTGACACCATGGACTGTAGCCTACCAGGCTCCTCTGCCCGTGGGATTCTCCAGGCAAGAGTACTGGAGTGGGTTGCCGTATACTTCTCCAGGAGAACTTCCCAACCCAGGGATGGAATTTGGGTCTCCCGCATTGCAGGCAGACGCTAAAATGTTAATCGGTCTCCAGACCAGAAGATATTGTAAAACAAATGTAAGACCCTTGTAAGAACAAAGATATGCTGAGAACATATTTATATCTATGTATAGCTAAAAGTATAAAAGTGGACCTGGAAAATAAAGAAACAGATCAGTTCCTGGAAAGACTGATTCCCCCGTGTCGATTTTTCTTGTTCTCCACTTTTCTGGCTGATTTCCCATCTGGATCGCGGAGGCTCGCCAAGCCTGCTAATTTTGCCCTGGCTTCTAAGACCCACGCGAGAGGGAGCCCAAGGCAGGGCACCCTCCGCTATTCAAGCAGGTGCCCAGTGGCCTACGTAGGTGTTGCAAACTCTTTGTATTCGAGCTTTATTGGTTCTCCATGTAAACCAAGTTATTCAGCCTCTTTTCTCCACTAATTTTCCTACTACACTATTTCTTTCTAATCTCCCTCCATATCTTTAATTAAGCAATTAATTCCTTAGATGACTCCGTCCCCACTGGGGCTGGACCCCAGCATAATCTCTTTACCATTAAACCTGGGACTGGGAGCCACACAGCAGAGCAGTTCTCCTGGGTTCCCTTACCCTACTGCTCTCCACTCGGGTGCCCTTTCCCAATAAAATCTCTTATTTTGTCCAGCACATGTGTCTCCTCGGACAATTCATTTCCGAGTGTTAGACAAGAGCTCAGTTTTGGACCCTGGAAGAGGTCCCCCTTCCTGCAATAGTTGCTCAAACTCCTGCCACTGCTGCAGCTGCTTCCAACTACTATTTGGGGGCTCTGGATCAGACATCTTCGGTATTAGGGTTAGGAGAATATGTTGCCTCACCAATTTTAAGGACAATGCCCCCTTTCAGCTTGGAAGCAGTTATGAAACGAGAATGATGCCCCTTTTCCCTAGGCAACATAATTCTAAAAGAAAAGGGGGACTGAGAGGATAACAGGCAGGAAGGCCAGGGGTCTCCAAATGGAGGAAATAGGCTGTAAGTATCAGATATTTTTATCTCTCTTAGTGGCAGGAGGAAACAAACTAGCGATACTTTTTCCCTTCTCTATATAAATTTAAAAGGAGGTTTCTCTTAACATGCTGCTGCTAAGTCACTTCAGTTGTGTTTGACTCTGTGCGACCCCATAGACAGCAGCCCACGAGGTTCCTCTGTCCTGGGATTCTCCAGGCAAAAATGCTGGAGTGGGTTGCCATTTCCTTCTCCAATACAGGAAAGTGAAAAGTGAAAGTGAAGTCACTCAGTCGTGTCCGACTCTTAACGACCCCATGGACTACAGCCTACCAGGCTCCTCCGTCCATGGGATTTTCCAGGCAAGAGTACTGGAGTGGGGTGCCATTGTCTTCTCTGTCTCTTAACATACTTGTTGCCATAATGACTCTTGGTTTCACCTGAAGTTAACTATTCTCAAACCTTGAGTTAACCAATGCATTTTTCTTATGGAAATGTTTGTCTTAAGCTATGCAAATGGACTATGCACTTACCCCAGATTCTGTCTTCAAGTCCGTTCTGCCTAATGGCTGAGAACCTACTTCACAAACCAGTATGTTATACTCAGATATTGTTCCCCTAATCTATGTAAACAAAACTATTTGCATGGTAATCTGCCCTTCTACAAGATTCAAGATAATCATTTTATGGCCAGGGATGAATCATTTGCTGCCAAGATTATCCCAAAATGCATTTTATGGATGAGGGGCCTGGTACCATTCTAAGTTTTAAAACCTTCCTTTCTTTCATTAGCAGACTGCTAGTGACTGTAATAGCTCCCCACCCCAGTACTCTTGCCTGGGAAAATCCCATGGATGGTGGAGCCTGGGTAGGCTGCAGTCCATGGGGTTGCTAAGAATCTAAGAGTCGGACATGATTGAGTGACTTCATTTACATGCATTGGAGAAGGAAATGGCAACCCACTACAGTATTCTTGCCTGGAGAATCCCCGGAATAGAGGAACCTGTTGGGCTGCCATCTATGGGGTCGCACAGAGTTGGACATGACTGACACAACTTAGCAGCAGAAGCAGCCCCCTATTCTGAACCCTCTTCCACCTGCCTCCTCACCAGATCTCTCTGGATTGCTCCAGAGCACTGGCTTTGGGTGCCCTGCTTCGTGCATCCAACTTGCACTGACCATTCTATTTTACATATGGTAATTTACATGTTTCAATGTTATTCTCTCAAATCATCCCACCCTCACCTTCTCCCACTGAGTCCAAAAGTCTGTTCTTTACATCTGTGTCTCCCTTTGTTGCCCTGCATGTAGGATCACTGGTACCATCTTCCTAAATTCCATATACATGCATTAATATACAGTATTTGTCTTTCTCTTTCTGACTTATTTCACTCTGTATAATAGGCTCTAGGTTCATCGACTTCATTAGAACTGATAAACCAGGTGACACTTTTGCTAAGTATGGCACAAAATCGTCTAAGATGATTTACTACTTACCAAAGAAAATTTCAAATCTATGAGATGAAGGGAAGAAAGCACTCAGGCAAGGAATGAATCTGAAAAATAATTTTCAAAAAAACCCCTGAGAATTATTTTTAATCTAAAAATCTGGCGTCAAAGTTTAAAAAAATGTGGAGAATAATCATATTTAGAAAAGGATAATAAGAGTAGAATACTGGAAACTAAAAAGCTTATTTCTGAAGTTAAAAATGAGTACAGAAATTGAATGAATTAAGACCTATTCCAAGTTACAAAAAGCACCATACATAAAGAAAGAAGAAAATGTGAATCCGTTTAAAAAAAAAAAAGTGTTCCTTTAAAAATGCTACCAAAGAATGATACAGTGGATAAGAATCTGCCTGATAATGCAGGGGACGTGGGTTCTGTCCCTGGTTCAGGAAGATCCCACAAGTACAAGCAACTAAGCCTGTACACAACTACTGAGCCTGTGCTTTAGAACCTGGGAGCCACAACTCCTGAGCCCATGGCACAGCACAGCCAAAAAAATTTATTTAAAAAAAAAAAAAAAGCTACCACAGAGTGACAGTCTAGTCAGTCATTTCTTGCACCAGGTCTCCTCTTCCCTGACCTCTAGCTCACGACAGGACAAGGGAAGGGGATCATTCACAACTCAGTGAATCAAGCCAGTGCCCCAGGTTCAACAGGGTTTGCAAATGAAAGTCATCTTCTGCCACAAGTAATAAAAAAGAGACACGAGTCTTAAAGACAGGAGTTTTGAAATTCTCAGCCTCCTCTGTATAACTAAAAATAAAATAATCTGTATCCAAACAACTGGCCACACCTGGATCAACCTTACCCCTCTGTTCACCCATCTCCCTATTTCATCTGGGTCTCAGTGTCTCTTTTTCTCCTCCTCTGCTCTCCCGCTGTTCCTGTCCTATTTCCTCCCTCACACGTGTCCCGTCCCAGGCTGCTGCAATTCGTTCCCCCTCCAAATGCTCTCTCTCTCCAACCTTCCCGAGTCTTTCAAAAATCCATACCTATGTCTGCCTCTTTCTTCCCCCATTTCGGCTCCCTCTGCGCTCCAGATTGCTCCCCTCCTCTCGCTGTGACTCTCCCTGCCTCCCCACTCTCTGGCAGGCCAGGTGGGTATGCTTCCTTCCAGCCCTTTCTTCCTCTGCTCCTTACCATTTCTCTGCCAACATCATAAAACCGGCCACCTCAGATTGAGACTTGAACCCTTGTGGCGGGACTCCAACAGGATGAAAACACAACTTGGGACTCTAACCCAAGAGGCCTGGACTCAAACCCGGCCCAAAACCCAGTTAGGGACTCTCCACCTCTGACGTTCCTCATCGCCCTTCGCCTCCCCGCTCCCATCACTGATACGGGGCAGTTCTCCCTATGCTGTTTTCCAATCCCTGGAGATCTGGCTTTCTAATTTATTAATACTTCTCTATTTTACTCACTTGGCTATTTTCAAGGCTTAACCTCTTTGACTATACCTTTGCAAATCCCTCAGCCACTCTGTTTTCCCATTGGTTTTCTCTGATGCTGTTCTCCTCGGTTTCAGTCCTCTCTCAGTCCTTCTGACTCTGCTTCTCCTGATCCTCCTGCCTCCTGAATTTACTGAGTGGGCGACAGAACGAGACGCCCCCGGACCGGAAGAGCACCTTTTCCCCCGAGCTGAATTGGGCATGGAACAGCACTGGCTGTCACATGGCTGGCCATGGTCACCTACCCTATGCGGGGTGAGGGGACGGGCTGACAGGAAAGGGGGCTGCTGCGAGGCAGAAGGAGCGGCCTCAGGAGACGCGAGGACAGAGGGGCTGGGAGGGAGGGGCTCAGGAGCCGGGCGGCCTCTCCGGAATCCCTGGACCGGGGAGAGGGCGCGCGGCCTAGCTGGGCTCTGCCTTCAGTGGTCGAGAAGGCGACGCGGCGGGGCACGACTCCAACTCGCGAGAGAGGGCTTTAGTGGGCAAGGCCAGAGGTTAAAAAGTTTTAAGCAGGAAAATGTCGCCAGAGGCGGTGTCTATGCGCACCGAGGGCCGAAACCGCCTCAGCAACACTTAAAACCCAAACGAAAAGATAACTGGGTTGCAACGGCAGCGGCAGCATCTATTCAGGGCCGAGCACCGGATGCCAGGGTTTTTAGGTCGCTGGCAATTCCCACACCATCAGGACGAGTGAGCGGGGGCGGAGGTGGGGACTGGAGGGGTGGCGAGCTCTGCAAACTTACTCCAGAAGGAAGCTTAGGCGCCGCTTGGGGACCCTCGGCTCCGCGCTCTCCAACTTCCGGCTCCGCGTGAAAGGGCTTGTGATATTAGAGCCGGGGCTTCCGACCAGGGGGCGGGGCGAGAGCCGCTGTGCGCACTGCTCGTGGGAGGGGCGGGGCACGGAGGGGGCGGGGCCTGTTACCTTGACAGCATTAAGTTCCCCTGTAACACTGCTCAGGTAAAACTTCAAGTTATGTTGGAAGCCAAGATACTTTCTCTTAAGACTAAAAGGGTTTATTTTCAATAAAAAAGCTGTTTTTTGTTTGTTTGTTTGTTTGTTTGTTTTACAGCATGCTGTGCTCAGATCCTGCTAGTGAGGCTGAAGCAATGCAGGGATCTGGGAACTTGGGAAGTTTTAAGAAACAAGAATGGGACTAGGCTCTATACTCTGCCTGGGTAGAAATGGGCTATTCCCTACTCACACCCTACAAAACAGCAAACTTAGCATAGTGCTGAGTTCAACAAACTCAGGGTCAGTACCTGGGTGTCTGAGATGGAGGACTTAAGGGATGTGATCATTTGGGTCACTAACCACAGCCTTTTAGAGCAAGACACTTCAAATGATTATAAACTGCGTTATTGTTTCTTTTATCCAACTTTTAAAAATTATTTTATTCAACTGTTTTAATTATTTCCCATTTCTAAACCCAACTCTTTAAACAGTGACATAAAGGGGGTTGTATAAGCAACTCTAACAATGACAAATATTGTATAAGTTTCAGCTACAGAGAAAAAAATTAACTGATACCTATACTGTAAAATGATTATCACAATAAGTTTGCCTACCATACGTAATTTCATATAGATAACCTAAAAATGATTCTTGAAAGTGGATTCACCAATGATTTATCAGATACAACACCAAAAGCTCAAGCCAACAAAATAAAAAGAGGTAAATTGCACACACCCTAATTATCAAATATTGCACAGTAAACTATCCTCAGCAGTGAAAAAAACAATGTGCTAGTGTAATACCAAAAATTGCCAAGCATATATTCAATAATAGTTTAACATCAAGAATACATAAAGAACTCTAAAAAGTACTGATCACCAATTCAACCATAGGGGTGGGGGAGCTTTCTTAACCAACCATCCCACATATGGCAAATAAAATACAAAGAGTAACATAAAATAGAAACTTAATGGCAAAAATAAAAGATAATCACTTATAATGCATACAAATATAAAAAAAAAAGAAAGTAGCCATGCTTTGAAAAATAAAAAATGATGGTTCATCCCTGAAGTTATCTCTCCACTACATAAGCTCTGTCATTAAGTTGCTACAAAATTAAGTGTGGAGGCAGAATAATCAATAGCACCCAGGTGACAGCATGCAGCATCAGCAACAGTTTAGTCAACAGCCTCACAACTATGAGGGTGTGAATCTGGACAGTACCCTTGTCAGGAGAAGTTCCTACACCTCCTGGTGAGCCTCAAAGGGCATGGTGATAGCACACGTGAACAACACTATCACAGTGCCCTTCACGCGAGGCTCCTCTGACATCACTCAGAGCCAGAAAAACATGTACAGGTCAGGGTCTTCAGATAATTTCTCATATCACAGAACACACTGACCACTATACTAAGTAGCTTCAAGCGGTAATTCTGTATGCAGCAGGAAAATATTACAACCAACAAGGGAAAGTATTCTCCTTTAAAAATTTTCCCTTACACAGTAAACCCACAGCACAGAGAGTCCAGGAGGAGTTGCCCCATAAACACAGGCAGATTACCACAGCAAAGAAACTGGACATGACTTCCAGACCCTAGAGCCACATACTTCAAAATCAATTTAAAAGGAAAAATTATACAAACTAAGGAGAAAGCAAAGTCAGAAAGAGTCTACACTCCCAGAATAGATAGACCAGTACAAGAGTAGAAAACGATGAGATGTGGGGATCTCATATCCTAAGACCGTGAGATGGGACTATTTGGTCCACCCAGAGATGCCAAGCTAAGAGCCTGAAACATTCACACATATTTCCTTTGTTGGACTGCTGTCCTTACAGTTTTCCTAAGTAACAGGCACAGAAGATCCAATCCACCAGCCTATTCCACACACCCTGACATGTATGGCAGCAAAAGGAGAACAGCAGAAATGGCTGAACGATCTCAAGAGGCAGACAGGGACTAAGACAGTTCATTACAGGTTCTGAGGTGCCAGATAAAATTAAAGAGCAGCCTGTACTTTCCCATTTTCCGATTCTATCTTCCAAATATGACAACTGTGATGAAAGCAGCACCGGATCAGGGGTTAGACGCTTGGGGCATCAGCTCTGATCCATATGGACTAAGAATTGAGTAGCCAATAGATCCAAGCCCACAAAGAGAGAAGAGGAGGCAAGGCAGCCCACCTCATGCTCCTCACACTCAAGAACAACCAGCTCACAGCAGGTAGATGGTGAGTGTTGTGGATACAAACATTGCCTTTGTGTCTGACGGAGCTGCAGCACCACTGGTGGATGAAAGAATACATGATACATGTTGAAGGACAGGCTGAGAACTCGGGGAAAGGTTAAGCTTCCTCTAGGACTTTGATAAACAAACTTCTCTTTGGCCAAAGATCTGAGAGAGTCACTTCCTAGGTAGGTTGAGAAGTCCGGGGTACCCGAGGAGGAGAAAGGGGTCTGGGCTCTCAAGGAGGAGAAAGGGGTCTGAAGCTCTCGAGGAGGATAGAAAGCGGTCTGGAATTATCAAGGAGGAGAGAAGGATAAACTTTTTTTCTTTAAGCTCAGAGCTGACGATTACACAACAAAACAACTCCGCTTAAACTCTGTACTAAGCAGAGACATTACTTTGCCAACAAAGGTCTGTCTAGTCAAGGCTATGGTTTTTCCACTGGTCATGTATGGATGTGAGAGTTGGACTGTGAAGAAAGCTGAGTGCCGAAAAACTGATGCTTTTGAACTGTGGTGTTGGAGAAGACTCTTGACATTCTCTTGGACTGCAAGGAGATCCAACCAGTCCATTCTAAAGGAGATCAGTCCTGGGTGTTCTTTGGAAGGAACGATGCTCAAGCTGAAACTCCAATACTTTGGCCACCTCATGCAAAGAGCTGACTCATTGGAAAAGACTCTGATGCTGGAAGGGATTGGGGGCAGGAGGAGAAGGGGACGACAGAGGATGAGATGTGTGGATGGCATCACTGACTCGATGGACATGAGTTTTAGTGAACTCCAGGAGTTGATGATGGACAGGGAGGCCTGGTGTGCTGCAGTTCATGGGTCACAAAGAGTTGGACACGACTGAGCAACTGCACTGAACTGAAGATAATATAACAACAGTGTATCCTGCTTGAGGACAGGTTTCTCCTTCTTGAAAACCTTCTAATCCTGTCACCTTGAAAAGTAAATTCTGGGCATGGGTCTGGTAAGACCTTTACAACCTTGAGACATTTTTTAACTTACTGTAATAACCAACTGAAAAAGTATATAGCTCCTTGCTAAGACTAGCGGGGGGGGCATTCTCCATGCCCCTTCTGATGTGTGTGTCAGAAGCTTTCTCTGTCCCATTTCACACTTTAATAAAATTCTGCAACACAAAAGCTCTTGAGTGATCAAGCCTGGTCCCTGGTCCCAAAACTGTATCTTCTTCTTTAGAGTTCATGAATCTGATGTTGTTCACCATAAGCTCTCATCTCTATGTACCATTACAAGAGGTTTCCAACCATTATTAATGGTGTGCTTTCCTCTCTGCCCTGAGATCTCATCTCTGTTCACACTTTTGATACATTCCCGTCCATTTGGGAGTCTTGTTTTTTTTCAAAACAAATATCTCAAACTAAAATATATGATGTATGAAAAGAGCACACCTAACATTGTTCTCAATGGTGAAAGACTGAAAACTTTTACTCTGAGATCTGGAAGAAGGGAAGGACGTGCATTCTGCACACTGTTCAACAAAGGACTGAAACCCCTAACCAGAGCAATCAGACAAGAAAAAGTAATCAAAGCTTCCCAAAGTGAAAAATTAGAAAGTTACCTTCTTCCCTAGAGGACAAGGTCTTTTGCGTATAAACTGTAGATTCCACACAGACACAAAAAACTGCCTGCCACGTCAAATAGCAATTTTAGTAAACTTGCAGGATACAAAAGTCAACATGCAAGTCAGCTGCATTTCTATACACAATGAACAATGTTAAAAGAAAATCACATAACAATTTTATTTACTATTGTATTAAAAATAGATGAAATATTTAGGAATAATTCACCAAGGAGGTGAAACATATACACTGAAAACTACTTAACCATTTCTAAAAGAAATCCAAAATAAACAAATAAATCTAGTAGCCATGGACTGGAAATCTCAGTACTCTATATTTCCAAGTTACTCAAAGTGTTCCACAGATTTAACAAATTCATTATGAAACTTACAGTAGAAATGTTTGCAGAAATAGAAAAAAACTTGCCAGAAGTCATAAAGAATCTCAAGGGGACCATAAACTGCAAAAATGCTCTTCAGTAAGTACAAAGATGAAAAATGAAGGCCACCCTTTTAAAAATTTCAAGCCATATCACAATATAATCCAAATAGTGTAGTACTGGCATAAACACAGATTTATATACCAAGGGAACAGAAGAGAATGTTCAGAAATAGTCATTTGTATATATTTGAAATCTAATGACAAGGATGCTAAGAAAACCCAGTGGAAAAAAAGACAGTTGCCATAACAAACGGTGAATCTATGGGTTAAACAATGAAGAGGAAACCTCACCTTCCTCAAAAGTAAAAACATCTCTGTGCCAAACCACAAAATGAACATAGTGAAAAGTCAAAACTTGAGATCAAATTTCCCTTTTTAGGTCTACTTCCAGATTTTACCAGGTACTGTGCATGTTAATACCTGACTCCCACCCACAGCTTCTTAATCCTGATTGACAGAGAGCAGACTGCACATCCAGAAGGACCCGAGGCAATCCCTGCTACCCAAAAGCACTGAGACCCCTTCTCAAACCTGTGGGTGTGAAGCCCTGCCCAGGATGGTGCCCTCCACACAAGGTCCAGGACACTGGGTCATGGGAATACGGGATCTAAGTGGAGACGACAGACCCTGAGGGAAGTTCCCTGGTGAGTGTGCAGGTGCAGGTGTCAGGAAGGATACTTCAGAGTCAGAGATGATTAGTAAGTCCAAAGAAGGGATTTCACGGAGGACAGACTGAGAATCAACTGAGAATATTATTTTACCTGAGAAAGAGCCATTCCTCTTTTCTTTCCTTTTTCCTCCTCTTCCCAGCTTCTTCCTCAAACACTGTAAGCTTTTAGAAGTTGATCTGGCAAGTGGAAAACAGGCTGCTTTAGGCTTAGAATCAACAACCCCTGTTTGTTTGCCACAACCACAAAAACAGGAAGACCTCACTATGTGGAACAGTCCTTTGGTGTCCACTGCCTCCAGGTGGGATGCCCCACTAGACAACTTGTTTCTCTTCTTGCTGCTCTTCTCCTCACCCCCACCCTTCTAATTGTCCTAAATATCTATACATCTGTCTCCTTCTTTCTCCAACTCTGCTCCCTCTCTGCCTTCTAGTCACACCCCTTCTCTCTCTGTTACACTCCCACTCTGGGGCACTCCAGGTGTCTAGGCTTCCTTCCTTCTCTTCTTTTCTAGTCAACACCTATCCCTGTTTCTCTCCCAGGCTCACCCCTGTCAGCCCTCGTACTGCAGATGTGGGGCCCCTGTCTCCTTGTCTCTAACTCCTGGAGATCCCACACCTTTGTCCATTTATCTTCCGCCTACCCGCTACTTTAGGGCTAACTCTATTTCATTTTACCATCCCTTTGCAATTGCCTCAGCCATCCTGGGTGTTGTAAGGACCCCGTTGTAAGGTCAGACCCCAGGGGCCATGATGGGCCGCCTCTCCTCTCCCTCCCACCAGCAAGAAGGTCCCTAATGGAAGGATCCTCCCAGATCCCAGAATGACAGCACACTTCACCAGTTGCCATAATGGGCTGCCCCTCCTCTCCCCCATGACAGGGGGAAGTCCCTATCCCATAACAGAGGGAGCCTCCCAGATCCCAGGGACAAGTGACAGCACAGTTCACCAGCTAAAGCCACCCCACCTCCACCATGTAGAAGGACCTATCAGCCCATGACACCTTGGCCCAGCAACCTATCCAAACCCCCATCCATTAACATGCCTATCCCTCACAGCGTGCATATATAAACAAACTTCTAACACAGTCCAGGTGCGTGGAATTCCCTTGACCTGCCCTGTTTGGGTCCAGGAACCCTGCCCGGGAGTGCTTACCTATTAAAGCCTGTTAGACACTCTTTTTGGTGTCCTGGCCGTCTTTTACCTAACATTTGACACCCAACTTGGGGCTCGAGGCAAGGGCCCATCCCACGACGAGTGGGATTTGCAGCCCCCTCGGGTCTGGCCCGCACCGGACCAGGTCACCCTGTCACCCCGCCAGGACCATTCAACCTTCTGGCAGGATACGGGGTAAGTTCCATCAGTCGGGCACTGGGGGTTTTTGCTTCCGTGGCGATTATGCCTAGGGTGTCCAGGTTCCAGTAAACTGTGGCTGTGTCTGGACCCCTCCTTTGCAAGCCAGGCTTGCTTCCTCACTGCCTGTCAATTTGGAGATGTCCATCTTGGCTGAGTGGCCTTCTCCTCACTGGGTTGACGGCCCGTTCAGGGATGCCTGACCGGACTACTCCCAGCCCCGTTAACAACTGGTCCAGGACCTTCATTTCATAGTCGCCATGGAGGCAGCTCCCCCAAGCCTGACCGGCACTGGTCTACACCACTACAATGTTTACTTGCCAACCTCAGAACTCTACATATCTCTGGAGCAATTCATTTCAAACACTTAACCTACCTTTGTTCTGAGGCATGGCCACAATATTCCTTAGATAACGGCTCACAATGGCCACCAACCGGAACTTTTGGTTTTGACATCCTCCATGACTTAGATAATTACTGCTGGAGGACGGGAAAATGGTCTGAGGTACCCTACGTACAGGTTTTCTGGCTGTAGCACTCCTGTCCCACTCTGTGTACCCACTGTTCCCCTTCTGAAATTCTCCTAACCATGGCTCTCTCTAGCCCTACATCACCAGGGAGGCCATCAGCAGTCCAACCAGAGACACCCGAGGCAGAAAATTCTGCCCTTACAGTGCCTCCAGAAGACCTGGTGGCCCCCCATAACCCTACACTCCAGCCCCTGCTACTTCACCACCCTCCCCTCTGTCGCCCTCACCCACTCCCCCTCCATGTGCTCCCCTCCCCCATCATCCTCACAGCCTAGCCCTCCTGTAACAAGGCCATCTCTATATCCATCCCTCCCTTCATGCCTTGCCTCACCAACCTCCCCCACACCAACCTCCCTCTATCGCCCTCACCCTCCCTCCATATCCATCTCTCCTGTGACTATGTCTCCCGCCGCTCCCTTGGCTCCGTCCTTTGCTTCGTCCTTGGTTCCATCTCTCCATCCACCCCTTCCCCCCCTCATCACCTCCTTCCCCACCACTCTCACAGCCCAACTCTCCTGTGATTATTCCTCCCCACCACTCCCTTGGCTCCATCGCTCTGTCCACCCCTTCTCCCTTATTGTCTCCCCCTTCACTGTTCTCACAGCCCAACTCTTTTGTGTCTATGCCTCTCGCTTCTCCCATGGCTCCACTTCAATATCCACCCCTTCCTCCATGCCCCCTTTCTGACTCAATAGTCAGCTCACACACAAGATCCCAGACCACTCCCAATCTGCCGCCAGCTCTCCTGCTTCATCTCTGCCAGGTGGCTGGCCCGGAGAGTCTCACCCATGTCCTCGTGCCCTTTTACTCCAACATCTTGCCCATATTTAAAAACGGCTAGGCTCCTACTCAGCCAACCCCTCTAACTACATCAAAAACTTTACCCAGCTCTCTCGGTCTTATGCCCTCACCTGGCAAGATGTATTTGTCATCCTGGGGTCCACTACTACCCCAGGAAGAAAAAAAAAAAAGGCCATTTGGGCCACAGCAAGTGGGTAGCAGACCAGAGACATGTAGCCAACCCAGCAGATCCAGCCAGGCCACCTGGAGCGGCTGCTATTCCAGATGTAGAGCCAGAATGAGATTGTCAGGAGGAACAGAGAGGCGGAACCAACATTCAATACATGATAAAATGCCTATTAGAGGGAATGGAGACCACCTCCCTTAAGGTAGTAAACTAGATGAAGTAACTCAGGGCCCCAATGAAAACCCAGCAGCCTTTCTTAACAGGCTGACAGAGGCTTTCACCACCTATACCCGGATTGCCCCAGATTCTCCGGTGGGGGTTACTACCCTAGCCAACTGTTTTATATCCCAATCAGCTTCAGACATCAGAAAAAAAAACTCTCCAAGGCTGACGATGGGCCTCAGACCCACCTCCTAGACCTGGTAAAAATGGACTTTAAGGTTTACAATGCCCAGAGGAAACCGCCAAAGCTAGCTGCAAGGCAAGGCTTAAACTAAAAGCTGAACTCCAGGCTGACCTCCTTAAAAAAACACACCCAGGCACTAGTGACAGCCCAGCAGCCGGCCATGGGACAAAGGTGCATCCCCAAAAGCCACCACTGGGAGCCTGCTTCAAATGCAGTCATGAGAGCCACTGGGCCCACCAATGCCCAAACCCCCTGGCTCCCAAGAAAACCGTGCCCTCGTTGCAAACAACCGGGACATTGGGTGAGTGATTGTCCCCAGGCAACTCAGACCCCGACCTTACTGGGCCAAGGTCTGGGCCCCCAAAGGACATTTCCTCCCCACACAGCACCATGAAACTTCTCTCCTTTGATCCAAGATTGACGACGCCCAGACTCAGGGACCCCCATAACCCAAGCCAAGCCCAGGTAATGCTTCAAGTGGCGGGTAAGTCTATCAGTTTCTTGATGGATACGGGGGCTGCTTACTCGGTTCTTCCCTCCTTCAGGGACACCTTGCATCCTTCCCAGGTCTTGGTGTTGGGTATAGATGGCACATCTTCACGACCCTTGCAGACTGGGCCACAGCCCTATCAGCTTGACCACTTCTTATTCACACACTCTTTTCTGATAATCCCTTCATGCCCCACTCCCCTGCTGGGGTGAGACATTTAGCTAAGCTTAGGGCCACCATTCACCTAACTCTCTCATTTTCCCAATCTCTCACTTTGCCCCTACTCCTCCTTTGCTCCCCTGAGGCTCCAATTGTCGACCCTACCATTTGGGACACTGAAATCCCTCTGGTAGCAACCCATCACACCCCCATCCTGATTAAACTACGTGATCCTTCCCACTTCCCAAGCCGCCCTCAGTTCCCCATCTCTCAGACTCACCTACATGGTCTTAAGCCAATCATAGACCGTCCATTAGGCCAGGGCCTCCTGGTCCCCATGGCCTCATCCTTCAATACCCTCATTCTCCCAGTACAGAAAGCTTCTGGCAGTTACCGACTGGTCCAGGACCTTCGACTGATAAATGAGGCCATAATCCCTGCTTATCCAATTGTCCCCAATCCTTATACCTTACTTTCTGACATCCCTAGCAATACAATTCACTTTACTGTCATAGACTTCAAAGATGCCTTTTTCACTATTCCCTTATGCCCAGACTGTCAATTCCTCTTTGCTTTCACATGGACCGACCCAGAAACCCCGACAGTCCCCCCAGCTAACATGGACAGTCCTTCCCCAAGGGTTTAGAGATAGCCCCCATTTTTTTTTGGCCAGGCTCTGGCCCGAGATCTGGCTACATGCCCTCTGGCCCCTAGTGTCCTCTTACAGTATGTGGATGACCTTCTGTTCTGCAGCCCCTCACAAGCTCTCTCTCAGACACATACCACTGTTCTTCTTAACTTCCTTAGCACTAAAGGATACCGAGCATCTCAACAAAGGGCCCAACTCACCCAGACCTCTGTAACTTACCTAGGTCTAAAGATTACCCCAACAACTAGAGCTCTAACTACTGACAGACTCAGCCTTCTTTGAGACCTCTGCCCCCCTTCCACTGGGGAACAAATCTTATCCTTTTGGGATTATCAGGATTCTTCTGGCACTGGGTCCCCAACTATGCTTCACTGGCTAAACCCCTCTACACAGCCACAAAGATACCCCTACTGGACCACTCTCTTCAGAAACAGAGGTCAAAAGGCTTTCTACATCCTCTGCTCAGCTTTGCTGTCCTTTTCCCCCACTCTTCCTGCCCAATCCCAAACTCCCCTATCACCTGTACACTGATAAAAAAAGGGGGCATAGCCTTTGGAGCCCTTATACAGCCTGAGGGCTCTGAAATGCTGCCAGTGGCATTTATCTCCAAACAGTTAGACCCCACCGCCCAGGGATGGTTCCTCTGCCTATGCGCCCTGGCTGCAGCAGCTTCTCTATATGCAAATGCAAAACAAAACAAAACAAAACTAACAAACAAACAAAAACGCTAATTCTAGATCAACCCCTAACTATATTCTCACCACACTGCCTGGCCGACCTCCTTGCTTCCAAATTCCTGTCAGACCTTAGCAACTCTCAGCTCCAGCAATTCACCATTTCTAAGACACCCTTGCCTCCCACCAGTGACTAACACGTCCTGTCCAATGCTTGTCTGGCATCATCAGCTGTGGCAGTTGCCAGTTGCAGCTTTGGCCTTACTCCTCGCCACTGGATTGGCTGTCACGGCTCCCCAGGACTGGCCACTCGCACTTCGACTTTCACTGGCCCTTGCTTACCTTGCCATTTGTTACCTACTCCTGGAGTACTATTCTCTTAGGGTAACCTGACCTGGCCATATGTCTCTAGCCTGCCTTGAAGAGTTTATTTTGACCCTACTATAAGACCTCTGGCTGGCTACCCTGATTATTGACTGTAACTTTCATCCAGGCAATTTCTGATCTGCACTTACAGGAGATCTTCTTCCTTTTCACAAAAGCTCAAATTGATTTTTTTCTCCTTTATCATTCTCCTCCTAATATCATAGCTAAACATTCTCTTGTCACTATTCCTCCTGGCCATGATAATACGGATGGGACAACCTATGCCCTGCCTCCCGGGGCTACACCAAATGAGACCACAAAAAAACTAGGTTCACAGCCTACACTTATGTCCACCAAGACTATTATGCTCCACCTGCCCAGCCATGCTCTCATGGAGGTAAATGGTATTGGATGGCCAAGAGCTTTGGGACAGCTAAATCAAGTTCAGCCTCTAACTGCCATAAAGCTGGAGGCAAAGATCTCTGTTTTACCATGCTAACTCACTGCAGAATGACAGATAGGAAGGGGGCCCAAGATCAGAGGCGAAGACAAACCCAATATAAGGTCCAACAGGACCTCATAAAGTTAGCAACTGAAGACTCTGATCCACACAATGAGCCCAACAAACTCCTAGACCAAGTTCATCAGGTGCTCAAACCCTTAGATTTTTCATCCCAAATTTTCACCAGCATCAATGACACCTATCAGACCCTGACTGAAACCTCACCAAACTTCTCATGTTGGCTGTGTCTTCCCTTGAGATCCCAACCATTCCTTGCCCAACCTATTCCCAGCAAATGGGTAGAGGCTCAAAATCTCACTCAAAATGCCACAAAAGTACCCTGGCCAATGGGGCCTTTAACCACCAAGGTACTGTATCTACCAGCCAATGCCTCTTGCATTCTGGCCAATGACACCTCATTAACCACAGTGGCCTGTGATGGCTCAAGACGAGGCCCCCTATCCCCAAATCCTCCAATATGCAGAAAGCCCAGGATATTCTTTCTCTGCAATCAAACCACCTTATTACAATGCTTCCCACCCAACTAGACTCAGCCTTACACCCCAATCTTCCTTACGCCCTATCTGACCATTCTGACACCACAGGCGATAAAAGACCAGATCCAACCAACCCACCACCAACAGAGGGCATTGGCTGCAGCTCCCCTGCTCCTCGGAGGATGTTTAGTCACAGCCTTAGGACTGGGGGCAAGAAGACTGGGATCAGCCACGTACTTTTGCTATAAGCTGTCCACAGACCTCAATCGAGACCTAGACAAGGTGGCAGACTCCCTAATGGCATTACTGACCCAGATAACCTCTCTGGCAGCAGTGGCTCTCCAAAATCCAAAGGCCCTAGACCTGCTAATGGCTGAAAAAGGGGGAACCTGTCAGTTCCGAAGGGAAGACTGTTGTTGTTGTTTTTCATATTAATGCCTCGGGGATAGTTCAGAAAAAGGTCTGAAAGTTGAGAAAAAGCATCAAACTTAGACAGGCCGAGTCAGGCTGTTCCAACTTTTTGGGATGGTGGAAGTCATCTTGAGCAAAATGGCTTCTCGCACTTCTCGGACCCCTCACTGCCTTGTTCCTCATCCTGTCGATTGGAACTTGTGTTTTTCAGATCATCCTCCAGAGGGTCAGGGACCTGACCCAGACGGCTACTGGATGGATGCTGATGGTGGCTGCATACTCCAAAATTCTGTCCAGAGACCCTGAGGCCCCCTACAGGTCACCGGGATCTGGCCACAACCCTCAGCCCCAACAACGCCCCCAGTTCAGCAGGAAGTAGCCAGAAATGAAAACAGCGCCCCTTATCCTATCAAAAGGGTCAGAATGTAAGGTCGGACCCCAGGGGCCATGATGGGCCACCCCCTCCTCTCCTCTCATCAGCGAGAAGGTCCCTAATGGTAGGAACTCCCAGATCCTGGGGACCAATGACAGCACACTTTGCCGGTTGCCATGATGAACCGCCCCTCCTCTCCCCCACCAGTGGGGGATGTCCCTACCCCATAATGGAGGGAGCCTTCTGGATCCCGGGGACCAGTGACAGCACAGTTCACCAGCTAAAGCACCCCACCTCTGCCACGTAGAAGGACCTATCCCACGACACCTCAGCCCAGCAACCTATCCAAACTCCCATCCATTAACCTGACCATCCTTCACAGCATGCATATATAAACAAACTTCTAACGGTCCGGGTGTGCAGACTTCCTTGACCTGCCCCAATTGGGTCCGAGAAGCCCACCCATGAGTGGTTCCCCATTAAATCCTGTTAGACACTCTTTTTGGTGTCCTGGTGGTATTTTACCTAACACCTGTCGTTTCTCTCATTGATTTCCACTTCTGAGTTTGCCTTTCACTCTCAGTCACTGCTTCTTCTGATTACCCTCACCCACGTATCTACAGAAATAATGAGTAAATGAAACACCCGCCTATCAAAAGAGCACCTTTTCCAGTTAGACGAACTTGTGACGGAAAAACACTGGGTGTCACACGTCCAGCCCAGTTCAGTTCAGTTCAGTTCAGTCGCTCAGTCTTGTCCGACTCTTTGTGACCCCATGAATCACAGCACGCCAGGCCTCCCTGTTCATCACCATCTCTCGGAGTTCACTCAGACTCATGTCCATCGAGTCCGTGATGCCATCCAGCCATCTCATCCTCAGTCGTCCCCTTCTCCTCCTGTCCCCAATCCCTCCCAGCATCAGTCTTTTCCAATGAGTCAACTCTTTGCATGAGGTGGCCAAATTACTGGAGTTTCAGCTTTAGCATCATTCCTTCCAAAGAAATCCCCAGGGTTGATCTTCAGAATTGACTGGCTGGACCAGTCCAAGGGTGAGGAAAAGGGACTGACCAGGAAGGGGAGGCCTGCAGGGCAAAACGATTGGCCTGAGGAGGCACGAGGGCAGCAGAGGCTGGGAGCCAGAGGGGACTCAGGCTGGGTGAGCTCTCCAGAATCCCAGGACCGGGGGATAGGACATGGCTTCTCCAGGAGCGGGGCTGTCAACGCGACCTCCAGGGGCCAACAGGGTGAGGCAGTGGAGGTGAGTGTGCCCAAATCCCCCTCGTTCCAGGGGACATTACAGGGCACAGGCGTAGGTACTAATGGTTAAGTTTTAAGCAGGAAAATATCCCAAAGGCGCTGTCTCTGGGGCCGAAGGCCGAAAAAGCAAACAGCAAGGACAAGCCTCAGAGCGATTTTGTACACTTGATCTGCAACCGCGGCCTCTGGGTTTATTTGGGGTGGACGGCGGGGTATTGGGATAATACTGCCACGGAACCAGCGGGACCCTGAAGATGGGCATGGCGAGGGCAGGTTGGATGGCTAAGCGTGCAGCAGCACACGTTTACACTGGGGTAAAAAAAAAAAAAAAAAAACAATTCAAGGGCCGCCAGGCGACCTTCTCTCGCGGCCTTCCGTTTCAGCTGGAAACTGCGCACGCGTGGATTCCGAGGCGGAGCTTCTGGGTCGGGGGCTGGGCAAATCGCTGCAGGGCGGGGCGGGGTAAGGAACGTCCAGGTCTGCAGAGCAAGAGCAAGGCAGGGCAAGGCGCCGGGCAGTGTTTAACAGTCCTGTGATGCCCATAAATTACAGCCTGTTTTTTTTTAAACTTGTTGCCTTTAACGTCTAATTAGATAGCATATTCTAATATAATTACAATATGGAATTATCTATGAATAAAATAAACTTTATGTCATATGTTGAGGAAAGAACGGTGCTAGTAGGGAAAGTCTCTCAGTTGTGTCCGACTCTGCGACCCCATGGTGTATACAGTCCACGGAATTCTCTAGGCCAGAACAATGGAGTGGGTAGTCTTTACCTTCTGTATGGGATCTTCCCAAGCCAGGGATCTAACCCAGGTCTCCTGCGTTGCAGGCAGATTCTTTACCAGGTGAGCCACAAGGGAAGCTTCTGTTATTAAGATTCATCCAGTGTTTTAGCAACAACATCTAAGCAGCCAGGGTATGGGGACAGACTTAAAAACCTGCAATCCGTGCCTAGCTTTGATTTCTTCTTTTAGTGCCTGTTGGCTGCTATACAGTTCTCCTTAAATTCTTCCAATTTAATTTGAATTTTATACATTCCCACACAGCCTCCTGGAAATTTTGAGGATTTGGGTCACTTTGAGCTCCCCCTCGGGATGCGAGGAAAACATGCACTGGGCACAGTGGAGAGGAGGGAGCTGGTGGGCTCCGCGGACCAGAGGCACCGCTGCGGCGGGGCTCCACGCGGCCGTGCAGGCAGAGGCGGCCGGCCTTCCCAGGTCGCTGTGTCGCGCTGCGTTACACTTTTTAAGGCAAAAGCTTAAAACTTTGTAGACCAGCATGTTGGAAACTAGGATATGTCCTCCTAACAAGTAGAAAAGTTTCAGTAAAGATTTTATTTTCCTTTTTAAAATTTTTTGAAATTATGAAAGTATGACAACACATTTACATGAGGCTTTCAAAATAGTTACAGAGAGTTCCACTATATATTACAATTTTTACGTGGACAAATTAAGATTTTTAGTTGGAATTTCAATATTAAACTCTCAAAAATTAATAGAATGGACAGGAAAGTAGGATATACTAGACCTGAAAACAATTGTGAACCAATTCAACATAATTAAGACTTATACAATTTTCACACAAGAGCAGGATACAAATTTTATTCAAGTTCCCTAGACTATTAACCAGGAGACACTGGAACATGATGTAAAACAAGGTGGAAAAGTGTCATGACCTAAATAAAGTGTATTGAAATCATACAGGGACTGCTCTCTTATCACTGTGAAACTATCTGAGAACTCGATACCAAAAGGTATTTTAAAATAACCCACATAGTTTCAACTGCAATAAATAAATAAATGTTTTCGTCAGCAAGTTCTTGCCTGTTCTGCTCTTGGCAATTCAAGGGTTGGGAACCTGGATCTCTGAAGAGTTCCTGTAGGGTGGTAATTGGATGCAGAACATTTCCTGCCATTAGAATAATTTAACCATCTTAAGAAAACAAGAGATTTTTCTGGACTTCTCTCGGTACTGCAAACTAAAATAAGAAACACAAAACTATCCCTGGGGAAAATGTACCACTTTACAGTGACATCCTGTATCACAACTTTTCCTGCTTGTTCCTCATTCAGCTGGAAGGCCAAACTCCACATGGCTCAGTCCCAGAGACACAACGCCAATACCTACAGTCTGAGATTGGAGGACTAAGGTGTGTGATAACTTACATCAGTCCCCTTTTGTTTTCATTTTGAAATTGACAAAGTTTACTAACCATTGTTTTAAAAAGAGCAATTATCGTTGATCAGTTGCTAAGTTGAATCTGACTCTTTTCAACTCCATGAACTGCAGCACACCAGGCTTCCCTGTCCTTCACTATCTCCCAGGGTTTTCTCAAACTTGTGTTCATTGAGTGGGTAATGCCATCCAAGCATCTCATCCTCTGTCGCCCTCTTCTCCTGCCTGCAAACTTTCCCAGCATCAGGGTCTTTTCCATTGAGTCCGCTCTTTGCATCATGTGGCCAAAAAGAGCAATACATCTTTAAAAATTGATGAAAACCGCATTGTTCCTTTAATAAACATTCTAAGCTTCTACTGCTCTCCACACAACAGGCCAGTAATTGAAAGACAAGTCGCTGGGGCAGGAATAATGACTTTATTCAGAAAGTCAGCAAACCAAAAATATGGTAGATTTGTACCCCCAAACCATCTTATCCGACTTAAAACTCAGTCCCCTTTTATACTAAAAGTGGAGGGAGTAAAGTCAAGTCAAATTCCTTTGAACATAAGGAATCAAACAGTTAAGTAACAGAGCATAAAAGTCCATCAATAAGAGGGCATCTCTCCTGGCGCAATGGTAAACAATCCACCGACAGATGCGGAAGACATGGGTTCTGCTCCAGGATAAGGCCACATGCCTCAGGGCAACTACACCCAAGTGATACAACTACTGAGCCTGTGCTCTAACGCCCAAGAGCCCAAACTACTAGGCTCACGTGCTAAAACTACTGAAGCCCAAGCATCATACAGACCATGCTCTGCAAGAAGAAACCACAACAAGAATCCCATGCACCATGACTAGAGAACAGCACCCACTGCTGGCAACTAGAGAAAAAACCAAGCAGCAACAAAGACCCAGAACACCTAAATAAATAATTTTTCTAAAAAAAAAAAAAAAAATGATTTTATCCTTAGTTAATTTTAAGTATGTAGTTATTAACAAAAACCAAAGTTTATTTGTTAATTCCACAATAAAACAATCAACCAAGGTTAGTAAAGATGGGGACTTCCCTGGCAGTCCCATGGTTAAGACCTCAGGCTTCCATTTCAGAAGTTTCAGGTTCAATCTATACTCAGGGAACTAAGATTCTGCAAGCTGCACCGTGTGACAAAGAAGACAAAAAAATCAGTGAACTTGGATTTAATAGTGAAAAATAGATGATGGAATGAAAAGCCCCTAGCCCTGAGGTCTCTTTCTGAACTTTCCATTCCATTCCCAAACAGCAAGATTTTTCAAGGAGGTCCTCATTTAGTTTTAAATGTACTATAAATAGTCAGTATACTGTATTGCTGTTTTTCTTTCTGGCTTACTTCACTCTGTATAATAGGCTCCAGTTTCATCCATCTCTTTAGAATTGATTCAAATGTATTCTTTCTAATGGCTGAGTAATACTCCATTGTGTATATGTACCACAGCTTTCTTATCCATTCATCTGCTGATGGATATCTAGGTTGTTTCCATGTCCTGGCTATTATAAACAGTGCTGCAATGAACACTGGGGTACATGTGTCTCTTTCAATTCTGGTTTCCTTGGTGTGTGCCCAGCAGTGGGATTGCTGGGTCATAAGGCAGTTCTATTTGCAATTTTTAAGGAATCTCCACACTGTTTTCCATACTGGCTGTACTAGTTTGCATTCCCACCAACAGTGTAAAAGGATTTACTTTTTGTGATACAGCAAAAGAGACACAGATGTATAGAACAGACTTTTGGACTCTGAGGGAGAGTGAGAGGGTGGGATGATCTGGGAGAATGGCATTGAAACATGTATACAATCATGTATGACACGAAGCGCCAGTCTATGTTCGATACAGGATGAAAGATGCTTGGGGCTGGTGCACAGGGATGATCCAGAGAGATGATATGGGGTGGGAGGTGGGAGGGGGATTCAGGATTGGGAGCTCGTATACACCTGTGGTGGATTCATGTCAATGTAGGGCAAAACAAACACACTATTGTAAAGCAAAATAAAGTAAAAATAAAATTAAAAAAAAGAAATTTATATATATATATATATATATATATATATATATATATATATATATAGTCAGAACTGATTTCCCATTTTTGGCCTCTTTTCCAGATTTTACCACATATTCTAAGTGTTAATACCTGATGTCCACGTGCAGCTTCTTTATCCTGTGACACAGAGCAGACAGTGCATCCAGATGGCCCTAAGCAATTCCTGCTGCCCCAAAACACTGAGACCCCATCTCCAACCCTTGGGTGAGAAGCCCTGCCCAGAACGGTGCCCAGGGGAGCCTCCTCGCAAGGGCCAGGTCACCGGGTCATGGGGAGGCGGGATCTAAATGGAGTTGACAGGGCCCGAGGGAAGGCCCCAGGTGAGAGTGCACATACGGGAGTCAGACAGGATACTTCAGAGTCAGACACAATTAGCAAGTCCAAGTAAGGGCATTTCAGGAAGGACAGACTGAGAATCCACTGAGAATATGACCTTACCTAAGAAAAGAGCCATTCCTGACTCTTTTTCTCCCCTCTTCCAGGTTTTTCTTAGGCATCCTGCAGAGGTTGATATTGAAAGTTGAAAACATGCTATTTAATGCCTACAGTCAATATTCCCCCTTCCTGAGCTCCAACCACGCATGCAGGGAAACCCTCACCATGGGGGAACACAGTCCTCTGTGGCCACTGTCTCAAGAGGGACTCAGGAAAAGCAATACCCACACAGAGACCAACACTGGAGCTCCTCTCCCACACTTTCCTTCAGATCACACTCCCCTCCCGGTGAGGCCTCATGCACACAGCAGCAGGGGGCACATCAGCTGACCCAACAATCCCCTTCAGATCACAGAGCAGGCCATGGTCCATCCCAACTCAGAACAGAATGGCCTCCTCATCCCTGGGGCTGATCTCCATCTCAGAAGAGGAGGCTAAGAGTCTTGGTGCTCAATGCAGGATCCCGATCAGATTTGCTGCACTGTGAACATACCTGGGACTAGGACCCACACAAGTATCTGAGGACGTCTGATATGGCACGGGGTACCATACATGGTTTCACAAAATGCTTCATGCATCTCATGAGAAACATGGGTTGAACACCATAAAGGTGCCAAACCCAGCCCACCTCCTACTTACTTCTTTTCCAGCCTTACTGAGATAGAACTAATGAAATGGATATGTTTATACATGCCATTCATTATGTGACTATTTGACAGACATATACACTGTGAAATATTTATCACATTCCAGTCACCAAAGCATCCATCAACTCCCAGTTCCCATGTTTTGTATGGTGACGACACTTAAGAGTTACGCTACTGACACATTTAAAGTATGTAGTAACACAGAAGAATTTACTACAGTTAAAATGGTGCACATAGCTCCCCAGAACTTACTCATTTTACAACTCAAAGTTCATACCTTAACATCCCCCATCTTCCCTAACTCCCAGATCCAGAAAACCACCATCCTATTGGCTGTTACTGACTTTCACTCTAGTAGATTCTACCTTTAAGTGAGATCATACAATAGCTGTCTTTCTCTGCCTTAGTTCACTTAGCATAACGTTCTCTACATTCATCCAGGTTACCTAAGTGGCAAAAATCTTCATTTTCTTATGGCCCAATAATATGTCATCTACTACTCCTTCACTGACTATCCTAAAGCCTTTGACTGTGTGGATCTCAACCCACTATGGGAATTTATTAGAGATGGGAGTACCAGACCACCTTACCTGTCTCCCGAGGAACCTGTATGCAGATGAAGCAACAGAACTAGAAATGGAACAGCTGGCTGGTTTAAAATTAGGAAAGGAGTAAGAAGACATTCGAAGAGTCCTTTAGACTGCAAGATCAAACAAGTCAATCCTAAAGGAAATCAACCTTGAATATTCATTGTGAAGACTGATGGTGAAGCTGAAATTCCAATACTTTGGCCACCTGATGCAAAGAGCTAACTGACTGGAAAAGACCCTGATGCTAGAAAAGATAGAAGGAAAAAGGAAAGGAGATAGAGAGCATCACTTAGCTAGCATCACTCACTCAATGGACATGAATCTGAGCAAACTGCGGGAGGTAATAGAAGTCAGAGGAGTCTAGCGTGTTGCAGTCCATGGGGTCACAAAGAGTTAGACACAACTTACCAACTGAACAAAAAAAAAGCAGCAGCTTGCAGAATTTTATTTCTCCAAACAACTATTGAATTCCAGCCCCTGGGGAATAAAAGATCAGTCTAACCACTGGATTGTTAGAGCATTATCTAGGTGATTTATTTATAAGATATAAAGATTTAGTCATGGAGAGGAGTAATGCATTACTCACACCTTATTTGTCAAAAGAGTTCTCATTGCTTGTTTAGCTCCACAGTGGCTGTGAAATTAAAAATACACATTGCTATGTATTAGGAATGAAGAAAGTCGTTACACTGTAGTGATCTTCAGTGTGAATTTATATGTGGATATAAAAGTGAATGAAAGAACGGAAAATAGCAAAAGAAAACTACTTCATGTCTTTGAAACAAACAAGTTCAACTATTGAAATAATAATTAAAAATAATTTCACAACTGTAAACGTTTATATATCCCTCAGGCTCAGGTAAGGTGGTATGAATGACATCCTAAAATGGATTTTTTTTTCATTTACCTACTTTGATGCTAGAATCAGAATATTTATATTAAAACTTAGAGACTCATTTTAGCTTGTTAAGATTCAGAAAAAAAAGTCTAAAGGGAAACAAACCTGAGAGTTAAAAAAAAAAAAAAAAACACAAAGGCCTCATTAATTTTATACTCTTATTTGGGACAAGGAAGAGACTGGCTACAGGTTACATGGGGTATTTTACACTGAAGATAGACAGTGAGTTGGTGTATTTCTTTCAACAATTTTCCTTGACTACCTTGTTATTTGGGGCTTCCAAGATGGCTCACAGATGTTCAAGCTGGTTTTAGAAGACAAAGGAACCAGAAATCAACTGGCCAACATCTGCTGAATCATGGAAAAAGGAAGAGAGTTCAAGAAAAACATCTATTTATTGACTATGCCAAAGCCTTTGACTGTGTGGACCAAAATAAACTGTGGAAAATTCTGAAAGAAATGGGAATACCAGACCACCTGACCTGCCTCTTGAGAAACCTATATGCAGGTCAGGAAGCAACACTTAGAACTGGACATAAAACAACAGACTGGTTCCAAATAGGAAAAGGAATACATCAAGGTTGTATATTGTCACCCTGCTTATTTAACTTCTACGCAGAGTACATCATGAGAAATGCTGGGCTGGAAGAAGCACAAGCTAGAATCAAGATTTCTGGGAGAAATATCAATAACCTCAGATATGTAGATGAGGCCACCCTTATGGCAGAAAGTGAAGAGGAACTAAAAAGCCTCTTGGTGAAAGTGAAAGAGGAGAGTGAAAAATTTGGTACTTCACTGTAGTTTTGGTTTGCATTTCTCTGATAATGAATGATATTGAGCATCTTTTCATGTGTTTTTTAGCAATCTGTATGTCTTCCTTCAAGAAATGTCTTTTAGTTCTTTGGCCCAATTTTTAATTGTTTTTTGTTAGTTAGTTTGTTTGTTTTTCGAACTGCTTGTATATTTTGGAGATTAACTGTCAATTCTTTCGTTTGCTATTATTTTCTCCCATTCTGAAAGCTGCCTTTTCACCTTGCTTATAGTTTCCTTCATTATGCAAAAGCTTTTAAATGTACTTAGGTCCCATCTGTTTCTTCTTGTTTTCATTCCCATTACTCTGTGAGGGGACTCATAGTGGATCTTGCTGTGAGAGTGTTCTGCCTATGTTTTCCTCTATGAGTTTTATAGTTTCTGGTCTTACACTTAGCCCTTTAATTCATTTTGGGTTTGTGTATGGTTTTAGAAAGTGTTTCATTCTTTTACAGGTGGTTGACCAGTTTTCCCAGCATCACTTGCTAAAGAGATTGTCTTTTCTCCATTGTATATTTTTGCCTCCTTTGTCAAACATAAGCTGTTCATAGGTGCATGGATTTATCTTTGGGCTTTCTATATTGTTCCAATGATACTATTTTTGTCTTTGTGCCAGTGCCATAATGTCTTGATGACTGTAGCTGTGCAGTACAGTCTGAAATAACGAAGGTTGATCCCTCCAGTTCCATCCTTCTTTCTCAAGGTTGCTTTGGCTATTTGAATTTTTTGTGTTTTTCTGACATTATTTGTTCTAGCTCTGTGAAAAATACTGTTGGTAGCTTGATCAGGATTGCATTAAATCTATAGATTGCTTTGCATAGAATACTCATTTTCACTATATTGATTCTTCCACTCCATGAACATGGCATATTGTTCCATCTATTTGTGTTATCTTTCTTTCACTAGTGTTCTATAGTTTTACATACAAAAGTATTTTTGTTTCTTTAGGTGAATTTATTCATAAATACTTTATTCTTTTCATTGTAATGGTGAATGGAAGTGTTTCCTTAGTTTTTCTTTCTGTTTTTCATTGTTAGTATATAGGAATACAAAGGATTTCTGAGTATTAATTTTATCTCCTACAACTATACTATATTTACTGATCAGTTCTAGTAAGCAAAGGAGAAAAGGAAAGATATAAAAGCATATGAATGCTGAGTTCCAAAGAATAGCAAGAAGAGATAAGAAAGCCTTCTTCACCAATCAATGCAAATAAATAGAGGAAAACAACAGAATGGGAAAGACTAGAGATCTCTTCAAGAAAATTAGAGATACCAAGGAAACATTTCATGCAAAGATGGGCCCCATAAAGGACAGAAATGGTATGGACCTAACAGAAGCAGAAGATATTAAGAAGAGGTGGCAAGAATACACAGAAGAACTGTACAAAAAGTTCTTTAAGACTAAGATAATCAGGATGGTGTGATCACTCACCTAGAGCAACACATCCTGGAATGTGAAGTCAAGTGGGCCTTAGAAAGCATCACTACAAATAAAACTAGTGGAGGTGATGGAATTCCAGTTGAGCTTTTTCAAATCCTAAAAGATGATGCTGTGACAGTGCTGCACTCAATATGCCAGCAAATTTGGAAAACTCAGCAGTGGCCAAGGACTGGAAAAGGTCAGTTTTCATTCCAATCCCAAAGAAAGGCAATGGTAAAGAATGCTCAAACTACCGCACAATTGCACTCTTCTCACAGGCTAGTAAAATAATGCTCAAAATTATCCAAGACAGTCTTCAGCAATACATGTACCATGAACTTCCAGATATTCCAGCTGGTTTTAGAAAAGGCAGAGGAACCAGAGATCAAATTGCCAACATCTGCTGGATCATGGAAAAAGCAAGACAGTGCCAGAAAAACATCTATTTCTGCTTTATTGACTATGCCAAAGCCTTTGACATGTGGATCACAATAAACTGGAAAATTCTGAAAGAGATGGGAATATCTGACCTGCCTCCTGAGAAAGCTATACGCAGATCAGGAATCAACAATTAGAACTGGGCATGGAACAACAGACTGGTTCCAAATAGGAAAAGGAGTACGTCACCCTGCTGTATATTGTCACCCTGCTTATTTAACTTCTATGCAGAGTACATCATGAGAAACGCTGGACTGGAAGAAACACAAGCTGGAATCAAGATTGCCAGGAGAAATACCAATAACCTCAGATAGGCAGGTGACACCACCCTTATGGCAGAAAGTGAAGAAGAACTAAAAGCCTCTTGATGAAAGTGAAAGAGGAGAGTGAAAAAGTTGACCTAAAGCTCAACAGTCAGAGAACAAAGATCAAGGCATGTGGTCCCATCACTTATAGGAAATAGATGGGGAAACAGTGGAAACAGTGTCAGACTTTATTTATTTATTTATTTATTATTTTTTAATACTTTATTCTGCTTTACAATACTGTATTGGTTTTGCCATACATTGACATGAATCAGCCGCAGGTGTACACGATCTCCCAATGCGGAAGCCCCCTCCCACCCCACATTATCTCCCCTGATCATCCCGTACACCAGCCCCAAGCATCCTGTATCCTGTATTGACCATAGACTGGCACTTCGTTTCTTATATGATAGTATACATATTTCAATGCCATTCTCCCAAGTCATCCCACCCTCTCCCTCTCCCTCAAAAGCCAAAAGTCCATTCTATACCTCTGTGTCTCTTTTGTTGTCTCACATACAGGGTCATCATTACTATCTTTCTAAATTCCATATATATGTGTCAGTATACTGTATTGTTGTTTTTCTTTCTGGCTTACTTCACTCTGTATAATCAGCTCCAGTTTCAACCATCTCATTAGAACTGAGTCAAATTTATTCTTTTTAAGGGCTGAGTAATACTCCCTTGTGTATATGTACCACAGCCTTCTTATCCATTCATCTGCTGATGGACATCTAGGTTGTTTCCATGTCCTGGCAACTATAAACAATGCTGCAGTGAACATTGGGGTACGTGTGTCTCTTTCAGTTCTGGTTTCCTCGGTGTGCATGCCCAGCAGTGGGATTGCTGGGTCATAAGGCAGTTCTATTTGCAATTTTTAAAGGAATCTCCACACTGTTTTCCATAGTGGCTGTACTAGCTTGCATTCCCACCAACAGTGTAGGAGGGCTCCCTTTCTCCACATCCTCTCCAGCATTTATTGCTTGTAGACTTTTGGATCAGCGCCATTCTGACTGCTGTCTCTAACACTGCACAGAAAAATAAACTCAAAATGGATTAAAGATCTAAACATAAGACCAGAAACTATAAAACTCCTAGAGGAGAATATAGGCAAAACACTCTCCGACATAAATCACAGCAGGATCCTCTATGATCCACCTCCCAGTATACTGGAAATAAAAGCAAAAATAAACAAATGGGATCTAATTAAAATTAAAAGCTTCTGCACAACAAAGGAAACTATAAGTAAGGTGAAAAGACAGCCCTCTGAATGGGAGAAAACAACAGCAAATGAAGCAACTGACAAACAACTCATCTCAAAGATATACAAGCAACTTATGCAGCTCAACTCCAGAAAAATAAACAATCCTATCAAAAAATGGGCCAAAGAACTAAATAGGCATTTCTCCAAAGAAGACATACGGATGGCCAACAAACACATGAAAAGATGCTCAACATCACTCATTATCAGAGAAATGCAAATCAAGACCACAATGAGGTATCATTTCACACCAGTCAGACTTTATTATTTTGAGCTCCAAAATCACTGCAGATGGTGACTGCAGCTGTGAAATTAAAAGACAGTTACTTCTTGGAAGGAAAGTTATGACCAACCTAGATAGGAAATTGAAAAGCAGAGACATTACTTTCCCAACAAAACTCCATCTAGTCAAGGCAATGGTTTTTCCAGTGGTCATGTATGGATGTGACAGTTGGACTGTGAGGAAAGCTGAGCACTGAAGAATTGATGCTTTTAAACTGTGGTGTTGGAGAAGACTCTTTAGAGTCCCTTGGACTGCAAAGAGATCCAACCAGTCCATTCTGAAGGAGATCAGCCCTGAGATTTCTTTGGAAGGAATGATGCTAACGCTGAAACTCCAGTATTTTGTGCACCTCATACGAAGATTTGATTGATTGGAAAAGACTCTGATTCTGGGAGGGATTGGGGGCAGGAGGAGAAGGGGACGACAGAGGATGAGATAGCTGGATGGCATCATTCTCATTGGATGTGAGTCTGAGTGAACTCCGGGAGTTGGTTATGGACAGGGAGGCCTGGCATGCTGCGATTCATGGGGTTGCAAAGAGTCAGACACGACTGAGAGACTGAACTGAACTGAACTGAACTGAGTAATTTTCTGGTGGTATCGTTATGATTTTCTATGTAGAGGATCATATCATCTGCAAACAGTACGAATTTTACTTCTTTTCCAATTTGGATACATTTTATTTCTTTTTCTTCTCTGACTTGTGGCTAGGACTTCCAAAATTATGTTGAATAGTAGTGATGAGAGTGGGAACCCTTGTATTGTTCCTGATTTTAAAGGAAATAGCATGCACAACTTTTGTGTGGTTTCTTTGAAAGACATATAATTTTAAGTCTAGTACACTCTGAGGTCTTGAGAAAGCCCTTGCAGACACAGTTCCATGACTTCTCTTCAGTATGGACTCTTATTGCATAATACTTCAACTCAAGGTGAAACTTTTTTCCATTCCAGTTGCATCTGTAAGGGAGATGCAATTGCTCTAGTATCATCCCCAAACTTTACTTTTTCAGAAAATTCCTTCCTACAAACATAGTTTTGTGGCGTGTCTCCAGAAAGAGAGAGCGTAAGTAGTAATTGCAAAAACTGCCATAGTCATTGCATTTCTAAGTATAAAGTATTTGATGAATCCTGAGTTTAAGGCAGCACCTAAAAGCCTTGCCACATTATATGCACTTGTAAGGATCTCCCTAGAATGGATCATCTGATGATTGGTGAGATATGAGCCCTGAGTAAAGGTTTTACACACTCATTATCACTTGTAAGCATTTCCTTCAGAATGACTTCTTAATGAATCTTAAATTCAGACTATTGTCTAAAAGCCTTGACACACTCGTTACATCAACATAGCTTCTATGTATTATACTATCAATTTTCTCATGAAGCCTAAATGGAAACACCTGACAAAAGCCTCACCACAATGATAACATTTGTAAGATCTCTTGCATATGGATCACATGATGACTTTTAGGCCTGAAAGCTCAGTTCAGTAGCTCAGTGGTGTCCAACTCTTTGCGACCCCATGAATCGCAGCACACCAGGACTCCCTGTCCATCATCAACTCCCGGAGTTTACTCAGACTCAGGCCAATCGAGTCAGTGACACCATCCAGCCATCTCATCCTCTGTCATCCCCTTCTACTCCCGCCTCCAATCCCTCCCAGTATCAGAGTCTTTTCCAATGAGTCAAATCTTCCCATGAGGTGCACAAAGTACTGGAGTGTCAGCTTTAGCATCATCTCAGGGCTGATCTCCTTGCAGTCCAAGGGACTCTCAAGAGTCTTCTCCAACACCACAGTTCAAAAGCATCAATTCTTCGGTGCTCAGCTTTCTTCACAGTCCAACTCTCACATCCATACATAACCACTGGAAAAACCACAGCCTTGACTAGACGTACCTTAGTCGGCAAAGTAATGTCTCTGCTTTTGAATATACTATCTAGGTTGATCATAACTTCCTCCAAGGAGTAAGCGTTTTTTAATTTCATGGCTGCAGTCACCATCTGCAGTGATTTTGGAGCCCCCCAAAATAAAGTGTGACACTGTTTCCACTGTTTCCCCATCTATTTCCCATGAAGTGATGGGACTGGATACAATGATCTTCATTTTCTGAATTTGAGCTTAAAGCCAACTTTTCACTCTCCACTTTCACTTTCATCAAGAAGCTTTTAGTTCCTTTAGACTTTCTGCCATAAGGGTGCTGTCATCTGTATATCTGAGGTTATTGATATTTCTCCCGGCAATCTTGATTCCAGCTTGTGTTTCTTCCAATCCAGCATTTCTCATGATGTACTCTGCATATAAGTTACAAAAGCAGGGTGACAATATACAGCCTTGACAGACTCTTTATCCTATTTGGAACCAGTCTGTTGTTCCATGTCCAGGTCTAACTGTTGTATCCTGACCTGAATACAGATTTCTCAAGAGGCAGGTCAGGTGGTCTGGTATTCCCAGATCTTTCAGAATTTTTGACAGTTTATTGTGATCCACATAATCAAAGGTTTTGACATAGTCAATAAGACAGAAATGGATGTTTTTCTGGAACTCTCTTGCTTTTTTGATGATCCATCGGATGTTAGCACTTTGATCTCTGGTTCCTATGCCTTTTCTAAAACCAGCTGGAACATCTGGAACTTCAAGTTTCACGTATTGCTGAAGGCTGTCTTGGAGAATTTTGAGCATTACTTTACTAGCAGGAGTTTGGGGTTCAATCCCTCCCTCAAAAAGATCTCCTAGAGAAGGAAATGGCAACTGTACCAGTATTCTTGCCTGGGAAAACCCATGGAGAGAGGAGCCTGGCGGGCCACAGTCCACTGGGTTGCAAAAGAGTTGCACATGACTTAGCAACTCAAAACACACATCAACTCTCAATTCCCATGTTTGTGTGTGTGTGTGTGTGTGTGCAGTGAAAACACAAGATTTCCTCTCTTGGCAAATTTCAAGCTGTAGTAACAAAGTAGGATTAACTATAGTCAGCAAGCTGCACAGAACTCCCCAGAACATAGTCATTTTATGTTTGAAAGTCTCTACCTTTGGACCAAGATCTCCCATATATCTTCACCATTTCTCATTTCCAAATAACCACTATCCTACTGTCTCATACTATTAAGCGTCACTTCTTCATATTCCACATGTAAGCTAGCACATATGTGTTTTCCTCTGTCTTAATTCACTTAGAATAATGTTCTCTACATTCATTCCACTTGTCTTAAGTGACAAAAATCTACATTTTTATGGCTGAATAATATGTCCATATATATATAAATATATATATATGCATATATATATATACACACATACACACATATGTGTATATGTGTGTGTGTTTGTACATAACTTACCTGGGACTTTGGGGTCTTTAATAAATGGAAATAATTAACAGACCAGAGGACAAATTCAGAAAAGGCTTCATTGGGGCTCTTGCCACAGTAAGAGCAAGAAAAATAGGTTTCCCTTGCTGTTTTCCAACAGGTGGGAGTGGGAGGTAGGCCAGTCCCCTAAATGGCGTGAGGGTGGGGGAGATTGGGTTGGGCAGGACGGAAACTGAGGTGACCTGCCCCTCCCCTTCACTCCCTTTGGGGCTGTTGTGGGCAGAGATCATGGGCATAGCCTTGCTTTTGCTTCTGGAACCTCAGAAATAGCAGTTGGTCTGTGGCCTTTTAATTTCTTATCTTTGATAATTGTCCTGACTGCACATGTGCGTGATTACAGTTTCTTTGGTCCCTTCCAGTGTCTTTCTGTTCTGTTTCCCAATGAGGCATTTGTCCAGGAGCAAGCCCTGCAGTAAAGGGCCTCAGGTCCCAGTGTGTCTCGTGCTGTGTGCTCAGACACTTCAGTCATGTCCTACATTTTGTGACACTATGGACCTTAGCCCACAAGGGTCCTCTGTCCATGAGATTCTCCAGGCAAGAATAATGGAGTGGATTAGCATGCCCCCCTTCAGGGCATCTTCCCAACCCAGGGATCAAACCTTCATCTCTTATGTATTCTGTAGGGGCAGGTGGTTCTTTACCAACACTACTACCTGGGAAGCCTATCACACACACGTTTTTATAATTGACTTATTTGTCAACAGACATTTAGTTTATTTCTACAACAAATGATGTGAATAAAAATATATTGGGTATATGAATGCAGGTAACTCATTCAAATCACTGATTTTTCACAGGACATTCCTGGTGGTCACAGGAATTCTAGATTAAGTCTGCCTTGCAACAAAGAGAACTCGTGTTCAGTCCTTCATAAAAGCAGAGCACACCCCTGCTTTTGCTTCTGGAGCCTCAGATATAGCAGCCTCAGAAATAACATGGGGACCTAAGATCCCACATGAGATGAAGCAACTAAGCCCAGGCACTGCAAAGACAGAGGCTGCATACTCCAGAGCCCCCATGCCATGATGAGACATCCTGTGTGATGCAATGGAGATCCCATGATCCACAACTAAGACCCACTGGAGTCAAATAAATAAACAAATATTCTTTAAAAATATACTGATTCAGCTTCCTTTGGATATAATAATCAGAAGTGAGACTGTGAGGTCCTAAGTATGTTCTATTTGTAGTATTCAAGTAAACTCCTTACCATTTTCCATGTACTGTTTACATTCCCACCAACTATTCACAAGAGTTCCTGTGTATCTGTATTGTGCAGGTATGTGGCACATGCACAGGATTTGGAAAGATATGGAGAGACCCTCACTGCACTGGCAGCAAGAAATAGCAGCTGCATCATCTCCAGAATAAGCCTTTGTACTCCAGATTGCTATGGAGCTGATGGTCCTCAGAGACTATGAATGATCCTTCCCTGTGCCTGTGAGCTAAGTCGCTTCAGTTATTTCTGACTCTTTGCAACCCTATGGACTGTAGTCCACCAGACGCCTCTGCCCATGGAGTAGGCTGCCATGCCTTCCCCCTGACTCAGGCATCAAACCCGCGTCTCTTATGTCTCTGCACTGGCAGGTGATTCTTTATCACTAGCACCACCTGGGGAGCCCGATCCTTCCTTACATCCTGAGATTTTTGCAGCCCCTTCCTCACGAAATCCCTCTGCCATCAAAGTTTAGCATCATTTTCCATCTAGGTTGAAAGACCCTTATGAAATTTCATCTGGTTCAACACACAGTCCACACATGCAGTAATAATCCGTCCATCGTGCTATGCAATCCCCAGAAAGATTACAAGGTTTAACAACTCATGCTTTTACGATGGAATAATACACATGAAGGCACCCGAGCAGCAAACCGGTTTCAAGACAGCTTCTTATCAGTCACAGTGACCTCAGCCAGCCCCAAAACAGTCATCTCCAAACTCTTATAATAAAAAGCACATGTGTATGCTGATGTACATACTCCAGTGAGACTTCAACATCCAACAAGGATACACTCCAAGGTCTCCTTTGTTTTCCATCCAAATGTACTGGAAACCTTCTTCATTACAACTCGAAATAACAGAAAAAAACTAAACTTAAGCAACAAAATCATCTCCAGGATTTTCAGTTCAGTTGAGTTCAGTCACTCAGTCATGTCTGACTCTTTGCATCCCCATGAATCGCAGCACGCAAGTCCTTCCTGTCAATCACCACTTCCAGAGTTTACCCAAACTCATGTCCATCAAGTCAGTGATTCCATCCAGCCATCCTATCCTCTGTCGTCCCCTTCTCCTCCTACCCCCAATCCTTCCCAGCATTAGGGTCTTCTCTAATGAGTCAACTCTTCACATAAGATGGCCAAAGTACTGGAGATTTAGCTTCAAAATCAGTCCTTCCAATGAACACTCAGGTCTGATCTCCTTTAGGATGGACTTGTTGGATATCCTTGCAGTCCAAGGGACTCTCAAGAGTCTTCTGCAACACCACAGTTCAAAACCATCAATTCTTCGATGCTCAGCTTTTTTCACAGTCCAACTCTCCAATCCATACATGACCACTGGAGAAACCATAGCCTTGACTAGACAGACCTTTGTTGGAAAGGTAATGTCTCTGACTTTAAATATGCTATCTAGGTTGGTCATAACTCTCCTTCCGAGGAGTAAGAATCTTTTAATTTCATGGCTGCAATCACCATCTGCAGTAATTTTGGAGCCCCAAAAATAAAGTCTGACACAATTTCCACTGTTTCCCCATCCATTTCCCATGAAGTGATAGGACCAAATGCCATGATCTTCATTTTGTGAATGTTGAACTTTAAGTCAACTTTTTCACTCTCCTCTTTCACTTTCATCAAGAGGCTCTTTAGTTCCTCTTCACTTTCTGCCATAAGGGTGCTGTCATCTGCATATTTGAGGATATTGATATTTCTCCCGGCAATCTTGATTCCAGCTTGTGCTTCTTCCAGCCCAGCATTTCTCATGATGTACTCTGCATATAAGTTTAAAAAGCAGGGTGACAATATACAGCCTTGACATACTCCTTTTCCTATTTGGAACCAGTCTGTTGTTCCATGTCCAGTTCTAACTGTTACTTCCTGACTTGCATAAAGGTCTCTCAAGAGACGGGTCAGATGGTCTGGTCCATGTAGTCAATGCTGTGGGGAACCTTCTGGATTACACCTCCAGGGCCAATGCACCCATCCCTCCCTGTGGGCTCAGCTCAGGCCTTGATTCTAACACACTGCAGGGTAACAGTCCTCTTCCCAACTCCACTTTCTTCCTTTCTTCTCAGGTGTGATCGTGACTTTCCCAATCAACCAAAACACACAAATCTCAGTCACAGCATCTGTGTCTCAGGGAAACTGAGCTAAGACATTGTGGCATGCCCACCCTTCCAGGCAACCCACAATTAGCCATGAGCCCACATCCAGGTCCTCCAGTCAAAACTGACACCACTCTTGTCAACAGTTCCACACAGCGTGATCCCACAACTGTTGCAGGGAAGAGCCAATTCTGATTCCAAGTTGGAACTGTTTCTTTGTCTTGCTTCTCACTGCTGTGGTTATTGTAATCCTCCATAATGGCTGGCCTCAGAGGACCCTACCTCTTGGCCTGACTGTTAACTAAAGTGCCTTTGTTGAGCTCACAGGGAGATGCTCTGACCTCTCAAAGTGTGAATGGCTGCAGGAAAGAAGAGATGAACACAGAGGCTGGCTGTCCCTGAGATGTACTGCAAGAGTGATGGCCCTTCACTGATGGCCCTTTTACCTTACTTCCCCACTGCCTCTCCCTCTCGCTCCTCCCTTCTGACTTTATTTTCTCATTGCTTCTTTAGTTTCATAAAAGAATCTGGCATCCAGACACCAAAAAAAAAAAAAAAAAGGCTATTTTGAGATATTAGTTAGCCATCTTCTTGGTCGGCTGGTTTTCAAAATGAAATCCCATTGTTTGCCTCAAGAAGTCATCTTCCCAAAGCACTGGCCTCTCTCACAGGTGGCAGAGCAAGCTTGCACTGGGTCACACCACTATGCTTGCAACACACGCATATACTATTCATAGGGCTCATCCAGAGGCCAAAATTTGCCTCCTCTCACAACTCTCCTAGACCCCCAATAGCTTCCTCTCCACTTTCCCACATGTTTTCGCCACTTTTCTCTGCTCTGTTGAGCAACAGGGCTCAACAGCAGAGACCACTGGGCCTGGGCAACACACAGAAACACACAAGCCACAAATGCAAGGGCACTGGACACTCAGTATAGAGACCAAGAAACTGTCCCTCCTGGGAAATCATGCCAGGAACTGGGATTTCACAAAGTTTTAAAGGTCTTTGAGATTTGGCTGGATTGATCTCAGTGAAGAAGTCATAGGAAAGGCCACAGTCTCCCATCTGTGGTCCCTGAGTGAGCTAAATGGAAGATACCCCAGCTCTTTAAGGAAGGGGGGCCTCCTTCATAGCCCCTTAGATTCCAAAGCTTCTGGCCATTCTAACCACAGTAAAATCAGTATCCCTCACTCTGAGTAGATAAACTGCTGAAAGCAATATGTTTCCCTACTACAGCCCTCATTATGAAGTCTTCCATTGACAGGATTACCAGTCCTCACAGGCTTCCATTCCTAAGATCTGATTATCCAATCACCCCAAATGTTGCACACCAAGACCTGAGCCTATTAATAACCCTGTCTCTACTCCCACACAGCTGTGTACAGCACTGGTGCCACTGGCTTCACAATTCTAGGACAAACTCCCTTCCGATTAATTTTAATTAACGAAGACAACCCACTCCTACTCAACTCTATCAAAGGTCTGTTAGCTAGAAGCATTTTCAACTTTTTTTTTCTTTTAATCTCTGGCAATATTCCACCAACAGTTCAGTTCAGTTGCCCAGTCGTGTCCGACTCTTTGCAATCCCATGCAGCACATCGGGACATCCTGCACATCATCAACTCCTGGAGCTCACTCAAATTCACATCCATCGAGTTGGTGATGCAATCCAGCCATCTCATCCTCTGTCGTCCCCTTCTTCTCCTGCCCCTAATCCCTTCCAGCATCAGAGCCTTTTCCAATGAGTCAACTCTTTACATGTGGTGGCCAAAGTACTGGAGTTTCAGCTTTAGCATCATTCCTTCCAAAGAATATATCAGGACTGATCTCCTTTGGAATAGACTGGTGGATCTCCTCGCAATCCAAGGGACTCTCAAAAGTCTTCTCCAACACCACTGTTCAAAAGCATCAATTCTTTGGCGCTCAGCTTTCTTCACAGTCTAACTCTCACATCCATACATGACCACTGGAAAACCATAGCCTTGACTAGATGGACTCTTGTTGGGAAAGTAATGTCTCTGCTTTTTAATATACCTTCTAGGTTTGGTCTTAACTTTCCTTCCAGGGGTAAGCATCTTTTAACTTCATGGCTACAATCACCATCTGCAATGACTTTGGAGCCCAAAAAGATAAAGTCTGACACTGTTTCCATTGTTTCTGCATCTATTTCCCATTAAATGATGGGACCAGATGCCCTGATCTTCGTTTTCTGAATGTTGAGCTTTAAGCCAACTTTTTCACTCTCCTCTTTCACTTTCATCAAGAGGCTTTTAGTTTCTCTTCACTTTCTGCCATAAGGGTGGTTTCATCTACATATCTGAGGTTATTGATATTTCTCCTGGCAATCTTGATTCCAGCTTGTGCTTCTTCCAGCCCAGTGTTTCTCATGATGTACTCTGCATAGAAGTTAAATAAGCAGGGTGACAGTATACAGCCTTGATGGGCTCCTTTTCCTATTTGGAACCAGTCTGTAGTTCCATGTCCAATTCTAACTGTTGCTTCCTGACCTGCATATAGGTTTCTCAAGAGGCAGATTTGGTGGTCTGGTATTCCCATCTCTTTCAGAATTTTCCACTGTTTATTGTGATCCACACAGTTAAAGGCTTTGGCATAGTCAATAAAGCAGAAATAGATGTTTTTCTGGAACTCTCTTGCTTTTTCGATGATCCAGCGGATGTTGGCAATTTGATCTCTGGTTCCTCTGCCTTTTCTAAAACCAGCTTGAACATCAGGAAGTTCATGGTTCACGTGTTGCTGAAGCCTGGCTTGGAAAATTTTGAGCATTACTTTACTAGCATGTGAGATGAGTGCAGTTCTGCGGTAGTTTGAGCATTCTTTGCCATTGCCTTTCTTTGGGATTGGAATGAAAACTGACCTTTTCCAGTCCTGTGCCACTGCTGAGTTTTCCAAATTTGCTGGCATATTGAGTGCAGCACTTTCACAGCATCATCTTTCAGGATTTGAAAAAGCTCAACTGGAATTCCATCACCTCCACTAGCTTTGTTCATAGTGATGCTTTCTAAGGCCCACTTGACTTCACATTCAAGGATGTCTGGCTCTAGGTGAGTGATGACATTATCGTCATTATCTGGGTCATGAAGATCTTTTGTATAGTTCTTCTGTGTATTCTTGGCACCTCTTCTTAATATTTTCTGCTTCTGTTACATCCATACCATTTCTGTCCTTTATCAATCCCATCTTTGCATGAAATGTTCACTTGGTATCTCTGATTTTCTTGACGAGATCTCTACTCTTTCCCATTCTGTTGTTTCCCTCTATTTCTTTGCATTGATCGCTGAGGAAGGCTTTCTTATCTCTTCTTGCTATTCTTTGGAACTCTGCATGAAGATGCTTATATCTTTCCTTTTCTTCTTTCCTTTTCCAGCTATTTGTAAGGCCTCCCCAGACTTGCTTTTTGCATTTCATTTCCATGGTGATGTTCTTGATTCCTGTGTGCTGTACAATGTCACGAACCTCCAACCACAATCCATCATGCACTCCATCTATCAAATTTAGGACCTTAAATCTATTTCTCACTTCCACTGTATAATCATAAGGCATTAGATATAGGTCATACCTGAATGGTCTAGTGGTTTTTTCCTACTTTCTTTAATTTCAGTCTGAATTTGACAATAAAGAGTTCAGGATCTGAGCCACAGTCAGCTCCTGGTCTTGTTTTTGCTGACTGTATAGAGCTTCTGCATCTTTGGCTGCAAAGAATATAATTAATCTGATTTCAGTGTTTATCATTGGTGATGTCCATGTGTAGTCTTCTCTTGTGTTGGATGAGGGTGTTTGCTATGACCAGTGCATTTTCTTGGCAAAACTCTATTAGCCTTTGCCCTGCTTCATTCCATATTCCAAGGCCAAATTTCCTGTTACTTCAGGTGTTTCTTGACTTCCTACTTTTACATTCCAGTCCCCTATGATGAAAAGGGCATATTTTTTGGGTGTTAGTTCTAAAAGGTCTTGTAGTCTTCATAGAATCGTATGACTTCAGCTTCTTCAGCATTACTGGTTGGGGCATATGCTTGGTTCACCGTGACACTGAATGGTTTGCCTTGGAAACGAACAGAGATCATTCTGTCGTTTTTGAGATTGCATCCAAGTACAGCATTTCAGGCTCTTTTGTTGACCATGATGGCTATTCCATTTCTTCTAAGGGATTCCACAGCCTGGTCTAACTCAATGAAACAAAGCCATGCCCTGTGGAGCCACCCAAGATGGGTGGGTCATGGTGGAGAATCTGACAGAATGTGGTCCACTGGAAAAGGGAATGGCAAACCAATTCAGTATTCTTGCCTTGGGAACCCCATGAACAGTATGAAAAGGCAAAATGATAGGATACTGAAAGAGGAACTCCCCAGGTCAGTAGGTGCCCAATATGCTACTGGAGATCAGTGGAGAAATAACTCCAGAAAGAATGAAGGGATGGAGCCAAAGCAAAACCAACACTCAGTTGTGGATGTGACTGGTGATAGAAGCAAGGTCCAATGCTGTTAGGAACAACATTGCATAGGAACCTGGAATGTTATGTCCATGAATCAAGGCAAATTGGAAGTGGTCAATCAGGAGATGGCAAGAGTGACCACTGACATTCTAGGAATCAGCAAACTATAATGAACTAGAACGGGTGAATTTAACTCAGATGACCATTATATCTACTACTGCGGGCAGGAATTCCACCAGCAACATTCCCACAAATAACCAGGCCTCATTACTTGAAGCTAACTGCTCCTTTTCTACCTGCCCACATAATCATCTTAGGTTAAGTGTAGCACTGACAGTCAACCTTGATGCACAAAAGATAAAATTATCCCTCAACTGTCTTCAGATTCTCCAATTTCTTAAGATATTTTCCCCACTATTATATGCCACTTTCCACTGCCTCTGTCAGCAATCCATAATTGAGCATTATCCACACTGAGTCTCATTGACAGGAAAACTACCACCCAAAACTCTCACTTCTTTAATTCAAATAAAAAACTAGCATCAGACCAAAGAGGCTTCCCAGGCGGCTCAGTGGTAATAATCCTCCTGCTAATGGAGATGCAAGAGATGGGAGTTTTATCTCTGAGTCAGAAGATCCCCAGGATTAGGAAATGGCAACCCACTCCAGTATTCTTGCCTGGGAAATCCCATGGACACAGCAGCCTGCCAGGTTACACTTCATGGGGTCTCAGTCAGAAATGTCTGAACAGAGAGACCATTTTATATTTTTCTTTGATTCTAGAGCTCATATCAGTAACCAGCATCAATGAAAATTATCTCCTAAAATGAAGAGACTCTGTGGTAAATTTATTACTCTGGTCATATAAACCAGAAAAGGACAGTAATACACCTCCCTAACACTCGAGAAAAACTTCACCTCCACCACCAGTTGCAAAGATCAAATTCTAAGCTAGTTCCTGGACAAGAGTTTTGATATATTAACAAAATTATCAAGTGCCATGTCTCAATCATAATGACTTTCCCCTATAAATTACTATACCTTTTGTGCCTGATATATGTTACCTCAGGATTTTACACTGAAAGAAAATTAGACCACGGGTTTCTCAAGGTAACAATTGAATTCACTTGGGGAGGAAAGGCTAGGGGATTAGGAAGGTCCTAAGTGACCTGAGACCAGAGCTATGGAGAAGAGCAGACCCTACGCGCTGACCTTAACAAGACTGAAAAGCAAAAAACTACCTCACTATTCCCAGGGCAAGCGCACCTACAAAGTTTCGGCTTCAGGAATTGCTGTAAACTCACGTCTGAGTGGAAATAGCAGAGACTTCCAAGCAGTAGGTTTCAAAGGAAAGGGAGAATGAGGGTCAGAGCTCAGGGCCACAGGCCTGTGTCTGGACGTGAGAGGGGCAGGGTCGAGCAGAATGTACACCTACCTGCTTGTTCCTCCCTTTGGATCCAGAGGTGTCTTGTCAGGGTTAAGTAGTACTTGAGGGTCTCTCACATCTTGTGTCGTACCATTGATTGCTCATTAGTTTAAGTAACTGTACCACTTTTATAAAACCTTAAAACTCTGTGGGATAGTCACAATGGAAAGAAAGGTTTTGGCATAACATTTGGTTCCGGGAGCCAGCATGAGGAATTCCGCCCATGGCAAGTTCATGAGGAAGGAAGCTTGGCATACACAAAGCGTGATCAAGCCTCAGGAAACCCTCTGTTCCTGAGCATCTACCCCAAAACTAGAGTCTGTTTTGTGCTCTCACCTACACCTCTGACTTTATGGGGGCTCTCCCCATAACCGTTTCTCTTGGAGAAGGAGTAAATGTGCAGCTCCAAGGCAATAAAAATTCCTGGGCGTGACAAGAGTGGTTCAACTTATGAACTCCTCTGAAGGTTATCTAGCCTGGCTGTACAGGTTCATCCAGCCGAACGTGATCGTTTACAACCCCCAACCGTGAGAGGCACAAGATGTTTTGGACTTACTAAAGGCAAATTCTTGTGGGAAGTTATAAATTATTAGTATAGTGGGTTGGTTAGGAATTATATTGGTAAAAAGTTTTTCATTTGTTGTGTCAATAGTTGCTGCTAATTTCTTGCCCTGGGTGGGACAAGGGTGTCTCAAGTCAAACCTCTCTGCTGACAAACTAGCTTGTGTGACAACCTCTCAACCATAAACAGCACAGAGAGTTTGGAGTATTAGCATAGGGCTTTTCTCATTTGATTCCCGCCAGGCCTCCATGTCCTTAGGCACCTGGGAATATATAATCAATGTATTTGGAATATAGAAAAGGAAATATAGTAGTTCTTAAGGTTAGCAATACTAGACTTTTGAGTTAATGAATTTTCTCTTTTTATAGATCACTGTACTTTGTTATAAATCACTGTATCCTTGCTATGTGAAAATGTGACTTTATCACTATCTTAAGACTAAGTAGATCTTGAGAGGAACATTGGTGAAAGGATTTTCCTTTGTAGGGCTGATGTCTGCTGCTAAATCTCCATATTCCCCGCCTTTATAATAAATATAACTAACATATAGGAGAAGTAAGTATTAACCATTAAGATTGATCATGTTAACCTTGGGTTAAATAAATTCCTTTCTTGATTGTAACTCACTACACCCTCACCCTATAGGAATGCAACTTTATTTGGAGGATGGTGCCTGGTTTAAGAAAAAGACACCCTTGGAAAAAAAATAAGTTTTTGGTTATCAGAAAGAAAGGGTTGTAAATATCAGCAGGCAGAAATGGCCTGAAGATGATGTAAAAACCCCTAAGACCTTTTTTTTATGTAAAGCACCTGATTTTGATAAAGGTCAGGACTGCTGACCTTCACGTGACTCTGTATTCATCCCTATGTGTAACAAAAGGTATATAAGAAAACCTGAAAAAAGAAAGGGGATCAGTTTCTGGAAAGACTGACTCCCCATGTCATTCCTTCTTGCTCCCCATTTTCCTGGCTGAATTCCCATCTGGAGCATGAATGCTATTCCATGTAACCCAAGTTATTCAGCCTCTTTTTCTCCATTAATTTTCCTACTACACTATCCGTTTCTAATCTCTCTATATATCTGTAATGAATTATGTATTTTTCCAAGGATGCCGACTTTGTCCCCACCTTTGAATTACCCTGGACTCACCGGGGCTGGACCCCAGCAATTTGGAGTCCTGCATGTCCAACGACAGAGGATGAGACGGTTGGATGGCATCACCGACACAATGAGTCTGAGTAAACTCTGGGAGCTGGTGATGGACAGGGGAGGCCTGGCGTGCTGCAGTCCATGGGGTCCCAAAGAGTCGGACATGACTGAGCAACGGAAACAAACTGTACTTGGTGTCCTACTGATGAGGCTGAAATGATTCAGAGGCCTGGAAGTGAAACCTGGTCTGCTGTCCAGTTTGGGGTTGGGGTGAGGGTTGATGTAGGGGGCTGGTGGGGTGGGGCTTGTTATGGTGTGCTAGCTGAACCCTTGAATATTCCTGCAATTAGAATTAATTTAAGCAGTTTGAGTAAACAAGAACTGGCTTTGTGTATGGATGACAAGCTAGAATGTGAAACACACAACTCTTGAAAGGGCTACTTCATACTAACGCTTCTAAGGAGAAAAATGTCTTGACATTCCACTTCTTCAAGGATCAAGCTTATTAGTCACTGCAGTGGCCCAGCGACAGTGCACCCTGAGGGGAAAGCAGGATGGAGAAAAGCAGACCTTATACTGTGTTTTGAACATTCTGGCCTTGGTATTTCAGGAAGGGTCTCTTGGGTCCATCCACTTTTTCAGGGAGTCCAGAGAAGTTTGGGGTAGTCTCTCCTGGTTTTCAGATCTCCTAGTTATTGGTTGATGACCCCAATTTTGTTTGGCAGTGTATTAACATACATAGCGCCCAGTTAAAAGACACTGAGTAAAACTTCCCTGGTGGTGCAGTGGTAAATAATCTACCTGCCAATGCAGAGGACCCAGGTTTGATCCCTGGTCTGAGAGGATACCATGTGCCTTGGAGCACTAAGCCCGTGCTACACAAGTACTGAACCTTGCTCTGCAACAAGAGTAGCTACAGCATGAGAAACCTGCGCACAAGTAACTATTAAGTCATTTCTGCTTGCTGCAACTAGAGGAAGCCCACGTGCACCAAAAAAAAAAAAAAAAAAGGCTCAGCACAACTGAGCCAGATTCCCAAGAAACTAGGCCAAGACTAGTCCAAGAAGCTGGTCCATCTTTATTGTTCAGCAGGCCTTTTATACTTTTGATAAAACATGGAGATCAAAGGGTAACACAAAGTTATGCAGCGTTAACAGCCCAGACTCATGAAAAACAGGCTTTTCTCTCTGCATACCTAATTGTATACACAAGTCTTAGGTAATTTACATCATCTTCTGGCCAAAAAGGGCCAATTAACATTTTACAGCCTTTTTCCAATAAGGGTTTGTCAACCAGAAGACTAATTTGTGTTGACGTCCCAAAGTCTGGTGCCACTCTCAGAAAGCACTAAATAAAGTTACATTCTTACATAGCAAAGATACAGCAACTTATCACAAGTAAAGGGAGTACAGCAATTTACAACAAAAGAGAAGCAATTAACTCAAAAGTCTAGTGTTGCTAACATCAAAACTACTATATATCTTTGTCTACATCCTGATTATATTAATTATCATCCTCCCAGGTGCTTAAAAGATAAAGAATATGGAGGCCTGGTAGCAATCATTGAGTCAACAGTGAAAACCTGTCACCAAAATGATTTTTAACTCTTAGAAAAGGCTCTGTATCTTTAAGATGCTTTTAAATTTTCTGCCTGTCACGGTTGGGGGCTTAAGCAATTCACAAGCTGTAAGAGGTCTGGGGAACCTGTTAGGCAAGCTAGAGAGCTATTAGAGGGGGTTTAACTGAAACATCCCTTTCAAATGCAGAAGACTAAAGCCCTGACTTGACTTTTTCCAGAGAATATCAGAAGAGTGGAAAAGCAGAATACAAAGGCCAGCAGATTCTTTTTTTTGGGGGTGGATGCTCAGAAAATTCCAGGGGGAACCCCTGAAACCATATCACGTCCTTGCATTTTTGTCAGGCTTCCTTCCACATGACCTTGTCACGGGTG